>JAINUG010000009.1:2271295-2871295 GCA_029706075.1 Aldrovandia affinis | reverse complement strand
TAGGTTATATTTACATGCTTCTGTCAATTCCACGATTGCAATGTTAGAACATTTACAGAAATAGCATAGCAGCCTAACAATCAATGCCTGAGATCTCTTGACCATTGATGCCTATAGTCTACATTAAAAACAAGAACACCAAAAATTATATATTATTTTTCAAATTCATTTGTCCAGATAATATAATTTTTTGCTATTCTTACATTCATAACTGAACATACAGGGCCTCTCTGAAACTAGTGCGGTGTACAGTAAACCCATGATAAACTATGATGAAAAGGCTTGTTGGAAACAGTGTATGAATGCATATAGGTAATCTTAAAGACATACCTTTTAATATCTCCTATTCTTGCTCATATTGTTTTCATTACTGACCTTGTGCCTGGTTCTCTTCTCAAAAGAAATTACATACTTATAATAAATAATTAAAAACAATCAACCAATCAATCAATCAATCAACTTTTTAATTTGTCATTACAATTGGTTCACAGTGGTGGGAAATACATAGCAATTTTGACAGTTGGGGTCTGTGTGTCTCCAGTGATCTCTTGCTTCCAATAGTGATGTAGGCACTTTCATTATTTTAAGTGACAAAATGTTTCTTTATTCACAAAGCATTGTCACTTGAATTCTATGGGCTCTATTTTGATGATGCAATGAAACCCAAGGGTATTCACAAAGGAGTACCATTTACATTTTTACATTTTAAGCATTTAGCAGATGCTCTTATCCAGAGCGACTTACAAGATGTGCATTAATACATGGTAAGAACAATAATTGTTTGCGCATTTACACAACTATTATTGTTGATATTATTATCTGTGTTTGCTAGTGTTTTCTGACTGTGTTTGTGCCCTGTACTCTGTCAATCGGTTGCTGATAAAAATTTTTTTTTTTAAGGTTTTCCGTTGTAATGTTTTCCCTGTCCAAACCATTTCAATCCCTTTCAAAACCACTCACCTGAAGACTTTGTTGAAATCTCCAGGTTATGTCACAAATGTACCTTTCATGAAAGTCAAGAGCACCTCCTGACAAGTAGTTTATGCCCTCATAAAGGGTTTAGTGCTCTCCCATTATAAGCATCACATTTGCAGAATGTGATTGGATCCTTGTAAGTGCTAGAATCTTGTAAGTGAAGCATTTTATTGGGGATTGTAACGGTTTTGTCCCAAGGGGCTTTTGATCATATATCAATGAGATCATTTCAAACTTAACCCCCTCCCCCTTAAAGAGAACTTGCTTTTTAATACCTTAACTGTTTTATTTATCCATAGAAAGCAACTCATCTCAATTTTCTCAATTACTTCACACCAAAACACTGCATCAATATGCCATAATTATTAAATGTCAAAACTAATGTAAAACTATGAAATACAGGTCCCTGGCCACACGTGTGTGCGTGTGTGTATGTGTGTGTGAGAGAGAGCATGTGTGTACAGCATGTTGTCTGCTCTAAAATTTGTTTTCTATAAACATTGCACCAAGCGCAACAAAGGATGGGAGCAATTCAAAATTAATACTGTTTCCAGTGGTTATTTTGAGACCCCTTTACAACATTTATTTTTTTGATCGGCGATTGGGATTGTTTTGGAGGCGTTTAAAAAAAATACTATAATATAGTGGCATTACATATCATAACCATATTGCATACTATAACATATTATTTTATAATTTTGAAAATTAAACTTAATTTTGAAAATTAAACTTAATTTTGAAAATTAAACTAATTTTGAAAATTAAACTTCTTTCTTCCCTAATGTATTGTTCAAACACCCCACCCCCTCAATCAAGAATGGCTTTCAATTTGCAACCTGTTATATTTTTGGCACCACTTAAATTCGATTGTGATTGCATTTTGGCTCTTGCAAGGTCAACTTTAAGTATGTGAAAGTACCAGACACTTTGCACAGTAGAGGTCTTTTGTATCAAAAAGTACACCGACATTTTTAAAAGGTTGCTTTAATATTCCTTTCATTGAACTAAAGTACAGGTGGTTGTTATGGCTTTAACCATGGCAAGGTGGAAGCCATTAAATATAGTTGAGTGACTAAAATTCTTGTTGTGGGGAGAGTACTGTAAGTGAATGAATAAAAGGGAGAGCCCTGACTTGCCTCTATGATGGTGCATTAGTAGGTCTCATCACTGGAACATCTGTCGGTCCATTCCCATGATAGAAAAAAAATGAATCCCCGTCTGTCGCCATTTTAGAAAGCCAGCAACAAGCTGAAATCAACAACAGAAAAAAAAAGAATGTAGGCGTGGCCCCCGTGTCAGAATTTGTCATGTGTGGAGTGGTGTGAATAATGCAAAATGTTGTTCAATGTCACCTTAATGACATATTTGATGTCCATTCCAATTATACAGCACATGATGTGACAGGAACAAATTTAGTCCCCGTCGATCAATTCTGGGATGGTGTCATACAGTCATTTTTACTATATTGTATATTTAAGCTGTGTAACTTGCATTAAGCCATCCAAACTCATTTCCTGCAGGGATATATACTTCAGATCCAGCAGGTTATCACATTTTAATGTTGTTCGTATTTCTCATGTGATAAAGTGCTGTTTAGGGGACTAAAGTTGCTGTTTTGTTATTATTCTTCCACAGTTAAAAAACTATAATTCCTAGGCTGTTAGAACAAAAACTGGCTAACTAGCATGATATATTTCTAGGTAAGTTAGAAAACAACTCCACTAAGTTATTGCAATCTTTTTATCTAAGCAAACAAACCCTTATGCTTTGTATTTATATACTTATACCACGGATTGGATGAATACTCGATTCTGATTGGCTGATAACTGTGTGTATATATCATGTTAAGCAGTAAATCCTTTTCACTTCTAAAACAAGTTCCATTAATTAGCCCAAACACACGCTGCATATACAAGGATCAGCATTACTTCACCGGAACTTATTCTCATTTGTAAGAGCAGCTCATCTACAGATCTGTCAAGTTACAAAAATTAATGTCCAGGCCATCGATCACAAAGCCTGTGTAGGAATTTGCTAAAGCAGAAGGACAAAAGGTTGCAATAAATTAGTGGAAATGTTTTCTAACTTACTCAAAAATATATCATACTAGTTAGCCAGCCAGCTTCTATAACTTTTTTAGCAAACTTACGCTGACTCCCACACCAACATGGGTTGTGTGATATTTTTAACTTGAAACCATGAAACAACGTTAATTTAATGTTAATGGAAACAATTTTAGGTATCAATGACTAGCTAAGTTACCTAACCAGATGTTTTGTATACTACTAGCCAGACACATTAGCAAGCTATGTAATACATTTGTAGCAAGCATTAGAAAAGTTCACTAGCTAACATTAGCTAGATAGCATTACTCTGAACTTGTTCAGCTATGGTACAATGAGTCCCACCAACTTGGATAGCTCGCTGGCATTATGTACCATTAGATAACTTGGCTAATCTAGCTAATCTAGTTAGCTCGCTATAATAACATACTGCAATTAGCAATTTTTCAAGCTTGTTAAGTTAGGTAATTCATGTTAGGTAGCTACCTAACATTAGCACTGTTAACTTACATCCTTTACATCTTTCCCTTCATGGCTGCTTTTAGCTTTTAGCTAGTCTCGACTCTGCGCTGTCTCCGCACAGCAAGAAGGTACTGGTTCGAATCCCGGCCGGGGCATTTTCTGTGTGTAGTTTGAATGTTCTCCCCGTGTCCGGGTGGGTTTCCTCTGGGTACACCGGTTTCCTCCCACAGTCCAAAGACATGCATATTAGGGTAATTGGAGACCCTAAATTGTCTGTAGGTATGAGTGTGTGAGTGAATGGTGTATGTCCCCTGTGATGGATTAGCGACTTGTCCAGGATGTATTCCTGCCTCTCACCCAATGCATTCTGGGATAGGCTCCAGCCTATATTTTTTGTGGCACATGCCATGGGAAAAGCAGTATAAACCACTCCACTGGAATAAAACACTGGTGGGAACGCACCCCAGGTGTGCATATATCCTGAGAAAGCATGGCTTATTGTGGTTTATTCATATATATATATATACATACTGTACATACATACAGTATATAGTTCTTTTCAATGACTATCTGCAATATTATTATTTGTTAATATTTGATTATTAAAAGATGCTTATTTTTTAGGTTAAAAAAAAGAAATACCTAAACTATACAGTAAAGTACTGACCCTCTATTGGGATTGCTCTATGACATTTTTGAAGGACTAAAAAAGAAAAAAGAAAAGAAAATGTTGATCCAGTACACATGGTTGCTATAGGAATCTGGCAGCTGGTACAGCGTGAAGGCTGACTTAGCAACGGAAGGTGGATGTTCTGGAAACTGGTTTGCAAAGCCACGTTGCCATGAAAACCCAATCAGCTGGGGAAAGTCACCGAGGGGCAACAATGAATTATGGGATCTTAAAGAAAGCCGTCCCCCCTCCATTGTTGGCCGTCTGTGTGCATGTCCTGTGATCGGGGGGGTCTTTGGCTGGTGTAGTGCGCAATTCATCTCGTTAAATGGGTCATTGAAAAACAGCAACATGAAATGGGATTCCAATCACTCTTTTCCAGCGCTGGTTTCCATGGCATTCTTGTGAGAGACCTAATCAGCTCAGTAGTGTGCTTCCATTCTGTTTGAGCAGATTTCTCCAGTCCAGTTGTTATTCGCCGATTCACACCCGGGGGCAAAATCCGAGCTTCACCTTTTCATTGCAAATGAAGGTAATCAAAGTAATCATAGTAGTTGCATTAAAATGAAAAAATTGATTGCCGTCTAATTTTCCTCCCGGATGCACAGGAAAATCGAAGTGGCCAAGGACCCTCCCAATGCTTTTACAACACATTAATATAACAACCAATCTGCGCTTATGGTGCACAGCACTTCAAATACATTTTGCATTTTGCACACAGTTTTGTTGACTCAGTGCATTTAGTAAAAAGGAAAAATTCAACAGCAGCCCATATGTTGTAGCTCCCTCTGGTCCAGATCTAGTGCCTATATTTCCCTTTGTTGTATTGCCTAGTACAGGGGTCTCCGAGATATCCGAGATAAGAGAGACCCCTGGCCTAGTATGTATCTATTATATGAATAATTGAATGTATTAAATTATTTATTATATTGGTTCTAGATCATTTGTTTTATAGGTCAGCCTACATTAACTGGAAGTTGGAGCTTGTTGCACCGTGTTAAATGATAGTGCTCTGTTCCTTCACAGGTGCAAGCAGATGGCTTACTCCGATGACCTTCCACAGATTTCGGTGGTATTCATCTTCGTGAACGAGGCACTGTCGGTCATCTTGCGGTCTGTCCACAGTGTGGTCAATCACACACCAGCCCACCTCCTCAAGGAGATCATCTTGGTAGATGACAACAGTGACAGCGGTAAGAACAGTGAGCATTTTCCACAGGAACCGTTTCACGTTAGCTGTTATTGTATAATGTAGATATCACAGTAATACCATTTGTGAATTTGTCATTTTTATGTTAATTTCAATCCTCATTGCAAACTATTGTTGTTGTTATACTCCATCATAATATGCCAAACACAGCAAAGCATGGACTGGTTACTAGCAAGCCTGTGATAGTAGCAAACAGCAAAGTTTCTACAATGGTGAGCTGCTTTGGTACAGCTTTTGAACAATTAGAAAAGGATTCGTATATTGACTCATTGACTCGCTGTTGGCCATTACAACCTCATACTGACGTGGCCAGAAGAGGATGGGCTCCCCCTCTTGAGTGCTGCCTCCTAAGGTTTCTTCCTATTTGTTCTACCAAGAACTATTTGTTCTACCAGGGTCTGCTGTCAAGCTTGTGACTTTTGTGAAATGCGCATTACAAATACATTTGATTTGATTTGATTTGGTACTTTGGCTAGCTACCTACCATTGATGTAGCAAATATGGCAAATTGCAACAACAAGAGAACAGACAAAAGAAGGTTACAAAGGGAAGGAGGAAGGCAAATGACTGGTTATGCTGTTATTAGCAAGGTTTTTTTCTATAATAATGAGGTATTTTCTAATTGTGGATTGTCCAGTAATTTTAGTGGATGAATTGGAATCTGTAAAATTTTGAAGCTAAATATGACTAATAATTAAATACAAGATTAAATAATTAAATACAAGATTAAATAATTAAATAGAATTTGTGTACATTTTAATTTCCAAGCATTTAATGTCAGAAATTGAACATTTAGAGTGCTGGATGGCTCATTCTGTTAAGGCACTGTGGTCTGGTATGGAATTCAGACAGCACCAGTACCGACTATGGCCAGCAGCCCTGTTGGGCGATGCACAATTGGCCGTAGCGTTGCCCAAGGAGGGAAGGATTCAGTCAGTCTATGTCTCTTTGCACGGCAGAAACTCCTGTTAGTCAATTGGGTGCACGCAGTTCACCTGTATAAAGCTGCACATGAAATATCTTCCTCTGAGTCATGTCTGAGCAAGCTTAACTTGCTAACTGCGGTGTGAAAAGAAGTGGTGGCTTACATCACGTGTTCCAGAGGAGAGCACCTGCTTGTTTATGCTCTCCCAAATTGACAGCAGAGGCTGCAGCAAAAATGCGGTAAGAGTATGATTGGACACTCCAAATTGGGTTAAATTGATATATTTAGACAAAGACTCAGTCAGAAAGGGTGCACAGATGAGATAACTGATTACATATAGAACAGAGCACCATAATATATTTCAAGTGGGTTCTACAAAGACGCTCTGAACATTCAAGTCATTGTAGTCTAAAAAGCAGGTTGCCCACTGCAGCCTGAGTTTGAGCCCAGGCCATGCGAGTCTGGCTCTGACTGGGAGTCCCGCTCGGATGTGGCAATTGACTGTCCACCCCAGGGGGAGGGGGGAGGAAAGCCGGCATGAGTTTGTCGCGTGTGTCGGAGTAACATTCGGCAGCTTGGCAGGTGGAGGCGGTTCTTTGTCACTTCCAATCCCAGAGTTGCAGACGGGCAGCTCTTAGTATAGCTGAAGCATAAGAGCAAAAAGACAACAGCCATTGCTGAGTACCATGACTACCAACGGAAGGCCTTGCACTGCATCCAATGTGCTTATTCTGTGATAAGTAGAAGGAGGTTTTAGTTCATTAACTTGGGTAGGAATGTCATGTACCACACATCACATTCAAAGTTCCTCTTAAATATATCCCTGAGGTATGTTTGCTTTTTATACTCTCCGATCCATTGTACAATGTAGTGATGTTCTTTCTTGACGCTCACGCTAATGTAGGTACCTTGAGTTTCCATTGATTTGTCCATGAAAGCTGGGTCACAAACAGAGAAAATCCCTTTGTGTGCTGCGTGCAGCTTGTCAGATCTCTCATGCCCATATCAGTTTTCCTTTGCAAAACGGGACAAATCTAAAGTAACGCGGAGGTGGATTTGTGTACTCATCCGCAGTTACGGCAGAGAAATGTATTCTCCTGGAAATAGATTGGCGGCGTTTTTATTTCCTACCCTTGATCTAATTAGCATATTCCCTTAACATGGCTTAGAACGTGAGCACATCTTTGTTTCTGTGCCTGGTAACTATAATTATGCGCTTGTGTGTGTGTGTGTGTGTGTGTGTGTGTAGATGAGGGAAAGAGAGATGGAGAGAGCCTTGGGGGAGTTCACTTAGACTCAGTAAAGAGCTTAAAAATAGAAGGGGGAAAAAAGATGAGCCCTGTCCTTTAGTGAACCTTTGTGTACAGTCTCCACGGTAATGCCAGTTGAAGTTTTTGTTGCCTCCACACCTGCATAGCCTGTGGCAGCCAGCGTGGTCCCAGAAGCCCACTTGTTTCTGAAGAGTTACAATGAACCAGATTCCCACCGACACTTGGCCCTCCATCACTTGGCGTTGACTGGGGCTCAGTCTCCGTGGGCAGGCGGTGCATGAATAACATCTTGAAAGGAGACCTTGCATAGTCAACATTGGCACGTTCCGGGTCCCAAGAGAGCCTTTTAAATGGACAACCATTCATGACACCAAATAGCGACAAGGATGCCAGGAGTGGTGGGCCCCACCTCCGTTGTTTACCGGCGATGATCAGCATTTTGTGCAGATCCAGAAGCTACTCCTAGCGATTAACATGCAGAGTTAGCTACTTGACCTTTCGTCGCTTGCGTTCCTTGTCTCCTCTTGTTGAGCATTTGCCCTGTGAAATGAATAGAAGTCTAATAAGTGAATAATGACATAACCTCTCCCCATCCCCCCAACCCCCGCATTCCAAATGAGTAAGCATGTTTGCCCGTCCTTTTGCTGCTGTCTGTGCTGCGACATTTCACAGAGCAAGTTCGACTCTTTTTTTTCTTCAGAAAATAAAATGCCATTTATCTTCGAGGGAGCCCAACAGTGTGTTCCAAGCGGGGTAGTATGTGTACTGAATTAGTTCAGATTGGTGAGAGAAGAGTACTAGTTTTCCAGTATTGCACAGTTTTTTCTCATGCAGAGCAAATGCACAAGCGCCCACACATTTTCACCTTCCTCTTATATAAGATAAAAGGTTTAATGATCCGCTGAAATGAATTTCTCTCTAACATCACAAGCAGATAGATTATATTTTAATTACATCCAATGAATGTTGAGTGTATTTGTTTGACGAGGAAATTGAATTTAAATTGAGGTGTTTGGCAATTGACCAAACCACATTAAACCACCCAATTCTCTTTCCACTTTGGTCTCAGACAGTATTTAAAATATTCCTTAATTCATCATCAGGCCAGATACCATTTACCAGATATTGTATCTGTCTTTTGATCTGCCTGAGCATAAAGTTACATTTATATATTCAGGATGAACTTCTATATATTCAGATTTACAGTTATATATTTAGGATTAACTTTTATATATTCAGGAGTTAATTAATAATATAATATAATATATGCCATTTAGCAGACATTTTATCCAAAGCGACTCACAGTAATGAATGCATACATTTTTCAGTATATGTGGCTGCAAGTGGAATCGAACCCACAACCTAAGCGTTGTCAGCACCACACTCTACCTACTGAGCCACACAGAACCACAAAACAATTATATTTTTATTGCCCCTTCAGCTTATGTTTTGTTTGTTTTTGTGTATCAAATATCTTGTCACTCAAGCACATTTATTCAGATTTATTGCATTCTGTCAGATTTCCTCATCTTTCAGGATCAGTACAGCTGTGTGTGTGTATGTGTGTTCATGCAAGTGTGGACACACATACACACACACAAGCCTATTTCTCTTGTGCTCTGCTCGATTTCATTTTAGAAACTGAATATTGTGTAATTTTTTTTTGTTTTGTTTCAATGTCATTACATGTTCACATGGAAACATGTTCAAAGCTAAAGCTTGATTCTTGTACTATTCATACAATATTGCGTTTGTTCTGTTTGCAGCTAAACCATTCATATTATCAACAAGTACAGATAATATACTTTACATTTTTGCCAAATTTGCTATGGTATACGCCATGAAAGGGCAGTGACATCAGCGTAGTAATGTACATAGCAATAACCGGCTGGAGACACACAATCCAAATACAATGATGTCTCTCGTTAGTTTAAAGGACATCTGATCACTTTTTAAGGATGAGTCAGAATTCATAACGCATGCTGGACTATCATGCGATGCAGGCCATATTAGGTCTGTTTATTTTATTTAACATTTTCATTCAATCAATTAACTTAACTAACATTAGTAGTGAATGAACGTTAATCTAGCTAGCACCGGCTAGCTTGCTAGTTGGTGCACACAAACACGTCAGCTAGTAGTTTTCGAACCCAACTCATACAATAAATGACAGTAAATGTTTTTTGCTGACATAACTGCACAGACATTCATTGCTTCTCCACAATTTCCTCTATTTTGGGTCTTCAGGGAAACAAAAAAACATAATAACTTATTATTATTCCTGCCATTACGGTTGTTTCATTGTGGGGAAATACATAACAATTTTGACAGCTGCAGACTGTGTCTCCAGTGATCTCCTCCTTCCAACGGTGACATAGCCACTTTGGCATATTGTGACAAAACAATTTCTAACACTGGAAAAATGATGAAAAATTAGCTGAAACATTTGGTACTTGTTTGGGTTCATTTTGGGGTGCATGTAATCTTCAAGCACACATCCACTGGACAAGCATTCCTAAATGTGGAAGCACTCAATATGACACAAGCACTCCAACAGACAGAAAAAAGGTTAGGCAAAAACCTCTAAACCTGTTTCTGATGATGGCATCTAATCTAAGAGCATTAGTACAGTGGAGATACAGCATATGGCAACAGACCAAGTGTCGAAACAGTTACGAAGCTGCTTTTACTTTCCCCACACAAAAAATATAACTCTGCGTGACCTACAGTACCCTCCAAAATTATTCAAACTCTTGATAAAGATGAGCACAATGCACAATACACAATACAACAAACAATACAGATAATGAGCTATACTGTGTTCTCCAAAAATAGGAACATTATATAATTTGATACTAATACAATTTCTCAGAGAAAAAGATTTTGAAGTTATTTTTCCCCCAGAAAAATATATGTCACAATTATTCACACTCGTATTCAGTACTTTGTGCACCTTCCCTACACAAGAATAGCACTACTGAGTCTTCTTCTACACAGAACCTTTCAATATCCTGCAGATCCTTCAGTCTATTATTATGGACTGCCCTCTTCAATTAAAACCACACACTTTTAATCAGTTTCAGGTCTGGTCATTGCAAAGCAGTAATTTTGTGGTCCGTTAACCATTTATTTGTTTATTTTGAAGTATGCTTGAGCTCATTTTCTTGCTGACATAAATTTTCTGCCAAGTTTCAGCTTCCTGGCAGAGGGAACCAGGCTTTTGGCCAGAATTTCTCAGTACTCGCTGCAGTTCATGATTCCGTTAACCTTATTCCATTAACCCCATAACATCAAAGAACCACCACCATATTACACCATAGATATGTTATTTTCAACATAAGCGTCCTTCCGACACCAAGATGCACTTGCGTCCTCTACAAGGCTGGTTTAGTACTGTTCCAGTGGTTTTATTAAATTATTATTAAAGTGGCTTCTTAATTATTGACCTAATAGTGGAAAGTGATATCTTTAGTTTTGTATTTATTTGTTTGTAACCATCTCCTGACTTGTGAAGATCAATAACCCTTTATTTTGTTCTTGCCACTAGAGTAATGTTGCCACAATACAGTTCCAGATGAGATTTATACTTATTTTTGTGGATTTCATTTTTTAAATAATTATATGCGGTGCGAACAAATTGTGACATATCTTTTTTGGGGACATTTTTGTAATTAATTGTATTAGTATAAATTTATATAATTTCTCCTATAAATGTATGAAAAATGTTTTGCATATATTTATAGCTCATTACCTGTATTGTTTATTTTATACAACCTTTTTGCTGATTTGTATCTTTTTTTCTAAAATTTTGTAGGGTACTATAGGAGGTGGGTGGTAGGCCATTTGTTTCAGAAAGTATTTTTTATGAGCCATACAATGATATTGATTTGATATTATTTCAAAGATGCTAGATAAATGATTACATAACCCTCATTGTATCACTCATTGCTTTTCTTTGACAGACGCTGTAACAGTTTGATTTGACAGGTGTTGTTTATAGACAAAATAGACAGAGTTTATAGACAGAGACAATGCTACAGCTTCATGCACACATACACACACACACACACACACACACACACACACACACACACATATATATATACTATACAGGTAACTGCCAAAATAAAGGAAACACTTGAATAAATTAGGGATACAATTATATTGAAAACAGGTGCTTCCATACAGGTGTGGATTCTTAGTTAAATAAGCAGTTAACATCCCATCATGCTTAGGGTCATGGTTAAAAATTCTGTGAAAGCCCAGTTGGCCATTATTTTGGCTACCATTTGGCTAGGAACTGAGATTTCAGTGACTGTTGGGCACGCCTAGCAGGAGCATCAGTGACAAAAACTGCTCAACTTGCTGATGTGTCACGAGGAACAGTGGCTTAGGTGTGGTTGCCATTGAAATCTGAGGGAAAGACATAATCAACTAGGGGCAACCATGGTCGAAAACGCACACTCCTTAACTATGGTGTCCGTGAATTGGTTTGAGATGCTAGGCAAAGCAGAAAAGCAGCTATGAATCAGTTTACTGAAAATATTAATCTAGGGCATAAGCAGGCGGTTTCATCAAGAACTTCACAGAGAGGGATACTATGGTTGGGATGCAGCCCTATTGAGATACTTTACATTGGTGTTTCCTTTATTTTGGCAGTTACCTGAATATATATCACTTTATTTATATTAGCGAATTGTAGATGCAATGTATTATTCGAATTATCGTTAGACTTACGCTGACTTGTCTGTGTCTCGCGGTCTTTGTAGTGGAGCTGAAGTTCAACCTGGACCAGTACGTCAACAAGCGGTACCCGGGCCTGGTGAAGATTGTCCGCAACAACAAGCGAGAGGGTCTGATCCGTGCCAGGATACACGGGTGGAAGGCCGCCACGGCTCCGGTGGTGGGCTTCTTCGACGCCCACGTGGAGTTCAACACCGTCTGGTGAGACTAATCTTCCCTTTATTAAAGAGCGTATTTTTGGGGCCTCCCGGGTGGTCTAGTGGTTACAATGTTCGGCGCTAGCCACTGCGACCGGGGTTTGATTCCACTGGCCGCGCCAGAGTCGGAGTCAACCAGGGGGCGGCAATTGGCTGTCGGCCCCAGGGATGGGGGAGGGAAGCCGACAGGAAGTTCACTGCGTATAGGAGTGGCTCTGTGTACTGGCTAACAGTTTGGCGAGTGCTGTCTCGAGGAGACAATGCTTTGCCTTTGTCACTGCCGGTCACAGGGCTATGGCTGCAAACTAATAATACGAGGGGGGGGATTGACATAAAAATAGAGGCTACTAAATTGGGAGAAAATGGGTTAAAATCAGAAACAAATTATTTAGAAAGAGCGTATTGTTATGACTGTGAATTTAAATGCAGACACAATGGGCTGAGGCACCATCTACCTGGATGGCAGGTTCAAATCTCTGAGGCCATGCCACAGCGGTATTCTCGATATGGGCATGCACATCAGCACAGGATGCAAGCAACTGTCCCTTTTCCCTGGATTTGGGCCTTTTTGTTAAACAAATTAATCAGTATAATTACAAACTTCGACCTACTTACTCAAGACAAATGGCTTATCCCGGCCAATGATGGGTTCGCTGACGACTTTTAATATCTAGGGGGATGTGGCCTGAGTACCAGGTATCTTGCGATTTGCAGGTAGGTCTGGTTCTTGATTTAATGTCAGCGTCTACCCCAGTAATGCTTAATTCTAATTAAAGAAGCAGAGTTATGGAATATGACCTCCATTCTTAACTATGGATTAACAATTAATGGCTTTTCCCTTTTGTTCCAGTACATGACTTTTTATCTGTGATTAATAGGCTTTGGAGTGCATGCTTTGATTTGGGATAAAGCGACGGCATCTGTATATCCCTGAAATAGGTCACGGAAAGCCAGCATTCTGGGGGAACGAAATGTGAAAAATAAGGAGGGAAGTAGAGGTTGTAAGAAGGCCACATTTTTTCTCCCTGGCTTGCCCCCTGGGGCCCTGCTTAAGAAGCTTAATGAAATAACTTCAGAGGGTCTCAACCCAATTTCTAGTTGACATCTCTGCTTATCACAAAACAAGCAACACAACTGGATGTAATTGGCACCTAATTTGGGCCTGTCAGGCCGAACAGGTTTTAAAGATAGTGTGCTTTGTTGCCGTGGAAGCTGGAACGTTTTTGATGAGGGGAGGGGGCCACGAACAATATGCTGGCCTTTATTTGTGGAAAGGTTATTCAGAAGTTGCCATTCCTGAGCTATTCCATCGTAATTAACATCCAGGATAGTAAATAGGCTTCAGCCATGACACAAATTGACTTAAACAGGGATCAGAATGCATCAGTATTCATCCAATGCATCAGTATTCATCCAAGTCAGCTCAACTTGTTTTCTTGCTCATGAAAATTTTCACATTCCTCCCCCTTGCATTTTTTATGAATGAAATGGATAATCACCCCTTTTGCCAATGCAAAATAATAACCGTTGTTATGAACTGATCACTGAGTAACTGGGTTTAGTGTCTGGGGATCATTGGCATTGCTAATTGTACCTGGTGGTGTAATACTTGCACAATTTAAAACCAATCGATCATGGTTCAGTCCTTCATGGATCGAAACCCACCCCCTCCCGAAGCCTTTCTCGAAACTTTGGAAGGGTGTTACAAACTAGCACGAGGGTAGCGGTGAGGCAGACGTGCCCATTTCATCGGGAATAGAGGATGACTTGCAATTTGTTGCTCGGTGATGATAATTGATGCCCTGGTGGTTCCCTCATCTGTTTCCCCATCTGCTCCTCTTCAAAAATGCATGCGCCTTCCTCCTCCTCCTGACCTCGTTCACCTCCGCGCAATTTAGATTCATTGTTTCTCGCACTCGGCCCGTATGTTTAACGTGTCAGAATCCATTCAAATTTCCATTGAGTTGTTTCTACCTGCCGCCTCGCGTCGCGCCACCTTGTCATTTTATGTGTGCAATTTAATGGGGTTTTCTGTGCGCCGCAGCATTCGTCGAGTTTTACAAAATGCTAATCGAAGGGGTTAAGAACAGAGCAAAAGGGAGCAGCAACGAAATGACAACTATTACTTATGCTGTATGAAAAATAACATACAAACAGGATATTTCAAATGACCCAGGCATATGAGCTGGATTGTTATGTAAAGTAACAATGGATTCCTTATCAACAGCTTGTTTTCCATATTAACCTTAAGCACTTTCCGTTTTGTTTGAGCCGCATGCCGTAAAAAAAGAATACAAAATCTGTGAATATAAACACAGGCATATGGATGTTGAGATTGTGGCCCTTTTTGTGCCCGTAATTATCCAAAGCCATTTTGTGTTTACTTAATGCAGGCACCTTGTTTCTGGGGTCTGTGTTGTTTCCTGTTTCCTCTGAAAGTGGTTTAAAAACAACAAATGTGCAGTCAAGTAGATACAAATCACAGAATTTAAATGGCATAGGATGTACAGCTGAAATTTCCCATCCCATTATTGCATTAAATTAACTTGATAAACATTCAATGGAGAGACATGCACTTTGGTCTATGCAGGGGATAAGCAAACTGGGATGTTGAGAGGTCATCCTCTGGATTTGTCGAGAAAGATCAAACAGCATGACCTCATTAAAACTACCCGAGCCCAGGAGATGCAGCGCTAACCTATTCTCAGCCTCTGCCACTGGAATCGGGTTGGGATCTTAATTCATTCTGGTGCTGGACTAAGCCCCAGCACCTCCATCATGGAGACTTTCTCTGAGCCAAAGTGAATGTGTTAACATTTTGGAAAGGAGCTTGCCTCCGCTCTAGATAAGGATTGAACTTCCGCTCAGTTATGTCACCACGCGGCCTCCGTGTGACCCTGTCTGACCCCGGGTTGGACCCATTGCATTCCATAAGGGGTAGGGGAGAGAAAGAAAGGAGAGAATGGTTACTAAAAAGATGGTGGCTGAGCTTTACTGTGAAGTTTGCAATTAATCACTAATCATTTTGATGGATTTGCAGGTGATTCCCAAAAGCCTTTGTGAAACTACAATTAAAGTATTGATCTCTAAGGGACACACTCAAATGAGATGCAATATTAATGAGGATGAGGAAAAATCACTTACCAATAGAACATTATTACAGTCATAATATCAATGGGAGAAAATATAACCAGCTCTGGCGAAATGGCCAAAAATGACAAAATATTAGATGTTTATATTTAATTAAAGTAGAGTAGTCTACACATACAGAAGTCAAACATAAAAATGATGTGTCATTTATTGAAATCAGCTAGTTCTTGACAGAGTTGTGCTAATTTGAGTGTTGCAAACCATGTTAGTCCACTTCTGAAAAAAAAATCGAAGAATTCACAATTTATCTGTCAAACCTCCTTAAGCATCTATATACAGTATTTATATTAAGAATAATAATACCAAATTACTTATAATATGTTACGGCATCATTCTAGCAGGGGTTCTCACCCTCAGACCTGGTGCTTCCCTGTGTATGCTGATTATTGTTTCAAACATAGCTCTGTACTCTTGGAGAATGGCAACTGTCAATTTTTCTGAATTACATTCCTAGGAGCATTTACCCTCTAAGGCCACTTATGTCAGAAATAAATATGTATGCGGCTTAAAATGAACATCCCATTATCTTGTCAGGATTTTCTAATCAATAATATGATTTCTTAGCCAGCTAATGGTTTAATTTTCTGTAATTAGTAGTGTGGTGGACAATTCCTTTATGAAGAGGTGACATTTTTCAATTGATGAATGGATAGATTGACAGGTGAAATCACAGTGTCATAAATGGTCACTGACATGGAACCGCTTGTGGAAAATGAGTGCAAAGACAAAACCAATGGAAATGAGCCAATACTGCATTCTGTTAAAACCAGTTTAGTGACAAAATTGTAGAAGCAGGTAAACGCGTGTTTGCAGCAACCTTAATTGATCAAGAGAATGGCTGGAACATACAACCTTTAGTATGCGCAGGGAGGCCCCAGCACTCAGTAGCGGGTCCAGACCACTTTAACAGGGGTGACCCAAGAGTGGCACAGAACCACACAGGGGGGGACATTCAAAATGTAATACATTTGATAAAATGTGATTGACAACTTAATAACCTATCAAGAGCCAGATGAAGTAGGGTGGGACCCAGGGTGGCCAACCAAATTCCTGTGGCCAACCAAATGCCCCTCCCTGGACACACCCCTGCCAGCACTGCATTTGACAACTCCTGTTCAAGAACACTTTACCAAACTAAAAATATATATAATTTTAATTCCTGAAAGATTTTATTTAGAGCCTGGGGAGTTTGGTTAATGATTGAGGGTAGGATAAGAGTGTTTAAAGTGCATATATGTGCAATTACCAATGACAAAAATGTCATACTCACATATTAATAGCTTTGCAAAACATGTATATGCATAGTAATTATAAAGCAGTTGTAATGTAAATTGACAAAGAAAATAGGCCACCTGGTATATTCTGGGTTTTTTTTACAAGAAATGGTCCAACAACTACAGTAGAATATGAAAAAAAAATGTTATTGTGCTGGATTTCCCAAAGGCATTTAATAACTCCATGAATATTTCAAAATGCTGTTCATATTTAGTTTATTGCTAAGAGAATGCACATTCTTATGCTTTAAGGCTGTGTTGCAGTAAGCGAATGCTTGCTTTCCATACAGATGTGCAAATGATGTGCTAGTATCATGCAGCAGGGAGTAATAACTACACTTTTATGAAATTCCAGGGACATGACTTTAAAACAGACCGACAGAAAATGTTACAACATGCCTGTGTTTCCAGCTATGAATTTCTACCACAATAAATGTCCATGAAAATTTCCCCACACATGCATCACCCACATACCTTTCTCTGCTGGTATTGGTATAGTCCCCCTCATTTTACTATGATTTTTATTATGAGTTGGTTACTGAAAGGCTTTTCATTTACCTTTACCTCTTTGAATGTGCTGTCTACCACCTACAATGCATTAGCAAAGTAGCTATCCATCCACTCCACAGCCAGACATGTCATGTTGATGATGCTTATTCTATATTGAATAAATAGAATTAATGGGATAATATGCAGTTCTAATGAACACGGCGAGCACACGAACTGCAGTCCAGGAGAGGACTGCAGATAAATGGATATTTATTTGGTTTTGAATACTGCTGCAATGTTGCAATCGTGGGCTATTAATGCTTAATGAAAGCAATATGGCTGTTCAGTACCAAGAGAGAGAAGTCTGTCTCAGCCTCTGGCTATAACGAAATACACAGTTCTGAATTTGAATCTTTGACGATTTTAGAATGCATAAACACCCCATGACCCCAAGTGTCCCAGTAGCCAGGGACGTGGGGAAAAATACTAAGCTCTTAACCCCCTTTTTTTTTAGCAAATATTTTATTTGAACATGCCCATTCGCCCGTAGGCAAAACCATGAAATTGAATTGCATTTATTCAATCCTTTTTTCTTCTTCTACTGTTGGCTGAGGAAAGATCCGGTGGTGGATTTTATTTTTGATGCCACGCACCGCACATGTACTGACAAACCGGCCCTCACAGCTGACATGAAAAGTGAAAATCCATTCTTCCTTGAGTTGTGACAGCTAAGGAAACGTACTGTAAAAAAACCCAATGAGGCCGAGAAGACAAGCTTTGTCCTCACAGTGGGGAATCAGGGTTCTAAACAATTTCAGCACAAAACCACAATGCGCCATTAAGCTTCTGGCAGGCCCTGGGATTGTTCAGTGTGGCTGGTCTCAGCACAGTGCTCGCCCCTCTTGAAAAAGGGAGGAAAATGTTCTGCGTGCACTCCAAGTGAACACTCGAAAGAGCATATGTTCTGTATCGGGCGTGCATCCGCAAATACGGAAATCGCAACCTACATTGCTCTTGCTGCTTGCTTTTATCCAGATTAATTTCAAATGTTCCTATGATTTTGCCGGGGTATTTTTATGCCTTTTTAGCTGATTGATTCCCGACCAGGTCATTGCTGAATGACAATATTTGTTCTCAGTAGCCTACCTGTCTTAATAAAGGGAAGAATCAATTTAATAAATAAGGTAGGCTACAGTATATTGAGCAGGAGTGCCTTCTAAGACTCTTTGTCTCAACCCTTTCACTAATTTGACCTTTTTCATCTACTGACGCAAATCCATGCTCATGCGTATGCACTCATACTAACATAACCAATCCTTGTATTAAAGTAGGACTGTTTTGAACCATGCAATTGTCTGTCCTACATTTTTTTTTGGTTCATTGTCATTGCAGATTAATAACGCTTACACCAACACAACCACAACATCACGCTGTAGAATTGCTTCTTTTTTTTTGCATTTTATGACAGTGTAATTGAGTATTTACTAAATGAGCACTTAATTATCTTTTTGTAAATAGTCATTGTATGAACAGATTCACAGTAAGCTTTTAATAAGCATATTAGTTGCTTCTCAGGCAGCTCCGCATTCATGGTGTGTGCTCATACAGCGCACAATATTAAATATGAGTCATTGCCATTGTTATTTCTTTGGGAAAAAAGTCACCTCGAGCTCAAGTACGTTTAGCCTGTAAGCAAATTGCATAAAATTGATCCCATTACGGCGACTGAGGGCAAACAGTGCTTTTTCATAGTAGTGAATGAAGCTGGATTCCATTATCTGATAAATCCTTGTGTGAGAAGCTCTGACAAATCCCAGATAATGCCACATAGAAATCTCATCCATCTAGAAAAAATGGGGCTGTAAAGTTGACGGTCCCTGAGGCCGGAGGTTCTAAAGGACAAAGCCAGCACTGATAGAAAACTGGTTTCAGAAAATGACAGGCAGAACCAGGTATGGGCAGATGGCAATCAGGGGGGGATTTTCAAATGGACCATGTGATTTGTGAGATACCAGGACTCCAAGGCAAGCCTGGGCATTGTGGGTCAAAATACGGAATCTGCCTATCTCCTCTGCAAGTTTAGATCTTGAGTTATTGCTCTCAAGTGAACCTGGGTAGGAAACAAAGCCCTCAGGCAAATAAACAATGGTTGTCGTGACCCAACGGCCAAAATAACTCTGCGTGAAAGTGAAACGTGAAAGAAAGTGGCTATTTCAGGCACCATTGCTGCATGTTCTGTTGTTCTTCTTCGGGAAATCCTTCGCGGAAGTGAATTCATTTGAATGCTTATTGCGCGGTAGAAATCAGACACGGAGGGGCGAACAGCAAGGCGAGGTGGAGGAGGAGGGCGGCCCAAGCGCGGGAGATGAGAGGCAGAAGTAAAACGACAAGCTTCATCAGTCAAACGCGACGCTGCATCCTTTGCTGTTTTATTATTATTATTTTTTTGCTTCTTGTCCTCATCTGCATTCCATTCCCAGAGGATCGTCCGCTTTAAATTGTGCATGCCGTTAGCCGGCTCCCAAGGACAGGGGGAAGATGAATGACAGATTACCCGAGACATGGTTGTTTGAAGGTTAGCACATTTGCCACCCACAAATTGGCATATCTCTCTTTCTCTCTATGTCGGATTCTTCTGTCACATGAACATTCTGGATCATTGTGTCAATGGCCAAAGTTGTGGTGTTTGGTGATAGCTTCAGGTTATACTCCATGAATAGGGAAAACATGGAGTCCTTTAAAGCTAAAAGCTAAAAATTGACATTTTGACCCACAATTTGAGCATTTCCGTGATAAATTTAGGGTTTGTGAGAATCCTACATTACATTTCCTGATCATTTGTTGTTGAACGTAATATACGTACATTTTCTTATGGAGAAATGGGTCAATGTCACTGTGTTGTAAAGATTGTGCCAAATTGCATCGATTACGAACTACGAAGTACTAAATTGTTTTGGAAAGTGAACTTTTTATGCTTTAACGACTGTTAAACATTATAAATTACACATTGCACATTATAAATCTCTGGAAGCATATTGAGGGGCCTTCTCTAAAATGATTACATTCAAGTTTCATCAAAAGCCATTTTTTTATGTATTCCCTGTCCATTTTGAATAATTTCACAATCACTCATGTACATCTATCAAAATGTTCCTCATTTAATTTGTTCTGACTGTAAAAAAATAATAATAATTCACCTGCTGCTCTGTCATCCTTCATCGTTTGCTGGAGAGGGGGGATCTTTGGCACTGTGACCATCACCCATTTTGCTCCTAAGTGAGTCTTGCTCTTATCTGGCTACTCACCAGATTTTAGGAAAATGCATTGTCAAACCTCCTGAAGCTCCCATTGCTTTACTGCCATTATACCATGTGAGTAAGGTGAAGCCAAGGTCCCTTCTGCCAATCTCGCTAACTGAAAAAGAAAGTCCTCTTTTTACTGTGATTCTCTTCCTACCATTATTCAATCAACGATGTCACTAAGTGCATATTCTCTTTGTCAGACATTTGGACTGAGAAACCCACTTGTACTGCAATGGGGGCCATCCCCCCACCCCTTAACCCCTTCTCTCAATGGTTTGTTTTTTACAGTATTAAGTATACTTGGGCTTTGGATGGGAAGTGAACACATGAACAAAAGAGGAGGCTTTGTGACACCCTACTTAAATATTAAAATCAAATTCTGAAAGGATGCTGACAGGCAACAGCAAAGGTTCAGACTGCACCCCATCTGGACACACTGCCATTCCACATACATTTTGAGTTTTATTTTAAACCCATCTCTAAACCTCAGGGTGAGATGATAAGATAGGTTGCAATTGTTGCCACATAAACTAATACCTTGTTGTTGCACAGTCCTGGACAAACAGTTTTGATTGTTGCCTGCAGCATTCTGAGAGATCAGAACATATGGCAAGCTTAGCAGGAGTTATTTTTCCCCCTAAAAGCCCATAAGGACACCCCCTCTACAGTTGCCTCCCCTTTCACCTGGCCTGTTCAGATCTGAAATGGAACATTGTAGTGCACTGAATTGTGGGAACTACCAAGGGTCCCCCAAAGCCAAAGTGATAAAATGTTTGACAGCATGCTGAAGCAGTTATTATTCTTGTTTGCGGCTCCCTGTCAAGGGAGTTGTCATTGCGGTGGTTGTAGATGGAATTCTTATTCAACCGCATATCTTCAGAGCCATATTTATGGATGCCTGGCAAATTCAAAAGATTTCCCATTTGCCGTTCTGATTTACCTCTTTGATTGCATGTGCAGTACGCGACTTTGGCCACTGCTGAACGTAGGGGTGTAACCTGAGGCTGTAGTCTAAGGCTTGCTTGGGGTGGTGGCCAGTGAATGCAGACTCTATCTCTGGCCTCTCCATGACAACCTGAGATATGTAACATGGCTGACAAAATCCCCTTTTGGTTGATCTGGCAACCTTTTGGAGGAAGCCATAATTTGTTTGAACAACTGGCACCCCAACAAATACAAGCAAATGTTTCATCTAGACCAAAAATTCCTTTATTTTTCTACTATTCCTACTATTACTCTTGATTAAAATGTTAACCTCTGACTCCCACCGCTCTTGTAATACACAAAATATTGTGTTCAGAAGTAGTATGTCATTTCTGATATTCGTGTTTTGGGGGGTTTCTTGAAGATTGGGTTTTCCACAACATCAACTTTATCAAAGATGGAAGTGACAGCAAGTGCCACAACATTTTGAATGTTCTGTAGAGGATGCAATGGTATGGACAATCTGCAATAGTTTGTTGTCTCTCTAGACTCCAGCAGCACTGACGTCACTGGGCGTCTACAAGAACAGGACTGGCGTGATTCTGTATCCGCACGGGTTCCCTTTATTTTAAAACTTGACCAGAAATGAAATTCTCTTTGATAAACCCCATGCCTCAACTTAAAAAACATATTCTATTATACCACATGACTTGAGTTCAGTGCTGCCTCTTGCATTTTTTAAGACCTAAGCTGTCAAACGGTACGTCAAAGCGTAGTGCTGCATTTTGGAGTGATGTCTTATTGTTTTTTGTAATACATGGTGTTCCTGGGTGTCTTATTTTTCAGCTACAGCTTGTGCTGATCTGACTATGAGCTCAAGCTCAAGGTTTTCAACGTGTCCAACATTTTTATTCTGCAATGTTTTTTTTTTACTGTAAGAGAAAGCAGATATTGTAGAATTTGATTAAAATTATTTTGCACAAGCTATGAGCCACACTGCATGTATGACTTACATACTGCATATCAATAATAAATCCAAGTTTCTACTTGTTTCCAGCTTCAAGTAAATGTTAAGGAAATTAATGTCAATTTGTGTAGACAGGAAGCTTACGTGTATATATTCTACACATTCCATTTGATGGTGCTTCCAAGATTCAATGAATTTTTGAACATTGCAGATGACAATGTGCTATAATAAGATAAATACTGACTGAACTATATTTTACACAATAGATCAATTACAAAAAAAAACAATGAAAGCAAATGATGAAAATGCGTTAATTAATAAAAAATAAATTTACGGGCCATTAAACCTCGATAAATGTTCTGTAAGCTTTGTACTACATTTCCAATTATGAATCCATCCTATTCAGAGGTTTAATTAAAAGAATTGGTACTACCATGCAGCAAGGGAATTGAACATTATTTCCTTATTTAGTACGACAAGAATCGATAAGGCTACTGCTCTACAGGCAGGGGTGAATCAAAAATGGCAAAGGAAGACAAATGTGTGAGAATATTTTGTTGAATATGCTAATTAAAAATGAAAACAGATTGAAATGGTTATGGAGTCTTCTGGGAAAATCTTCAAATGTGTTTGTTTGTTTCTTATGTCGTGAATTATCTTTAAATAATGCATTTGTGGATATTATTCTCCCTGGATATCAGTATGCTGTGGCAATCTGTCATTTGTAATCGTAATTATTCTGAGGTTTTAATTGATACCACTTTGTAGCTACAAATTATATTAACCCCTTCATCCCAAGGGCCATTTTTGCCCACATTCCATTTCCACATTTATCTATGAATACTTGGTCTCTGTAATTTTCATTGAGAAAAAAAATTAAATCAACTGCAAATTGAATCCAATTACAACCCAAATACAATGAACACAATTGCTTTGGTCACTGAGCTGAAATAACTCTGCTATATATAAAAGTGCACACGGTTAGTGACAAGAAGTGCGATGAGAACACTGATCCATTGCCTCTCAAATTTTAAATATTATGCTTCTTGGGCATATGGCAGTGGGTTCAGAATCATCACTGAGAACATACAGAACAAATCAAATCATGATTTATGCCAATAGTCAGTTCACAAGAGTGTTTCTAAACACAAAACGTAAAGGTTATGAAGTGCGCGCAAGGACGAATACAAGACAAAATGTTCAAATACAAGCCTCCACATTTGCAAGGCAAGAATTTCTATTAAAAGCAAGAAAATAAACTGATAATGTAAAGGTGAGTAGACATATTAGTAGAAAAGCCCTATTAAATGTTTTGAGTACGGCTCCTATTCAAAAACACAACATTCTGCTATCGTTATCTTAGCTGTTTCATTGCCTATTTGGCTGAGATTTGTTACATCTCAGATAGCCCTGCAGCTCGGATAGCCCTGCAGCTAAAAGTATGAATTAGACTGTTTGAGAGAAGGTTTGAATCCTAAGCACCCTGCCTGTGCACAGTGGTGAGTAGCCTACATGTTGTATGAGGTACAGGAGACCAACATAGCTACAGTGCTGTAGCAGGTGTCAAAGCTGTGTGCAAGAAAACCTTGTTAGTGCATATGTGAAATGAAAGGTTCATTTGACTTTCCTGTCTTTTTTGGCTTTTGATCAAAACCTTTAACTTCTCATTTAAAATGTAGTTTGGGGGATTTAATTATAGGTGCAACTGAATCTATTCTATAATGCTGTAAAGATAGCACAAGAAGGCAAATGTTTGAACTCGCTGTGAATATGTGCATATGTTTTCAAGGAACGAGCAAAATGATAAAAAGACAAACACTGCAGAGCTTTTTTTATATGCCATTTATCAGACGCTTTTATCCAAAGCGACTTACAGTAGTGAATGCATACATTTTTCAGTATATGTGGCCCCAGTGGGAATCGAACCCACAACCTAAGCATTGCCAACGCCATGCTCTACCTGCTGAGCCACACAGAACCACCATGAAGAAAGCCATATAATAACTTACCAGTCTAAATGTATCGCGGTCCTGTGAAACATGCAATCGCATTTGCTGTCTGCTTGGGAAACCAATATGACATCATAAATCAAGACCCTTTCAAATGAAATGGTACCATCTAGCACTTTTCACGATGTACGTAGAGTCTGTTTTGGTAAAACTATTATTGTACATATCAATTTGGATATTTGTACTGCCAGCGGGACAGTGCGGTGGATGAGGCCACAGCCTTAAGGTAGCTAGCTAACCAGCTAGCTAGATGCATAGCCAGCTAACCTTCACAGTCCTAATAGAGTCCAGGTGTCTGGTGGACTAAACAGGCCTTTATACCAATAAGTAGGTGTTCAGGGCTAACGTAAATTAGCTCCAATGCAGCTTTATAGCCACCTAACTAGCTAAATGAGCCAAAGTAAGGCTACAAAGCAGAAGGCACTTTTCAAAATGAACTCAAACAGTTTTGGTTTGCTGGGCCACATGCACGCTCAGAATTCTACTTTTGTTGGTGAATGAGTTTGCTTTATATGAGTTTTCTGGGAATTATTATTATTATTATTTTTCGGATAACAGCGTTTGTGTTTACCTGTTCACAGGGCAGAACCAATTTTGACCAGAGTAAAAGAAGACCACACTCGGATTATCCTTCCTGCAATTGATAACATCAAGTACAATACGTTTGAGGTGCAACAGTACGCCAATGCTGCCCACGGCTACAACTGGGGACTGTGGTGCATGTACATCATCCCACCACAGGAATGGCTGGACAAGGGTGATGAGACGGCTCCTATCAGGTGAGCTCTGCGCCCACGCGTCAATACAGATGATGCCTTTTTTATGAAATATGAAGGAGACCCAAAATTACATATTGATATTCGAATCCTTACACACATTTTGAGATGCTTTTCAAAACTCATACTGTACATGGTTTTGGGATTTTTGAAACCTTGGCCTTTCTAAGTGCAGTGCATTTTGGTACCTGTTTTCATCAGAGTTTTATAGTCATGTCTGTTGTGTGTGTGTGTGTATGGGTTAGTGTGTGTGTGTGTGTGTGTGTGTGTGTGTGTGTGTGTGTGTGTGTGTGTGTGTGTGTGTGTGTGTGTGTGTGTGAGAGAAGAGGGGAGAAGAGAAGGGAATGTCATTGTCCTTGTTATTGCAAATTCAGCTGCACCTACATTCCATTGGGTAACGATTTAGAGAAAACAAGAGTTACACCAATTTGCCGTGATACCCACTGCTCTTCTTACTTTATCACAACAGTGTGTTTCCTATTGATTTGTTTTGGTTACTATTCATTTCGCCTCAGAACTTGCTGCTCCTGTTCAATATATATTAGCTTGGTGAAGATTGAGGCTTTGAATACTAGTGGGCACATGCACACACACGCACACATCTCTGACTCTGACTCGCAGGTAATAGATAGGCTAGGAGGCAGGTATCAGGTCAAATAAGTCAGAATTGCATTATTTATAAAACAGCCATTAGGCAATAGAAACAAAAGGAAAAGCTCAGCCGCTATCAACCAAGGCCTGTAACAGCTCAACAGCAATGTCCTTCCCAAAGGCAGTTGCTAGTTATATGTATCCAATGCTTGTCTCATAATTCCAGATGCAGAGCATGAATGATAACTCTGTACACTTGCTTTGGCATCAGACCATATGCTGCCTCACTCTGCCAGGAAGTCAGGTTCTTTTTCTTTTATTTCGTCACTTAACCAATCAACCCTGCTTGTCATTTTGCAAGGTCAGCTATTTTCCGCCCCCCTCCCTGAAAACACACACACACACACACACACACACACACACACAGACACTTTTCATGTAAACATCACATATGTCTACTGTTTTAACAAATAAACAAGATGACAATTATCAAGCCCACTAAAGCTTTATGCACTGACCTGCTTTATGTCTTGAAACATGCGTCATGAATTGAATTTAGAACTGAATGATGCTTGCTTAAATGTCACTATTCTGCTTGGATTTATTCACTCATTCATCATCGCTCATCCTGCACTCCTCCTGTATCATTCTTCTCTTCTCAGTCCTCGGTCATCATTCCTTTTTTCTCCATTAGTAATCCCCACTCCTCCTGTTTAATTCCTTGTGGATATGCCGCTGTGTTGGGTGATAATGCTGCCAATATTGCAGGGAGGAGCCCTGTTAACACCACCCTCCCCATCAATGATCTAATATGACCAATTACGATCACTTAATACAACCAATCCCTTGATAAGCACTTCATAAATCCTGAAGCTGAAATCAAAAGCCATCATCACCCTTTAAAAAAACAACAACAAAAAAAAACCCCGGTAACCCGGTACTACAGGGCCACTCTTATGCGCAGCGAACGTCATGTCGGCTTCCCTCCCCCCTCCCTGGGGCGGACAGCCAATCGCCGCCCCTAGTGGCACTCCCGGCCAGAGCTGACTCTGGCGAGACGGGGACCTGGCACCGGTCTCCGTGGCCAGCGTAGGACCAATTTTTTTTTCTCGCGAATCTGAACTATTTCAGAAAATGTGAACTTGTAGTCATACATACAGTAGGCATGCATTGTTATGTAGCCATCTGTGTTTTTAATTGGTTTATGTTGTTAACAACTTGCATTGTCAAAGTTAAGCTTATGTCAATGTCACAAATAGTATAATTTAGCTGGAAAAGTCATTAACCAAAGCAGAACAACCATTGCATTTGCTAGCTCTTTGTCTTGTGTGTTGTGATGCTTAATACAAACTGAAAAGGGCTGACTGAGAATGGCCAGAGGAATTACAAAGCAGGACTGAGAACTGCGGTATGAGAAATGCAGAATGAGGACCATGAGTAGCTAAAGAAACTGGATTTGGCAAGTCACAAGTGCCCAGTGGGGCCAGATGGGAGGTAGGAGATACCATGCTGACATGACGCGATCATCCCGTGGAGCACACAGGCTTCGTTCCAGGACACAGGGATCATCACTGCACCACCCACAAGGGCCTCAATGGGATGCATCACTCGGAAGTCTTGTGGAAAAGGACTTCTGTGTTTGAAACTACAGAATTGGCCATTCGGTTTATAAAAATGCTATAGACAGATTTCCGATGTAGCCTGGGCTTCAAATCGACTTCTGAGGAAATGCTTCAAGGGACGGCTGATTCTGTAGGCAGTGTGGATTCACATTGGAGATCATTCCCAGGGGCCTTCCAGGTCGGTGGCCATCAACGACAAATAGCCATGGACCATTTGATGCTGAAAAACAATTGAAATTGGTCTTAGGCGTTATGGCTCTCAGATGTTTGACCCTTTCCCGTTTTAGAATAGGCCAGATTGATCAGACTTCTTCACAGCACAACGGTCTGCACTCGGAAAGTAGCCAAATCAAAAGCAATTAAAAGTACTCCCCACAGTGGATACAAATCAATTATCAGGGAACACAGAGGGACTCAAACACAGAACAGTTTGCCAAATTCAGGGGTCTTGACTGTGCTGAAGTCTGCGGTGGGGAAGTATTTATGAAGCATCAACAAATGAAGAGAGAGAAAGCGAGTGCCAGTGTGTGTGTGTGTGTGTGTGTGTGTGTGTGTGTGTGTGTTTGTGCATATATATGTGTGTACATGTGCATTTACGTGCGTGTGTGTGTGTGTGTAAGTCTGCATGTGTGCTTGTGTGCATGCATGGCTGTGTACGCTGCGTGTGTGTTTGTGTGCGGATGTGAGCGCCTGTGTTTAGACATGTATGCTTTTGCATGGCTTTTTTTGAGGTTGAACCCTAGAGTATGATTCCACTTAGCAGACCAGCCATCCTGTGATATTCCCTCACCATAAAGCCACTGATATTATGACATGAAATGCCCCATATTGGTAAAATATTTACTGTGGACTAAATAGGGAAGCAGCTACCAGGGCATCGTGGGGTGTCATAAATCATTTTGACAAGGAAAGTATGTCAAAAAGCAGTAGGCAATTTTGCTCTAAATTAATAAGCGGGCAGAGTGGGAAGTCGTCTCAGTTTTACTCCTTTTCAGCAGTCTTCCTGGGCCTGATTTGTCGGGAACAATGCGAAACATATTTCATTTCAAAAGACACTGTGATATCAGTGGTTTCTCGAAGGCTCTGTTTGCAACAGTGAGGAGAGCAGACAAAAAGACAAAAGGGGGGGGTTTGGTTCGGTTATGGATGGTGCCACTTTCACCGACCGAGAAGAGGACCACTATGGATGGCATTAAGAGATATTCTTTTTTCCTGGATGTTGAGCTTTAGCTATATATTTTGGAGACCATCCTGCTTGCATCGTGACCACGTCAGCTGCACATCCAGATAGTGTGTCAGATGCCATGTTGTTTTCCTACATCAGTGGCAAAGCTGACAATTTCCTGTTTGCTATTTTCTGCTAGTTTCCCTACACCTTATCAATGTTATTCCAACATCAAACAAACCACGAGAGATAAAAAAAACCCACACAGAGTCAAAATAATTCCTACACCTATTCTGTTAACCCTGTTCTGTCTATGAAAAAGTTGACTTAGCTTGGATTTGTGATAAAATCATTCATACGCACATAAATAAAAACATTACTTCAATGAGAGCTTTGAATGTGCAGTTAGTGACCTTGCATTGCTCCAGAAAACATCAGCTTGTTTGCAAAATAAATCAAAATATTTGGGTTACATCCCAAGAGATTTCCTGGTAAAGTTAAGTTGATACTATTTTCAACACGTCTTCGATACTTCCAGTTGCAAGTTGGCAGCACATGTTGCAATATTTACAACTGCATTTGTGTCTCATTCCGTTGGTCACAACAGCAACCCCAACTGTTCAAAATGGGCAGACCTCTCTTCTCTTCTCTGCAATGCTAACTAGCTATTATTTTGCTTTTCATACATGATCAATTTAAACATCTGGACAATTTACAAGGCAGTACAGGTTAAATACATTGTTCAAGAGTACTACAGCAATGCCCCACTTGGGATTTGAACCTTTAAAACGTCCCAAGACCAGCCCCCTATTAAATATGACACATTGCTGTACACCCATATTTATGTGATCTGCACATTGAAGCTCATATGTGTCAAGCTACAGGAACCCCCCCCACCTCTGTGTGTGTGTGTGCATGTGTGTGTGTGTGTGCCTGCCTGTGTCTTCATAACAAAACCCCAGTTAGCTAATGACATCATGCTTAAAATGTCAATGATTGTGCATCCTCTCATGTGATGTAAATACTGTATCGTCCTTTATTTCTGGAACTCAGTCCGGGACGTGAAGAGGTGGCATATGCAAAATTTAAATAAAATGATTTTTTTTCTTTGCTTCGAACAGAGCTAAGAATCCATTTTTGGTGATCCCTGGGTTGGGTGTGTTCCACATAACACAGGGTCAACTCGGCTCTATCAAAACTAAACGATCATTAACATGATAATGACTTTTGATTTCCTTATCTAGGACCCCAGCAATGATTGGCTGCTCCTTCGTGGTGGACAGAGAGTACTTTGGAGAGATTGGTCTCCTTGATCCGGGCATGGAGGTCTACGGCGGAGAGAACATCGAGCTCGGCATGAGGGTAAGCGAAGGAATCTGCGAATTGTGGTGATCCAGCCCCTCCCTGGAATAAGCACCATAAACCATTAAAGATTAATCTACTTCAGAGGGTTTTTTCCAATGATGCGAACAAACATTTAAAATGGATATTTATTTTTGGACATTTCAAGGCAAGTGGGGATTGCATGTGGCCTCTTAAAAAAAAAAAAAAATACAGAAATATTCTGCCACTATAATCCTGGAGCCGAAAATGAAAAGTATGCCAAATAAAATGATAGGTCACAGGAGTAATATTGTAAATCCACTGCAAAATCCCTAGCAGGTATAATTTATGGAAGTTACACATATTCAGGTTTTGGTATGGTTTATAATTAAGTTTCTTCATGTTTTATAGCCTAAGGGTTAAGCTTAAAATACACCCCCACCCCCCACCCCCCAGTCAACAGATGCATTCAACTCTTCCAAGTCAGAAATGTGTTCCCTTGGAGAGAAGGAAAATCCTTAATGCTAAATTACAATGTTCACTTGACTCAAAAGCTTTAAAGTCTGCAGTGCCCTGAAAATGTAAATCTCGGCTGCAGTCGCTATATTGCTAAATGTAACGCTTGCATGAACTGGGGTTTGGAAGCTGTGCTGTTAAATTAAAAACAAATTCTTTCAGGCTAGTTGGAATGGTAAGTGGATACATTTAAATAAGAAATACTGTTGTTACAAGACCATTTTCTTCATCTTATTGCCATTATATGCATTTAAAAATGATTGAGGCGGCACCAGTGGTGTTTTCTATAGGTTTTCTTTGTTAAAGCATATAATGTGGAGTCTTACATTGGAGACCTTTTTCATTTGATGGAATATCCAAACCCTTTCACTGAGTTTTACAATGGAAAATTCAAACATACAGCAAGGATGGGGCATTCATATATTCATATTTTCATACCATGCATACACATTTTCCCCTCACCAATTTTTCAAAGAACTAAAAAAAAAAACGTACTTAACTAACCCAATCTTTAATGTATTAATACAAACCCTAAAATTCTTAAATGTAACACTTTGAAAAAAAGTATTCATTTCGGGCTGATTATGACATAATATGCAGATGTTACAAAAGAGAACTGTCAAATTATAGAAATGGCAGGGAAACTGTACAAAGGGGAGAGGAGAGGGGGCCAGTGACTAATGGACTGAGTTTTAGTCCATAATCTTTTATGCTAGGTATGTACAATGTATAATATAAAGGTGTTGGGTTTCTCTCACTACAGCCACTCTTCAGAAAGGGAATTATCTAGTATAATTTAAAATATTAGAGCATTAGAGAAGATAAGCATAAATGTGAGACATTGCCTACAGTGGATAAGCCTTGTTACCATCGGCATCAGCAGTTTAAAAATAAAAAAGTGCACTAGCAGTCTTACAAACTAAAACTCTTAGCTTATTTTTCAAATAAAAATAAGATAAATATTAGGAGTGTCTGCTAATTTGATTACTGCAAACTACTACTGCTAGTCTACTCGCTAGTCAACCTACGAGTTAACATGGAATCTGTTAGCTGTATTGTATTTGTTGTCTCATTATTCTATTTTGACTGCAATAAAAAAAAGAAAATAATTTGCCAAGAGCCAGAAGAAGCACTTGTAGGCAATAACTGTACAATTCCAGATTGTTTAACTATAGGTAACTGGCAAAATAAATAAAACACTTGAGTAAACAAGGGATACTGGTGGCTCTGTTATGGTGTGGGGTTAATTTTCCTGTCACGGTTTAGGTCCAGTCAACCCCTTAGGGGGCAAGGAAGTAGTCACTTCCAGGATGACTATGCCCCCATCCACAGGGCACTGAAAGGTTTGATGAGCATGAAGACAATGTGAACCATATGCCATGGCTGCCTCAGTCACCAGATATCAATCCACTTATGGGAGATTCTGTAGTGTCGCCTAAGACAGTGTTTACCATCACCATCAACAAAATACCAGATGATGGAGTTCCATGTGGAAGAATGGTGTTGCATCCCCCAATAGTGTTCCAGACACTTCTAGAATCTATGCCAAGGGCGCATTGAAGCTGTTCTGGTGGCTCGTGGAGGTTCAACGCCCTATTAATACACTTTATGTTGGTGTTTCCTTTATTGTGGCAGTTACATGTAACTAACCAAATTCATAAAAGGTTGTGCTGACCAGTTCCAATTCCTACCTACACATAGAATTTCCACTCTTTATCTGACAACTCAATCATGGAAATTGATTCCATATGGGAATGAACCCCAACTCTAAATGAGATAATAAGTTGGAGAAGGCAGCCTGTCACTTGTATGCCAGGGCCAGAAGGATTTCACTCAATACACTAGACTTTGTAAGCAATACAGTAAATGACTTTAAATGCATTGGAGAAGGCTTAAATATTTAACTACATCGATAGAATAAGCATTTTCTATTAGAGACCTCAATTTTGCACTTTGTTAGTGGTTGTCTATTAAACCTGTATATTCAATCATTCAGGATTAGTTTACTCTTGCTGGGTGCATGTAGATGACATATATTTTTCCCTCAAGAATTGTATTTGTTAGTATGGTACATTTTATTCTGCCTCAGAGCAAGGCTCAATTTGTTTGCATTTGTGTTTCCTTTACAATTGCTTTAATGTATTCAAAATGAAAATAAATAAACTGCCCAACTGTTATGTCTTATGGGTGACAGAACAGTTAGGCAGTTGGTAATATATTGGTAAAAATTAGGTAGCCAGGTTTTGGAGCTACAGGGAAGGTTCCAACAATATTTTAGCAACATTGTGGACATACTAGACAGTGGCCATAAAGGTGGAAACACTTTGAGGGACACAAAGCATATTGAAAGCAGATGCTTCAAGACAGGTGTTTTTCCTGAGGCAATTAAGCAGTTGACATCCCAGCATGTTCAAAAGGGCTGAGCAGGCCTGATTGCCTATAATTATGGCTAGCCTGGATTGAAGATAAGACCTTGGTTACTTTGAAAGAGGGTTTGGGGCACGTTTGGCAGGATCTTTAGTGATGAAGCCAGCTCAAATGACTGCTGATGTTTCACAAGCAACAGTGTCTAAGGAGATGTTGGCATGGCTGAGGGAAAGACATCATCAGCGAGGGCTATGGTTGGATTGTGGTTGGAAGCGCATACTCCTGGATCATGATGTCCGTGCGTTAGTTTGAGGTGAAAGGCGAGCAACTCTAAATCAATTGTCCACAAGTTTCAATCTAGGTCCATCGGGAACTATACTGAGCAGGATACCACAGTCATATTACATTGTATTATATTTGTGTTTCTTTCTTTTTAGAAACTATTGGTATGTATTTGAGGTATTGTCTGTAAGTTCTCTACCTTTTGCAGTGTGTCCTCACTGATTTGAAGCCTGATTGTCACTGAGTTCAGATTCAGGGGCAGATGAAGCTGGATTGTCATTGGATTCAGGTTCAGGGGCAGGTGAAACTTTGATTCCATTTGACCCTCCTGCAGGTCTGTGGTCTTTGTCGAGTCCCTATGTTATTATACTATTTAAAAGGTAACTGTCATTTAAGCTTTTAAGCAGGAGACACCATTACATATGGTCCATTGATTCAGCCAGACAGTTTTCCTGAGGCAATTCAAATGAAGTTCTCCACTCAGAATATGAATCCATACTATTCCAAGAACATGTCCAGTCCCTCCAACCTCCACACCAGAACGTTGCCTCTTCAAATCTTCCATTGTGCAGATTTTTTAGGAAGGCGGTTTATACGGAGTAGGCCAGCGACTACCCCCAGTCTTTCTCCAGCTCCCATGTCAACAGGCGGGCTCATTTTCCAGGCAAACGTTCAAACGCGCAACAGTTTTGGGATCATTAGCCTAATTAAAATTTCAAAGGCATCAGCACCAGCCATGAATGTGGGGTGAGGGTCAATTAACCTCTATTGAATCTTTCCCAACCATAGAGAAGACATCACCCCCATTGGGGGTTTAAGCATTTATAATTTGGCAGGAGGTTTAAATCTAATTAAGGTAAAAGGTGAACAACACAGCCAAACAAACATTTCCTCAACTGTAATAATGCACTTTAACAATGGCTATTCAATCTAACCACAATACAGTTTGTCCTTAACTTTAAGGAGCAAATGTTAAATTTGTTTCTTACGCATTCTTCTTCATTGCTTTCAGAGACCAGCGAATGCACACATTTGCGTACAAAAGGAAAATGAAAGGTTAAATGTGTTACTGGAAGCTAGCAAGTCCATTGTGGACTTTGATCGATTGGACGGTGGCGAAGGTACGTGTATTTAAAAGACTGAAAAGGTCTTTAGCCATGGGCTGTAATTTTGAGTGACTGCCCAAATCCATGCACATATACTCAAGTACTTAAACAACTTAAAATCAAGTTCATGTTACAGAAGCAGCAGAGCCTGATGAAACTCTGGATGGGGTTTTAAATACTGTGTGGAGATATTGCACATTTAGGATGTGGTTAAAACTTGGGTTTCAAAATGAGATATGATATGGCAAATGTGCAACAAAAAGTTTCAGTTTTTTCAGTTGCAATAATACTAATAGTCTTAATAATTAGTTGTATTTTTAATTTCTTATCGTATGATAATCAATTCTCCTTCTAAACTCCATTTCAGTTCACAAATAACAAAAACAACAGCTTCTCAGCTTCTTGAATGCTAATTACATCTCTTGCTATTGATCTTGTCACACATTTTCTTGCTAACCAACACTCATGGGGGAAATGTAATGGTGCTAATGGAAACACAGCCAGTGACCCAGAGAAAATGGCCATAATACATCAGAATCATGTGGATCATGTTGTCCAAATTCCCCTAATGGACTGTTTTGGATTCAAAGCCTGGCCTATGGTGAGAAAATGAATCATTCTTTTGAAAGTGGCATCACCTACTAAATGCCCTCATCCAGTAAGTGAATTAATCTTTTGCGAAACTCTCTCTCCCGTGTATAGTGTCAACGAGTATACCATCAAATATTAATTGGTGACTTGCAAATTGTTACTGGGGGAGTATCATTTGAATATGATGACTGATCAAATAATATGAATGCTTATGACTACCAAATACTGAGAGAAAGGGTGTAGAAGTTAAGGCATTAGGCACAACCACTCTTGTGGTTCAGGAACCACAGAGGACACAAGATAGGAGGCGGATACCCAAGCATTTGAGTCAATCTGATACTGAGAGAAAAAAATTTCCCCAGCATTCCAGTCCGAGGTTATATCCTGAATCACCTTCAAAAAGGCGGCCATTTTGCTATTATGAGTGCATATTAAGCCCAACCATCTGCAGTCCCCGGCATTCCTAACCATGGCTAAATTACCTCTACTCTGCCCAGAATGGCCCTATGACAGATGTGCCTCATAGAGCCCATCTAAAACAAACATGGCAATTCAAAAAATGCCTGCAGTAATGTGGCCAGCTTTTGTGGCTGTAGCTCATATTTGGAGGGCTTCCTCACCATTTGACACCATGAGAGAATATGGAAGAAAAATGATTGCTGAACGATTCATTTTGATTTAAAAATAATAATAATGATAGTAATAGTAATAATAACAGTAATAATAACCCACAGTCCTCTTCCAAGTAGACAATATAAAGGATGTCCTTAGGAGCGTAAGGCGGATGCTTCTGACCGTATGGTTGGTTTGACTGAATCTGGATTAAAGTCTAATTTGATTGAATGGCATTTGCCATTATTTGAGCCAAGTCTGTTTGTTTGAATCTAGCCCAATATGAAGGATGTACTCCGAACCTCTAAATCAGTGTAGGTTGAACACAAAAGTCACAGTTTTGTGGAGAGGTGGGCTGGGGGGGGGGCATTCAGAATTGATCATGCATTTGTCTTTCTCAATACATGAATTATTTAGAAAGCCAGGATCAATTTCTTTGCTTAATGGACTGAGAGTTATTTACTCCACGGTTCATTGCAGTATTATTCACCTCTAACTGGCCTGAGGGGGTGGACAGAGTGTGAACAGAGCAAGAACGACAATCTCGGAAGAACAACAAGCATGCAGTTAACAGAATTAGACCACAAGGTGATATATATTGGTTCACAAGGCAAGATTTGCAATGTTGAATTAGTCAGTTTACTGGCCTTCAAACACATAGCTAAACAATTATTCAGAGCTTCAGCTCTTTTTAAAAGCTATTGATTTGCTTTTTGTGCTTTTTTTAAGGACTTGCATTTAAACAAACTTTTTTTAAATTCAGTTCAGTACAATAAATAAAGTGGATTTGTTATTTCTGTAGTTAGGTTCGTGATGCTTAGGAAAAGTACAGAAGTCACGTTGTTATTTAATTGCTCACCTAAAAATGTATATTTGCATTTCATGTCTGTGGGTTTTGTTAGTGGATCTTTAGCCTTTAGTTAATGGGGATGTGGAAGATAACTGTACGCTACATTAGATACCATTAACAGATAATAGGACACACAGAATAACAGCTTTTTTCAAACATTTAGGAAACTTCTTCTCAATTGTGTGGAATTTTATCGCAAAAAGCCAGCCTCTTCTCTTCCGTATTCACAAAAAAGCAAGTACTAAACATGCACCAAATTGCAGGGCCATCAGCACTGCAGTGTCATCTCAGACTTCTAACCTGACAGATGCCGCAGAACCTGGTAGATCTTTGAAAAAGAAAAATTCAGTTACATGACTTTTCAATTATAATACACATCCATGCATTTCTATCCTTGTTTCAAGCCTCTTTGAGGAATATTTGGGTTGTGAAAAAGCAATTAAGTTGTCTTAAGTTGTCTTTAGGTCTAACCTTGCTTGTCATCAGGATTTAAACTTTACTGTGGCCACTCTTCTGCGGTGCTAGGTGTGTAAATTGCGATCCACAAAAATCCAGAATGTAATTAGCGTTTTTTGAATAGGTTTCAGGAATGCAGGGTCTTGGCTAATGATGGATTAAGAGTTTTTAGGGTGTCAGTGTGTTAGTCCCTGTTGGGATGACCATTACTGATGCAAGCGTTGGTGGTGGTGGACTATTTTCTGAGGTGCTAGATGGAAAGAATCAACATAATTACAATTGTACATCTGGAAAAGTGGAGAGGAGAAGCACATGTGCACAATTTACACCATTTCAAAAGCTTTTTTAATGCTCTTACCCCTTTTTCCTACCAATTTGGAATGCCCAATCATAAACTTAATTCAACAACTCCCTGGGCGATGCCAGTTACGTGTTGACCCGTGGGGCTGCTGGCCACAGTCGGCACTGGCAGGGTCTGGATTCGATACAAGCCCATCCATACACAAAAACAGTGCCTTAACAGGATGAGCCACTCAGCAGCCTACAAAAGCAATTTGCCGAGACAGAGAAAGAGTGGAAAGACAGGGATGCCATTAAGCTGAGCCAGTAATTAAAAGCACTGTATCTCTAGAAAGGGCTATACTTCAGCTCGCGTGCCCTGTAGAGGCAGACAGGATTCGAAGTGAAGGGGGAAGAAAAAAACAAAACAAAAACACAAAACACTTTACTTAAGAGGGGTGGGGGGCCTTTATTGCAAATATCCATTACAATTCGTGCTACTCTGTTGGAGTGAATGATGCCTGAGGGTTTTTGACATAACTGGGGACCTACATGATCTCATTCACCCGTGTACCATACCCCTGCTTGCTCTCCGAGGAGCAGAGTTTGTGTAATTCTCTCCTGCAAGCAGCGGCGTGGTCATTCCTGTGCAGTGGTGGAGATGAGAGTTTTGACAAGCGCTTCAAATTTATAGACGTTCTTCTCTTTTATTCATCATCTCTTTTTGCCAAACGACCCATGGTTTTATCGGGCTTGCAAGGAGGCTTCCTTGTGAACATAAATAAAACGCGTGGCAAACAAATGACGTTTACGAGATTCGCAAATAAAGCGCTGAAGCGTTGCACTGAGTGGGCCCAAAATGAAGCCTTTCTGGGAAAAAAACCCCACTTTGGAGATATTTGCAGTTTAAAAAAAACCTTTTTTTTTGGTATGTGAGATTTGTGTGTTATTTGTGGCTTTTCAAAACATGTCATGATGTGCCGTTCATGTTTCATGTCATGGCAACATGTACTCAACTTAGCATTGAGTAATGATGCAATACGGAATTCCACAAGAGATGAAATGAAAAATCGCGATCACTATCTGAATCAGAAAAGATTGTTTGTGTCTGCGCTGTCTGGAACATTCGGTGAGCTGTATCAGAAGGCTTGTTCTCAGACATTTAGACACTCAAGGTGAGACAAGGAGATGATGGTTAGAGAAAAATGGGAAAAAGTTTACATCTGCCAGGTTTAAAATCGATAATTCACAAAAGGTGATGGATATAAGTGGGATTAATAAATTAAATCTAAAGCCCTTTAAAGTGATCTGAAAATCTGGAGGGGGAACTATCATATGAAATTGAATTAGCTGAATCTAATTTGCTTTACTTGACCACTTCCTGTCCTGTACATCCAGGTAGCCACTGGGTGCACATTTTATTTTTGCTCACACAGTTCACATCATCGCAAGCTTATTTGGTCATCTCACCTGTAAGATTGACAGCAGTTGTCTCAAGAGAACAGGACCCCGATTGGTCTGAGGGAAAAGGGAAGAAGAGAGAATTAAAATGCATTGTTAAGAGTCACAGCTTGCATGCTTGCTGTGTCAAATAGCAAAGCAAACAAACACCGATTCTTCCTTTCTAACGGATTGATAGGCTCCAGATTTGTTTATGCATGTGTTGTAAATCTATAGTTTTTTTGCTCCAGGGTCTCGTAAGGGTCTGCGTTTCTTACCTGGCTCTGGTTAAGAGGGATAATTCATTTCGAGCTCCTTAATCCCCCATTATCCTTTTGTGTCTTTATATTGACTTCTGAGAATAAATAGAACACTTCAATTAAATTAAAGGGTATCATACACTCTCCTATAGCCACGAGTGGAAAGATTTGAAGATGCTGTCCTGTAAGCGGCCATTTAATGATCTTCAGGAACAGGGCTAATAACCTGGGTTGCAGGTTCAATTCCCAGGAGGGGCACTGCCATTGTGCCCTTGAGCAAGGCACTTGTAACCGACTGCAATCACTTCCTAAGTATCTACCTGTACAAACAAACATTTTAACTCACCACGGGTAAGGAAGTCTACAAAGCTATTTTGCAGAAAGGAAGAGACATCATTTAATTTCAGAACAAAACGAGTAAAGGTAACACATGAGCTTAAAAGCTTAGGCCTGAGCAGACCGCACTATGGGCTAACTTGTTGTTCTTAAGGACATTGGAAAGGCACATACTGTAGATTAGTTGGACTCACCCGACACCAACCCGAGACAGTTGCATTTCTGTGTCTTAATCTTCCCCCATCTAGATTTTCTGCAGTGCAGTGGGTTATGATTTTATCTGGTAAGGACTTGAGGATAAAAGGGCATGGCTTTGTTCAAGGTTGTTACTTCTGGAACAGAAATAGATATTCAGTTGAGATAGCCTCCATGCTGGGGTTCAAACCCCGCTCGCCCACATAAGATATGTAGATTTGACTCCTCACACTTAGCATCAGAGTAACCGCAGTTCATTTGTCGAGCAGGCACTCATATCCAGGTTGCCTTATTCAGTGAGGCAATTCAAAATCAGTGCCTCGCTCAAGGGTTCAACAGCTGTGCTATTAATTTGCTATTCATTGTAAAAACAAGTTTGAATTAATTTGAAAGTTAAGGACAAATATCCAGGACTAAATGACCCTTTCCATCTTGGCACATATACTGTGAAATTTATTTGATAACCTCCAATGCAACGGCCCTTCTTAACTGATAACAGGAAATATGAATGCAAGCAGTGAATGGTATCTTTATTAGCTCTGAAGCATTCTAATTTGCACTTCAGCGGAGGGCTTAAATTAACTCTGCTGTTCAGTTCTAGCTCATCATCCAGTTAAAGAGCAATAAATACACTTTTTCAGAGAGCAAGTTCTCGCTTAATCAAATATAAGCAGAATCAATTCAGGCTAATATTTAGTAAGTAGAAAAATAGTTCTTGAAGGAATGAGGCCTTGCTTTAAACAACTTAGTTATTTTTGTCTTTTTCTTAGTGTAAATACTCGCGAAACAGTTCTTGAATACATTTTTGCTTGCTCTCTGAAGTTCATTGAGCAAAGAAGTGTTCAGACTATCCTCAATAGAAAATATTGGAATTGAAGGCTTTGTAAAAGTCATTTTGTCCTTGAAAACAGGCATAAAACAGGTGCCCAGTTCTTGCTTGGAGGATCCTTGAAATTGGCATAAACTGCTGACAACACGCAGGCCTGCATAATGAAATGGCTCGCATGCCTGTAATATTCAGTCCAACAAACTATTAACAGTAAACATAAATACATGTATCCAAGTGATCATTTTCTTAAACCCACATTTGGGGTAGACTGTTCAACCCAAAACAGAAGCAGTGAATTCATTGATTTATGATAGCTGAAAGAAATCCTTAAATATATCCAAACGACTAAATTCAAATGTCACTGATAAGCCTAAACATGCTGGTATTTTTGATTCTGTCATTCGTTTTTTTAAATGATATTTGACAGGTTTGGATTCCGTCACAGGTTAATACATCTGTCTGCTGCATTTAGATTAGCAAAAGTAGGCAAATTCATTAACAAACTCAACAGGAGTACATCAATGAATAATTCAATATATTTGTTGATTGATTGCACTCCACAATTATGTATCGGATGGGGGAGTTGGTGGTGTGTGATCACTGTGATCCCACTCACATTGCTGTTGTAGAACAATGGCGTTTACCATCGTACAAACAAATTGCATTAAACGGAAGAGGTTTTTTTCAGTTGGCTCGTAAAGGCTGAGGAGCTTGGAAGCAGTGTACCTGGATCATAGCCGTGTGTGATTTTAGTACACGGGAATGGGAGTGTTTCATGGTGTTTTCTCTCTCAGCATGTTACAAATATGTTTTCCACTTGGCAGCAATGTGGCCATCGTTATGCCTTTTCGTGTCCAAGGAGAAGGAGTAATTTGCTCCGATTTGTTTTGCTAACGCGCTGGCTGAGAGCTCAAAAGGTAGGGAAACGACAGCACGAGAAGACATCCGGAAGCGTGCCTTGTGGTCTGCGGCGCACCACCTGGCAGTCCGTTTGAATCGCCCGTGCTTGTTCTCGCAGAATTACAAAGAAAGGTCAAATTTAGATTTTAATCATTGGAATAAGAGATTTTTCAGATTTTTCAAGAGATTCTTGCCACCTGATGCATTTAATTAAAAGGAGCAAAACTGCATTTTCCTCACCAATTTTTTTTCCGTTCATTATTCTCACAAGGCCGTTTCAATGAACATTTAATTACTGATGGATTTGGAATTATGATTACCCTGTGCAAGTCATGCTGTATGCATTTAGCATATTTCTCATTTATGCAGGTGGATATTTTCTGTAGCTTTTCCGGTTTAGAAGCATGTGACTCTTTTGAGCACTGCCAGTGCATATGTTACAGTGGATGTGTAAAATCGGGAAAACCTGTAGATTCCCCATCACTAATCTATGAACTTAATTCTAAAAACATCCAACGTCCATTTGACAGGCGAACAAGCCTTATACCTTTCAGTATATGCGCAACATCACGGGCAGCTGCCCCAAATGGAAAAATGTTCTCTTCTTCAAAGCAAAGGCAAACAAATAGGCATGATTTATGTAGCAGCATCGACGGTTTCAAAAATACATGACTATTCGAATGATAGGATAGCACATCCAATGTCTTTGAAAATAATACATCCACAAACATTTTTGTCATCCCTAGTCACTGCAGAATATGCAAGACAGAATAGGCAAAAGTCTAAAATTGCTGTAGTAGGTCTACACAAATTGATTTGTCTATTTATTCAATGTATAATAAAAGTGGTTTATTTTGTCTATACCATATATATATATATATATATATATATATATGTGTGTGTTTCCACAGACATTCATATACTGTATACATATTTGTGCCTACACTAGAAATTTATTTTTAATTCAGTCAAAATGAATAAACACGGGCATGCATTTACCTGTGTAAAAATGCTAATTCACAAACTATTTGTTAAATGTTTGTGAAAACTTTGTGCCATTACCTTGAGAATGAAGCAAAATTTATATTTATATTTTATGAGCCGTCCGTACGTAAACATAGGCAGTTAGTATGAAACCACGGTTTGGACATGGAGGTAAAAAGGAAAAGGGTATTTTGAGTAGGTCGCATGGTTATCCAATAGCAGGCAAGCTTACAGGGACTCTTTGCCTGCGTTGTTTCCATAGTTACCAATCTCCAGGAGACCAATGGAACACCAAATGGGTTGCCAGGCCCATCATGTGCACGCACTGAAAGCATTGCTCTTGTTGAAATTACACTGAGATGTGTACAATGCTTTGGAGAACATCTGTAATTTTGGATGATTGTTCACTCTGCTTCAGACCCTATCCAGTAATGACTGGCATCCTAAAGACTCATTTCAAAAATAATGAGATTTCATTATCAGCTACTGACAGCAGAATGGATCATTTGGATACTACCGGTTGTTACTTAGAGGAGGAATTGAAAAAACGCTGTTTCCTAGAATAGGTTGAACAGCTTTTTAACAAGTTTTGGAGTCTTTCACACAAAAGTCAGTGATTATTTTAATGAAGGAATTGATGAAAATGATCAACGGAAATTACCTCAAAAGGAAATGGGTTTTAGGAACCCCCACCACGTACATTTAGGCATTTAGCAGACATTCTGGCCCGGAGCGCCTTACATAGTTTACATTTCATTCTACATACAATCCATTCATACAGCTGGATATTTTACAGAAGCAGTTTAGTTTAGTATCTAGCTCAAAGGCACAATGACATTGCTCCACCTGGGAATCGAACCTGCAATCTCTCCAGGTTACAAGCCCACTCCCCCCCATCATTATGTAGGCTAAAGCATCTGTGGGCCTAAGGAGTTGCGAGCCACACTTGCTCATTCCCATGCAAGCTTTATCCCAGTGTGAGAACAGACCTTTCGGCTCTCTGCCTGTTTCGGATGTCAGCCAACACTGTCCCACTGGGAAACAGGCTGTTGTTGCTGGAGATTCCACACTTCATCTGTTCTGACATTAGTCATCCCCGCCCCCCCAAATGTGACATGCAGGCCATGATGGCGAAATAGGTGAATATTTGAGGAGCACATGTCCAACCATAAATGGAGATGTCTGTTTAATTCACAGGAGGGCACTTGTCACAAAGATGCTCTTTCCCCCCTTCAAAACTGTGACCTTTTGTGGTTTAAGAGTGAGAGATGAACACATTTGCATCTGTGTGTGTGTGGGTGCATGCATTGTGTTTGTATATTGTATTTATATACACAAATACACAAAAATACTGACATATATAGAATGATATCTGCTTCCATTTAGGGTGAAAGGAAATATTTATATAATATATATATATATAACTTTTTTTACTTATAGTTTTTTCATATCTCAAGCAACTGTTTAAGAACTGATACCTGAAAGGTACAGGTAACTGCCAAAATAAAGGAAACAAAATGAGGGCTCTGTTATGGTGTGAGGTGCATTTTCCTGGCATGGTGTAGGTCCACTCAACGCCTTCAAGGGCATGGTAAACGCCAATAAATACAAAGCCATTTTAAGTGATCACCTTTATCCTATTGTGAAGCATTTCTATCGTGATGGGACTGGTCTCTTCCAGGATGCCAATGCCCCATCGACAAGAGGCAGTGTTTTCCACCACCATCAACAAAACACAGGACGATGGAATTTCTCATGGAAAATTGGTGTTGCATCCCTCCCATAGAGTTTCACACACTTGTAGAATCTATGCCAAGGTACATTGAAGCTTTTCTGACAGCTTGTAGGTGGTGGTCCAACATCCTATTAAGACACTTTAAGTTGACATTTTCCTTTATTTTGGCAGTTACCTGTACATCACTAGACATTCTGTCTCGTCTGAGGATGCATACAGCTTGTGGTGCTGTGTGCTAATAATGAAGCTTTGTGCTAATAAAGCAGAAAATCATAGAAAATGTCCAGGTGTGCCTGTGATGTATGCATTATTTCAGAGAGACAGAAGAGAGTCAGAGTGAGAGCAAGAGATAAATGACAGAGAGAGATGCTGAATGCATGCTATAGTCATATATATACACACACACACACACACACACACTATACACATACATATACATATATATATATATATATATATATATATACATACTATATACTGTAGGTCCAAACACACCAAACATGCAGGGTAGACTTGAGTGTTTCCCATCGTTTTCCAGAAGAGAGCGTTCACATTTTGAATATACTTAGTGACTCAAATTGCCTGCAGTATTGAGGCAATACTGTCCCTACAAGACGCAATAAATTGAATCTACTCAGTCAGCTGCTGTGGAAACTCATTAATAATGTGAAAATGAGCAATAATATAACCAGACTCAGTACTCACTGCTTCAAAGACGATTGAATTTTTTGGACAGAGAAAAATAAAATCGCACCTAATCTGAAGATTCTTGGAAACAGAGTAAGTGATCACAGCCTGGCTGTGGAAGCAGGGTGACTGCCAGACAGGACAGGTTGAGACAAAGATTTTTATCCTGCTCCATGGTAAATGTGTCAAATTTTTTGGAATAAAAACAGTGCTTCCAAGTCTGAGCACACTCAGAGAGAAATGACCAGGTTTACTAAGTGAAGGTCGCACAGTTTGCCAAAGAGAAGTTCGGTAATCACCAGAGTCTATACATGTATACAGTCGGCTATATCGTATGCTCAAAAAATGGGAAAATAATATCATTTTATATTAATACCACTTTTTTTAGCATACAATAATGCCAATGACCTGCATTGCTTATTTTATACTGCCCTTTTTGTTCATCTTTATCAAGGGTGTGTATAATTTGAGTTGACTGGATATATTTGATTATTATGGTTTGTTATCATTCACTGTATTACGTTGAATAGTAATCTTTTCTTTCTTCCCCAAAGTTGAGATATTTGTTTGTAATGTAATTATTTGTTGTCCGTGGCTGTTCTTTGTCACCTTTGCTTCAGCAACGCCGCCTAACATCATGCCAATAAAGCACCTTCAAATTGAAATGGAGAATAGAGCAGGGAGAGAGAGAGAGAGAGAGAGAGAGAGAGAGAGAGAGAGAGAGAGCGAGCGAGCGAGAGAGTCAGCAGATTAAAATGAAAAGCAGCGGTAACAACAAATGCAAACAACTATTACTGGGCCACAGCGATTCCAGGCCGCCAGAGGACAGATAGAGGGGTGCTTTATTGTGAGAGGGGAGCGGAGTTGTGCCGCTAATTGCAGGCTCTATATTTAGAACAGAGTTCTTTATTAACCCTCGGGGGTGCTCTTCCCTGACTGCACCCAAAGTGACTCAAAAACATTCAAACACCCCTCGGCCCGAGTCACGGCCGTCTGATAGGCTGATAGGCCGCAGTCGAGAGCGTATTACACTTTTATTCCAGAGGCTACATGGTCTGGCAAATGGCAACAGAGTGTCATCCATCACACGACTTCGCCGGACTTAACAATGATTAAACGGTCTCTCCGTCGAGCCTCTGCAGACGGCCATCGAGAGATATCGATCTTTAATTTACATGTGGTAGTCGAAATGGGATTCTACATCACGGGCACAATAATCACACATCTCGTGAAAGTCGATGTTGGACTCCGGGAGGATCCCAGCCGTTTCATCCTTTTTTTTTACATTTGAGGTTGAACTTTTTTTTCCATGTTCACTTGATGTTAATGGCTGCTAACTGGCAGCTCTGGAAACATTACAGCCTCGATGGCATTTGTTAGGCAAGGAATAAACCATGATGGGCTGTGCAATTTATTAGCCCGGAGTGGTTTATTCCACTTATACCACCCCTACCGGCAACAGAAAAAAACAAACGCTGAAATGCAATTAAACAAAATTGTTGTGCAGGTGTGTTGTTTTGAACTTGCTGCCATTATTTTCAGTTGTGAATAATTTGTTCAATTGAAATAAATTGTTGAATGTCTTGTTTATTTATTTGGAACCGTGATAAGGCCACTTTCTCCGGAACTGCTACATTATTATGTTTCTCTGTGCGGTCGGAAAATAATCACCGGCCTCTCTGCCAATCAGAGGGAAATATTTCCCTGTAGTTGGCGGAAACTGGGAAAAATCGGATTCTTCAACGTCAGGTTTAACTTGTATAATGGGCCTGAGGGCTAGCAATTTGTTAGGGACAACAAGGAGTCAACTGGGTTGTGCCATGTCACAAGAATGGATTAGACCCAGTTTCCCGATTATAAATGGGTACAGCTCCTATTCCTCCGTGAATAAGTAATGATTCATAGACAGAAGCGTAGAAAAAGAAAAAAAATCTTGCTGATGCATGTTGCAGGACTATGCAAAAAAAAGAAAAAAAGAAATCTTACCAAGTATGCTGCTTCATAAATGAATTGTAACGTATTGTTGGGCTGTATTCCATGAAAATCTTAGGTCAGTCTACCGATATGGACAAGACAACACTTTTCACTCTCGGTTGCGTGTGAAGTTAAATTGTTATTTGATTGTTTCGCCATTGCAGGTTTCTGAAAGGAAACACAAGAAATGAGCCTTTCTATTTAGCGCTAATTGACAATATTACCATTGCAGCAGGGAGTGCAGATTCTGAGCAGTCATCACTGAAAATATTATCACTAATGGCGAGTGGAGGAGGGAGGACGCCTGGCTGATGGAATGCAATCACGATTAGAGAATGGGAATTAGAGAACGCCCGCGAACAAACCGTGTCGGTAAATGTACCGTGGTAAAACGGCACGCATTATGGGGGAGTGGGCCAGTCTCAAGGAGTCAAAAAAGCATTAGCTGCATCAGCAGATTGATTTTTTTCTTTTTTTGGGGGGGGGAGGCTGGATTTTTCCATGGATGATTGCCATTTCAGTGCGGAAGATTTCCTCAGAGGTCAAGGGAACCGGGATGAGTCAGATTCTAAATTAAACCATACAACTGAGCTGGGGGTTGGGGGGGGGGGGTCAGAGAGGGAAATACGCAGAGGGAACGCACGCGTGCATTTGCTGTAATTCAATTACACGCTCACACGAATATATATGAAGCACACATTTCCATGCAACCAGTAGCTCAGTGACTCACACCCAGCCTTAATGAAATTTGTACTTAGTTACCAGCGGGGATACACTGTGTTGGGCCTAGCCTGTATCAATATTTGATTTGACTTCCTGTCCTGGTAACACAAAATATATTTAGCATAATGGATGTTACCGAGTGACTCACATCTCTGGTTCATGCTAAATGGAAACCCATAGACACAGTCATCCATCAATTATGTTGCTGTCAGTTTTGACAGAATAACTCTGGAAGGCTTTGCATGACAGAGCATCAGTATTTGGAGGCATAGTTAGGCATAGTTTAACTCACGAGTATTGTGACCCTTCAAATGCAGCAATAGCATCAAAGCGGGTGTATTGCAAATAGATTTTTGCCTGGATTCCAAATGATCCCACTGACAGTGCACCTTGTATTACAAATCATATTTTACAGCACAACGTATGTAAAAAATAAGCTCAAATAAAACAAGCTAAGGTGAATGTTCACAACGTATAACCATTACAACCATGGGCACTGCTCATGACCGTATTGCGCTGTATGTCCTAACTAAACTACTTTTTATCGTGTAAGTGCCACATTTTGCATTTAAAATGGGTTAGCTTAGCTTTTAAGGGATGAGCAAATGTTCAGTGAGACAATATTCAACTTGCAGCACTAGGTTTAAAGAGTCTGCAGAGGTACTTTTTTGTTTATGCTCCTCATGTCTTTGCATTTCAAAATGAGAAAGAAAACATGGTTGGCCCCACCACAGGTTGAAAGGAACGCTGCACTGACTTTATTTTCAATTAAAACTTAGCAGTTTTGCGGCAGCCACAACCACCCGTCAGGCTGAAGCAACCAGAAGATTCACTGACACAGACATTTCCATTGCTTGGCCCCAAATGAACAAATTGAGTTTTTTTCTGAAAGCTTGTCAGAACCTTAACCTCCAAATATTGTATGACCTCCAACACTGAATCTGTTTTAAACCCACTTTTATTTTTATGCCCCCCCCCCCCCCCCATCTTTCTTCCAAATTTCGAATTGGCAATTGTGCTGAGTGTCAAGTCACCACTCTGCCACCCACATACAGGAACACTGCAGCAGCTGAAATGTGTCTTATGAATTAGAAGCTGCAGTGTTAACACGGAAACGATTGGAATTTTCTGCTTTGCTTGGTTAGGAAACAAAGAGACTGGCTGATCAGCAGGCTGATGGCTCAGATGTTTTCTAGATTTGATTTTTATATAACTTTTTTTTACACAATTATGAGCTTTATGAAATGCAGAGCACCGCTGCAACATCGTCCGCCTGTTTGTGAGAGTGCAGACGAGAACATGCGTCCTACAAAACGCACCAACCACCCACCGCTGCTTCTTCTTTTCACTCTGCGGTTCACCAGCTGAGCCTACGCAGCCATTATACAGGTAACTGCCCAAATAAAGGAAACACTTTAGTAACTGAAGGGTTCTGGCAGCTCTGTTATGGTGTTGGGTGCATTTTCAGGCCCTTAGAGGACATGGCAAATGCCAATAAATACAGATTGATCACCTTCATCCTATGGTGAAGCATTTCTATCCTGATGGGAGTGGTCTCTTCCAGGATGATGATGCCCCCATCCACAGGGCAGGAATGGTCACTGAATGGAAATATGCCATGGTCGGCTCAGTCACCAGATCTCAACCCAGTTCAACACTTATGGGAGATTCTGGAGAGGCACCTGAGACAGCGTTTTCCACCACCATCAACCACACACCAAATTATGGAATTTCTCTGTTGCATCCCTCCAATAGAGTTCCAGACACCTGTAGAATCTATGCCAAGGTTCCCCAAACTGTTCTGGCAGCTCATGGTGGCCCAACACCCTATTAAGACATTTTATGTTGGTATTTCCTTTATTTTGGCTGTTACCTGTACCTCATTTGCATTGCAAATCCAGTCTTATCCAGAGCAACTTACAAGATGAAGTCTTTGATTTTGAAAGTGTGTTCTTCTGTTAGGTTTTCATATGGGATTAGATATCATTCTGATGATTTTGCACCTCTTGACCTTTGACCCTTCTTCCGCTGCAAATAAGTCTCCAAAATGATGCGTCACACCACGGAACTCCTGGCTACACAGGATTCGAATCTGAACCATGAGGCGTATCTTCGTATCATGGTCCAGTGCTTTAGCTGTACGTGTTACCTGGGTAGTCACAGAAAGCATTTTTTAAAACTAGTTGTCAGATACCTTACAGAGTTTTTTTCTTTTTAATTCTACACTTGTCAAGGCTTTAAGCATTGAGAGTCCTCTCAAGCTGTGACTCAACACGGTTTAACTGTGACATAAAATGATAAAATTAAGCACTGCGCTGCAAGGGATGCGTATTGTTTACTTGTATATGACAACCTTGCCAACCACTGGGTTATGCTGTAATTCACATTGATGAATCTAGTGTTGTCTAGATGAGACGTCCAAACCTCCAAACATGTTTACCTGCATCTTAATAAGTGCCATGCCAGCACAACTATAACAAACAACCGAAATGTTCAAATAGTAGACAATGGCAATGATAACACATTGCTTCATCAGGCACCCCCAGGATTGAGTGAAGCTGGCTCACAGCGACAGGGTCTAGCATTACAACTCACTAGTGCTGCCTTCAATCTAATGACATGAACCATTTATGATAGCAGCTGCCCCCGATGACAGCCAATCAGCACCTGCCCTTGATACACTGTCACAAAGGGACACAAGGCTCCTGTAACCGCAGCTTGCTGTAGCTCCCTGACCACATTCAGAGCGACGGATACAAACACATTTATCACGAATGGCTGAATGCGCCACGAGTAAAAAAATACTTATGTACATTTCTAATTTAAATCAACACCTAGCTGCATCTCACTTTCTCAATATGGCTCTCGAGCTACCAAAAACCTCTGCAGTTTACCTGAAGATCTGGCCAGACGTCTTTCTCATGAAAGCGGTTTCTACACACTAATACATGCGGGCAGATGGTGGCCAAGCGGTAGGTGCGTGCCAGTGACTGGAAAAATTTGCACACAGATTTCAGCCAATTAAGCGCACGTCAGACGGCGGATAATTCCGGCTTAAGAACGTGATTGGTGAAACTGTATGCAACACATTAATCATGTAAAATCATCAGTTGAAATAATACACATTTGGTGAGGGACTGCTGTAATTACCCAGCCACATGTACTCTGCATTGTCAAGTGTGACCCATCCATAGATACTTTATAGCTCAGGATAAAAGGTACAATAATACAGTAAAAAAATAAAAAATCACGTTCAAGTTACCTGAATGTCCCTTATATAATAATCCTGACCACTCCACAGACACAAAGAGCAAAGAAACGATCGCCCTGAAATGAATGGAATTTATGTGACAATGCATCGGCCGCTCGACAATACACAGGAAACCCTTGAATTATTTTACCTGTAATGCTCAGGGCCATCTCATAATGCCACACCCAGGCCGACTCCATTGGCGACAGTGCGTCGGTGCCAGCCGAGGGCAGACATGCAAAGTGGCCTGAATTCACAAGGCGGCTATCATCCCATTACAGACTAGAAAGCAGTAAGGCTAAACATGGCAGGATTTCACCGGGTCCTTTTGTTGCGCCCGGAAATTGTTAAAAAGGCCGTTGAGCAGAGCAGCGGGGGAAAGAAAGAAAAGGAACATAAAAGAAAGAGAAATCGGCTCGCACAGAGTGAGGGACTTTACGTTGTGTCAGGGGACACATTCCCAGGATGCACCTTGGTGGCCCATTCCAAAACAAAGCCTGCTCATCCCTCATTGTGCACACTTTAGCAGACTGGCAGCAGCTTTGCTACAAAGCCAGTTGGCTAAAAAAAAATTAAACATTTGAAAAATGTATGGATGCTGCATGGGGACTCAAACTCCAGCGATGGAGGGGCCTGCAGTGTCTGCGGGCTTTTGTGGTTTCCGTTTTGCCAATTTACATTACATCACTCTTATCCAGAGCGACTTACAAGATGTGCATTAATACATGATAAGAACAATCATTGTTTGTGCAAGAGTGCAGCAATACAGCGATAGACATCATTGTTGGCGGCTGCATACCATACCTGTAACACTGTTACAATTTAGCCCTTGCGAACAAGGTGTGTGGACCAACCGATCACTTCAATTAAGCACTTTGTGCTGAAAGGCACCGAAAACAGTGCAGCCCTCCAGGACTGGACTTGAGAGCCTTAAGCTGAGCTCAGCTGCGTGGTATAACGTTGGTATTTGTCGTTCAGGTGTGGCAGTGTGGGGGGAGCATGGAGGTGCTGCCGTGTGCCAGAGTGGCACACATCGAGCGCACGAAGAAGCCCTACAACAACGACATCGACTACTACGCCAAGAGGAACGCCCTGAGGGCCGCCGAGGTCTGGATGGACGAGTACAAGTCACACGTATACATGGCCTGGAACATCCCCATGAACGTGAGTTGCCGCCCAAGGCTCCTCGCCCCAGGGCTCACACTCGGCCGTCGGCACGCACCGCGGCTCAGCCGGTCTCCCCGGAGAGAGAGAGAGAGAGAGAGAGAGAGAGAGAGAGAGAGAGAGAGAGAGAGAGAGAGAGAGAGAGAGAGAGAGAGAGAGGAGAGAGAGAGAGAGAGAGAGAGAGAGAGAGAGAGAGAGAGAGAGAGAGGCAATACAGTGCCACTTGACCTTCAAAGCGACCACACGGCCGTTTAAAAAACGGCGGCGTTTTACGTTTTTGTGCCGGAAGGTCGCGTCGAATGAATGGGAGCATTTCATTTAATCAAACTGGCTGTCATATAAATCAAATGCAGTGTAATTGCTTTAAAGTGCTCCTGGAAAACCTGTTACGCACAGGAAATAATAAATAGGCATTACTCTGCATTTTGGAGATAAAAAGGGCTAACTGCAATGTCTGGATCCGCCCTTTTGTGTGAGGGGTGCGGCAGACCCGAACAGGTCGAAGGCCTTCACAAACGTGACCCTTGAGTTAATAGCGGCTTCCGTCAATCGTGACTTGACTGCGTGCGCGAACGTGCTTGTGAAATGCAAGGTAAATCGATGATGCGAACGACGCAAGATTCATTGCGGTGCGGTCGTTGTCCACTGCCGCAAAGGTGCGAGCGAAATGAAGGCCGCGAGAGAACCTCCTGTGAGGTACAGCAAACGCGGTGTAGAGAACGAATGCGGTCCACACCTGGTAAATGAATGAGCCCGTCGAAGCATTAGCATCTTTCAGCGATGTAATTCCGAGGCTGGCACCATTGTGCTCCATTATCCCTCCGCTCCTGCCTGCTGCATTCGCACATTGTTTGTTTTTATTCCTGTCGTGTGTTATACGGTTCCGGGCTCAACAGCGGTGCACGCTTATCTATCTCCCGTATGCAGTGTGCTCCAACTGAAAAATATCGGAGGATAATTATGGCGGCAGAGCTCACAGGGCAAACAAGCCCATGGTTCCAGGCCACGATAAACCACCGAGCCGACCATTTTTTTACGTGTCACGCACCGCGCACAAGGCTTTCATTTCTCAGCTCAGGCCCTGATCGTAAACAATGATCCTAAATGGAAAAACAGCCCTGTGAAACTTGGAGAATGAGTCATATCCCATAAGCCCATAAGCTGGTGTACTTTTTTTTTTTTTTTAGCAAGGAGATAAATTTCTTTATCCAAGGCATAATCAAACCAGCAAAACCCCAGAGAATCGTGCTGGGGGACATGAGTATGGCACATGGATAAATATCACAGATTGTGAGCATGCCCTTTTGCCGACGTGGCAATTTTTGTCGGATGTCCATAACTTTGGATTTGTAGAATACAATAAAACGGACGGGGGGGGAGAAAAATGTGCTCAATGTTCTGAAACAGAAAAACAGTTAATGAAGCGGCTGCAGTCTTTGGAGGTTAAACTGTGAGAGCGTTTTAGTTATTAGGCATTCCCCACATCAATCTTGGAAGCCTTCCACCTAATGCGAGCGGAGTCGTGAGCACTCATAATTAAGCACCTGATTAAAATTTGTACAGCATAGCGTCAAGTCTAATGGAAGAACAATGAGACTCCCAGATGATTGCCATGGCAATCCACTGCCGGGGCAAACACAGAAGGCCCTGCCCGTATATATACTGTATACATACACACATTTTTTTCTTTCCTCTTCGCGTTCGCCTCACTCGGCATTCTCGTTCGCGAGGAAGTGCTTCCTCCTCCCAACCCGAGCCCTGATCCGGTCTGTGGTTCTTCCATTTCGGCAGAACCCCGGGGTCGACTTCGGGGACGTCTCCGACAGGATCGCCCTGCGGAAGAAGCTGCACTGCCGTAGTTTCCGGTGGTACCTGGAGCACGTCTATCCCGAGATGCGCATCTACAACAATACCATCACCTACGGGGAGGTAAGGGACTCTCAATACTCAAACAGTCAAATATTTGCAATACTTTAGCTCTCAGTGACATTTATTTGAGGGGAGATCATTGGCTACAAAGAACAGGAAGTTACACCAACAATAAACCCCCTGACGGGAAAAATCACATGAATTTCACGTGTTAGATGTCCACAGAAAGACATGCATCTGTGAAGTGAATGTGACAACATGCGATAATACAGTATATGGTGTATATACATGGAAATGTGCACATATGATTCACATGTGCTTCACATTTATAGAATTCATAAGATGTTTTCGTATGGTTCATTAAAACACATAAATCGAGTAAATTAAGGAACGCGTTAAGGGTGCATTCACTGTATATGTAGAATATGTGCCATTGAGCTTAAAGCAGCTAGTCAACATTAAAGTCTCTTATCTAGCTATTGTAGCTAAAGCGGTTTCCGTGCATAAGCTTATCTCAATTTATTAATTCTCATTCACACAGAGATATTTTGTGTAATATGCTTTAGCTAATGTTGTGTAAAATGTCCAAGACCCAGATTAGTAATTGTTTTCCTTCTTTCTTTCTTTTCCGTAATTAGTTCTAAGATCAGAATAAAAACATGTACAAATTGTGTAAACTGTTTAAAGGATATTAAGTGTCCTCCAGGAAAAAAAATGCTTACAATAATAAGGATTACATTTCAGGGCTGCCACTACAGGCCAAATAATCTCTGAACAGAAATAAAAATGTCCATCTTTGTGTTGCCACCATTGCTTCGGTTTTCCTATTCAAATGAAATGAAGGGGATCACGTAAAGCACAAGGACGAGATTATAATTGAGACTGAAGACAACGAGAGGAGCAAAGCTCTCATTCTTTTTGCTTTCTTGGAAACAGGATGCTGCTGCGTGTATTTTTCTTTGCACTTTTTGTTACACGAAGGACTGCTGGGTGGTGTTGGACACCCTTTTACGTGATCATTTGAGTTAGGGAAAATGCATTCATCGGTTTTAGATTGCTGTAGTTTGTATTCTCAGCATTACCTTGAGCAAGGAACCTAATGGAATGCAGTGGAAATCATATTTTAATGTTTTGTCAGAGTGAATTTTTCTCTAAACTAGGATACTAATGCTTATTTTATGATCGCGCAGGCAAGCTTTCCACACAGAATGGAACCTCTGGTGAATTATAGCGTGGAAACGGTGTTCCCCCCCCCCCCTTTATTTACTTCCGAAAGGTTACATTTTGCGCAGAAAGTAAATTAATTAATACAAGTTGCACACTCCGTTGCAAGGTACAGGGTACCTCGTTTCCATGGCAACACAGTTCAGCAACAAGATTAAATAGCCAATTTCCCCGTAATGGGTTTTAATTAAACACTTATTAGCTTTAGATGTCTGCTTGATTGTTTGTGCCTGACACCCATGCCCTGTACAGCAAGGTAGAACATGAAAGGGCCCAGAATATAGACGCTACAGTTTAACAGCTTTCGGAATCATTGAGGGAAAAAAAACATTTAGTGTTCCTTATGGAGCTCAACAAAGGAAAGGAGAATGAATTTTTCCAATGTGTAATATGTCAGTAGTAGTTATACAGTGGAGCTATAGCTTCTATTTTCATACTCCTTTTTGGTGAATTCCATACAATTACACCCTACAAACAGTCCATAACAGTGGCTTTTGCTTATTGGATGATGGATTGCATTTATATAGGCCCTTATACAGCATGATTAGAGATGTTATTGCTTGTTAGATCTGTTCACTTAAATTGTTTTATTTGGGGGTGCTCATCCGTGCAGTGTATTATTTTACATGTAGATGAAATACTACAGTTTAAGACAACATTAAAATCTGTAGTAGAGTCAGTAAATATAATGCATGCACCCACATACACAGATGTATATTTTCTCTCTCACACACATACCCATCCTTTGTGTTCTTGATTCTGTTATTAAGAATGTTACTGTATTTACTACACATTGGCGCATTTGAACATTAATTGTAAAATGTAAGTGTAACTTTAGGAATTCTGCACTGTTTCAATACATACTGCAGAGAACTTAAAGCAGTGGGTCAATGTCAGCTGCTATAACAAGGCTGAAAAAATGGTAGCTTAATTAGTGATTGAAACACTAGTGGAAACATTGTTTTTTATTGGTTACTATCTTTTTTTTAGCTTTTGTAACAGTCAACACAGGCTGGTAGTGATAGATCCACAGGGCCTATGAAGGCAATTGTGAAAGCTGTAATTGCAACATGTTCCTTTCGATACATCCAAACGTGTTTTTTGTATGGCTATTCTGTCAACCCGTTGTAAATCTTGTTCCTTTTCTCTGTGTGTGTGCGTGTGTATGTTTGCGTCCAAGGTGCGAAACAGCAAGGCCAGTGGCTACTGTTTAGACCAAGGATCTGAAGATGACGATAAAGCCATCCTGTATCCGTGCCACGGCATGTCATCTCAGGTCAGAACAATGTATTTACCTGCCTTGGTTTCCCGCCCACTCGCCTCAGTTTCCGTGTTGGCCCATGTAGCATACCCTGCAGTGAAGCAAAAGTGGAAGACGGCTTGTAAAACAAAAGCCAGACTTCTATTATTATCTATTATCGATCTATTATATCTACCCAAACAGCTCCTCTATATATCTATACATCTTATTTTTGCTACAGGTCTCTGTATCTTGCATTACTTTTAAAATATGTCTGTTTCAGATGTGTGTAAATCGTGTATGTTACCAGGGCATTCAGAGGGTCATTGCAAGCCACAACATCTAAAAAGACAAAATAAAGTCAATATTTTCTTGCTTAAAACAGGAATAAATTAACATTACGTCCATCTAGTTATTGTTTTAGTTTTCTATTTATGCTGTTTCAGTTCTCAGAGTGCTCCATAGGAACTGACCAAAGAGCAACAAGTGCAGGGTTAGCCTCAGGCATTCAACAGCTCCCAAATGTCAGAACTGGTTTGGAAAATATGAAGAGGAAAGAGAAGAGAATAGTATTATTCATATCATATGTTCCCTGGTGGGGGCGGGGGGGGGGGTTCATACCACATTTAGAACAAAATGCACTCAGACAATAAATTAATTAGCAAACATGCTCAAAGGCCAACACAAAACCCTTCACAAGTGATTTCCGTGAGAGCCTCAATACTGTCCAGTAATATAATGCCGCACCAAATCCTCAGTCCCTCCCCCAAGGGATATAAAAAATGGAAAAGAATTAAATTTGTACCATCGTGAGATTAAATTAGGATGAAGACAGGCACAGCATCGCATGTCACCACATTGCGTGTGAAGGCATTACGGCGCTTTCTGTTCCAGCAGGCCTAAAACACCATTTCCTTCTTTTTCCGCCTGTATTAACTTCCCCAAAAAAGTATTTATAATGTTTTCGAAAATGAGTCATGAAATGCCGTACTCAGTGACCCTCGGTTAAGGGCTTTGGGTTTGTTCCATGTGGCAGGCGTCGAATCACAAAGGAATCTGAAATATGCACGGGGTGCTCGGGAGCGTGTGGAAGTGCCATGCTCGGTTTTCGCCACTTAGGCCGAGAAACCTCTTAGGTCGGAGCGGATCTGTGCGGTGCAGAGTGCACCCGCGCTGACAAGGGAGGTTACACACACGTGTGTAACATGTAGTATTAATTAACACACGCCCATGCGTTCTGCCTGGCCCCCCGGCAAGCCCGTGGTTAGCCGCCGGCCCTGAGGCAGTAATCTGGGCGCGGCGAGGTCGCTTGGCGGTAGAGCGGCCCCTGTGTGACAGGCCTCGGGAAAGAGGGCTGTGTCGACTACGCTCCCCCCAGACCCCTTCAGATTCCTGCTTGACGTGGCTCCAATCTGTGCATTCTGCACGGTGACCATCCCATTCTCCGGCAACCCCCCTTTATCAGCTGATAAAGAAAAAGTAAGTCCGACATTCCTGGAGCCAGTTCAGTCGGTCGCGGGCATAGCTGTTGTAGAACATCCAAAGTTATAGTTTTTTTAAGTGCACTGAGACTACTGGAGCCTTCGCAGTGTTAATGGGTTTCCTTTGGAGATATCGCATATACTCGCTGGTTCAAGCGGGAGCAATAGGTTGTTACTAAACATATGTTGAACCTGAAACAAAACGCAGCCATTAAAAATTTATAGCACTGAGAAAGCAATGAAGCATCCATTGGCCCTGCCTTGGAAAACAGGATAATTGGCTTTTGTGGTGGCCTTTCTGCAGTTTATTATTTCTTATAGTGTGATCTGAACTGTATTAGGGAATAGAAAGCATCAACGGCAAGCTGTAAACATATCTTAACCAGGGATTATACGGCTTTCTCTGTGCCAAGTTCTCCCTGTACACTACTGACAAATCAGCTTAGGAACTATGAAACCTGACAAGGAAGAAATTAAGTAAGTCTTGGGCCTGAGCTAGTGGGAGGAACTGAGAACAAACAGGAACGAGGAAGACAACCAAACAAAAATGAACGTTTCCCGTGACATTTACCAGGGAAAAATAAAATTGATCAAGGCCATCCTTGACCACCCCCATTCAGCACCAGCAGCTGATTGGTCAACGGTGTGCCTTTTTACCCAGGTGGTCTTATTACAACTTTCTCTACCGGTCACCGACCACAAAGCATTGGGTCACATAACATCTGGTACATTATTTAACCTCTCCGAAATGACCCTTGCTTTTGTTCTGAATGCATGAGGTATAAAGTACCAACTGCGGCCGATTCATGGGGGATATTGTGGTGATGTAGTGGTAGCACAAAAGAAGGGCAAAACTGTACAATGTGTGTCACCATTAAATGTGTTCAGTCCCTCCTCTCTATGGCATCCAGTTTCATGGGGAACATCCTGCTTATCAATTATTGAACCTGCTGCACTTCTGATCACCGCAGCTCCAGTGCGTAATGTCAGACAGCGGGGCAGATCTTTTATTGCTGAAATTAAATATTAGGGGATCAGGTTTGACAGGCAAATGTCTGACAGAGAGACACACACTCTGCATGAACTCACAGAATGCCGTGTTCATCACCTACAAGGTGAAGGTTGAAACAGAGGTCTTGATTCAGTACATACAGTATAGCAGAGCACTTTTATATGAATCACCCAGACACCTGGTAAATGCAAGTTCACTTCATCATCATGAAGCAAAGACCGCTTCTTTTTTTCATTGTACGTGACATTTCCTTTAATATGCACATGGAATCAATAAGGCTATCACCATAGCCATAAACAGTTGTTTTAATACCAAGCCTAATCACATAAATGAAGATTTAACACTGATAATTGCAGACATTTGCTACCATGGGAAGAAAATGTTAACTGTTATTGTTTATTAAAGTGGCTAGTTTAAAAGTGGCTAGTGCTGGATTAAAAAAGTAATGTTCCAATTGTACTGTGAGGGTTACTAACTAAAATACGTACATTCAAAGCCATGATAATAATTTTCAACAATCAAGAAACCTAAAGCTTGTCATCAGTATTTTTTCTGTAAACTAAAATCTAAATCATTTTGCAATTGTGTTGAGCAGAGATTGGTTTGGCTTGAAAGCCCACATAAATATGGACCGTGTGGAACAGAAGGCCCTACCTTTTCTAAGTCAACAGCTAAATCCACCTGTCATTAAATGTGGCAGTAATAAGAACATGTCATTGATTTCGCCAACTGTTCTCTGAAGGAAATTTTCCTTCTATTGTCTGTTTTCGCTCTCCATAAACAGAAAAAGACAGTGTTGAGTTTCAACGTCCTCTTGGTGTGTAAAATACAGCCACTTATGTAACGCTGAGAGAGAACACAGTCTTGAAACAAAGTATTGTTGTGTACTGCATTTCAGCTCGCCCGCTACTCAACAGAAGGTCTCCTACAGTTAGGACCTTTAGGGTCGACCACATTTTTGCCTGACACCAAATGTCTGATTGATGACGGGAGAGGACGAGCTCCAAGCTTGAAAAAGTGTGACACCATTTCTCGATCATCACAAAGGCTTTGGGACTTCACACAGGTGAGATGAGAATCTGTTTGAACATAATCATGTCTGTGTATGAAATGACTAATGTGTGAACTATAGCAGAACTCTAAAACTATAATATAATAATTTTATAACTATCATAAATTGGATTTTGTACCTGACAATATTCAAATACATAAGCTACATTCAAATGATCGCTTGAGTTCATGTGTAACATATACTAACTAACGAGTGTCATAGTGAGAATGTACTCTCGCCAACCTGCTGAGCAAACACTGAAAACATCCTTGATAATCATTTCCGTTATCCTTGACCTTGAAAGTTATGAGTTTAATGAAAGAGTTTACATACATACTGTTAAAATTGGAATCTTTTTGAAGATCTTGTCTTTAGAAGTATGTATAATCCACCCCATCACTAAAAATAAGTATTCTGGGGGCTTCAATGTGCACGTGGGCGTTTTATTTTTTATTATAATCTGCACAGTGGGAGAATTGATTCCTTCTTCTCGTCTGAAGTTTAGCCAGGATTCAGTGGTTGAAAATACATGAACAGGAATACATCTAAGACATGTCTACACTTTCTGCTACGGGGTCCAATCTATATGAAGTTTGAGTAACAAATTTAAGCAAGTATAAGCAAAAATTACTATTTTCTTTCTCCCAATTTTTACACATCAAATCAACAAAGGTCAAGTAAAATGTGGTGTATGGTGTAATAATAATACAAAAGAGAATACAAGCTTAAATTTGTTCATTCAAAAAGAGGGAAAATAGGGAATAATAATAGGGAATAATAATAGAAGGCGCACATCCATTGGCGTGGTTTTTGAATGTCTCTTATTCACAGAATGGCCCAATCATCAGTAGGGATACTGGGCGGTGCTTGGAAGTGGAGATGTCCAAAGATGCAAACTTCGGCCTCAGGCTGGTGGTGCAGAGATGTTCCGGCCAGAAGTGGATGATACGGAACTGGATCAAGCATCCGAGGCATTAAGGGAAGCTGGCCCCCGCTTCTGCCTCCTGCACATGGCCAGACTTTTTTCTTCGAGCACTCCTGCCGTCGATGAACATGCTTTGAACTTGTGAACCTTAAGAAGAAATTGATCTCGCTGTCCCTACTGGTTTCTGGCTCTGCCCTCAGAACAGATTGAGCTTTGGCGTTTGAAATGTTGTATATTTCAGTGTCTGAAACCGAAATACGGTTAGAATACACCTCACGGGCTTGATAGATCTGGTGAAATGACTTTGCGAATGGTGGCAAAAACCAGTTTTCACGATCCAGTCCTATGGAACCTTTGAAAAGAAGAAGAGATTCAGAGACTGTTAGGGGGATCTTTTGAACTAATAAAGCGGTAAAATGACCATTTGAAATGGGATACCAATTGTAATTTTGTAAAGCTGTAAACTGCTTTGTATAGTTGACTATCCGGAAAGGAGCACTCTCATCTCACAAGACAACAGCAAGCTTTTTTTCTTTCTTTGTTTGTTCCATTTAACTTAATGACTGACGCACAACTGAAATAATCTATTGTGTGCCTTTTTCCATCACTATACTATGTCTGACCTGGGAATGTGGATCCCATGAGCATGTATGATAATTTTACTGCAGAAGCAAACAAAACCATTAATATATAAATATATGTAAAGATGTCATAATAGTAATATATTGTAAATCTGAAATAGGCAGCAGCCGTCAAAATAACAATTATCATAATAAAAAAAGGTTTTTATGACAAAACTAGCTATTTTTTTTAAGAATGTGTTCAAATACAACTTAATAAACAATACAGATGGAATTCCTATATGAAGTTTATGGTAATGTACTGTATCCTCTCAAAAATGTGATATTTCAAAGATATGGAAGAAAATAGTGTTTTGGTTACACATTTATAGTCCATAATTCATCCCCAGTATACCGTTTTTAGTTTTTTTTAGCTTTGAATCAATGACTAGTAGCTAATCCGACTAGGGCTTAATCTAATAGGAGCAATAAATCAGGTTATTTTGCCCTCTGGAAAATGAATGTCCCCTCAAATCACATAAAATGCTTTACTCATTGTCTGCATTTCTTAAATACATGAATTATATTATTTCCAATGAATTTTAACACAATGATAATACATACAATTTAAGTCATGCGTATTTTGGAGAAAGTTTTTATGAAAATTGATATTTTGTATTATTCAAGTATGACCTGTCACCAGTTAGATTGTTTGATTGGTGCCATTAAGCACCATTGTGAGAAGGATCATATTCCTTCCAGTATTCCTGTTACAGTAAAGCAGCATAAAATGCGTGGTAAATAAAATGATGAGCAAACACACAAATCGAAGCAAAACTGCATCTGCTTTTGCTTCTCCGACCACGTCCAATGATATTTTCCCATGTTTTTTTCCATGTCTCACTTCTAATTGGATGCCAATACGCTCCGAGGTTGTATGACGGGGGTCCATTCTATCCTGCTTGTAACATGAACGTTCTGGTGGGCTATTTTGGTAGCTGCAAAGTGGGTTGCCTTGGCTTGCTTGACATTGAAAGTGGAGCACAATTACCTGTCTTTGTTGTACTTCCAATAACAGAACTCCTACACAATTCGTAGGCTTCGCTCTCTCTCTAATCGTTAAAACCCGCCCACAGGATAACTGGTCTTCAGAAAGTACTGAAGGCTTTCCAATTTATAAAGCTCAGCAGTGGCTCCTTTCTTCTGTATTTGCTGATGTCAAGCCAAAAGTTCACAGCTCAGGAGAGCAGGAAAACCTTTATTTAATTATTTACTATTTTCACCCCCTGTACCTCCAGTACTTTATTCTCCTCTTCCTTCCAAAGCAAAGACCTGTCCCACATAATTTGAGACTAGAGACGGTCGACATGAAAAACTCCTGGCGCACTTCTATAAAATAATCCTATTATATACAAAATATGAAACACATGAATAAATAATACGAAAATAAATAAACGAGCACACTGATTAAATGGTCTTTCTGTTTCAAAGCGCCATTCCCGAAAGACATCTTTCCTGTGCATTCCAAGCCTCGGGAGGAGTTGAAATATGCAGCATGTGGAGAGGATTACTCCTTCAGTGAGCATGGCCATTACATCCACCTGTACAATCCCGAGGCAAGCTTTAATTTTGTTTCCAGCTGGTTTACTGCAAGAGATTGCAAAGCCCTCCGTCACGGCACAGCTGCTTGCCTCTAATCATTCCATAAAAGCAATGCATCATTTCTATGCACTCATCTCAAAATGCATTTGCTCCCATGCTTTAATATCTTGTTTAAACCAAGCAAGAAAATTTAACAAACACCCACTAGTGCAATTTCATAAATCTTTTACATGGTACAGTGATACCGTTACAGGAGAAATATTAACATTAGTTCGCCAGCTTCCAGCCAACTCCTTTTTTCCATTTCGGCCCTAAACATAATGACGTTCCGCTCCCGCGATTCCGAGAGCGGCCACACAGCGGGCATCCACCATAAAATACTCTCCATGCCGGTGCTGCTTCACAATTACAAGGACAAACGGGGATGGAAAGGATGCGCGCGTCAATTAGGAACTTATTTCTTCTTCTTTTCTTCACACACTGTGCAAAGTGGCTATGTCTTGTGTTTGATTTTTCCCCATTGCGGAGGAAAGGTCAAGCAGAGTGCGAGTATTAATCTTCACAGCTTGACCTTTGGCGAGGATTTCCCTTGGTCAATGAGAGGACGGTGGGGGAACGGGCAAACAAATTGGGAGGGGGTGGGGAAGAGGACGTCGGATCCGTTCGGAGGTTCTCTCTGATCAGCCCCGGTTTCTTTGCACTTGCACATCGAGGTTTGTCGATTCGCTGCAGGACCTGGAGTCCCTCACCCACCTATCTTAAAATAGCTAAGCGCCAGTGGAGGCTGGTGAGCTGTAAACTTGAGGAGGCGGGAGTGAGAGGGGTGGGGGCAGAGTGCAGTTGCACGACGGGGCTTTTACAGATGAATATTTATCAAAGTTATATATTAAAATACAAAATATTTTGTTCATTTTGGCAGTGATCATTGTCAGTCAACAAGATTTATATGCAATCGTGGCATGTATCATTCACAGCCAAATCTATCATGCCTTATTTCATAATTATATTAAATTGATGTTTACATACATTTTTGGGGATAATTGTGTTTATTTTAAGGCCAGCCCCCCTTTACCCCAACATTGCATCCTTGTGCATATGCATATAATTTTATAAATTGTATCACCTATAACTTTTCAAGTACGAGGGGCACATATATGAACTTGGTATCAAACATTGATAGATTATGTGATAGCATCCTAGTCTGAGTATTGCGTACCACATGTTATTGTTAAATAGAATATAAAAAACATTAGGTTTTTATATAAAAAAAATATTTAAATGTCTACTACTACAAAAAATATATAAATAATATAACACATGACGTTTTTTAGGTGTTTTTGATACCCAAATGTCCCCTATTTTTCCCCTATACGCATATTGCCCAATTGTATAGCCTATAATTTCTCAATTATCAGGGGCAGGTACATGATCTTGGTATTAAATGAAAGGGTACAACTGGGAGATATATGTGTATCCATGGGATGGCATTCTAGTCTGAGTAACATTTTATTGAAATATATATTTTTCACAGCATATTTCAAGTTCAGTGTAATAAACACCATGCTATCTCCTTGCGGTATGATGGTTAGGGAGGTGTTTATGATCAATTGTAAGATATTACATTTAAATTTAACAACCAGCAAGTTGGTTTTCACTGCAGAATATGAGCAAAAGCATAAGGTGTCATTGCATAATTGCTGTATGATATAAAGCATAGCTGTTCACGCCCCTTGACAACATGGCTTCTCGTAAGAACAAACCAGTTTTCCATCCCAGCGATTGTTTCATGAATGTTTCACAAGAGAGCAATACGGAATACAACACCTCGGACTCAGAGTCTGATCATTCAAGCTTGGATTCCATAGCTGAGGAGCAATTTCTTGAAGGACTTGGATCAACTTTTAGACTGGTAAGTTATCATTGATGGCTTTCTTCACAATGTTAGCTTATTTGTTGAAACCATTAAGTACACATTTACAGCTGGTTCTTTACAAACATTTGCCTCCTTGTGCTAGTTTTACGGCACTGTAGAATGGAATTAATTGCACACATAATATGTTTACTTGATGGGTGTGGTTTATCTGTTTGTTTTCTTGCTTTTTTTTGTTTCAGAATTTATCAATTTTTTTCCAATGTAGCCAATTACACCCTCTATTTTCCATGTCAAACCCCCCCACATATTGTGAGTTTGCTGCTGTAGCAGCCCTGTAGCCCTGTGACCAGCAGTGACACAGGTGAAGCATCGTCTCCTACGAGACGGCACTCCCTAAGCTGTCAACCATAACTTTGGTATTCCAGAGCCACTCCTGTACACAGCAAACTTCATGTCGGCTTCCCTCCCCCCTCCCTGGGGCGGACAGCCAATTGCGACCTCCTGGTGGCAATTGGCTACAGTGGTCACAGGCTCAGCAAAACTGGACAGTTGAAGATTGGAAAAACGTTGCCTGTTCTGACCAATCTCTATTTATGCTGCGACATGCAGATGGTAGGATCAGAATTTGGTGTAAACAACATGAATCCATGCATCCATCCTGCCTTGTGTCAACGGTTCAGGCTGGTGGTGGTGTAATGGTGTGGGGAGTGTTTTCTTAGCAGACATTAGGCCCCTTGATACCAATTGAGCATCGTTTAAATGCCACAGCCTACCTGAGTCTTGTTGCTGACCATGTGCATCCCTTTATGGCCACAGTCTACCCATCTTCTAATGTCTACTTCTAGCAGGATAATGCGCCATGTCACAAAGCACATGTCATCTCAAGCTGGTTCCACAAACATGACAATGAGTTCAGTGTACTCCAATGGCCTCCACAGTCACCAGGTCTCAGTCCAATAGAGCACCTTTGGGATGTGGTGGAACGGGAGATGCGCAACATTAATGTGCAGCCAACAAATCTGCAGCAACTGCGTAATGCTATTATGTCAACATGGACCAGAATCTCTGAGGAATGTTTCCAGCACCTTGTTGAATCCATGCCACAAAGAATTCAGGCTGTTCTAGGGGCAAAGGGGGGTCCTACCCAGTACTAGAAAGGTGTACCTAATAAAGATGTTGCCTTTCATATGACACGTGTTACCTCAGGCTTAGTACTGGGAGGAAGTCGATTTGGGGGTGGGGGTCTGAAATTCACAAAGGGGGAAGGGGGGTGTGGCGCACCTTGCTTTGGCTTTGTATCATAACCACCACAACTGTGATGTCTCTCAAGTTAAATACTTCCCGCAAAATACAGATGGATACTTTGTGCTGTGGTTGTGGCATCTAAATTAGAAAAATTAAAATCTATGGCACCTCATCTTACTAATTATTACAGTTATTGCAATGTCTAACAATCGATGTGTATGTCTACACACAGACATGATTATCCCTTGCTAGTGTGATACTAGCTAACAAACCCTGTCAGATAATGTTAGTTGGCTAGCTATCTCAGTTAGCTGGTGGACAATGAACTTGAATCAAGAGTTCAATCAAATTTGTTTTAATGACTCTGCTAGCTCATCTTAGCTACAGGTAGATTAGGTAGCCAGCTAGCTAGCTAATCAACAAGACTGACTAGCTAATGTCATCTGGTTGGCTGGCTAACTAGCTAGCTAGCACCAACAAGCTCATTCAGTTTTTTTAACATAAAAAATTAATCATAAGCACCAATTTAGATATCCATTTGGGGAGGCCCAACCAACCAGGCCCTCACCCCTAGAACCAGGCCTGTGTTTGCTCTTCTTACTTCCTACTTTCAGTGACTGTTGAATTTGGGCACCTAGGTGAAATGGGCAAAAATCGCCATTGGGTGGAATGGGTTCATTTGAATTATTACATATGAAACTCTTAAATAATTATCTTTGACATTTTGAGGAGGCAGGGCCTCATCTGGAGAATCCTCCACTGCTAAGTACATACTACAGCTCCTTAAGGAAGAAAATTCCACCACAAAAACAACAGTGTGTTCATTGTCCAAATGCTTTGACTTTACTAATATTATTCAATACATTTCCACAATGTAGTCATTCTCATTCCTTCGAAGGAAGGAGGTGATGTGACAGTGACGGCATGGAGGCAGAGAGCTGGAGATCAAGGAAGGGACAATGACAAACTGCCTGCATAAGCTCTGGTTACATTGACAAAAGGATTTTTCTTTACCACGCTTCCTGTGGGTTAGCCTGGAGTAAGTCTCATTCTCAAAAGTGGCCCCATGGTCCTGACAAATGACTTGGGGGGGCTATGAGGTTTTGGTTAGAAGATACAAAGGACATACATACAAAAATACAAGAAAAATAATTATAAGTCTGGTCACAATGTGTTTTTTTTGTTTTTTTTTTTGCAAGTTGTTCACTCACTACTTATTTCTGCATGCAGTTGTGCAGGTAGGCAAACCTTCCTGCAAAATATCATACATATATATAGCATTCTCACAGCTGACATGTTGACAGCAATTACTGGATTGCCTTTCAGAGAAGTGCTTGCCCCGCAATCCAGCAGTTGTCACGAGTCGGCAAAGACCCGTCAGTGTTGCGAACACTGTGGAATTCTACTTTTCATAACGAGGGCATTACTGAAGAGTGACTGCTTTCACAAACATGTTTTTGTTTAATGAAGACATCAGATACTGTATTAGCAAAACAAAACTATAAGCCCCCACCAGCCTCTGCTTACACACATATTTCATATGGTATGCAACAAGAGGGGAGGATTCAATTTGTAAATTTTATCACCAATCTTAAACATCAACAGCTGATTGATTGAGATGTGAATTTTATTTCCCCCTGAAGACATGCGACAGGATTCCAGTTCATTGAGGAGAAAGACACGGCTGAATGTCAACTGCGTTTTTCCAAGCAGTCTTCCAGGAGGCATGGGATTGAATCTGAAGGGCCTGAGTTTAGCACATTCCACATATCCTGCCAGAAAGCCGATTTTTCATCAAAGTTGAGTCAGACGTTTCTGGTACAGTGCAGTGATAGGGACCACTCACTCCCTATCCCCCACATCAATGTTGCGCACATCATTTCACCTGCCCCTAACATGTTTCCACATGGATTTAACACTTTCTTGACTATCCTCAATATCCCTTTGACAGTTCATAATTACTGAAGCCATTTTTACAGACAAATTTCATGCCATGATACTGTATGACATCTGATCATTTCAGTGACATATTATAAAAACCAATAAAAAGAACATGATTGGATATCCTATGATTTCCCAGTCAAATGACTGTTTAGCCACAATCATTGATAACGGTGAAAATGAACAGCTCACAAACAGTCTTTTGTGAATTGATAGAAAGATGTGACTATAAATAAAAACTGAAGTGCAGTGTATTTGTGAATTCAAATCATTTCACTCGATATGTATTTTTATCTTTTTATTATAATTGTCTTATTCAGTGCACATAGGCAAATTGAGCTCCTAGAGTTACAGTTAGGTGGCACATTAATGGAAGCCCGATCTGATGAGAACGTGAAGAAAGGCTGTCTCTGAACAGCTTGTGGAGGCTGTAATGAGATCTCCAGAGATAGCTAGTAGCTTCAAGACACAATTAAGTCCAGTGTATCCTTACCTACCTACAAGCAGAGGCACTGCCATAGTGCTGTAGATGCATACAAAGAAAAGTCTGAGTGTTGCTTTGCCTGTGTGTTTGCACATATGTGTGTGTGAATGTGTCCACTTACAGGTGTGTGTGTATGTGTGCACTTGCACTTTCAAACCTTGAAATTCCCTCAAGGTTTGAAAAACATAGCTTTTGAAAAAATCACTCCAGTAATTCTCAGTAGTGTAAAATTCCAGCGGTTTTAGTGTTCAAGTGTGAGTAATAATTAGCATGATGTCTTGACTGAGGTAATGTATGACACTCAGGATGTGTCTGTGTGTGTGCGTTTCTGTGTGTGGATGCATGTTTGGGTGCGTGGCTTTTATTTGTAATTAAGACATGTTTTTTTAATTTGACATTATAGAGTATTTTGTGTTGATCAGTGGCAAGAAATACCAATTATATCCATTTTGATTCCATGAAGTAAGAAAATAACATGTAAAATGCTAAAGGGGGTGAATACTTTATACCCACTGTATATATAATATTGCCTGACCTGAAACAGGAAACTGTATCTTGACTGGCCCGAGTCCGATTTGTCCTCTTTTCCTTTAGACGTGCTATGCGCATTGTCGGTCAATGAGGCCCGTTAATAATGCTTGTAACATGCAATATAGGCAATTTGTTTCTCAGATGGAGGGTTGGTCTGCTTCATCAGTTTCCAGGCCATTATTTGATTTATTGATCGCGCCAATGTGTCCTCCCGTGTCCTCTCGAAAGACTTCAATCATTCCGGAGCTGAACCGAACTATACAGATGAGTATATTAGATAGTACATTAGGTAGTCAAGGCTCAGTATTACATTAGATAGTCAAGGCCTACTACAATACATATTGATTAGTGCAACTGTAATTACAGTACATTGGAAATAATTAGGTGAAGTAAATGGTCCAGCATTCATAATAATGAAAGAAGAAAAATATTCACACCACAAAAAATGACTGCGCCATGCTAGTAGCGAAGTCAGTGGAATAGTGTACCCGACAATTGCTCATATTCAAAACCTCCTCTTCCCTACACCTGCATTTGGCAGACAGGTGTTCGGCGCAGGGAAGTAATTAAAACTGGTCAGTCCTTTGCCGCGCTGGAGGGGGCAGTCCCACGTTTCGGCACCAAATGCACGGTATCGATTTCCCTTTTGTCGGACGAGCCAAGTCACACCAGCTAATGGACTGTTTGCTTTGATTACATGTCAAGAAGGAGCCTTGGCAACGGTCCAGATCCAGGGCACCTTGGATGACACTGCGAGGCCTGGTTGACGCAGTGCAGCAGCAGGTTCACGTGTGGCAGGGGAGGATGGGGTGGCGTGCGCCTCAACAACACACAAAGACGAGCGGTTAAAAAACGACACGTGACGGCGGGGAGGCGGCCATCGCCGTGCACTCTGGAGAAGCGCAGGGGTTTACTGTAGGCATTGATCGGCTGGAAGGGTTACCGTAGGCTTTGATTGCCTGGAAGGTGCTCGGGGAGGACACATGCTCCATGGGGACGAACGATGACAAAAATTGCAACATGTGAGGTTGGTAGGACACAGATCATTTCATAAAAGGCATTTTCCTTATTCAGTTGTCAGACGCTGTTATCCATGGTGACTCACAGGCATTAGTCGATACATGTGCAGAGTACTGTGGAAAAAAGGCCAGATATATACACTATTGTTTTTCTGAGAGCTGTAAAGCCAGTTAACTGGCTATATGTTAATTGGTCCTTCAGTCCCTGTGCTGTTTATTCACCAACATACAACATTACATGTACTGTCTATATCCTGTTACACCAGACTGTACAAACTTCTACTGGATAAAATATATTTGTATATCCAGTATTTTGAAAAAGAAGAGACAATTAATTATTTGCATCATGTAATAATCTTAAATGTTTTGCTCTGTTTTTTTGTTCCAACATAAGTGTTTGTGTTTAAATTGGCAAGACATTTTGAATTGAAAATATTTTAAGCATATGCAATCTTGATTTGTTGAGCAATCTCGGGCTAATAAGCCAGATCGATGGGAATGGAAAAATTAAGCTACTGGAGGTTGCTGTATAAAAGATGAAAGTGATTTTTTGGATAGCTATCGGATTAAAACATGCAACAACACTCCCCCTTGTAAGCTTGGCAGAGTGATTTAGAACACAGACCCTACCCCGCATTGAATCACAACAATTCAACATGCATATATTAAACCATCCATCTGAATTTATAAACCTGATTCAGTGTGTTTCCAAATAAATGACTTATCAGAGTATTCAATAGAATATTGCACCAATGTTCCTGGGGAAAGCAAAGATGAAGCAACCCCTGATTGCATGCAAAATGACATGCGAGTTTTCATTGCCATTAGTTAAAAAGGCTCAAGGCTATTTTTACGGCAGTAGAAATGAAAAAGTACAACTATTGATTTTCGTGGAATTGCAAAGAGTGAGGAATGGCTTGGGCCCAAAGCTTACAATCATGTTCTACCTTCATTTCAAACACAAAGAGAAAGTCCACAATAGCACTGCAAGGACCTTAAATTGAAATAAACAAGGTATGTCAGCCATTCAAAAAGCATTCTTTTTGAGTGAACAAAATAGCAATAAATGCCACATATGATTGGTTTTTATGTGCGTTTAGTACCTTCTGCTGCTGACACTGTCTCTTTGACCTGCTAGCAATTCTGACACACTGCCACTGAGGGCTTGTGTTATTATTCTATGTTATTAACCATTTATTTTGCAATGTGTGCCAGCATCATCACTGGGAGACTGGTTAAGATGTAATGAAGTCAGTAAGAACCGGAAACCATGCTTAAAAGAAAAAGCTGATTGACAGTTATTTTGGTGCTGTCATGTTCCTTTAGTGCCTCAATTCTAACTCACTTAATGTTGCCAAAATGTTACTCAATGTAATTCAAATTCTGTTAACATCCGTATTCCTCTGAAGCGTGGATTGTAAATAATGACGGATCTGTGTGATGATGTTTTTTGAAATATGCCTTAAAGGAACGTTCTATTCTGCAATCAAATAAATCACGTTGGAGCTGTGAAAGATCAGCGGTTGATCGTTCAATAATCTTCCTGCATATGTGTATTCAACACCCTCATGCAGACATTTTAAATAAAGTTGTGATTGCCTCCTACTTAAACAGCCAAGGGCAGTCAAAATTTGTCTGGCAAGTCTCCTACGTTCAACCATAGCTGAATTAGCATTCTACCTTTTTATTCAATTGCCCAATTTTACAGGCCAGTGCCTCACAGCCACCAACATCTTTGTTTTGAATAGAAAAAACGAGTTTGTCTGTGAGCACAAGTCCCACACTTGTCACTGGATCCACCCACTGTCATCCTAATAGCCACTGAAGATGCCCACAGAATTGGATGAAGATCAACGGAAAAGCGAACGATGGAAGTCTGTGCTCTATTCACGGAATGTGCCAGGCAGTAAGGCAAGAGGAGCAATGGCAGGTAGCAAAGCACAGCTAGAACAGAGCTTCTGACGTGTGCTCCACTGCATTCTGTGTGCAAGACACTTTTGGTCATTTTTGCCAAACACAGAAGCTTGTTGTTTGCATGCATTGTGAAAATGATGGTACTGCTTCAAAATGTACTCAATCAACAGTGATTTTGTTCATTGCTCACTTAATTGCTCACTTCATTTTTTGACCTTGTACTAGACACAAAAACAAATGAATATTTGGCCACCTTTTGACTGTTCTAAAAATGTAGGCTATAGTCATATGTATAGTGCAGTATGCTGGAGTTTTTAAGATTCTGTGTTTTAAATGCAGACTCCTTGCATTATATCCAATGTTTTGTCTTTAAAATAAGTATTTACATAGTGTAAATGTAATCACTCTCTGGATGTTAAATGTAAAGTATGGGGTACAGTATTTTCTGTTTGAGTGTTAATTTTGGTTTTATCCTCAAAACAAAAATTGTGGCCAAAATTCTGTCAAAACTGCTGCGCCACATTAAGAGTAAACGCAATTCAAACAAAAACCTTTCCAGATTTATCGGGATCTGTATTGCAATAAAGTTCTTTGTCATAGCTTTTGTGAGTTATGGAAGTCTGATCTAACAGACGATGACAGCAATTTTTCAGAAAGTGATTGACAAGTTGCCTCTGATTAGATGCAGTAGTAAACACACATGCCCCTTTGTTCGCCAACTATTCATTGATCACCAAGTCAAGCCGTGTTGTGCTGACATGCATTGTTGCATGTCTTTTTGATATTCCGTCTTCCCATCACTTATTTCTGCAAACAAGGCAACCTGCTGTTGATAATTTACTCCATACTAAACTAATCATTAATGCTAACTTCTTGAAAAGGCAGACCTAACATTTAATTTAATCGGCCTACAATCATTAAACTCTAATAAGGCTCGGCTATGAAACAAATCACTGAGATGAGGCGCTGGCCTGACATTTTATTACATTTACATTTTACATTTTAGGCATTTAGGCACTTATCCAGAGCGACTTACACAGTTTACATTTCTTTACATACAATCCATTTATACAGCTGGATATATTCCCCCACCTGGGAATTGAACCTGCAACCTGTGAGTTACAAGCCCAGCTCCCTAACCATTACACTGCACTGCCAGTAGCCTACACTGCTAGAGCTGTTCTCTTTCCAGTTATGCAGCCATTTCAAATTTGTTGCCTGTAATGTCTCAACAGATACAATAAGAAGAAAGACATAAGGAGTAGTGGCATACAAGGGGTTCACAGGAATATTGGTCAGACAATGGCATCATACCCATTAAGGGCGTCTGAAATGCACTGTTGACCGATGGTATATATACATTTACATGTAAATATGTAATATAATGTGTCCAAGATCCAATATATATATAGGCAGGCAGGCAGTGTGGTATAATGGTTAGGGAACTGGGCTTGTAACCTTAAGGTTGCAGGTTCAATCCCCAGGTGGGACACTGGATCTTCGATTATGTTCAAAAGTCAGGTGATTGACTGAGCCATTCCAACAAGAGCAAGGTACTTGACCTGAAATGCTTCAGTTAATATCCAGCTGTATAAATGGATTGTATGTCAAGAAATGTAAACTGTAAGTCGCTCTGGATAAGAGTGTCTGCTAAATGCCTGTAATGTAATGTAATATATATATATATAGTTTATGTATTGGATACATTATATTACATATTTATATAACTTTTTTTGATGCTTCAAACCGTTTGGCAATTAAGCGCTACGTTTACAGCAAAGACACATAAACAGTATGTGAGGCATAAGTGTCTGTAGCAAAAAAAAATTAGGCCTACAGCAACCAAACTTGGCAGGTTTTCTTACCCACTATTTAGGAAAACAAAAGTATCCTATTCAGCCATATGGTGGCGCTATTACAAGACATTTTACATTTTGGCCTGTGATTCAAGAACAGTTTGTCTGGAATCAAAATTATTTCCTCCCCTGAATCCTTGACTCAAGGCAAATCTTTCATACAATGTGTTCACTTTCCACCATTTTGAATTTTTTCAAAAACATTTTTTTTGTTTTTCTCCTACAATTTTCATCAAATTTCACTCAAAATATGCCTGGAGTAACCCGTAACAAGCATACAACTTTGTTTTTGATGCTTCAAACGGTTTGGCCGTTATGCGCTAATGAAGACCCATAAACAGGATGTGAGGCATATCTCAGGGTCTGTTTGACCTGCGATCATTTCACTTGCATTGCAATGAGCAATGAACAATACAATGACCTACCTTCTTGCTAATGCCTTTATGAACTTGTAGGCTAAATGTTTGCACCATTCATCGGCACATTTTGCTTGGACCCTGTTAATTGCCGCTTGCAGCTATATTTAATTATTATTATTATTATTATGGATTACATTTATATAGCATGGTATTAGGTCTTTGTCATCACCTGACAAAGACCTAATGGTCAAAACATTGTCACTGCTCATGGATTAATGCAACTGAAACACCTGGGAGCATAACACAGTGTGCAGGTATTCTTTCCTTACTTTGGATTATTTTTCCTTATCACCTGCACAAAACTATGGATGTGCGTATGCCTTTGTAAAACCGTGAGTCCTTCCAGGAACCTGGAACACTGTACAGTGAAGGGGGGAAACCTCAACCACCACCAATGTTTAGCACCCAGCCGGGTAATGCACGGCAGCCATCTTGCACCAGAACACTGTTTATGTCCCCCTGGCATTTACATTACAAAGCATGCGAACTCTAAACATACCACACACCACTGTAACCTTTCAACAATGGACACACCAGTGTGTTACACCAAAAGCGTTAATAATGAGGTTTCCACATTAACTTTAATTTAATGCTAGCTCAGACTCTCTTGTCCTGTCAAACCTTTCACATTGCTTTTTTTCCCACTTAACCTTTTCTTTGTGTCTAATAGAGCCTGAAGGGTCTTAATGGAATTGTGCTGTGGAGATCCGCGCCAAGGTCAAAGATTTGTAAAATATCGCAATACGCAAATACGGTGACATTATTAAGCAACTCCGACTGCCACGATGTTCTAGAGCGACACAAGCGTCTCCGAATCCCCCAAACTGACAAGATGATCAATGAACGCAGTTAATGTATTTATCCATGCACAGCGTGTGTTTATGCATAAAAGCAAGCCTCACATTGCGCAGACTACTCTGCATGTGTTCGCAACACTGATTGGAATACAGGGGAGGTGCCCAGTACTGCCATCCATTTCGTGCCCTGTGCTCTTTGTCGGGTAATTATTTCCAACATCAGCACAAGGAAGAAGTTAATAATAAAACTTGTGTAACTGGCAAATATCTGTCCCCGAGAGTGCTCGAGAGTGCAATAAACAACGACGTTCATTAGGCACCAGCGCAGAGACCGCAAAGCAGCCGGAGCTATTATTTATAGTTGCAGGTCATTATGTGGCCCCAAATTTTCACACTTCAGCAGATAAAAATCTATGTGGAATGCTGCGTCGGACACGCAGGGAGAGGCAGAGACAGTGACGAGGAGGCAGCCGGTGGGGCCGTTAGGCTGTTCTCTGTTAATGATGGGAATGAATGCGACGTGTCAGGGACGCAGAAGGCAGAGTGCAGCACTGCATATCCGTGCCTCGGCAACAGCCGCAAATGTGCAAGGTGTTTTATGCAAATTGGTTCTGCCAAGGCCTCTCCTCCTGTGTGCATTGTGAAAAATAACCATTGTAATCGCGGACGACCACCACATAATCTCGGATAATGAAAAAAAAAAAAGCCAACAAAAAACACAAACAACATTTTCAGTTGCTGGGCTGACTCTCTGACAGGCTCTGACAAAATGAATGGCCAATAACACTAATGCTCCCATTACCGAACGGGATAGTGCTTTAACGTGCTGTGCTTGCCTGCAGGATGTATTATTAAACAACAACGCTGATGATAAACCTTTTCAACCACGGGGCCGTAAAACCGGGAATACTTTTGTAGATCTGCTTTTCTAAAAGGATTAAAAACCAAGCAAGGCCGACAGAAGGGCACCTGCAAAAATAAGATCCGGGAAGCCTTTGTTAGATGCAAATGGTATTTGAAGCATAACAACTTGACATAATGCGTATTTAAATTGAAAAACAGAAAGTCATCTTTTGTGCGGCGCTGTAGAATACACATGAGTGATAGAAGACCGTTCCACGTTGATATATGCAAAACGGAACCTCTGAGCTGCATAATTGCATAACATGATTGAAAGCTTTTTCCCTGTCAGTGATTGTAAATGTAACCTGGCTAGTTATGCGCAGCAGGAAAGGCGAATGAATCAAGCAAATACCTTCTGATTTCAGAAGAAAGCGTAAATGTCATCGCTAACAAAGAGCATAATGCATTGGATTTTGCATGCAAGTAAATAAATATGTATGAAAAAATAATAACATGGAACTATGGGAACATGGGAATGAAATAGGTCATTACTGGGGTAAAAAGAAATTGTGGCTGATGTAGACCGAGAAACAACCGAACCGTTGCATTGAATATTGGGCGTACGCTCCTCATTCGATTTCCTGGGTGTGCCACTATCGTCTTTCTGCTTTTCTTTAACGCTGATGTCATCGGCCACACGAGGACATTTAGCGATTTCTGTTCCAGTTTCCTAGAATTTCAAGAAAAAGAGGATCTCTGGCCTCCTGACTGCTCCACAAACGACAGGAGCTTTCTTGGGAGATGGATGGCACAGCAACAGCTGCACGACATTTATCCCAGACCCTGGAACCTTTGCACTGCCTCGAACGATGGATCCAGGCCAAAGCCCCGAGCTGAAGGATAGCCCTGCAGGCTTCAGAGTCTGCCTCGCGTTTGCACAGAGCCTTCTCTTCTGCCTGCTGTCAAAACAAGAAAACGAAATGTGGGGGGTAATGGCGAGCTAAAAGTTTCCTCTGTCTGGTTATCGTACGAGATTCACTAAATCAATAAAAGTTCATATATAAAGCCCCTGTGTCACACAAAGGGAGAAGCAAGAGAGAACATTTAGCCCAAGGCAGCTGAAAAGCTATTTCACAAAGGCCGCAACAGGCTATGATTGTGTGGTATAATGGTATGCTTAATGCAGGTGGGCCTGCATATTTTAATTATTGGTGTGTGTCCTGGGGAAAAAAAAGGACAACCCACAATTCACAGCTATTTCCCCATTGTTTCAGTATCAAGAATATATAATAAAGGATAAAAGTGTAGCTTTCAGCGTAAGTGCTTTATTTTACAACTACTGGTGCTTGACAAAGTTTTATTACAGAGAACTGTTCCAATCATCATAAAAATGATTCAATATGAGCTCCTTACAATATTCAGTGTACCATCAACCAAACATACATCACACTGATTTGTCTCACTCGTATAGTTTTAGAGTTTGTTGTAACTTGCTGATGGTTCAATCTGCCAACCTTTTTATTCTTAAATATTGTTAATTATTTTTATGCATAAAAGTTATACATTGTTAATGTAATCTTCGGTTTGTACGTAATGTTTCATTAATTGTTATTACATTATTCATTGCATTTAACCGTGTATTAAATGGTAATATAATTTAATTTAACAAAGCAAGCAACGTGTTACTTTTCCAGACAAGTTGCTTTCTTTCTTTCTTTTTTGGGGCCTTTTTGTTTAATGCACAGAGGAGGTTTTTATCTTGTCAGTATTGATGTGAATTAATGCAGTTGCATTAGCAGAGGGCAAAAACAAAGTGATGCTGATCTCCAAATTATCTTTGAAGGTTCAGAGAGCTTGCTATAAAGAATAACTAAAGGAAGCCACACGGTGAAGGCAGTTCATTAGATGGAAACGACAGTGTAGGTGGAGTCACATTTTCTCAAGGTCGCAAGCACAGTGGTGCCACGACAGTGCCTTCCAATTAAATTGCTGTCTCTCTTTAGAAAGAGTGTTTGTTCATTGCATTACTCTGAGATACCCAGTGATGAATTGGTTTAAAAAAACTTTAAAAAAACACTGTGATTACAGTTATATTTAACCCTTTGTAAGGTATTAACACACCGGTGTATTCATCTGTCATATCTTCCAAGGCTCTAATGATGATTTTATGACTCTCATAATTCCATAAATCTTAATTTCTCTTGAATTCAGGGTGTTTCATTTCTGCTTTGTGGGCTTGCTTTGACCTCTTTGGATGATCATAAATCCTTATCTCCAGCCCTTAATTACTGGCCAGTATCCTTACCTCCCTTTCAGTACAAAAAGCTCTCCGTCTTCAACCTTGTATAGGAAGGCCTTTTCCTTTTCTACATGATCCCATCTTGTTTGTGTGGGTCTGCTTTCAAAACTCACTAAAGTGTTTGTTTACTGTATTCCTCATGATCTCTCTGTTGCTTTTGATATCTTTCCTTTCTACCTACATTTTGCACAAATTATGCTTGGCTCCCCTCCTGCTTTGCTGATCAACACCCTTCAATTCTGTGCTCATCAGCCTATCTCCTATCTCCACTGTGTACCCTAAGGCTCAGTTTTGGATCCATTTTGGTTTTCTCTTTCTATACTCTCACTCAGTCCTGTCATTTTTATCTATTTTACCCATCTCTTTTTGTGCAGCTCTCTTATTTTGATCATCCAATTCCCAGGTTTCCTCTCAGATTTCTGTGAATTTGTTGGTCTTTAGCCACTTTCACAATAACTTGAATTCTGTCTTTTGCAAACTGATTGATTGCAGAGGTTGGAAGGAACAAGGAATCATAACAAACTAAAAATGAAGCGATTACTGATTTCTGTATTTTATATTTGTATTCATACATTATATTAATTGCAGTAATAGTCAAAATAACATGTTAACTGAAATGATGTTAACTGACACTGGCCGATGATGATGTTGAGCGGGGGTAACGGATATTACTTAATAAAATAATAAAAACTGATTTATTTATTTTTTAATGAGGGACAACATCCGTTGTTGTGGGATGCAGGACAACAAGCCAAAATGTGGGACATCCGTTCACCCTATGCGGAGCATCACAAGTGCTTAAATGAACCTTAGTTAATATAATTAATAAACACGCTTTAATATGTGGCTTTGAAGAAAAGACACAAACTAAACTATGTATGACATGTCTTTTCCTCTTCCTCCTCCCGGTTTTCTACTGAGAAAAGCATTTTTCACACTACACACATGCATGTTAGTTTTGTTTAGTTTAGTATCGCTGCATGATACCATCCAATTACATACTCCATTTTATTGTAGTGAAAGCAAGTCTTATAATGTGCTCTTTGCAAGCCTTTGCACCTGCTTTTCATTAGACATGACAGAATTGCCTTCACTATGGCAAAGGTAGAGGGAAAAAAGCTGATGATGTGATTGGCCATAATGAGCCAACATCTTTTACAACGCAGGTGAACTACTCTGCACTTCCGGTCTCTAGATACAAAACTACCAGAATAGACAAGGACATGCCTCAATGCTCCTTCATCTTGGAATAGCGCTACTGTCTGTGTATTACACTGACAACGAAACTAGAGCACCATACCTTCTGATTTGTTTGTCATCCTGTCCCTCATGTTTTTGTTACCCTTCGAAAAAATTGCACGTGCTTGTGCATGCTTCCCAATGATTTAGGGCCTCAGAAAAATATTGTAAAATGTGTATCTGCTTCTGTTTTCTCATTAAAATAATTGAATGTTGTTGAGTTTATTTGTATTGTACAACTACTGCTATGGCCAGCATAGCCTTTGTGCAATGTGAAATTGTCCTTGCACCACATGGGGTGACAGCAGGCGTCGAAATGAAAAGGGTAATTGTGAAAGTCAAGTCACTGACAGCTCTGGACTCAATCTCTCAGTCACTCCCACAGACAGCTGTTGTGATTGCCTTTAGCACTTGGAGGGAGGAGGGAGGGGGGACAAAGAAGGCGAGTGCATCCATCGAGCCCTACACTTTCAAAGCCTCATGGTTCACGTGTGACACGTATGTGCGTGTGTGTATGTTTAATTTAGTTAATTGAATGATGGATGATGTTGAGTTATACCCTCCTGGCAGATGAACAATATTCTACTGTCTTGTAGACCATCACCATTTTAACATCAGTAATGCATGTGTAGGTGTCAAAAGCAGTAAAAGCAATATTGTCCATTCATATTTACAGCATATCAAGGAGAAATATATTCCTGCATTATCATTCTAAGAATTTGATTATTTCAGAACATGTACCCAAACAATGTACCAAGCATTATGTGTGTGCATTATAACAGTGCAATGATGGCAAATGCCACAGCACTTATATCGAGGTACTGTTATGTTTCTGAGTGTCTGTTCTGTTGTTTTTTGTACTTTGTTTATTTTTCATTATTCATCATTCATTATGCTTTATTCAGTATTTAGTTTTCGTCATTCTGTCACGTTCTGGTCCCCGTCTGTCATCGTTCCTGTTATTCGAGATCCACTCCTTGTCTTGTCATGCACTTCGGGAAGTTCTATATTTCGTTTTTTTCCGTCTTAGCTTATTATCTCGTTTTCTTCCTTCTTACTTTCTATATTACACTTTGTATATATTAGTTAGATGTATAGAGTACTAACCAACTAATCTACTAACATTAAGGATTTAGATGAAGTTACTAACACTACTAATCACTCATTATCTCACGCTTCTTACTATCGCTGTCATTCTCTCTCGTTATCCTATCCCTGTTAGCTTTCCACTTTTCTTTTCATTCGCACGCAGTTTTCTATATGCGTTCCTCCCCTTCTTTATATGCACGTGTCTGCCTGTTCTTCCAGGTCATTTATTGTCTATGTGTTTGTATTATTCCCAGTCCGTGTCTTGCGTTTCCCCTCGTTATTGGATTAACGATTCCCAATGTTTACACCTGTGTTCCTACCTCTCTCTCCTCCCAGCCACACCTGATTCCTATTGTGTTTCCCCTTCCTGTTTGTATATCAGTTCCGTGTTTATGTTCCTTCCCCGTCAGAACGTTGATCTTCATTCCCTGAGCCAATTCCTAGGAAGCCAGAGTCTGTAGTTTTTCCACCGCTTCTGTTATCACTCCGAGCCTGCCTGTCGATTTTGTTTGTTTGCCTATCTGCTTCCTGGTTTTGACTTTTTGGATTGTTTTTTGTGACTTCTCTTTGCCTTGTGATTTTGTACCTTCGCTACCCTGACTCCTGGTTTTGACCCCTGCTTTCTATTAAACGATTCTTTGCCTTATCCTGATCTGCGTCTGGGTCCTTATCACGTACGTCACAGGTACTATCTGGTAACATGACAATGAGACTGTATACTTTCTGAAGTAGAGCCTCCATTTACTATGTTCATCAATGGAAATGTTCCTATTGATTGTGTTTGGCAGTCCCTCCAGGATTGCGCATTCTCTTTTTTTCTGATATATGTGGCATTTAAGAAATTATGCACTGAAAAACAAGGGATTTTCGGGCTTTTAACAAAATACAGAAATTGTCATCAATTTCTAGCCCACATTCCTGTTGGCTGATACAAAATGCCCTTTAGCATTGCTAATTAAAAGTGGATAAATTGCCTGTTTATGCTGTAATATTGCAGTGATTTGATAAAAATTCACTCTTTGCATCATGCGCAAAGAATGGGTGATTATGCGTTGAATTATGTGAAGGCTTGGCGGGTTCTAGCTTGGAAGAGGCGGGGCTTTGCACATGTCACTGCCAGTTTCAGGACTACGGCAGCGAGCTCTCAATATGAGGGAGGGGATAATTGACATGAAAAAGAGGGTGCAAGTGGGTACTAAATTAGGAGAAAATGGGGTCAAAAAAAAGTAGAAAGAGAAAATAGAAAAAAAATCATTCAAGAACCCGGGGTCTAGACTAGTGGGCAGTCAAGGGTCATGGCTCTGTCTTACCTTTCAATCCATCATCAGACCAGACCAACTCAAAAACCCCAAAGTTGAACCCCAATTACATTTATCCATCTATAGTGTTTACAAAAATAAACCATGTTTTCCTTCACACAAAATGCTCTCATATACCTGAGCACTTCAAACATGATCTGTTTGACCACACAAGCCACACTAGCCCACCTCCCACCATCGGAAGTAACGAATCACCCATTTACAAATATAAATACAACTGTTTGGACCTAGGTGCAAGGTCTTAGGTATGTTATATAGTATTTTGTCTCTCAACCCCTAGGTGATACAGTCTGATGCAGCTTGTGCAGTTCATTGTTTGACACTGGCTATGGTAGAATTATGCAGTGTAGTATTGTTCTTATTGATCGTTGTTTGGCATCATACAAGTAGGGACACAAAGTTTGTCGAAAGCAGGTGCTTCCACACAGGCATTGTTCCTGAGTTAATTAAGCAATTAACATCCCAGCATGCTCAGGGTCATGAACAAAACATTCTGGGCAGGCCTGGTTGCCAATAATTATGGCTAGCATGGCTAGAATACAAGACCTCAGTGACTTTGAAAGAGGGGTGATTGTTGGGGCAGGAGATTTTGCAGGAACTTCAGCGATGAAGATGGCTCAACTTGCAGATTTTTCATGAGGAACAGTGTTTACGGTGATGTCGGCATTGGACATCATCATCAGGCAAAGACATCATTAACAAAGGTCAACTATGGTTGGACGAGCATACTCCTGGATCGTGATGTCCGTGCATTAGTTCGAGGTATATGGCCAAATAGACGGGCAATTCTAAATCAATTGACTGCAAATTTCAATCTAAGGTGTGTGCAGGCAGTTTCATCAAGAACAGTCCATTGAGAACTCTACAGAGCAGGATACCATCGTCGTATTATATTGGTTTTTCCACATTTTTGGCCACTACCTGTATGAAAACTGCATATAAGGTAATGTTGCTCTTACCAATACACTAATATATACATAATACACAGTGTTTAAGGATAATATGCTGCTCTCAAGGATAAATTATGCACGTAAAAACAATTACTCTTTTATGCATAGACTTTAGCACTGTTTTTCAAACGCTATGCTCAATCACTGTAACTAGGTGATCTGTACCTACACTATTGGTCTGTGCTGTACTACTTGTTTGCCCAGTATATAGCATAATAAACTGTAAAGTAAATTCTCTGAAAGGGACAGAACACTACAACTATCATGCTGTTTGTGTTTATCCTGTGTACACAGGAAATGCTCTGACATGCTGACAAAAATGTCTTACAAATGACTAGTTATCCTTGTTGCTCCAGTGATATGCTCTTATCAAATCGTATTATGGACTCGCATGCTAATCTGGATTAGTGCTCCTGCATGATTCATAAGCAGCTTTGTGTGCGTGACTTTGGTCAGATGGTTGACCTTAAATCACTTGTGATGTCTGCTCATCTCTCACAGAACGACCTGCTTGATCCTAACCAATCTGGGTTCAGAGCAGGCCACTCCACAGAGACTGCTCTCCTTGCGGTCACAGAGGCTCTTCACGTCGCTAAGTCCCGATCCCTTAGCTCCGTCCTCCTTCTCCTCGACCTGTCGGCGGCATTCGACACCGTGGACCACCGGATCCTGCTCTCATCTCTCGTCGAGATGGGAATCTCTGGATCTGTGTTGACATGGTTTGAGTCCTACCTGGCTGACCGGTCCTACCAGGTGGCCTGGAGAGGATCCTCTCCTCTCCCCGCACCCTCTCTACCGGTGTCCCGCAGGGCTCGGTGCTAGGCCCTGTCCTATTTTCTCTGTACACCAAGTCACTTGGTTCTGTTATTTCTGCTCATGGTTTTTCCTATCACTGTTATGCTGATGACACTCAACTGTTTCTCTCCTTCCCTCCATCTGATACCCGGTCCCGCACGGATCTCTGCATGCCTGGCTGACATCTCCGCATGGATGTCCACCCACCACCTGAAGCTGAACCTGGGGAAGACAGAGCTGCTCTTCCTCCCAGCGAAGGGCTCCCGATGATTGATGCGTCAATCACCGTGGAAGGCTCCATAGTGTCTCCGTCCCAGTCTGCCAGGAGTCTTGGGGTAACCCTGGACAACCAGCTGTGCTTCTCGAGCCATATTGCAGCGATCACTCGGACCTGCCGTTTCTCCCTCCACAACATCCGGAGGATCCGACCGTTCCTCACCCAAGAGGCCACTCAACTCCTGGTCCAGGCCCTGGTGATCTCACGTCTGGACTACTGCAACTCCTTGCTGGCAGGCCTTCCGGCCTGTGCCATCAAGCCACTGCAACTAGTCCAGAACGCTGCTGCTCGCCTGGTGTTCAACCAGCCAAAGTTCACCCACGTCACCCCTCTACTCTCCTCTCTGCACTGGCTCCCCATCGCAGCACGCATCAGATTCAAGTCACTGGTGCTGGCTTTTCAAGCGGCCAGAGGTACTGCTCCCCCGTACCTCCAGTCACTCATCACGCCCTACACCCCGTCCAGACCCCTCCGCTCCGCCTCCGCTGGCAGACTGACTGCCCCATCCCTCCGGGCGCCTGGCAGCCGCTCCTCGCGGTCTCGCCTCTTCTCTGTCCTGGTCCCTCGTTGGTGGAACGACCTCCCGCAATTGGTCAGGACTGCGGAATCACTTCCAATCTTCCGCAAGAGACTCAAACCCACCTCTTCAGACTCCACTACCCCTGATCTCTGTCCATCTAGCTAAATTGTCTTCACCACTGTCTACTTGTTCAACACTATACTCTTTAAAAAAAAAAAAAAAAAAAAAAAAAAAAAAAAAAAAAAATGTACATTTTGTAAACATTGTAAAATACCTTTTCCTTCCCGGTGTTACAGGTATGGTACGCAGATGCCTGCAATGATGTCTATTGCTGTATTCCTGCACTGATCTCGTGCGCTAACTGTGATTGCTCCTACCATGTATTGATGCACATCTTGTAAGTCGCTCTGGATAAGAGCGTCTGCTAAATGCTTAAAATGTAAAATGTAAAAAATGTAAATCACTTGTGATCATGCATGTTTTCAAATTTGAGAATAGCATCTTATATAATGTATTCTTTTGTAAAACATTACTAGCTTGCATAGCAGTAGCAGCTCTGTTTGACCTATTTTCATCATTTACAACAAAATGTGTATTTTTCACATGACATCTATGACATCAAGTAATGTTAATCAGGATGTTCTACACATTTTATGAAGGCTTTTGGAATAAGCGTTTCCTATGGGTAAAGTGGCAGTGTAGTACAAGGGCTTGAGAACTGGGCTTGTAACTCAAAGGATGCAGGTTCAATTCCCAGGTGGGGCACTACCTTCAGCAAGGTGCATAACCTAAATTGCTTCAGTAAATATCCAGCTGTATAAATCGATTGCATGTTAATAAATGTGAACTGTGTAAGGCGCTCTGTATAAGAGCGTCTGATAAATGTCTCTAATGTAATGGTACAATGTTACGCTCATGGTGTCATACTTCACTTTATTGCATAGTAAGCGTCCTGGTTTTATCCCACTGACTTACTCCTGTTGTGTGCTTACTCTGGTTAACTGCAACATTGCCCAACAGTCCCAAGCATAATTATGGCGTTATCAGGAGCTGGATATATAGGCTACTAGTCCCCATTAGACAGAAGTATGTGTTTGTATGCGCAACTTTGACAGTCTTATCTGCTGCAGTCCCTTCAATCGCATCGCAAGAACACATTAGCGCTTCACAACGGGGACATAAACAAGCCTCTCGGTTTCCTCAACGTTCCTTTGTCATGGCCTCCACCCAGAAGAAAGCTTGTTATTTGACCATTTCGCAGGAAGGGATCGAGCAGAGCTGTTCATTCTTATTAACTTGATTAATAGGTCCGCTCATGCCTTAAATGGATTTGAACTTTTTGTAATAAAGTAGTAAGTGATGGCATCAGTTTAGGTGGACCCTTCACGCAGTACGCAGCTGGGAACAGCACACCGAGATCGAGCGTTTTAATTGAATTGTCACAGGCAGCCTTCTCACCTCAACTGACTGCCCTCTGATGCAGTGATAACAAGCCAGATTAGAGGGGCTTCTGCCTAACCATAAGAGTGCCTGGCCTTTTGGTGTCATAACCGTACACGTCCAAGGGTCACCGACTAGTTGAGGCCTGGTCTATTTGGGTCGGACATGTAGTCTGTAAGGGTTGGGGATCTGGGCTTGCAACTAAACTTTGCTGGTTTGATTCCCAGGTACCCTTGAGCAAGGTACTTCATTTAAATTGCTTCAGTAAATATCCAGCTGTATAAATGTAGTGTATACAAAAAAATGTATACTGTGTAAGTCGCTCTGGATAAGAGCATCTGCCAAATGCCTGAATGTAAATGTCTGGAAAGTGGTGAGGTTTTTCCATGAGATTAAAATGTATACCGTTCTGAGAAAATAATTTCAGGCACTGTTTATGACACAGAAATACATGGTCACAGCCTCTAGGACGTTGTGTGCAGGTATTTTAAGTAAATGTACATTCACACTTCTGGCAGTGGTATTCACGACATTCATAATAAAGCCATTGTGGGGTTCCTGGGTGGCTCACCCTGTTACGGCAGTGTTGATGACCTTCACACTCCAGTAACAAATCCAGACCATGCCGACAGTAGGCAGTAGCCCGCAGGGTGATGTATTATTGGTGGTAGCGTCTGTTGCGAAGGACACAACACTCACTGTGTCCCAGACTACTATACGTTTCTTCTCAAATAATCGGCTTGAGGGGAACACACCACCTTTGATAAAATATGCAATTGATTATTACGATTGTTTCAGCCCTTCACTAACGCACCTGATTTCAAAATCAACTGCTCATCAAGACAATGAATATTCAGATCAGGTGTGTTAGTGCTGGGCTGGAACAAAAGCATGCACACCCAGAGAGATCTCGATGACCAAACCTGGGCACTACTTCCCTAGTATATACACCCTAGTTTATGTAGTTATTGTTATCACTATCACTAAGTACTGCAATAAGTATGTTGCCTACATACTTGTTTGTTTATTAAGTGTTTTGCCCATGAAGGACTGGAGTACTTCCTTATTTTTGTTCATGACCTCAACAGAGTAGATGAGATTAGCATTTTTAAAAGATGACCGAAGATGCTCATTTAAAGAGAAAGTATTGCATATTTATTTTCTCTGTTTGATTATTTAACAGGCAGAGTACATGACATGGCCAACTTTGTAGGATACTGTGAGCATGTCATTTTTAGTATGCATACAAAAACATGACCCATTTGGTCTGAGAGCACACAGTATTTTTGAGACAGTGTATTTGAGACTGCATGGATGATGACCTAATGTCTGGCTGAGTCTGGAGATGTGTTGTGACAATAATGTCTCAGAGCCAATCAGGCAGCAGCCAATTCTCACACCCAGGGGCAAATAAACTTACCTTGTTAACAATACATATACAGTATAACCTGGGGCAACAAGTGCACCTGTACAGCAACACAATGATTGAGTTGGAGAAAACCGTGCGCAAACGTAAGAATTCACAAAATTCAGTGCTACCAGGGGAAGATGGAGGTTAAAGTGCGCTGATGTTATGCTAACATCAGTGCAGGTAAAAGCCGAGTCTGTGTTTTTGAATGTTTTTTGAGCACTTTACAAACACTTGTCAGCTTTTGTGCATCTTAAAATCAATAATCTTCAAAAAGTAATTCCAAGGTTTCAAATCTTTTTGGACCATTATTCACATTTGAAGCACCTTACACAAGCGTTTTCAAACCTCAGTCCTAACCACGAGCATTTTGTTTGATTGTTTGTTCTTATACATCAACAGCTAACAGAGAAAAAAATAACTGGCACCTCATATGCCTTTTCTCACTGTTCGAACTAGCAGCAGTTAAGACTTCATCACATCACATCATATTTAGAATGGCAGGCATCCCTGGCCAACTCTACTCTGCATTGAAGTCAATATTGCCTTAGCAAAGCCATTCACAGCCCTTCCTCCTCTTTTTTTGCTTTGTAAATTAAACTGGTTTGTGACCTGACTGACAAATTAATTTAATTTCAGCAATGAAGGTTTTGGATGTCTGTGTGACATGGGAGAGCAAGTATCAAACAAAACGACGAGTGCAACTGGAATTCAAGACCAAGGTCAAAACCTCCGTCATAGCAGTGCTGCATTTTGTAGGGATCCATTCAAGTGAGAGAATATGGATGAACTTGTCCTGCTTTGTTTTTTTTGACGTAACAGGCTTATTGAGCAGAAAAGCCTCCTTTTGTGTGTCTGGAGATGTACTAAACAAGCTGTATTCGGCTTTACCCCTGATGTGAAGGTCTTTGTGTGTGCCGTTTTCGAAATCAATCCGAATGTCATATACCTCATAGTAACCAAAGGACGATAGAAAGAGGAAACTGCTTAATAAATGGTACACCTTGGAGCGGGATGGAGTGTAACCTTAGAAAGATATCTCTGCAAAGGTACGAAGCAATCAGCGGGTGACAGGAGCTGAACTGGTGTCACGCCAAGATTTTATCAAAATGGTTTCCAGCGTAGGCTGTCACAGACAAATCACAGTTTATTACTTTAGAAAAGTCAGGAAAAGTCAGAAAAGAAAGCCCTTCAGCTTGTACACTGCGCACTTTCTTGCGCAATGAGTTAAAGGACTCAAACAAGTTGTTCAGTGCACGTGGCCCACTGTCAACAGGACTCAAGGTCTGTGGCGAATCGGGCGATGTGATGGACGCGCTTGTCGCAAAATCCCACGCTTCCTTAACGCATTCATCTGAATTCAGAATGGAGCACGGAACAGAATACAGACGAGGTATGATGCTTTAATCAGGGTGAGCAAGGTTTGCTGCCTTTCTGGTCTACGGGATAAATGTGTAGAACTAATGAAATGGCACAAGTGTAGCCTGCAACACCGTTTGCTATAAATATTGACTTTCGGCAGCTCCACTTATTTGAGGAAACCAGCACCTTTTTTTTCCCCGATACACTTGTTGATTAGCCTTCAGCAATCTGGTTGTCAGTCATTTCCTCTCTTGAGAGTACCAGCCAGGCTCAGTGAACACATCCACTGAAGAAACGTCAATGCAAATAAATGAGGGAGTTCAGCGGGAGAAAGCAATTATATTTGTTTAATGCAAGGTTACCGCATGTGGTAAACCAGGTTCGCATTTGCAAAATTACAATTCAGTTGAGTATCTAAAGCCTTGAAGGACCCGACTTGATTTATGGCTGTTCCTCTCCGATGCGTGCAGCTTATTTTCAAATCTTATTGCACTTGCTCTGCTTACCCCTGCCTTGTTCCTCGTGTCAAACGCAATCATCAGGCTTGATGGCTCAGAATCAGTTCCGCTACCTCTCGGTTAAGACCTTTTTCGTTTTTCTGCATACACAGAGTGACCCTTAAAATGGGGAGCTTTTTATGCAATAGCTGTGGTCGTTTTGCTTAGCTCACTGGCTTGTTGGCTGCCACACGTTTGAGTTGGCCTCCTTCGCCTTAACCCATTCAACAGATACCATCGTTATTATTTGTAGACAAGTGACGATCCCAGATGGGCTGAATGGACTGGTCTCGTCATTACGTATCCTTATGTTATGATGTTCTTACATAATTAATCATACCCGAGACAAACTCATAGACACTCCTATATGAGGAGTGAACACATCTGAATTACAAATTGTATTAGCAATAAATCTTCCTATGTATGCATAAGCACATACTGTATACTACTGTGTATTTAATAGTAGAGCTCTGCCGATTAATCGTTTTCACAGATTTTTTTGGTTTTGTTTGTTTTTATCTTTGGAGAAATACTTTACATTTTTCTGTAGTTTATAGGTGTTGGAAATTCGCCTTTGGCTATAAACAATTAATGCAATGCAACTTGTGCTTGTTTTTCCAAGATATAGATACAAATACAGATATTGGCTGATATTATTCAGTGAATTTTTTAATTAATTTTTAAAATATAAAGGATTTGAGAGAATGGTGAAGTTATTGTAAATAAATGCATAAATAATAAATGTATTTTTACAGATGCATGTAGGGTGATATCAGCTAAATTGGGCCATCAGCAGGTAAAATGAGCCATTTAAGGTTTGAGCATCTCAGCTCTTAAAATTTTAACAGACAATGACTGCAAATAGGCGGCACGGTGGTGCAGTGGATAGCACTGTCGCCTCACAGCAAGAAGGTCTCGGGTTCGAATCCAGGCCGGGGGCCTTTCTGTGTGGAGTTTGCATGTTCTCCCCGTGTCCGCGTGGGTTTCCTCCGGGTACTCCAGTTTCTTCCCACAGTCCAAAGACATGCACATTAGGCTAATTGGAGAGTATAAATTGCCCGTAGGTATGAGTGTGTGAGTGAATGGTGTATGTAGTGCCCTGCGATGGATTGGCGACCTGTCCAGGGTGTATTCCTGCCTCTCGCCCCAATGCATGCTGGGATAGGCTCCAGCCCCCCCGCGACCCTAACTAGGAATAAGCGGCTGAAGATGAGATGAGATGAGATGACTGCAAATGATATTAAACTGTTGCCACAACTGTACTTGACATGTAACAATTGACTTGATTGGTCTATGGTTGCTATGGTGGTCGGGGCAATGCCTCACATCGAGACTGCTGAGGAGAACTTCAAGGTGAGTGGCCTGACATATGAAAATGTACTTGTCAATAATAAGGTTGATAAATCAATAAAAAACAAATGTACATCTATAAATGATTATGTATACTACATGCTCTGATGGCCTCCATCAGATATAATGCTGATAATTTGTTCATAAACTTATTTATTTATAAAAAAACATTTTTTGTTAGTGGCTCAATTGACCTTAATGTGTTAAGGTCAATTGAGCCATGCATTTCAGACAAAATGAGCCACCTTCTGAATTGAGTTTTAGCGGATATTTTGATGGTTCCTCTTATTAAAAGTAGGCTATTAATATATTATTATATTATATTATTGTATATATTACATGCCTCTTTTCACATTTTCCCTTCTAATTATGTATGTGTGTGTTAGCTCTGGTCCAGGGCGCATCGTGAGCTAGCTCTCACTAGCTAGCGCTCTGTCACACACACACACACACACACAAACAGACACACACACACACACACTGTGATGAATGAGTGATTTACTGAAGCATCAGTCTAAAAGAGTAGCCTTGTCTCCCATTTTAATATGACTTTCTTTACAGTTGTTCCGAGAGTATTTTTAATTCCAGATATGCATGTGTAAGCCTGGGTAGTTAGGCACACACACACCACACACACACACGCACACATGCACAGACACATTCATGTTCCAAAATGAGTTCCTAAAGTAATTGGTACTTCATGAATTAATTTTAATGTTATTCTTTATGAATTCTTAATGCTTTAATGTTATTCTTCATGAGTTCATTTAATGATATTTAAATGCAATGTTTTAGTGTGTTGAGATTAAAGATGATTCGATTATTTTATGAGAAATTACTCTGTTTCGCTTTACAGTTTGAGTGGCTCATTTTAGCTGATCAGCTGGTCCATTTTACCTGAACACTGCTCATCTAATAAAATGTGACAGCTGATGTTTTCAAAAGCTGTAAGGCCTGAACAATTATATTTTATTACATCAATTCAACACAAAAATATTAAAAACAGTCCTTATTAACCATAAAAACACAATTCAATGTCATAAATTGCTTTTTTCTTAGTTTCCCAAGCGATTAACCAAAAAGTGGCCCAATTTAGCTGATACCACCCTATTTTGCCACACAACGTCATTTAAATTATTATGAGCTGTACAACAAACCCTATTATTTTTCCTTTTATATACTGTTTATAGACTGTATTTTCTATCATGTTTCTTTATCCACCTGTTTGTTGTAGTTCCTACCCAATGTTAGTTTCAGTGCATCTGCATAAAACATCATTTCTAATCTTAGACAGGAGGTACTTGTATAAGCCCTTCTTGGGTTTCTTACCTCTCCTGCACTATGCCTTCTATGTATGTTTGTATATTACTCTTTTAAAGCTTTCTTTTGTGCTAATAAATAAACAAAACTAATTGTCCAGGTAGTCAAAAGATATTTACGAGTGAATTACATTTTTTTAAATTCACAAAATAACAGTCTATTTATCGGCAATCAGGGACTAGGATACGGCAAAAATCTGTGTCGACACCGGGCACAAAAATCTGGCATCGCCGAGCTCTACTCAATAGCATCAGCATACAGTAGTTTTTAATACTTTGTCCTGATCTGCTCAGAGTGTCTGTTGAGAAGAAATGCATTCAGCATCATAAGATGGATTACATGTTAGCTGCGCCTGCTTTAATTCATCACGGAGGGTTGCCTCCAGAAAGGAGAGCTGGGAAAGCAGCTGTTATCATTAGCAATCCCTCAAAGAATTCCTCCGTCTAGATGGTACCACCAGGATTTCAACAATCTGTCTGGAACAGGAGGCAGACAGACATCACCCCGCAGGTGGACGGATGAGTGGAATGAGCTCCCGTCCCAGTGTCCTCACAGCACAGAGGCTCTGCTTTGAAAGTAAAAAACACAAGAGGCTGGAAAGGGGAATGAACATAAAAGAATCACATTTTCCCTCTCGTTCCCGCTGACAACCCGGAATCTTCCTCCACTGGGCCACGCCCACGAATCAAAACATGCCGGCTTGATGCGCCGTACGCGTCTGACCGCATTTGCGACGTTACTTTGTAATGAAAGTTCCTCTTGTCTTTTTCTCACTCCCACCATAAGAGCTCCAGTCTCCCAGCCAGGGCTGGCATCCCTCATTTGCATTTTAATGCACGGCTCTCGCCTTAATAAAGACTCCGGCTTGATTTGATGCACTTTTGAGTTTAACGGCCTGTTCCATCCTTAGGAGAAAAAAATTGCATGCTGTATTTATTTATTTTTCCGCCATTGAGGCAATTAAAATTTCCATCTGAGACTGCCAAACAAAGAGAGTTAGCTTGAACAGCTGCTGGTCAAATGAAAGCCAAATTAGACCAAATTATTTTTCATTTCCTCATCAGATATGGTTCACCCTGTGCATGGCATTTATTTATTTCCAGGGAAATGAGCATTGGCCTTAGCTGGTGGAGGCTGTACTTTGAGGGGAAGGCACATATTAACTGTGTTCAAACTTCCATTGAAATTTACACGCAGAGCCAGCTAGGCTCGTTCAAGCAGTAAATTATTCACAATGTATACATAGCAGTCCAACGTACAGGGAGGACACTGCATAAATAATGTAATGTGTTTGCACATTGTTACCATGTCTGAAATGATGTGGTCAACGTTGAATGAGTATCATTCATGCCAACATTTCAATCACTTCTAATTGTCTTTCTTTCACTCTCTAGTCTTTTCCTAATATGATGTAATTAAACAAACAGTGAATGTTGACATGCTTTTAAATTTGGGTGAAGTGGGAGAAGGGAAACGTATTGCAAACCAGCAGTACCAAAAATAAAATTAATCACTCCCACTTCACCCACTTCACTCCAAACCAAAGCTGTGAAGTTTATTATTGTGCTTCAGCCATTTATGTGCTAGAAGTTCTTTTTTATAAACTGGCAGTCATTTTGAAGTCTGCCTGTGGCTTTGCGTGATGTAGGAAGATGGCAGAGTTCACAGAACTGACAAAACAAAACAGCACCTGAAAAAAGAATCAGCCATTTTCAAGATGCATTAAGTCGCGTTGAAAATGACAATCCCCTTTTCTGCTCAGAAAGAACAGAACGAAAAGTCAACAGAAGCCACGGACTGTCACACACATTGAAGGAAGCACTTTCTGCACTTGTCACAGGGTTACCTGACACAGCCCGTTGTTGATTTATCAGAGTGCCCATGAAACTGCGAAGAAAATGAAATAGACAATGATCTAATTGAGCACAATGTAATTAGCCATGATTAAGTAGTGATTAATTAGCTGAAGAGAGCCCTATCATAATGACTTTGGTGCAGTCCAACAAATTATCACATAAACTGAATGAAGTAGACTAGAGGCTTCTGACAATGGAATAAACAACATCTAAAGGCAATTTGTTGAACAAGCAGTATGTGCTGCACTTTATGCATTACATTCAGATGTTTATAATGTATTTTTGTATAAAGGATTTTCTTTGGATTCAATAAATTCTCAATTTAGGCGCAGCACGTTAACATTTACGATGGTCAATTCATCAATTCCTTCTACATACCATTTTTTGAAATGCAAAACTGATTCATCAAAAAAAGCCTTCCTTTGTCAGTGGCGTAATCAACTGGACGACAATACCATGTTCCAGTGGATATGAAAAGGCAATGCTATGTGGCTTTCCTGTATATCTAAACTGTTGATATTGAATTTTGCTGAAAATCCATACACATAATGTGTGTACTTATGCATACACACTCGCGAACACGCACACGCACACACTGTTTGCTGTCAATTTGTCATGCCTGTGTCAATTCCTAAACCTCCTTGATTTCCTAAAGATGCACTTTAAAATATAAATAAATACACAAATAATATGGAGAAGGGGTGAATGGGATGACATGTAGAATAGTATTTGCAGTCCGTCTTTAGATTGTTTTGCTTCATGAATCATATCAAAGGAAAAATGTATGCGCGTGGAGACAGAGCCCCAATTTTATTGTGCCGAACAACACTTTATTTGCTATTAAAAGTCAACGATTTACAACAAGGCATCTCAATTACTATTAATTTGCCAGCTCTGTCTGTTCCAGTACTGTGGTGTCCTTGGGAACGGTGCCCTCTGCCTCTGCTAATTAAAACTTACCCAGAGGCCTTTGCGTGGTTCTGCCGAGCTGTTCTGTCGCGTCTGTGGAATTTGTGTGGGGCGGGGTGGGGATTGTGTTGGGTTTTGTGGGTGGGAATTTGTTGTTAGCGTGTCGCTGTTCCTTTTTCATTTATTATACCAGCCGCCTCGCCATTAATGTGAATTTGCAGATTGTGGCAGGTAGATGGTTTCTGGATTAATCCATTCTGATCATAGGATTTCTCCCCGATGTGAATCCAGCAACCGTTAGGGCATTATCTTTCAAAAAATACTGCTGTCAAGCACATGGAACTTGAAAAAAATCCTCACGGAGTTGACTCAAATCAAAACAATTAACCACACTGGTGGTACATCATTGATATGGCCCGGATGCATGGTATTTGGGGATCAGAATTCTGGGAACATTGTTTGCTAAAAATGAATTAAACAAGTTCCAAGGAGAATAAATCAACCAATTCATCAGTCTTGTTAACATCTCCAAATAAGAGCCTCTCACAGCTGAAAATGAAAGCATAGGATATTACACAGCGAAGCAGAAGCCCACGATGAGCAAAATGTTGAAAACCTCTGCATGTAACATGGATAGGTTCTTCAGTTAGGTTTAATTGTACTTAATATAGGTCCTAATTAAATTTCCCATTTCTAAGATGTGAAGTGGAGTAGTTTTGTTCATATTGAAGTCTCATCTCATCTCATCTTCAGCCGCTTATTCCTAGTTAGGGTCGCAGGGGGCTGGAGCCTATCCCAGCATGCATTGGGGCGAGAGGCAGGAATACACCCTGGACAGGTCACCAATCCATCGCAGGGCACTACATACACCATTCACTCACACACTCATACCTACGGGCAATTTAGACTCTCCAATTAGCCTAACGTGCATGTCTTTGGACTGTGGGAAGTCCGAGTACCCGGAGGAAACCCACGCGGACACGGAGAGAACATGCAAACTCCACACAGAAAGGCCCCGGCCTGGATTCGAACCCGAGACCTTCTTGCTGTGAGGCGACAGTGCTATCCACTGCACCACCGTGCCGCCTCATATTGAAGTCAAAGCATGCTTTTTTGCTTAAAGAGGTCAGATTTGTAATTAAACACAATGGGCCCTATTTTGGTGAATTAGGACAGTGTCGGTAATGCAGACGCAAAGCGAAGATGGTGGCGCTTTAGGGCGTGTCTAACACAATTTCAGTAATTTCGTGACTTGTTGTAAAACAGGTTGGATTAACTTTAAAAAAATAATACATGCGGGTGTGGTGGGGGTTTGGTTTCATAATGGCCAATCAGAACACCTATTTTCTATCCCTTTAAATACTAGTGCGCTGACGCTATAGGAAATTGGCAATTTCCTGACATGACAGTTTTGCTGCGCCAGGAGCGCTTCTCAAAAGAGGTGCAGAAAAGTTGGCGCGCGAATCAGAGGGGGAAAACAAGGCGCACATTAATTTGTTATTTTCATGATTTGAGTTTATATTTTGAGACCTACATTGTTAAAAGAAAGTGTTTTATTTGACCATCTCTTTTTTCCTTATTTGTAGGCTTTCCAACTTAAAAAACTACGTTTCTTTTCTTCTAACTTAATGTAATTGTTAAATGGAAATCAATAAATAACAAACTCACAACTGCAACTAGGCCTGTTTCATTTATGTTCGTCATGCAGAAGAAACTGCATGTACAGCCGAACTGATAGCCGTCTGGCCAACACCGACTACCAAACCCAGGGTATCGCTCACAGTATCGCCTTCGGCGTCCAATTATGTGCATACAAACATATATTTATTTAACAGGTGTATCTTACTGCACGGTGGATTACGATGGATGGCCTGCTGGCTTCAGTCTTTCATGTCCGTGCATTGAATAACCACAAGCTGTGGTGAAATAGTTTTTAGCTTAATTGATTATGCTTGCAAGTTACCCATGGTTTGGACGATTTGCCTCAACGTGGGGGAAAATTAACAATATTCACAAAACATTGTCATGTGATTTCAGATAATGTGCGCATCAGTAAAGTCACCAAATTGCACAGAGCGCCAGCATTTGCGCTAAGAGGTGGTCTAGTTGGACGTTAACGCAAACTCATTATTTGACACCAAACTTGCATAGCACCCGACTGTTTTCATTGTCACACCCCCTATTGCGCTGCCCAACCCATAGTCGCGCAAACGCCTTCACTGCACACCACGATATTGCCAAACTCGGCGGAGATGGGAAATATTCCGTTTGCGACAGACGAAACTGGCAATTCGCTAGTCTAGGGCATAAAGCTGCTTAGCGCCGGCACGAAAATAGGGCCCAATGTGTCTCTTTTTTCAATTTCTTCTCACCACCTGTTTTGCCAGAAATTCATGTCGATTTATTTATTTTTTGATTTCAACAGGCTTGTCAGAGGCTGACAGTTCTATCTGTATGTTCTTTTTGGAGCTCTGTATTCTTTGTAATGGTAACCGATGATACAAATATTTCATAATTATTCAATTTTAACAATTCATAATATAATAAACATTGTGATTTTGTGCTGGTCTTCATTCCAAGAACACCAATGCTACGGTAGCATACAGTGAAAAGTGGCAGGTAACATTGACCCTGGTCTAATTATCAGCATACTCATCATGGGTTGTTCTACTGTTCTTCTGCTAAAAGTACAGCACACACACCAGTTCAAACTGCATCTTGGCTCAGCAAACTAACCCTTCCCTCAAACTCTGACCTGAAATCCCTTATACAACTAAACACCGACCAACATTCCCCCCCAAACTCTCCCTCGCGCCTACTGTGGGCACAACTTGTGGTGAGTTGCATAAACACACATACCTTTGGCTGTGTAAACAATGCCTCAGAATCGCTACTGTCCATTGCCCAGCCTTTTTTGTATGCACTTTTGTCACTCTGGATAAAAGCGTCTAAACAGCTACATTTAAATGTAAATGTGTGTGTTAAAAGTACAAGATACTAAGAATCTGGCAAATAGGAACATTGAGGCAACAGCAGTGCCACTCTGCTATTGTGACACTGCACATACATTATATATAGAAATATAATATGACTCACTGTCTACAATCCATTTATAATATAATTGTCTCATGTATAATAGAATGTAGACAATGTATAATATAGTGGTATGAGCAAAGTATATTTGGAAGAGCAAATTTTACAGCCCATTATTTTGTTTGTTACCTTTTAATGTTGTCTGTCTCTTGTTATGCATTTTAGTTATTTCATGCTGGTTCAGCACATTGCAATAGGTGTTCTGGTCTCAAGCATGCCTGCCTGCCACAAATAGCAATGTAAGATGGCAATATAAGGCAGACATTTGAATGCAAGAATTTGGACACAAGAGTGGCTCAGCGCTGCATTGGGTATTACTGGTACCTCAGCTTCCCGGTCCACCACTTGAACCTTACAAGTTTTCTTTTTTTGTTGTTGATTTCAGAACAACTCATGTTGACACATAAAACTGCAAACAGAAACAAACTAACAATAGATGGACATTCGATGTTCAACTGTGATATGCAGTCAGTCTTACAGACGGAGCACATGTCTCAGATGCTTGACATAATGACATACTTTTGTACCGAGAAAGTGTACAAATGGGTTTAATCGGGTTGCTGTCAACACTGAGTACTGTATATCTATATCTATTCTAACTTTTTAGCAAAACTATGAATTGTTGCTCACTTGGAAAAAAGTACTTGTGATGAAACTATGAAAAACAAATAAATGCATCTAAAACAGTTTTTTGTTTTTTAATATCTGCATTCTTTCAGTGAGTTGGGCATGAATACATTTCCTCTCAAACATAGCAAGTAAAATGCTGCAAATACAGATCATTAAGTAGACGTTAAATGCTTTTTGGAAACAAATTCGGATCACACAATGAGCTAAAGTGTGTCATAAGAACACACTTGCAACTTAAACAGCCCGACTTTGAAAAGAGTCCCTTGGGAACCATTTGAGTAATCAAATAATTGACTCCTCTGCCTACTGTTTCTGCCACTGTGATGTTTATTCTAGAACATGCCATGACATTCTATTTTGTCATAAAATTGCAGAATAGAACATTGAATTAGAACTAGCATTCTCAAAAACTCACTCATCAAAAGGGTTAATTGACGGCCAGCATGGTCTCCCAGATGGTGATGGGGTTCTACAGCCTGGATCAAATCTGGGCTATTAAAGTGGATTTGACTTTGGCATGGAGAGGGAGAGAGGTTCAGTCAAGCTCAACAGTGCAACCCTAATGGAACAATCACATGAATTCCACATGTGAAATGTAAAAAAACCACACATGTACAGTATATACATGATCAGATGTGAATATCTGTGAAGTAAATGTGACAACGTGACAGTATGTGGTATACGTGCGGAAAACATTGGGCTCCTGCACACTGTCATCATCAGCTCTCTCAGCTGCCCTGACCTCTGTAGCTCATCTAGTGGACCAGAGAGTTTGGAGAACATGCATGCAGGTTTGCACCTTAATTAGGTTACCCCTAATTGACAGTGGGTGTAGCTGTGATGGGACAAGCTAGAGTTACAGTTAAGCCTTCTAAATTGGGGTGAAGATTGAAGGATACCTAATGAGGTTCTATTAGAAAACAGAACTCATTTTGACTTGGGAGCAGTCATTTGCTTGGTGTGTCCAGGAAAAAGATCCCAGGGGTTCATTTTAATTAATTGGATCTTTTCAACCTTAAAATGCAGCTTAAGCTGCAACAAGATATACATTTTAAGTGGCAAAAGTTTGGTAAACTACATTTTTTATTTTCAGATACTGTAACAATCCCAGATGCCCTTTAGTACTTGCTGGAACCTAAACTAAAATTGTAATCCTTCAGAAAACAATGAATCTTCCTATCCTCTGCTTTTTCCCTTTAAAAACTGTATCACTTGTATACATTGATTACACAATTTTTGGGAGAAGTAGAATGGTAGTTAGGTTTAATGCCTGTCTTAATCCCCCCCCAATTTCCAGGACCCATCGTCCTCAAGACAGGTTTGGTAGAAACAGTGCCTAGCCCCAACCCGAACACCTGAAGTATTTTAATATTACAGATCAGATAAAAACTTTATCAAAATCTACTTCCTACAGCATACAATTATACAAGTACAGTGCACAGACTGTAGCAGTTTGTTTTGTGTTTCCACAGCTTTCCCCTAAATTTTCAGTCACACATATTAGCTTTGTAATTGGTAATTACTGAGTGGGTCAAAGTTTTTATTGTATTCTAGCCAGTGTCAAATGTCTTTCAACATATTACAGTACTAAATTGGATCCATTATGGGGTTTTAATGAGGGATGAAAGGGGCCATGAATATGTAAACAGATGAGAGGGTCAATCTTTCACAGTGGCTGACCCAGAACACTGAGATCAGTGTCATGATATGACAGGTCCACATTTTAAATAGCTTCATATCTGAGGCCTCTCTACAAGTGGAAAATATAATTTGGAAGTGAAATGTCCCGTTCTATCGCTGCTTCAAATATATGAATATGTTAAGGCACAGAGTATAACCCATTTATAATCCTGAGCCATGCTAAGTAGTGGAACATTTCATTTCCACACTTATCAAATAAATCAGAATAGTCTAAAACAAAAGCCCTTTGGGCTGGCGCTGTCAGATTCAGTGCCTGGAATAAAACTGCTGCCAATGTCATGAATCAGACTTAAGAGAAGTCTGGAATCTTAGAGGTCACTGGGGGGATCATTCAGTGTTGGACAACAACAATAAAACATGTTTAACCTTGTCAGCTGTGACCCAGAGTTTGGTGATGTGACCACTGAAATCCAAGGAATACGTTCATCCTTCGTCTCCTCCAAGAACAGCCGGTGCCCTGTGTGAACTCTGATGTGGAATCAGGTTTCCGCACAAAAAACACTGCAGTTCGATATCAGAGACTGACTGTTCCTAAGGTCTCCCCTTTACTCATGAGTATAGTCATTTCTCATCTGCTGTTTGTCTAGATTCGCCTTTGGTTTCCTTGGAGATCTGCTGAAACACTGCTGGTTGCATCCATGTCTGCTGACCTCATCAGATCTGTCAATGAATCCAATGCCTCAGCATGCAAATGAAATTAAGTGCAAAGAACAAAGGATCTAAATAAGTTTACTACAGCACAGGCTAATCAATGGTAGCATCCAACCATTTTATAGCGGGATCCTGTAGCAAAGAATGTTCACATATTTTTTATAGAACATAGCACAAACATATACTCAACTGTTGCCTCTCATAGAAGCATGAAACATAATCCACACTGCCGTAACTCCTGAGGATGAGAGTAGTTTTGACTGTTTTGATGAAGAACCAGAAGATTTGGTCAAAGTGATTGTGGAAAAAATAGTTGCCTCTTTCTGAAATTGGAAGGGATTTACAATGTTTCAAACAAGTGTATTGATGAGATAGTAGATGAGCTTCAATTAATCTCATGCTCAGCCTCAGGTCCATTCATAAGAGGCACTGTAATGTCCTGTGACACTGGGAGAGGTGGAGGGAGGAGTAGAGAGGGCTGCTGTCAGGTGTTCCTGTTCCCTCCCACAGCCTGGAGAGGACTACAGGGCCTTGGACAGCCGCGGCCTCACTTGCAGACAGGCTCACCTGAGGCTAATGAGCAATCAACTCAGCTGTGAGACATTGCCTTCGTTAGGCCATTATAAAAGCACAGCCTGCCATGCCTGGAGAGTTTTTTGGGGGCATGGAGGCAGAGGGCCTGGCATCGCAGGCCTCGCTGAGGGCCCATCCTTGCCTGTCACCGCCGCCCTCGCTGAGGGCCCCTCCTTGCCTGCCGCTGCCAGCCTCGCTGAGGGCCCCTCCTTGCCTGCTGTCGCCGGCCTCCCTGGGGGCCCTTGGCGCTGGCTCCTGCCACCCTCCCGAGGGCCCAACGCACCCTGGCTCCTGCTGCTTCGCTGAGGGCCCAACGCGCCCTGCTATCGCCGGCCTACCAGGGGGTCCCTCGTTGCCTGCTGTCGCCGGACTCACTGCAGGCCCCTTGCCACATGCTGCTGCCAGCCTCCCTGGGGGCACAAAGCTGGCCTGTTATGCCTCTAGTATCGGTTTGCTGGTGCACTAGGCATGGCTTGTTTTCGACTGTGGGGGCAGAGCCTCCTAGACTCCTGGCTTTCCTCTCCCGGTGTCTGGAGATTTCCGCCTCCTCCCCTTAGTCGGAGCTGAGGGGGCGGATATGTGACACTGGGAGAGGTGGAGGGAGGAGTAGAGAGGGCGGCACCTCCCTTTTGGCTGCTGTCAGGTGTTCCTGTTCCCTCCCACAGCCTGGAGAGGACTACAGGGCTTTGGACAGCAACTGCCTTACAGACAGGCTCACCTGAGGCTAATGAGCAATCAACTCTGCTGTGAGCCATTGCCTTCGTTAGGCCATTATAAAAGCACAGCCTGCCATGCCTGGAGTGTTTTTGGGGGTCATGGAGGCAGACCTCGCTGAGGGGCCCCTCCTTGCCTGCCGCTGCCAGCCTCGCTGAGGGCCCCTCCTTGCCTGCTGTCGCCGGCCTCCCTGGGGGCCCCTTGCCGCTGGTTCCTGCCACCCTGCCGAGGGCCCAACGCACGCTGCCATGCTGGCCTCCTGAGGGCCCAACGCACCCTGCTGTTGCCGGCCTACCAGGGGTCCCTCGTTGCCTGCTGTCGCTGGACTCACTGCAGGCCCCTTGCCACATGCTGCTGCCAGCCTCCCTGGGGGCACAAAGCTGGCCTGTTATGCCTCTAGTATCGGTTTGCTGGTGCACTAGGCATGGCTTGTTTTCGACCGTGGGGGCAGAGCCTCCTAGACTCCTGGCTTTCCTCTCCCGGTGTCTGGAGATTTCCACCTCCTCCCCTTAGTCGGAGCTGAGGGGGCGATATGTGACACTGGGAGAGGTGGAGGGAAGAGTAGAGAGAGCGGCACCTCCCTTTTGGCTGCTGTCAGGTGTTCCTGTTCCCTCCCACAGCCTGGAGAGGACTACAGGGCTTTGGACAGCAACTGCCTTACAGACAGGCTCACCTGAGGCTAATGAGCAATCAACTCTGCTGTGAGCCATTGCCTTCGTTAGGCCATTATAAAAGCACAGCCTGCCATGCCTGGAGTGTTTTTGGGGGGTCATGGAGGCAGAAGTGCTGGTTTTTGTTACTGTTTCCCTCGCTTGCATCGTTTTTGGATTTGACTGCTTATCTTCCCGTTTTGTTTTAATTGTTTTGTAAAAAGGTAATAAATTGGCCGTTGGCTTATCGGAACTCAATTTTTGTTTGGTCTTTCATCCACTCACCACCTGGCATGGTGGCCACCCCCGCCACCTTGCTACAGGTCCACTTTAAGAAGGCATTATTGTAATGTTGATGACTAATCTCAGATTTGGTGAGTGTTAAACCCTGTAAACTCAGCATTGGGAGGTAGATGGCCCTTTTGCTACTTCATGTGAGAGAAAGGATTTTTTAAGGAACATGCCTCTTTTGTCAAGCCTATACTTGATGAAAATGAGTGAAGCTGCTTTCCAATTTTGCAGTCCTTGTTGCAAATATTAAACAAGAGAAGGGATATTCAAGAGAAGGTATTCAAGAAAATAAGATTTTTCTTAGATATTTTTCTCTCAATATGAGTCATTTTCTTATTCTTTATATTGGTCACTTTGAAGTATGCAACTCTGTAAGAAGCACAAAGTAACTACAGTATATTAGTTGTTAGCAAATGTGCCAACACAGTCATGGTCGACATTGACATCTATTTACTTAGCCGTTCTTTGTAAGGCAGATGATGCTAAGATGTATGGATATGGGACAGTATTAGAGCCACTGTTAAACAATCTTAAAAGCTTGGCAGAGGATTAACATTTTATTGCCAGTCCAGGAAAAAGTATCAAGGGCACTGTGTCTGGTGTTGTAGCTGATAATCTTGGAGCTCATTCAGTTGCGGGATTTATTGAAAGTTTTACAGGAGCACAAATCTGTAGGTTTTGTATTGGAGAGAGTTCTCAGTTTCAAGTACAAGTAGTGAGATCTGGAGCATTTAAACTTGCCTGTCTGACCATACCTTGCATGTTCAGACCATATTGGAAAATCCTACCCCAATCAATTGCTATGGAGTGAAAAAACAGTGTGCGTTTACTGAAAGACTGAATTAAGTATGTGACTTCTGGTTACCCTCCGGATGCGTTATGTGACCTTTTTGAGGGAATTGTACCTGTTGAATTGGCATTGTGTCTGGATAATTTAATTAAGAAAGATTTTTCACACTTGTTCACCTCAATCATTTTATCAGACGGTTTGCATATAAATTGGTTATAAGACAAATCGTCTGCAAGCATTTCCACTTAACTTTGCTCCTCGAAGAACTGTAGGAGGCAACACGCATGAAAATTGGTGCTTGCTCTGTCTCCTTCCTTTCATAATTGGAGTAAAAGAACTGGAGGGTGAACCATCGTGGCAGGTGTTAATGGGCCTCAACGACATTGTGGAACTTGTGGTCTCACCGCCCCACACAGAAGAGATCATTTGTTTTCTCAGAACACAGGTATAGATTCCTTGGAATTTTCCCCCCAACAAAAACTCCTTCCAAAACACCATTATCTTGAGCACTACCCACAGCTTGTTAAGGCTACAGGTTCACTTCTGGCTTCATGGACAAAGCCAAATATAGATTGTCCATCTGTTTTCTGAATATCTTGTTTTCTGTTGCAAGTAAGTATCAACTAAAGATTGAATACCATCTCCATGACCCGTGTAGTCAAACCTGCTCTGTGACAAAAATGTCCAAGGTAGCTTTGGAGGTAGGAGGATATAAAGGAGTCAGTGCTACATACATTCCCAAATGAGACAACTGTACATTTGTCTGGTGTGCTGGTATAATGTTAGCTCATGGTTCAACTGGAGGAATACCTGATTTTGCTGAAATACTCCATATGGTCACTGTTGCTGGCAAACTTGGTTTTATTGTCAAGTTACAAAGTGCACGGTACAATGAACATCTTAGGAGTATTGAGTTACAATCCACAGGAAAGGCGCAGGTGCTTGAGAAACCACAGCTGGCAGATGTATATCCACTGGCTGCATACACTTTTGTGGGAAGTGAATAATTACTCTGAAGCACCACATGTGTTTGTCACATTGAATAACAAACTAAGGTTTTAATCGCTAAAAATGTAAAAGAATAGAAATTGACATTTAGCCTAATTGGTGTTTTCCACAATGTCTTAAGGTTTACATGGGCCACAGTAGATCAGCTCTGATAGTTTGTTGAAATGTTGCATCCAACATAAGCAGTGCAGTTTCAGGAACAGGAACGCTTGCTATGATCTTCAGGCACTTTCAGAAAATTTGTCTCAGTCGCAACAAAGGACATATAAAATACAGTTTTTAAGCCCCTCTCGTGCTCATCTTAAACATGTTTTTATCCTTTTGGTGAACAAAGAAGACAGTATGGTGATTAAGATGTCCTCCCTACTTGTTACAGCTTCTCAAGGCTATTGGGATGTCTCAACCTGCTAAACTGTGTCATACTGGAGGATTATGACGATCGCAAATTGACACTGCCCTTGGGTATCTCCAGTACAGTGGAGGAACTTGTTTCAGTTATGCGCCAGACATTTCTGCTTCAAGGGGATTTCCGTCTGTTGTACAACGACACAGAATTGAGCCGCAAGCATGACTGATGCTGCTGTCTTTAGTTAAATCCTTAGCCCCTTCCTACCAAGACCTTTGGTTTGTTACTGCAAGTTGTTGCATTTCCATACAAGTTTTACTTGTTGGTTTTCTAGCTGATATTCATTGTGAGTGAAATGATTGCTGTCCAAGGGAGGGACAAATAGCAAAAAGTAAAACATCATACGGTCATAGATGAAGGAAATAATATTTGTTTCTATACCTGTTTTTTACACGATTTAAATGGTTGAAAAGTTAACTTTTTTGTTTTGAATTACTTTCATGTCCTTCTTTCAGAATACATGTCAATGCAAAATAAAATTGACATTTTTAATTGGACCACTATATTTGCTAAAAATGTAACAAAGTTTGGAATTTGATTGCTTTCAGAAAAATAAAAAGGGACCTTGGAGTTTACCGGTAATGGGTGTGTGTGTAAACAAAACCCATCTTTCTACTGATGGAGCAATCTTAGCATTACAGCACACAAAGACACATCCAAACAACATTTTCATTATACAGAACAGACAGTAGCTCCAAAACAACATAATCATCATGAAATCCTATGGAATAAATGAATAATCCTCAAGTAATGCATAATAAAACCATTTGGGAAAAGGAGCTTCAAATTGTTACTTGCCTTCATTTAATTGAATAGTTTAAATGTTAATGCATAAACCCAAGTAAAATCTACTGTAAAAAACACAGAATTGTTCAAAGTTTTCTTCACTTAGTGCATTTGTGTATGATGCAACACTTAAAAGTAGATTTTAAATTGTGCTTGAAGTTTTTGTTTGGGTAGGCCCTTAATTGAATGCTATAGTGGGTTAAATGGTTAATTAACTTAGCATGTTGCCAAGAAAACAATTTGCATGGGATCAAGATGAGACTAGTTAAATCACAACAACTAAGACATGATCTTGTTCGATTGGACCAATTGCAGCAAACCAGTATTCTTCACCATTGCTTAATCTGCCTTAAAAGCAATGATATACCTTAGGTTTTCTCCCAATTTAGTGGCCAATTACACCCTCTATTTATTTCGATTTGTCCTCACCATACAACCTCGGGAGGCAAGCTAACTCCCCAAGGGCAGCAAACTCTGCTTCCTTCGAGACGGAATTCGCCCACCCATGTTCTGGAGTCACCCTTACACGCTTCTCAGTGGACTCGTGCTGGCTCACCCTCCCCCTGGGGCAGACAGCCAAATGCCACCCCCGATCGGGGCTCCCCACCAGGGCCGGTCTGGCACAGTTGGGTTTAGAACTGCGATTGTTATAGGCAGCTCACACTCGTAAATGTTAGACCGCTACGCTATCAGAGGCCCAGGGTGGTCAATTCTTGCATATTTACAATAGCAATATGCCACCCTTATAATATCAAATGCTAAGAAGAATACATTACTCTTTAAGTAATACCTCCTCATAAGAGTTTGTTTGAACTTGTCCATTTGAATTTCCTCATCATTATGAATCCATAGCAGTTGTGTTTGCTCAAAAAATAAGAGATGAGCTCTGTGACAGAATCCAATTAATTTGTGGAGGTACAGACTGACATGCAGTTTTTGGGGTCGATTGCAGCATGCCTAAAAAAGTCTAATAAATTCTTCAAGAAAATGTTGAGGAGGAGCTATTCTGTTCTCAGACAGTGTCCACTGTAATTATAAAATGGAAGCGGACTGAAAAAAATAAAATAGAATACACCATACAATTTATCTTCCTAGTTCATAAGCAGATCCAAGATGCGTAGATAAGTACATACGTTCAGTGCTGGACTTGGCTTTCAATAGTATGCCAAAAATATGTTATTATTGGCCATATTTAATGGAAAATATGTAATACAATATGAAGACTTTACTAGGTAAACCATAATGGACCGATGTATAGCAATCAAAATGTGGGAATAGCAACACCATAGGGAAGAATAAATTATAAATATTATATATATATATATATATATATACACACACACTACCGGTCAAAAGTTTTAGAACACCCCCATTTTTCCAGTTTTTACTGAAATGTAAGCAGTTCAAGTCCAGTGAATAACCTGAAATGGTACAAAGATAAGCAGTAAACTGCCAGAGGTTTAAAAAAAAAGTTTAGGTTAACAAAAACTGAAAAATAATGTAAATGTTTTGGCAGTGAGTAGTTTCCTACACCATCAAAAGGCACTGGAGGAAACTGACAGGGAGAGGTCTGGCAGACCCAAAGCCACAACAAAATCAGAAGACAAGTTTCTGAGAGTCAACAGCTTGCGTGATAGGCAGCTCACAGGACAACAGCTTCAAGCACAGCTTAACACTGGTCGAAGTAAGGAAGTCTCAGTTTCAACTGTGAAGAGAAGACTTCGAGCTGCAGGTTTGACAGGTCGAGTGGCAGTAAGAAAGCCATTGCTAAGATGGCAAAATAAGAAAAAGAAGCTTGTCTGGGCCATGAAGCACCGCCAGTGGACTACTGAAGACTGGAAGAAGGTCTTATGTACCGATTCATCAAAAAAAGGTTTTTGTAGGCCGTCGAGTAGGCAAAAGGATGATCCCTCAGTGTGTGACACTAACTGTCAAAAATGGAGGAGGAAGCGTGATGGTCTGGGGCTCTTTTGCTGGATCCAGAGTCGGCGACTTGCACAGAGTGACTGTTAACCCACGTTAACCTGTTCCCTGAAAAGGGAATTTTTGTATAACTCTGAAATTTACATTATTTGTCAGTTTTTGGTAACCTAAACTTTTTTTTATTTTTTTACCTCTGGCAGTTTACTGCTTACCATTGTACCATTTCAGGCTATTCACTGGACTTGAACTGCTTAAATTTCAGTAAAAACTGGAAAATGGGGATGTTCTAAAAGTTTTGACCAGTAGTGTATATATATACATGGAATAAACCATATATACATACATGCACACATGACATACTACTTATACCACAGCTCGGATGAATACGCAGTTCAGATTGGCCAACTGCTGTGCGTATATATCATGTGTATGATAAAGCCTTCTCACTTCAAAAACAAATTAATATTTATATTAAATTAGCCTATAGCATTAATTGGACAGGTGCCCAGGGGCATATGCAATTTAGACTCTCCAATAAACATGTCTTTGGACTGGGGAGGAAACCGGAGTCGGGAGGAAACCCACACGGACATGGGGAGAACATGCAAACTCCGCACAGAAAGGCCCCCGGCCTGGATTCGAACTTCTTGCTTTGTATCCATCAGGATTAATTAATATTTATATTAAATTAATATGAATTTGCCCAGGCATATGCTGCATAAACAAGGATCAACGTTACTTTAGCACTGGAACTTCTTATTTGTACAATCAGGATTACAAAATCAAGCTGTAGCTACAGTAGCTTACTACATGTTATACATGACCAACAACAAACAGTACAGGCACTGTCTTCATCTGGATGGGCTGACATTGGACACTCATAATTAGAAAATCAGGAATCCATATGTAAAATTGCTTAGCTTACTGTGATTAGCTACTCGATCTGTGCAGGCTGGCAGCTCTACAATGATGCCTGTGAGCACATGTACAATTGTACCACATGATCTGGTCAAGTCCCAAGGATAAAGGATGCAGGATTTGGCTGCATGAAGCCAAAAAACACATTAAAATGAATGAAATTAGGGAGTTGAAAAACATGAAAAAAATAAATAAACTAGGTAACATCGTGTAGCGAATGATGCAAAAATTTAATGCATTCGGCTTGGCGGAACTTGCAAGCTTGCTATCGGTAAAGCAAAGTGAATCTGCTGGTAAGCTCAGCACAGGATGATAGTTTTTCTGTGTTCATAGCTATTTTACCATCTACAAAGTTAGTAAAGTAATCTTAGCTATGTAGCCATCAAATATAAAAATTTGAATGTGTGTCATTTCACTTGGAAGAACTAGTAAAATAAAATGAGTGTGCTAGGTAGCTAGTTAAGCTTTGTTAGTGTAGATTGCTTGACAGACCTGTGCTTAGTGAGTCACTTCCACCCTTCAATATGACAGATCCTTAATATGTCATTTTTAAAAATAAAGTGTGTCAAGTTACATAAATGAATGTCCAGACAATTGATCAGAAGGCTTATGCAGGATTCATTTTCTTAGATGAAAATATTGCAATAACTTTTGCCTTTTTCAGTGAACTTGGTTTTGTAGTATTTTGAATTTGAAACCATACTGTATAAGTAGAACAAGTTTGGAGTAGTGTTACCTAGCTACCTATCACATTTTTTCTAGCACTTGTTACGCATGTAACTTTTATGATATAACTTGCTAAGATATCTGACTAGTAACTTCATAGGACACAAAACATATGGGCAAGCTAGCTAGCTAACTAACTTACTAGCCATTACTAACTAAAAACATTTGCAAGAAACTATTTAATGAAATAAGCAATTTAATACATAAGTACATGACAAGTGCTAGAATATTTTGTAAAACATTAGCACTACTCTCAACTTGTTCTAGCTCCTCAGCCACAGTACAAGTCCCACCAACTCAGATAGCTAGCTGGCTTTTATGCATTGTTACGCAACTAATCTAGCTATTTAATAAAGGTAACTCACAAGATAGCATACTGTACTTCGCCATTTTACAAGCTTGTTAAGATAGGTAATCCACCTTAGCTAGTTATATAACATTAGCTTAAATATTTGTTATCTTCCCCTTCATTGCTTCTTTGAGATAATCTTGATTCAAGGCTTTTTGGTATAATTATGTCTGTGGTTCTAGGCAATAAAGATGTGACAGGAATAAATGTCCATATCTAACACAGCTTTACAAATATCTCATGTTTTATATAGATTTCTGGTTGGTCTTTTTCGGCCCATTGCTGCAATCTACTGTGCAAATAATAAATGCTTTTGTATTCTTGAACCTAGGCAATGAGGAACTATATTTCTTGTCAGATTTACACATGCTAATATATAACACATTTACTTGATAGCGGTTTGACATTTTAATACTTTTGCATTTAAATATTGGCAAGGGTATAAGCGGAATAAACCACTCCAAGCCGTGCATTCTCAGGATATATACGCACTTCTGGGGTGTGAATGGCACAAGGCTTAAAACCGAGGCATGCATATCTCTCCACCCCTGGCATGCATATACATCCTGAGAAAGCACGATTTGTCATGGTTTATTACTTATTGTATACATGAGCAACTGAGCTGTTAAAATTAACACAACAATGCCATTTACAGAACATTACTGGCATTTAGCAGACGCTCTTATCCACAATTCATTTACACAGCTGGATATTTTACTGAAGCAATTCAGCACAAGGGTACAACAGAAATGCCCCACCTGGGAAACAAACCAGCAAGCTTTGAGTTACAACCCAAGTTCCCTAACCATTATATCACACTGCCACTATTCTATTCCATCTTCCTATATAGTACAAGACTCACTCATAGGAAAATGGAAAAAAAAATACTTTCCTATTAAAGACATGACTTTCAGCCACCTTGGCCCAATGCATTAAATAAAGGAGTGGTCATGTGGCACAGGAGAAAAACAGAACAAAAGAAAGTATGACAAGAGTAACAAGTGAATTTTCATTGAACTACTTTGGATATGCCATTAATTGTGGTCTTATATTTGCCCTTGCTTTTTAAATATATATATCTATATGTATGTAAAGAGGCACAAATACAGGGACCTTCATTATCCTGTAATTTACTCCAGTGTCAGTGAGCCTGAGCTGAAATGATTGGATCTGGCCTTGAAATTTGAGCATTGTTACAGGAAAAATAATAACCACAATCCAAAAATCACATTCATTTTAATAGACACTTGAAATTAACATTTTATCCAAACCCAAATAAGAATAGTCATATACTTTTATGGCTGCCAGAACAAATAAGCTAGAAGTCGTTTCATACTGATTACAGTGCCCAGATGATATCTAATTCGATCCCCATTTCATACCCTTTTGTCAGAGTATGGATATTTATATTTAGTAAATGTATGAATATTTCATTATATCAATATCTAACAATTTGTCATTACAGTATTCTCAATGTTTTTGTGAATTCAGTTCTTTTTCACATTACATATTGAGTTACAAAATTAGAGCCTTGCAAAAAAGGAAAGGATTTCTCATTATGAGAATATTTTGAAACCAAACTGTATTAGATATTTTTCAATAAGCAATTTCTCCCACTGAAAGTAAACTTATTTCCTGAATATTAGCACCTGCATAATGTAGTAGAACACATAGACATACATATTATGTGCCCACTTGCCATAAAATATTATAGCAACCACCAGAAAGCACTATGCCCCATGTGACCTTCATCACATCTTGTGTTTTAGATTTAGCTAGTTGAATTCAAAAGCAAAGATATTTTTGACATTTTTTATTTCTTTTTTATTTTGTTTCAGATTTTTTCCCATTTTCCCAATCCCCCAAACAAAGGCGATGTACCACCTCCTCTGAGCCGGCACTCGCCAAGCCGTCGACTGTAACTCCAGTACACAGAGCCACTCCTATACACAGTGAACTCATATCGGCTTCTCTCCCCCCTCCCTGGGGCGGACAGTCAATTGCCACCCCCTAGTGGCATTCCCAGCCAGAGCCGATACTGGTACAGCCAGTGAAATCGAACACCAATCACAGTGGCCAGCATCAAACATTGTAACTATTAGACTGCCTGGGAGGCCCACAAGATATGTTCTTTTAGAGTGAAGTGTGACATTTGGGTACATAATCAATCTTATCATTCTTATACAGTAGTATGCCAAATGGGTGGTTGTTGCCTGTTTAAGTAGTGTTCCATTGTGTATTAGGCATAGCAAGACATGCATTTGCATTATGATTTAAAAATATATATCATGAATACACGCATGCAGTGTATTGCGTATCCCGGTTTCCATGTTACCAAGTGTTACTGCCAAAATAAAGGAAACAACAACAAAATGTCTTAATAGGGTGCCACCACAAGCTGCCAGAACAGCTTCAGTGCGCCTTGGCATAGATTCATAGACCCCTATTGGAGGGATGTAACACCATCAAACCATTCAGTGATCACTTGTGCCTTGTGTATGGGGGCATTGTCATCTCGGAAGAGACCACTCCCCTAGACATGAAGGTGATCACTCAGAATGGCTTTGTATTTATTGGTGTTTACCTTGCCTTCTAAGGTGTTTAATCAACCTAAACCATGCCAGAAAATGCACCCCACACCATAACAGCCACCAGAACCCATCGTTTACTGAAGTGTCTCCTTTATTTTTGCAGTTACCCGTTTATTGCTTGGGCCATTTGCTATATCTGCTATATCTGCAGTTTTGTTTAAAAAAGTTGGCCGCTGATAAGAGAAAGATGTTCATATTGGAAAAAAAGGAAGGGGCATCTTTCTCAAACCGGGAGTTGAGAATGTAGTTCCCTACCACTGACATCCTACTGCCATAACATTAATATTAAAGTGGTGTTAATTTGACTAAAGTGTGTCTTGAGGGTTACTTAAGATAAGATAATGATGTCCCCAGAGAAATAAGGGTCATAAATGGTGCAACGATGTGAATACCAATAAGATTCCCTATACTGTAGTTCATACACATACCAAAAATGTGGATGTCTCAATTTCTTCAGTTACTATACTGCAGAATCCATTATAAAAGAAATGTGTCCAGTGTATAGACAATGTAGTGAAACGTATAGCATGCCATTGGATTTACAATTAAACATGTACACGCATGTGTATATACACTCAGTGGCCACTTTATTAGGTACACCTTTCTAGTACTGGGTAGGACCCCCCTTTGCCCCCGGAACAGCCTGAATTATTTGTGGCATGGATTCAAAAAGGTGCTGGAAACATTCCTCAGATTCTGGTCCATGTTGACATGATAGCATCATGCAGTTGCTGCAGATTTGTCGGCTGCACATTCATGCTGCGAATCTCCTGTTCCACCACATCCCAAAGGTGCTCTATTGGACTGAGATCTGGTGACTGTGGAGGCCATTGGAGTACACTGAATTAATTGTCATGTTCGTGGAACCAGCTTGGATGACATGTGCTTTGTGACATGGCGCATTATCCTGCTGGAAGTAGCCATTAGAAGATGGGTAGACTGTGGCCATAAAGGGATGCATATGGTCAGCAACAAGACTCAAGTAGGCTGTGGCATTTAAACAATGCTCAATTGGTATTAAGGGGCCTAATGTGTGCCAAGAAAACAGTCCCCATACACACTGCTAAATGGATTCAAGAGTGGTTTCATGAACACCAGGATGAAGTGAACACATTCCATGGCCTCCCCAATCACCAGATATAAAGATTGTTGAGTCTTTATGGGAAGGTCTGGAACAGAGTAGATTTCCACCGCCTTCATCTCAGACAGTTCAAAACTTGAACAGCAGCATTCCAAGAAGAAGTGAAGCAGTGTGCAGTGGATCAGTGAAGCAGTTCTGAAAGCAAAGGAGAGGCCAGCTCCTTATTAGTTAATAAATATTCATATATTGTTCTGTATTTCCATTATTTTGTCTGCCCCCTGTATATGTATATATTCACACAAAAATAGGAAATTATTCAAATGAAAATATTTTTCATTAAGAATTCATTCCTCAAACAGGATTTTTTTAAAAATCTCAGTCATATGAATAATTTGTAAAACACAATATATAGTAGGATGCGATCATGTACATTTCAGATTCATTCACCTCTGACCATGGATGCACAAAGCCAGCAGTACTTATGGGCAAAAAAATAAATGCGATAAGGCAGATGTAAAATAGACATTGGGAGGCTGAGGGCAGGAATATCAATGTCCAGGGCCCGTAACACTTTGGCGTTCATGGTCTACTTTTCACCTTCCAGTCCACAGAGGATAAACTGGGGAGCTACTCAGCACAGCTGTTTGTAGGACAGGCGCATCGGTGACTGGGGCACCTGGCTTGTCATTGGGAGGAAGTAATGTAGTATTAATGCTAGTAACCCTGGCCGAGTTAAGCAGAGTTAAATCCCCTGGTGGGATGAGGCCAGCGGCTCTCCACTGTGAAATCCCAGTCATAGTCAATTCATAACATAGTGGAAGCCAAGGCTCGAACCTGCGGCAATAGGTCCCAGCCGGTATTCGTGATGAGCACAATTAACTGACTAAGTACCGATCGGTAGCTTTTACTGGATTTCTTTCGTTGGTGGAGTTCATTTTATTAAACCATGATAATGGCTACAGGCATTGAACCCTACACTCAAAAACCTGTTGTTAACCAACAGGCAGTGTTGCTTGAAACAGAAGCCTATGATCCTCAAGGTCTTTGCTGGGATGTGTAATGCACCCGCTCTCAGATAAACTGTACAATCAGTCCTTGAGCTGAATTCAGGGACAGTGAGATAAAATATATCACCTGCTGCTTTGCTGATGGAAAATCAACATTTAATCACCATTTCCGTGCTTTACTAGGAAGATGATTATCATCAAGGGAAGGTAGCCCATCATTTCTGGTGGACTAAAGGCTTATGCATACCCATACATTATTTCCATTCTTAGGAAAATTGTCAGGCAGCCAGAGATAATAGGAAATCATGCACTGAAAATGAAAAACAATCTATTGGGGAACCCAAATAATAAATGCAGCGCAGAATAATAATACTTTTGTATGTAGGTCACATTTAGTTAGAGGTACTAGAACAATTGTTTTTGTCTTAAAACTTCATAATGAAATTGCAAACAAATATTCCCTATGAAATGTCCAACACATTACTTCTGCTATTATTTATTTATCTTTGAACTTTAAAGATGAAAAAAAATAAAAAAACAGAACTAATTAAACTTATTATATATTATATTTAGAGCACCAGCATGTAGGGACTGCATATTCCACATAAAATTATATGTTTGAAATGCAATTTCAATTAATATCATTTTGAGTGCTTAAGTCTTGTGTCATCAACAACGCTGTTTTAATGTTCACATAGGTTTGTTTGGGTAATGATAAAAAATAACAATTGTGACCACTGAATAAAATATGCAGAATAAAATATGCAAACCTCAGTTAAGGGCAAAGGGACTATCAACTACAAATTCAACCTACTGTTAATCAAGAGATTAGTTTTTCAAGTTTGGTTAAAAATAAAAAATAAATTCATTAATGGTTAACAAATAATAATCAAAGAAAAACAAAGTAAGCAAAAATATCTTATTTGTTAATATTTCGGAGGAAATATTGAAGCCAAAAAAAACATGCATTTGATTTCAATGCATGTTCTAGGTAGTTTCCTTTAAAATAAATGAAAACAAATGTATCATTTGGTTTCATTTAAAGTTTGAACTGTCTTAATTTGCCACTGTAGAGCTGATGCTGTATTTTAAAAGCTCACACCATAAGTTTACCCAGGGGAACTTTTTGGACTGAGCTACATTGGGTTGTGAAAAGTATGCATTTATTGGACTAGAATTCCCCCAACAAAAGCATTTGATATTTTCTCACTTGTATTAATAATACAAACATTTCAAGGAACAATTTAATTCTGCTGGGATGAGAAGGGTTGAATATACAGTGTATATATATATATATATATTATAGACACACACACACAGTATCAAGATTATTCAACCCTTGTTAAAGATGAGATAAATATATAAATATGATATAGCTTTCTTTTAGAGAGCTGTCACTTAGGAATGTGGCACCTTTTGACATCGTGGTTCCCAAGTAAGCAGCCTTTTGGTGAGGGAGTACCCACCCCCTGGGGGTCCCAACCCCCCCTCATCCTACCCAGATCTCCCGCCACCCTCTCATGACACATCCGAAGGGGGTTCGGCCAATGCGCAGGAATGGACGTCGTAATGCTGAATAAACAGAGCATTGCTATTTCATAGATAAATTGGTTGGCGATGTGCCAGAGGTCACAGGGAAATCCACAAACACACAGGCAGAGCAGAAGGTCCCCCAACAGCAATCATGTCTGGGGAGAGAAAAAGACTATTCGATACGCATTCTTTACGCATTTGTATGTTTGTTTTAGAAATCCCAAACTCTTCACAGATAGCTGAAGGTAATAAAAACATGTTTTAACCGTATAATCTGATTAGCTCTTAGGATATTTTGTCTGAAAGTAACTAATGTCTTATCATTTTTTTTCAGCGTTTTCATCCCTAGAGGTGTCTGATCAACCTGTAGCGAAAAAAGCTAGAATATTTATCCAAGACGGTATGTACCTGTTTTACAATGTTTTAGACATAAATTACGAAGGTTTTGGCAATTTTAATAATTTTGTATGCTACACAGAAATTAGCGACGAGGAGCTGCTTTCTATACAAGACCCCGCGCTGGAAAACACGCTCGTGAATGACCCCTGTAGGTATTGCCCATATCCTACCGCAAACATGCTTGTTAGATAACATTATTCCTTTTGTCTGACCTGTTTTGGTTTTATTTTTATTTTCCAGGCCAGGATTCCGCAGACTTTAAGCTGTTTGAACTGGAGGCCCCAAACAGTCCAGACATTTCACATAGCGTTGTGGAAGTAATTAACGATTATATGGATTTTTCACATTCGCCGGGCAGGCTATCCAGCGATGAAATTCAAGACTTTATCCCTTCAATGGCCGATGTAAGTCATCCTGGACTACAAGCGTTGAACACTAACCCGGCCGAGGGACGACGACTGGGCCCCACAGAAATGACAATACACAAAGTGGAGCTCTTACGATCACCACCTTGGGAAATAATTCATCTCTTGACTCGTGAGTTACAAAGGAACATTAATACTTTGCAGAAGGTTTTGGCTTGGTGTGAAGTTAAAAAATAATGGCATTGTTGACCCCACAACAACAGCTTTGACTCTGTAGAATTAAACCCAGAGTTAATAGAGATAGTCGATGCACTAAACAACGATCTATGACCCCCTGAAATGAGACTGTTGATGTGGTTAATCAAATTAATGATCCGTACACACCCCAAAATAACACATAGCCCTCAACAGAATTCGATCTTTGACGAAATTGACGCTGCTATAGAGCACATTGACATTTCTGAACAGAAGGAGGAGGATATCAATCTTTGTTTACTAAAAAATATGGTAGAAACTGTAAATCAGGACAGATTTCATTTAATATTTCATTTATTCTACATGTTTTTGTTTGTTGTATATAATCGATAGACTGTCCAATTAATTTTAATTTTAGTTTTTGGAGTTGGGGGGTGGGGGGGGGGTTGGGTGTTTTCATTTTGTTTTAATATTTTTTTATTTTGTTAGAATTTGATTTCAGTGATTGAAATCTGTGCTTTCTTTGTCTAAACCTGATCTACCACAACGATCAGACTTGTGCCACTGGCAGTCTCAGAAGAATGTCCAGCATTGTCGTCCCCTTCAATCACAACACCTCTGCAGACCGGGACAGCGCCATGCACAAGGAAAAACACCTGACAGATGGACAGACGTTTTCCCCGGACATCATCTCTCATCGTCCCCTCCTGACCCTTTCCGCATGACTCTGGTCCATCTACTAAAGCAGTCCTGAAGGAAGCAGAAACAGATGATGCTCAGGTTCCATTCTCGGAGGGGGGCATTCGTTGTGTTGCAAGAGCACCATAGCTCGGTGGAGTTGAGCACATTTTCTGCCGCTCAGGTTTCCGTTTGATCACCAAGAAGCCCACTGTGCAAAAAAAAAAGAAAACAACAAAAGGCAATACTCCAATACTTTAATTTAACTGGTGACATGCATGATTGTGAAAGGGTAGGTGCTGGCTTGTTCAAGCTTGTTTTTTCTTTTTTCTTTATTTCAGTCAGGTTTGACTACCTGAACAGAATAACTTAAACTATTTTGTGTTAGCTGTTTATTTTCTCTACTACTGCGGTCCATTCTCTGCCAGAGCAAACAAGCCTTTTTGCCCCAGAGAATATGGAGACCTTAATATGGTACAATCCAGCCATCAGTCTGGTTGACTCAGGTGGTTAATGCTACAATTGAGGAAACCTCACCCCCACAGGGTTACATACTGCAGTTTACCTCAGCCTTATGGGGATGGGAGTTATAACAGTAATCGCAAGCGGGACTGTGGCATAATATGGTGCAAGTATTTTATATGCTGAATGGTAGTTGATCATCTTACTGCTGTCAGTGTATTTTTGTAAGAACTGTGGAAAATCAGTCAGGCAGTGTTTTCAGCTATATCAGCCGCCAGTAAAGACCCATGCACCAGACCAATGGAGATTCAGTTGTCCAACCATACAACTGAGCACTGCGATTGTCTGTGCATGGGAACTTGGGGAACTTTTCCATGCATTTGCTATGATTGTAATTTATAAATTGTTGTCGCATTCTCAAAATACTCCAATGATGGAATATGCAGCCCCTTTGAGACACTGGAATGTTGAGATTTATAGGGTGTTTTTGCTCTTTTACTTTTGACCATAAATAATGCAGATCTGGTAAGATCCTGCAAAGAGAGTAATAGTTTTGAATGTCTGTGCCGTGCCTTTTTTTGCTGTTGGAATCTGAATTGTGTTGTAATGGCATTGACTCCAGAGATAATGTTAATCGATTGCATTACACAACATAACTATAGACCAATTTCTAAATTGTCTTGCTTAGCTAAAATGTTGGAATCTTTAGTTAATCAACAGCTTAAGGAATTCCTCTCGGCTAACTCTGTTTTAAATCCGCTTCAATCAGGGTTCAGGCCTCAGCACAGCACTGTTTCTGCTGTCACTTTGGTTTTAAATGATATTGTCAATGCCTTGGACGGGAAAAAACACTGTGCAGCCATCCTTGTAGATCTCTCCAAGGCATTTGACACTGTAGATCATCCCTTGCTCTTAGACATACTCACTAAGATTGGTTTTAGCTCTGGTGCCTTTTCCTGGTTCCAGAACTATCTCTCTGATCGGCAACAGTCGGTGACCTTGGGATCCATTAGTTCAGAGTTCCTGCCGATTACTAAGGGTGTTCCTCAAGGTTCAATTTTGGGTCCTGTTCTTTTCACAATCTATATTAACAATATTTTCTCATCTATATCAAACTGTCATATCCATCTGTACGCGGATGATACAATATTGTATAGTATTGCTGATTCTGCTGATTTAGCTGTAAAAATGTGCAATTATCTTTTGATACTCTCCAAACTGCATTCACTGATCTTAAACTTGTTCTTAATGCTCAGAAAACGAAGTTTATGTTGTTCTCCAGGGCTAGAACTAATAGTAGCTCAGACTTCCGTATTTTTACTTATCATGGATCTCTCATTGAGAGAGTCTCAGTCTATAAATATCTCGGTATTTGGATTGATGAGAAACTCACTTTTAGGACCCACATAGATAAGCTTGTCAATAAACTTAGGCAAAAAATTGGTTTTCTGTACAGAAATAAATCTAGTTTTCCTTTGCTTTGTAGAAAAAGAGTTGTTGAAGCTGTTTTCATGTCTGTATTAGAGTATGGTGATGTGATCTATAGGCAAGCCTCTGCTTCCACTCTTAAGTCTCTGGATGCTGTTTACCATTCTGCCATCAGGTTTATTACTGGAGATCCCTATAGGACTCATCATTGTATTCTGTATGCTAATGTTGGATGGTCTTCCCTCTCTCAGAGACGGGACAAGCATATGTATATTTTATATCTTTTATATCTATAAGGCCCTTCTAGGCAAACTTCCATCTTATATTACCTCAATGCTTGTCCTGTCCTCCGGCCATTATCACACTCGGTCCTGTGACTGGCTTTCATTAGACATCCCAACAGTTCGGACTGAGCTGGGTAAATCTGCGTTTTCGTTTTATGCTTCTGATGCCTGGAACTCTCTCCAAATGTCTTTTAAACTGGATTCTTTAGTTCCCCTTAGTCATTTTAAAGTATTACTTCTAAATCATTTTACTTCTGTATGTACTTGTTTTATCTGAATTTTATGTTGTATCTTTTATCTTATATTTATTATAGTATTTGTTCTTTTATTTTTTTATAGTAATTGTTTCTGGAATTATTTTTGTACTCGACATCACTGTAAATGAGGTTCGCACCTCAGCTGATCTTCGAGGCTAAATAAAGGTTAAATGAAAAAAATGAAAATAACATTTTGTGCACACTTCACTAACTAAACAAACTTTTTACCACTCGCAAAAAAGTGATCTGATGATTGTGTGTCATACTAAGAAATGTGATCTAAGTGACCATGGAATGATTGTTGGTGCCAGACAGGGTGATTGTTGGTGCCAGACAGGGTGGTGTGAGTATCTCAGAAACACGCACAACATTTTCACGCACAACAGTCTCTAGAATTTACAGCGAATGGTGCGAAAAACAAAAAACATCCAGTGAGCGGCAGTTCTGTGGGCAGAAACGCCTTGTTATGAGAGAGGTCAGAGGAGAATGATCAGACTGGTTCAGGCTGACAGGAAGGTGACAGTAACCCAAATAACCATGCGTTACAACAGTGGTATGCAGAAGAGCATCTCTGAACGCACAACACGTCAAACCTTGAAGTCGATGGGCTACAGCAGTAGAAGACCACACCGGGTTCCACTTCTGTCAGCTATAAACAGGAAAGTGACGCTACAGTGGGCACGGGCTCACCAAAACTGGACAGTTGAAGATTGGAAAAATGTTGCCTGGTCTGACGAATCTCAATTTATGCTGCAACATGCAGATGGTAAGGTCAGAATTTGGCATAAACAACATGAATCCATGCATCCATCCTGCCTTGTGTCAACGGTTCAGGCTGGTGGTGGTGGTGTAATGGTGTGGAGAATGTTTTCTTGGCACACATTAGGCCTCTTAATACCAATTGAGCATCGTTTAAATGCCACAGCCTACCTCAGTCTTGTTGCTGACCATGTGCATCCCTTTATGGCCACAGTCTGCCCATCTTCTAATGACTACTTCCAGCAGGATAATGTGCCATGTCACAAAGCACACGTCATCTCAAGCTGGTTCCACAAACATGACAATGAGTTGAATGTACTCCAATGGCCTCCACAGTCACTAAGTCTCAGTCCAATAGAGCACCTTTGAGATGTGGTGGAATAGGAAATTTGCAACATTAATGTGCAGTGATTCCTCAGAATCTCTGAGGAATGTTTCCAGCATTGTTGAATCCATGCCACGAAGAATGCCACAAAGAATCCAGGCTGTTCTGGGAGCAAAGGGGGGTCCTACCCAGTACTAGAAAGGTGTACCTAATAAAGTGGCCACTGAGTGTATGTTTTAGAGCTCTTAATCTTAGTCCATGTCTATTCAGCTCAGTGGATGGCACCTAAGATTGTTAATACAGCGGATAAGAAGAAATGAATGGGTAGAAGAAGAAAAAAATTACAGACAACTGATTGAATATGTAGATGAAATGTCATATTTATAATACTTTTTTTGGGGGGGGGTGAAGTTATGACACTTTCAATCAAACAAAATGGGAACATTTACTTGAGTTTTTTCAGTTGCTGATGGTTTGGTTGGTCATGGGTTTCTGTTATGCACGTGTCACAGCTGAACAACTATCCCAATCTCGCTTGGAATTCGCTTTTCTTCCCCCCGAGCGGAGAGAATGCAGAACGCGGGGCTTTTGATCCGCATTCCTTTGGCTGAGGCCCCTTGTTTCATGTTAATCTGTGCAGGCGTACGAAGGGGCGTTTCAGCGCACGTGAGGGACTTATTCTGCCCTGGCTCAGGAGACAGAGCAAGGGGGATACAGAGCGTGAGGACACGGGTACAGGCAGTGTGCCAAGACCACTTGTTTTTTTCCGAAGTCGCTTGAAAACATTTGAGTCGCGTGTTGTGGTTTTTTGGGGCTTGTTTTAAAGATGTGGTTGCTTGTTAGGGAAAATCCTATCCTATAAACATTTATGAGAACTATTTCCCCAGATGTATGGAATAACACAGTCTGTTCAGTACAAGTAATTAATATCACCTGCTGTAATTTTCCCTCCCAGAGATCCCCACGCAAACCTACCCCATCACACACATAGACCCTATCGGAGGCTCACGTTGTCATTTGTGTCATTATCCTATCGTAATTGGTATTAATGAGCTCTCGCCATTTCACCAAAACCCACGCCAATCGTGATTTTGGGAAGATATACTGACAGCATGGCGACAAAGAAGTGGGCAAAGTATGAAAAAAACTATTAGCCTATAAACTGCTGTGTGTGTATGCATGTGAATATACAGTATTCCAACACAGTGTGGATTTGGGGTCATTTAATTGAACAAGCCTGGGTACATTTGTATACTGGAGATCCTTACTGTTTTAAAACAATGTCAAGGGAGAATATCAATGTGATCCATTTCAAATGTTAGCCCCTTATTTTCTGGATATCAGGATAGGCTGTGCATAGGATGCAGCTTTTAGTATTTGCCCCATTTTACCCTCTTGAGCAAGAGGTCTGTGTGTGTGCGTGTGGCCTGTCGATCTATATTTGTATGGATGTTTATTTTGGATAGGAAACGGGCATTGGAAGCCTCCATTAGTGATTAAGCAAATGACTCAGTCACATCTGTTATTTCTACATCTTCCTCAGTCTCAAATTGATTTTTCATTCATCAAAAAGGTTGCAGGTGTGTTTCTCTTTTTTAAGATCTTTAACCATGGCTGGAGCCTGATGGCCTTGTGTGGGGATATGGAGGACCGCGGCCTCGGTTGACACACTTCTGTTTGCCTAATGGCTGCGAAGGCTATGATGGGCACCCCAGCGATGGGGCGGGAGGGTATATCAAAGTAACAGTGGCCTGTCCACGGCTTTGGTTGAGCCCCACTTTGCCTTCTGTGGTATAAAGCCTAGGCAACCCAGGTTCTGTTGTGGGGATACTGAAGACTGCAGCTTCGGTTCAACCCTCAGTCCCTGGGGTGCTGGCACTAGACTCGGTGGCTTGGTTTGGGTATACCGGAGTACCAGTGGCATTTGGTTTAACCAGCCACCTTTTTTTTAAATAGATGAAAATATGCAAAGCATTGATAATATTCTTTGCAAATGCAAAAATATGAAAGCAGTTCTGTAATGGGGTTTGATTTGCATATTACCCAGAATTATTTTTAGATTCCTTTAAAGTTACCGTCAATGGGACACGCCCACCTGGCCAAATGGTTGTTTACTTGAGGTCAAAAGGTGTCACATTCCTCACATTCTTAAGTGACAGCTCTCTAAAAGAAAGCCATATAAAATGTATATATGATGAGTAAAGAAGGCTATTTAAAATAAACAATACAGGCAATGAGCTATGTATATTGTTCCCCTAACAAGGATAATGCACTTATATAGTGTTTCATGAGATTGTTGCTGTGCTTCTGGACTGCCCTCTTCAATTGAAAACTGACCCAGCGACTACCATCAAGTGCTGCATTACACACATTTTCCAGTGGTTTCTTGTCATTGGGTAACATTGTAAAAGTTACAATACCAATATGTACGTCTGTTTGCGTGCAACAAATAAACATTACCTATTGATGCAAACAAAGCTTTACACTCCTTTGGGGGTTTGTCGTCAATGATGGGATTTTCTATTTAGTGTATTACTACTGCATTTACATTTTTTTATTTACTTTATATTCTCTCAGCACACAGAATGCTAAACAAATGAAAAAACAGTAATCCTCTCACTTTGTTCACAAATAGCTGATCAAAGTACAGAGAATGGCCCTTTCCTTCAAGCGGTGAAATCTAATTATATATATATCTCAACATGACAAATAAAAGCTAACCAATTCAAAGTTCTGAATTGCTTTGCGCATAGCTCCCTGATGTATACGCATTTTTTTATCTTTTGGAAGCACCTTAAGGATGAAAAAACAATTGATCTTTGAAGATGAGTTAGTGCAGTCTCGCAAGGAGATATGGAGCAGAATCAATTCCGAAGAGGAACTGTAGCATTCCAATCGGACGCTAGTAACAAAGGTTGCGTTTTTCATCTGATGGAAACAAACAAACAATAAATCATTGGTGATTGGAAAATGCGGTTTACTCTGGGTGAGCTCTGTGCTAATAGCTGCATTGCCGCTACTGATACAAGCAGGCAAAACTAATTTCATGGTCCCATTTGAATTGAGTAAATACTCTGTCATTGCGCTTTCATGAATCCTGGATGTCTGAGCGCACATTTATCAGCTTTGGCTGTTTTTAAGAAGAGGAAAGTCAGCTTGGCGGGCACATTATAGTAGTGACTTTCAAATAAAGGTCCTGAAAGAGAATAAACGCTCTCTTGTATTCTGTAAAAAACAAATATGAATGATGGAAATGGATGCATAAATCAAGTACCGAATACATCTCTCCTCTTTCCATCATCTCTCGACTCCTCATCAAACATGGATAGCTTAAAGGGGCAGAGCACAGCCAGATTCTGCTTACACAGAAAAATCTTTAGGTTGTCCCACGACCTTTGGCTTTATGATGAAACCTTTCATCGCAATAGCATGCTGACAAATTGGGCCATTGCATCAAAGCAGGCCAGGGTCTATCCTTTTGAGGTTGTAGGAAAACCTCTAAGTAATTTGGCTCTATGGGGAAGAGATCAATCTCAATAATTTACAATGAGCTCCATTGGAGTGAACATAATGGAAAATACTTTTAATTAATGATAAAGGTCATTGTTTTTCAGGATGTGGGTGGGACTGCAATTGGATGAAGAAGACATTTATACCCAGATGGATCAGTTTATTCATTTCTCCTTCATGTGCCCCCTGTCATAAAAAAAGCTGTTCCATCTATTTAACATCCTGCCAGACAAAACAGCTTTCCCTTCCCTGACTCTCACCTGTATGTACACAGTTCCCCTCAAACATTTTCCAACAGATCTATAGAATCTCTAGTATAATGAGATGTCCATACATAATTGTTAAATACATTTCCTCTTTCAAAAGGACTTTATACAAAATCTAAACAGAGCTCACAACCTTGTATCAGACACCTCCCCCTAGCATACCATTTTGGATACCAAACATTGCAAGTAACAGGAAAAACATTCAAATTCAGTATAGTTGTGGTTGTCCACCTAAAAATCTCTAACAGCCAATTAAATGCAAAACAAGGAGCAAGAGAAAGTGATAACTTGTGTACAGTGTACTGTAAGAGTCACAGGCAGTAGCTGGAGTTATTTAGCTCGCAGACAATTTTTATTGTAAAGTTGATTTTAAGGGGTGTGTCTTCTCTGCCGTATGTGGGTCAAATGGTCTGAACATTTCTGAAGTTAATGAAAAAAACACACTCGAGTGAATCAAGAACTGTTTTTTTGCACACATTAAATAAGGCGTAATATACACTACAAAACATAATAAATTGTTTGGCTGAAAGATGAACAAAACTTGGCAGGGTGTTGTGTGGTGTTCGCTACTGATGACATTGGCCGGACTCAAATGAGCTAGACCGATCAACACGCCCGAGATGAAAAGTTCTCCTGTTCTAGCTAGAATATCGATCTTTCTGTCTGCTTATCTAGGTAGCTAGCTCTAGCTATTGATCTGTGGATCTGTTTACTGTCCAGTACAAGCTTAAGATATGGCTCTGGTACAAACTACAATAAAAAATCATGTAAATCCTGGACAAAAAATTTATGACAGTAGGTGCTGACGATGTCGAAAAAGCAGGGAAATTCAAATAAGAGCAACATTCTTACTTGGCCTATGTCCTGACAATGCTTTTTCAACTAACCCTGCTTTTAAAAATGGCATTGTGACCATGGGCTACGTGGCTCAGAAAGTGTGTTCAACCACTCAGCAGGTCAGTGCACTGGGTTTTTGAGGATTTGAGGCATAGTCAACTCTTCCTGTCCCAGTTTTTTAAAATTAAATATCCAATAGTATTTAATTGGACTGTTTTATGTATTTGTTGTCCTGATTCATATTCTGAATATTGTAATAGGAGTTTCCCCCTTGGAAACACTAAAGGCATCGCTCTACTCTACTCTGTTTGCCTGACAGTTCTCTGTTAATGATACAAAAGAGAACCAGAATCACAGTGACACTGGTAATATATTGCAATTTTCCCAGTGGACATTTGAACAAGTCACGCAAGATTTTTGATGCATTATTAGATATCATTTGGTTGTCATCTAAGTAATTGTCACTGTATTTCAATGACGAAGTTAACAATATAGCAGCATATAATGAATTGAATTTTGCCATTTGTCAAACACACAAGTAAGGCTGCCCTTAATTATTCAGCCAAGCTCATAAGGTGTTCCTTGCCAGGTGAAATATTCTCCTCCAGAGAGGAATATATACATAATTTATTATTTTTCCCATGAGGATGAAATTAATTTGACAATGTCATGAAGTAGCCATTCGCAGCTGCCATCATTAGACGGGGCTTAAACCCACGGCACCGGCAGTCACCTTAGTGAGGGGAGCGCAAAAATCGGCCACCGTGTCGTATCCGTGTTATTTGAGAACGTCTGTGACTGCGCGTGCTGGAAGAAAAGGAGCACGTCACGCACAGCTGGCGATCGGTGCCTGGAGAGAGAGCATCTTCCACGGTGGACCGTGATAAAGAGGGCTGAGCCACAGTACTCAGGGGGTGGGGGGTTCTGTGGAGCCCTGAGCCCAGGGTGAAGGCCTTGCCAGCAGGACGCGGCTCAACGAGGACGGCCTCAGCCAAGTGATTAGGCCACTCGCCCGGGCTTTCCATATTAGGGCAAAAAATATAAAAAGATTTCCTCTGTCCATGTCACTGCCTGTGGTGCTCAGATAAGTGCCCCTAAAGCCCCCTTCCCCCCCCTCCAGTTTACGAGCGGGAACGTTCAGACCCACACCCGCAATTCTAGGATTCGGAACCATCACCGAGGTAATCGTTGGGCTTATTCGGGGGGAAATAAAAAAATTATGCGTCTTTCCCAAAAGGACCTCTCGAGACAGAAGGGACTAAATATCAATATTTTTACTCATCAAAGTCTCTAATGGGAGGGAGAGAGCATATGCCTCGTCCCGAGTGCTCTGTGGCAAGCGCCGCGGATGCGGAACCTCCCACGGAACACACCGGCGTGCGTGTGCCAGGCGAACATGTGCACCGCACCCTGACATGAGGTGTGGACCCAGGGAGGAGAAAAGTGTGCTGACGAAAGGAAGTGATGAATCCTTTCAGAGGCTCATTATGTTGGGTCTTGGGAGTGTCTTGCAAAAAAAAAAAAAAAAAATCTATTTTTTACTCAAATAATTCTTCTCAGCAGTAGAGGCTAGAGCAGCACTTCAGATATTTCATAAAGATTTGTGAGCCTGGATCTTAGTTTACTGGGCAATTTTGCATATAGGCTTTGAACGTCATGATGAAAACACACCTCGCGAAAACTAGATTATTCCTCTTGATGCTTTCTGTGGATTAAATGCTCATATTTGTAAACAATCAACTTTGATTGCACATTTTGAAGCAATCAGTGCTGATTCAAATCAACATTAGTCCTCAGCTTTGATGCCCAATTAAATGCAAGCGCTACTTTGTTCCTGAATGCAGTGAGGGTTCAGTGATCGCCAACAGTAATGAAAAGAAATTGTGTTTGTGGTGAAGAAAAATTCATACAAATCTCCCTCGCTGCACTGCCAATTGAAAACCAAGGGCAACCGAGTCGGCAATGAGTGAGAGTGACTGTATAATGAGCTAATTTAAAGAATTACACAATGTTCAAAACATTAAACACATGTTGCAGCATTTTACTTTTATCAGATATAATCCTGTAGTGGATTTCTGTCTGATGCACATCTCCAAACTTTGTCAAATTCTTCTTCTTCTTCCTTTTTTTTCTGCCTTGATCTGCGGTTAGAAACACACTTTGATATGGATTCCTATTTGAGAAATGTAATCTCTTTATCTGGGTTTTTGCCTGTTTGTAGATCAACAATGCTAAAGTGGAATTGACTGGAGTAAACGGTTAGCCACTGATAAATGAGGTTCATGAACTGGGTTTACTTGCATTTGCGCACGACTGTCCCACACTTCACCAGGGTATCGTGTCACAGTCAGGTAGATCAGATGGCGCCAACACAGCACCGTTGACCCTCCAATTCCATAGCGGTGGAACTGCTGACTTCATTTACGTCTAAACATAACCGAAGTGCACAGTTATGATTGCGCTGACATAACAAACGTATGAATCAAAAGAGTATCGTCTCATTAATATAGATCCGTTTAGAATCGTCTTACCACACACATTATACTGCGTATTGTAATACGTAAATATTATGTATTTAGGGTAATCGAGGTAACGCACCCTTGAGTCATGTGAAAACGATAACAACTGGTGAGTTGAGCCCTGAACCTCAGCTGAATCAAAGTGTAGTCATCGTATCTGCTATCTCGCACGCTACCTCCCGCATGGACCACCTCAGCCCCACTGTGAAACTCGAGTGGGACGAAGGGCGCACAGGCTCCACGGCATGCCTGGAAGGGAGACGGACTTATTCACAAAAGGTGATGCCCGCGGAGATTTTCAAGGCTCTCTCCGCCAATACACCCACACTTTGATGGAGCCGGAGACTTAACAAGATTGCGGAGGCCCAGTTAGTTCAGGCTGGGGGTGAGGCTCAGCTAAAATCAAAGAGTGGGTTTCCATATCTGGCGGAGTGGTTTGCAGTCTCGGACCCGCGCAAGCTCCCTCCCACAGTGGCCCCTGCGTCACCCCTGCTGTTAAGCCGGAGGGGGGATGAACAGCACACAGGCTTCCAGGGAACCCGTTGAATGGGCGAGAGCTTATTCTCAAAGGGTACGCCCACTGCGGCTCTCCAGTGCACCGCAAACTCAAGTGTGACAGACTGATCTGCAAAGGTGCACACCCCTATGGAAAATATCACAAGAATTCCACATGCAAACTAACCATGTGACCATTGCATATGAATACCCGTGAAGTACTGTGATCGCCTGAGATACCTACGTGACAATGTGGTATACATGTGAATCACGTAAAATATACAAACACCACACGATTCACTTATGGGGGAAAAAAACATGAATGAAGGGCATGAAAGAGTGAAAACCTGTGGCTAAAATGCATAGATAATCGTGAATAGAGGGCCAATACATTCCTTATTTGTCAAAAAATGACATTCGCACATGGAATACAGACGTTCGTATGACAATTTGGCAACCTAACGATAGTCTTTAGGAAAGATACATTCATGGCTGAGAAACTCTCAGCTGTCGGCAGCAGTGGAGCACAACAAAGCAATCTCTGTGTATTCATTTTCGAAGCACATAGAGAAAATAGCACAGGTCCTGCAATAAAATGAAAAATATATTGACTCCTCAGATTCGGTGAGAGGACAAAGACTGATAATCGTAGGCAGATCTATATTAATGACCACCGCTACCAAGCGGTTCAAAGCTCATAAAAAGCCCAGTCATAAAAGATGAAGAAAGAAAAAAGGGACAGCGTGACCATGTATAATTTAAGCACAACGGATTCATCCTGGCATTGTTTCTGTGCCACAACGGCAATGTGACCTTAGCCAAGTGCTGGAAGAGTTCCGGCAGTTGTGCAGCATCACCAATAACTTAACATTGTGACTGTGGAGGGGGGGTTCACAGGGCAGGATAACTAAATGTCAGGCAGAACATTAAATGGAGTCTTTATATTTATATTCAACATGTATTTATACTGACGATGTAACGCTCTGTCAAACCGAAATTGGTGTTTGTGCTTTCCAGTCAAATAGAATTGGAGGACAAATTAAAATGCATGGAAATGCATTTGTTTAACAAATAAAAAAAACGCATTCATCAGAGGGGCAAGGAGTCTGCTCGTAACATTGGCTCTGGACAGACTAATTGCAGAGTTTGGGAGGGAGAGAATTTTGTTTGCATCAACAGAGATAACCACTTAAATGGTTCCTTGAATTATTGTGGGCTAAATGTTGTTTATGCATTTTTCAGGCAAAATAAATAAAGAAATCATTCAACAGACAAGAAAATTGTTTTGCATATGAAATGTGGGGCCCAGCGTGTTATTTTCACCTATGCCTTTCTGGCGTATATCATTGTGATGGGTGTCCTTTTGTTCAGCTGAGTCAACCAACAGAATCAATCAAAACTATTGCCGGAGTCATCTTTCTGCCGGAAAATGTCAGTTCTGGAAAATATGAAAGGAATTATTGCAGTCCATCTCTACATGAATTCTCGACCAAACATTATCAAGCTTATGTTAGTACTGTAATGATGAAAATGTCAATATTATGATAAATTTCCTGTTGTTTTAAAACAACTTAATAGTCAGCTGCACATTTGACAAAGCAAGCACTTTCCCTTTCCCATAGATGAATGTGATCTCCCAGCTTCATAACATAACGTAGCATAAGGCTTCAAAGAGTTCTTTATGAATGTTTAGATACATGCTCAAGGGAATTGGCAAAGGATTTGGCTATTGTTTAAAAAGGGAACTTCAGGTAAAAAAGGAAAATAAATGCATTTCCCATCAGTTTTTTGAAGGCACAACAAAGTGACTTCCAAAACAATTCATGCTGGGTTTTAAAATAAAAAAAAAAAGAGTGCCATTCCCCTGTAGTCATTGGTGTCTTCCACACTGCCCCATGTGAAATCCCCTTCTGCACAACTTGGTGCCAGCTTGGTGCCCCTAAACCTTGGATGGATTATGGCATGGAAACACAAAGAGATGGTTCCAGTGATCATAAATCAATTGCTGGTCGAGCTACGGGTTTTCCAAAACAAAGACACTTGCTCCATGTACACCCTGAGCTGAACAGCACCTCGCTGGTTTGAGTCTAGGCTTTATTAAGAGCCGAAAATAAGTCTGCCGTGGTGGGAGAAAGTTGGCTTCCTTCTGCCGGGGTATGGAGGGCTTACGTCAGCCAGGTCTCACACCCAGATCTCCCCTGTATTAGCACCTCCTAGTAACTCCCAAGGCATGTCCAGCGAACAATTGTTGTCAATTACAGGTGCACCACTGCTTCCACAATTGCTGCTAGTACTCCAGTGTACAGTATGTTTTGTATTGCGAAAGCCTGCTATCAAAATTGTGAGAGCGCATTGGGGAGATACTATTGCTGGGGAAAAGGGCAGATTTACCAAAACAAAAGCAACAGAATTGTTACTTTGTGTTTATTTGGTCTACTGAGAATGTACGGTGTCGTAAACTATTTAAATTGATAGTTTACTGATTTCCTAATACTTTTAGTAAATATCCAGCAAACCTGAGAGGAGCACATGCAAATATTCACCAAGACATTCTGTAATTTGTGGTTTTCATTTCATGTCTTAGCCTTCAGTAGCCAGTACTTGCCAGACAGAGCAGTTATCCTGTCCTCTGGAGTTAATTGAGGACCCATATTCATTTTCACACTTTTGTACAGCCCTATTTTTAAAAGATTTTTGAATCATGGAACATTTTCTGCAGGTTTTCTGGATACATCAGGACTACTTATTTTTGAAAGCAAAAAAATATGTATAGCTGGTGACAGCTATACATGTTTATACAAAACTGAACTATAATTGAGACATTGCTTGGAATGCTGGTGATTAGACTGAAAGAAACCTAACACTCGCCAGTCAGTTTCCATCTCATTCCTTAAGTTCAATGGGTCAACTCTATAGTATAGAATAAATCACTTCCACATCATTCTCACATGCCAAGACTATGATTGTATTTGTGGTCAGCTCCCCTGCCACCACCACCTATCCTATATTAAAAAAAATATTTTTTTTTAAGATTCATGACCCAGGCAATTTCTGTCTGTCGTATTGATTGAAACGTGGTCAGCAGCTGAGAAGCAACTGTGACCATATTTTAATGGTTGTTCATTAGTCATCCAGACCACAGACCAATTTCTGATGTAACTACAATGTAATAAATACACATTATCTGACTGCTGCTCGAATCAAAGTCATTGGCATACACAGACAAATCACAGGTGCAATGATGGAGACACACACCCTAATTACAATCACAACTTCACCTTTATGGCAGACATGTGTAAATAATGTTAGCATGTAGTATCCTCATTGAAAATAAATTATCCAGAATGATATAATAAAAATCCTGGTGACATTGTGCAATATGTTAGCCATCAAACAGAATCCGTTTTTAGCATTGTGGTCATGCTCACATCACTGCATTGAATCGTATTTACCACAGACATCAAAATGGGAAACACCGCAAACACAGCCCAGAGTCAACAATGAGGAACATTTTTCAGTCCAGTTAAAACTAGTTAATGTTGGTGAATGTTTATGCAATGCTTGATCTTTAATGTTTACTATGGTAAGTTTTGTTTTCCATATACAATCAGTGGCCACTTTATTAGGTACACCTGCTCATTAATGCAATTATCTAATCAGCCAATCATGTGGCAGCAACTCAATGCATAAAAGCAGGCAGACATGGTCAAGAGGTTGTTGTTGTTCAGACCAAAAATCAGAATGTGGAAGAAATGTGATCTAATTGACTTTGACCGTGGAATTATTGTTGGTCAGATGGGGTGATTTGAGTATCTCAAACTGCTGATCTCATGGGATTTTCACGCACAGTCTATAGACTTTACAAAGAATGGTGCAAAAAACAAAAAACACCCAGTGAGCGGCAGTTCTGTGGGCCAAAACGCCTTGTAAACGAGAGAGGTCAGAGGAGAATGGCCAGACTGTTTCAAGCTGATAGGAAGGGGACAGTAACTCAAATAACCACGGGTTACAACAGTGGTATGCAGAAGAGCATCTCTGAATGCACAACACGTTGAACCTTGAAGTGGATGGGCTACAGCAGCAGAAGACCACACCGGGTTCCACTCCTGTCAGCTAAGAACAGGAAAGTGACACTACAGTGGGCTTGGCACACATTAGGCCCCGTAATAACAATTGAGCATCATTTAAATGCCACAGCCTACTTGAGTCTTGTTGCTGACCATGTGCATCCCTTTATGGCCACAGTCTACCAATATTCTAATGGTTACTTCCAGCAGGATATTGCGTCATGTCACAAAGCACATGTTAAGCTGGTTCCACGAACATGACAATGAGTTCAGTGTACTGATCTCTCCAGATCTCAGTCTAATAGAGCACCTTTGGGATGTGGTGGAACGGGAGATTCGCAACATGAATGTGCAGCCGACAAATCTGCAGCAACTGCGTGATGCTATCATGTCAACATGGACCAGAATCTCTGAGGAGAGAAGCACGAGCACCTTGTTGAATCCATGCCACGAAGAATTCAGGCTGTTCTGGGGGCAAAGGGGGGGTCCTACACAGTACTAGAAATGTGTACCTAATAAAGTTGCCCACTGAGTGTATATTCCAATAGAATATCACACCTTTTTAAAATAATAAACACAAAGGTTTGTACATCTGAGTGGGTGCAAATTAACATATGGTTGTGCACTTTTGTCTGTGGGCTTCACAATATATTTCACATGGCCCCTTCTTTCGTTTTGAGGTAAAAGATCTCCAAAGCACTGGAGTACAGGTACAGGTAACTGGCAAAACAAAGAAGTAAAGGGAGGATTCTGGCAGCTCTGTTATGGTGTGAGGTGCATATTCCTGCATGGTTTACGAGGGGCTTAGAGGGCAAGGTAAACAACAATAAATACAAAGCCATTCTGAGTTATCAATTTCATCCTATGGAGAAGCATTTCTATCCTCACCGGAGTGTTCTCTTACAGGACAGCAATGCCCCCATACACAAGGCATGGTCACTGAATGGTTTGATGAGCATGAAAATGCTGTAATCCACATGCCATAGCCATCTCAGTCACCAGATCTCAACCCAATTGAACACTTATGGGAGATTCTGGAGCAGCACCTGAGACAGCATTTTCCACCACCATCAACAAAATACCAAATGATGGAATTTCTTGTGGAAGAATGGTGTTGCATCCCTCCAATAGACACTAGTAGAATCTATGCCAAGGGCGCATTGAAGGCGGCGGGTCATGGTGGCCCAACATCCTATTAAGACACTATGTTGGTGTATCCTTTATTTTGGCAGTTACCGGTTGCTAGTAATGCTGGGGGAGGCAACCCTGATCCTGGAGTGCCAGAGACGTTTCTGGTTTTTGAGAATATCTGAGAACGCTGACCACACTGTTTGATTCATTATTAGGAGTCTGAGCTTGAATATTCAATGGTCTGAGTGAGTCAATGCTGAAACACTAAGTATTGAGTACACCTGCATTCATTAAACCCTAATAATGAGTCCAATTATGTAGGAAGGGGTTCGGATGGAGCAACAACCAGGTAGCATGCAGTCACCTGTATAAATATAAATCAACTTTAATAGGGCGGCGGATGGCGTAGCGGTCTAATGTGCCACACTTTGGTGTGGCGTGCGCTGCCTGTCAGGGACGCGGTTCGAAACCCGCGTCTCTACCAGACCAGCCCTGGTCATCAGCCCCGATCGGAGGCGGCATTTGGCTATCCGCCTCCGGGGGAGGGTGAGCCGGCACAAGTCCGTCGAGGAGAAGGTAAAGGCGTCCGTGGAAGAATTTCCATCTCGGAAGAGGCGGGAACAATCGGCCAGGAATGTGTGTCTCGCTCCCGGCGGACTCATGGGGGTGGGGAATTGAAATAAATAGAGGGTATAATTGGCAACAAAATTGGGAGAAAAACAGGAAATATAAATAAATATATAAATAAAATATATATATACTTTAATTCAAAACAATGTGAGAAAATAATCAACTCCTTAAGGCCGCTGGGATGCTCGCCTGAGCTCTGTACCACAGTGATCCGACCCCTAGCACTACCCCAACGTCCTTGAAAAACAGCAGACGCTAATGGTGTTTCTACAACTGAAATCACGTTCAGCCTCGCACACCACAATACGGATCGTGCCACTCCGTACTGCATCGATTGGTGCTGTTAGTCAATCCAAATGACAGAATTGGAGTAAGCTTATCCCCATGTTGATTAAGAGACAGATCCGTTGTTTGCAAAATAACTCAGGAAAGTTGAATTACTCTTTAATGCAGTTTACAAGGCACCTTTACCTGAATTCACCCTGGGGGAGAAAATGGTGTGTGTCTGATTCCTTCTGAAACATTATTACAAGACATCTCCAGACTCAACCACACATTGGGGTGTCATCCATGTAGTCTCTAATACACAAATACAAACATCTGACATTTTCAGACCAAATGTCATGTTTCTTAAACATACTAAAAATGACATTCTCACAATGCCACAACGCATTTCTGTCCGAAGCGCCATGCAATAATTATTATAACACACACTGCTATGCATAAAAGTGGACAGTATCATCACTACGTCTTAACACATCCGTGTGATGGTAGTTTTTCGTGATTCACACAGGATTACTGCGATGGTGTCAATTTACTATAGCCTTTTCTGTACACTAACCTGGAGGTAACAACAACCGGAGAAACCTTTTCTGTCACTGAGATTGGTGGATTAGAACAGTGCGGTGGTAAGAATTGCAGATGGCGATTCCCAAATTAAGTTTGAGGAGCAGGATATGTATGAAACATTGGCTGCCATGAACTTCACTGTTCAAATCTTGGCATGTCAAAGAAAGATGAAAATACTCCAATGTGGACCATGCAGGAAACTCATGAAAATTATTCAAGAAATATATATAGCAGAGTCTCCATTTTTAAACACATGTTCCATAGCAAGTTAATTGCCGATTACAATTAGTAATAGTAGTCACAGTCAGTCACTCACCAGAAAAAAAGGAAACAGTAAGACCAAGCCTACTGTTGGCCTTTCTAACCAATTCAAGTCAAAATTATAAAGGAAACTGCAATCTATTAACAACAGGTTCATCTAGTTGCACAAAAGTATACATTTAATTGTATTCATTACACAATTAATTAGCTGTAAAATCCCACCTGAGGAGCAAGTTGCATTTTTACATTATATGAACCATCTTTACGTAATAACACAGAAATATGAATGTTTCCACTGACAATATAGGTGGTTGTGGTAAAGCTATAAAGGACCAGGTAACATATATGCATATATACAATTTAAAATGGCCTAACAGGACACAGTCAGCTCTTATCCCTGTGGAACCATGAACAATAAATAGTACTACAAGTTTTTTCCTGTTTTTCTCCCAATTTGGTAGTGAATTATACCCTCCATTTCTTTCGGTTCCTCTCCCCCACGAACTCACCGCCTGTCACTACGGGGCAAGCCAATTCCCCGAGGCTGGCGATGATCTGCCTCCTCCAAGACGGAACTTGCCCACCTACTTTCTAGACACCCTTTGCTCATCTCAGCAAGCTCGTGCCGGCTCACCCTCCCCGCTCCCCCTGGGGCAGACAGCCAATCGCCGCTCCCAGCCAGGGCCAGTCTGGTGCAGTCAGGTTTCGAGACAATAACTTTATGAATAAACCCTGTAGACAGGCACATCCTCTTACCCTAAAGCAGTTGTTTTCAAATTTGGTTCTGGGGCCCCCTGTGTATGCTTGTTTTTGTTACAGCCAATCTCTTGATCAATTAAGGTTGCTGAAAACATGTGTTCAAGTTCTACCTTAATTTTCCCCTTAAACTTAATTCAGGTTTGGCTTGTTGGCATCTGCTCTGTCATTGAACTCCACATGTCATTTTCCACAAATGATTTCGTTTCAGTGACCAGGTGTCCACACTTGAAACAATTGGGACTGCACTGCTTTAGTCTGCCAGTGTACAATTGAATCAAATAAAAAATGTAACCTCTTTCCAACGGAATAATTTTTTATATAGCACATAAAATTAACATTAGTTGATATAACCAATTAAAAGTATTGGGATTCATAGCTATTTCGGAAATAATGTGGCCTTAAGAGGGTAATTCATCACTTAATAGACAATAAACGTTTCGTTTCAGGCATGGGTGTCCAATCTTATCCGGGAAGGGCATTTGTGCGTACAGGTTTTTATTCTAACCCTGCACTACACCATAAACTAATCTGCTAATCATGGCATTTGGTTAAGACCTTGATTAGTTGAATCAGGTTTTTTTAGTGCTGAGTTAGAACAAAAGCCTGCACCCACATGAGCCCTTCTCGGATAAGATAGGACACCCCAGGTTTAAGGCTATTATACAGTGCCCATCTGTACAGTAATAAGCTGTAGTTTGAAAATAGATTTATCTTGAGTTAAATCACTTATCTTGTCCTTGCAAGAGACTGTCTCATAAAGGTGACTTATCCTGTCACTGTGCCTACTCTTGTTTAGAGACCATACACCCACTAGTGGATAAATCCAGATTTACAATACAGAAACACAAAAATAAATGTACATCTACCAGTCCCAAATCTTATTCCCTTCCATTATACTTCACAGTTGTGGTTCCTGGTCATTCATATCAGTTGTAATTCTTCAGTGTCTTGAATAATTTCAAAACCAGAGGTCAACAATACAGCATGCATGCAGCACTATTGTGCATGGTGAAAAAAAAAGTCAACCCTGGTAACATGCAGTCATTACCATACTTGAAATTATTCTCCAGTTTAAAATGCTTTTTTCCCCTCTCACAGATGTTCCATTTGCAGCTCTCTCTCAGGATCAGGGAAAAAAAGTCATCAAAAGTCATCAGATCTTCTATACCCACAATATATACCTCTCCCATGTATAAACAAAATGCATTTTGCAGACCACTCTGGAACTTGTAGCCGCGGCCCATTTTGAGACCATGCTGAGTTCCATTTCTAGCATAGAGACATTACACCAATTTCAAGTCTAATGAATGCTGACTGCTTAGATGAAGAATTTAATGTGCTGCCTTTTCTCATACAGACTTCATTTCTTTGGCCAGGACCAAACAAAGAGACCTATGATTATTTTAATAATCCAGTCATTACTTTTTGATGGGGTAATTCATGATGGCTATATCTATCTCGCAGAAAAACCATTTTTTCTTATTTTCTGTTAGTCCTACACAGCAGAAAAAGCTTTTTTTTCTTATTTTCTTGTTATTCAAGTTGGTCAAGTCAAATCGAGTCACAGTTTAGGACAAGTTGTATGTGTTTTTCCTACCAGGCTTGCATTATATCTATTAATCAAATATGCATATTTATTAATTACATATATTTTAAAAAACTTATCAATCAAGTACACAATGGTTTCATGACATCAGAGGTTCCGCTAGCATTAATTTAAATCCATCCACACAAAAGTCTTTAAAATAATTGTCATTGTCCAATTGGACCAATCATAACATTTTCTACATTGTTTAAAACCATGATGTTTTGGTAGTATTACAAATGCATTGGTAATATTGTTTGATTAAATGTATCTCAAACTTGTTTCAGCACATTTTCCTAAAAGACATTTAAAAGGCAAAGTTTATGAGGAGGAGCATTTCACTCACTCAGGCCAGTACAACCAGAGATGCATACGTGCGCAGCTTCGATTGGCATATTGGACAACTGTAGTTTTTTTTCAGCCCTTATGAGCAAGTCAGTTCACTAACGTTTATCAAAAATAGTTGTAGCCTACGGTCTTTCTGTTTTTGTTTGTTTGCATTGGGCGGAGTTTGCATTGTAGTGGCAATGGATGGGTAGCAAACTTACATCCCACACTTCGCCCGCTCGGTGCCCCAGGCAAGCTAAATGAACACATCTACTGTTTTCAAGCAATAGCTGTGGGGAAATTGCCATGCAAAAGCAAAAAAATAATCTATGCTAGCAAAGTGGGTGTAGAGTAGCAAAGAGTATTAGTGGCAGAATGAACATTTCTGGTGACTTCAGTCAAGTCCCAAGTCTTGAAGTCAAGAAAGTCAAGTCTCAAGTACTGTCAAGTCAAGTCGCAAGTCATCAAATTTGTGCCTTGAGTCAGATACAAGTCCAAGTCGTATGACTCGAGTCCACATCTCTGGATCATGACCCTTATGAGTTTTAACAAAACAAAGAAAAGTGATTATACTGCATGTGTGGGCAATATTTTTTACCTATCCGTGTGATGACTTGTTCATGACAGTACAAGGGTTTACGTTTCATAGGATCTTATTGTACCAGCCTTAGCTGTAGCCCTTTTTTTGCATAAACTGTGGAAAGATATTAGTTTAATGAGTCATACAAGAAGTCTCTCCAAAATAAAAGCTTGTCTCGTTGCATAGATTTGCATAGACACATCTAATTGGATCACCATTTAAACGGAAGTACCGGTTTCATGCATTAGGTTGTGCTTTTGCATGAAGATAAAACATTGCAATTACAATGGATATCTGGATATCTGAAAGGGAAATGTAAATTTAGGAAGGGAAGTAATGCAATAGTGAAGCTGTTGAGAATGTCAATAGATATTTCCGTATATGGAAATACCTCCACTTCCACATGGTTTATGCAAGCCTTGCCACATTTTATTTTTAATTTGACTCAGTGTTCAGGGATTTTGCATTAAGTTCTCACTTGGTTGCCTTCCAGTGCAGAAGAATGCCTAGGCAACCCAGCATGGCATTTTTCAATTAAGACTTTGCTCCCCTAACTGGTAATAGATAATGATTGTGGATGAATCTTTTGAGACAAAATAACATTATCTTTCACAGCGGGCTCTCAGCTGTTTTGCTGGCATATTCATTTAGTTCTTTCCCATTTATTATCCCCCCACCCCATTGCCCCCACACTCTGTCAAAAATGCTTTGAGCAAAGTTTAAGGGGAAAAAAATAACATTCTGGAGATAGAAACATAATGACGGAATTACTCCCCTCTGGAAAAAAACAAACAAAGACATTCACAAGATAACTGGTGTGAGGAACAATGTGGGGATAGAATTTTATAAATAACTTTAATTCATGAATTAATTAAAGTGGTGTGTTCAGTGTGAGGTTGAAAAAGCACCTTTACAATTATGCCACTGAAATAAAGATCCCAAACTTTTTATTTGCTTGAATATTCATATGAATGGGCAAAGGGGTCTTCTTTATGTATGAAAATATTAATTTTAAGAGATGCATATAGAGGAAATAGCTTAGAAACATCCTGATGAAATTATCCAATGAAAGCCATAGGTACGTGTGAGTCAGATAATATACGAGTCATATAACCACCCCTCTTTTCTCTCTGTAACTCCACCCCCTTTAGCTTTTTAAGTCAAATTTCTGGTTGCAATATGTACTGTCTCATAACTGATTCTGACGGTCCTCAGTATTCTTTTTTATCTCCACGGTTACCCATGCGAATAATACCTTTTAATACTGGTACTAGTTTGCGGTTGTTGCGTGTGTGTGTGTATGTGCTGTACTATGAATTTATAGCTCTGAGGGGTGATGGGTAAATAAATAAAACGTACTGTGTGTTGGACAGGGGAATGCTAATTAAAATGATTGCCATTATGCCGCTATAGCTTGAGGCAAAGTCTCTGCATTTATTTTCTTCCCATTTCAAAACCGTGGCCATCAGAAACCTCAGCTGTAACACAGCTGTCTTCCTCTATCGACAATGAGAAAATTGTTTTCTGAATTTGATTGATGATAAGACTAAAAGAGCCCACCCACGGCAGTCAGTATGAGAGGCAGCAAGTGATTCAAAATAACAGATCTTAAAGTGGTATTTTGTCTCTCTGAAGTAAAGATCCGCATGTGATGCATTTCTTGAATTTTTGTTAACATTTTTTTAAATATCTGACATGGTGGTAGGCAGCACTGGCTCTGGCTAGGATTTTTAGCATTTATTAAAATCATCAACAGTGTAAAGGTTATTTTTATTTTTACTTCACTTTGCACGTATTGCTTGCAGCTTTTGGTTATTGTTGCTTGTGGCGTGTTGCTGTCGATGTCATGTTGAATCACCTGATCACAGTCATCCACTTGTCCTTTTTTTCCTTTTATGTGTCACTGGGATTATGTGTCCAGTCCTGGGATTTGTTTTTGTCTGGGGGGCAGAGGTATGCAATGGAGGCATTCATTGGAATCTCTTCCTGACGTCAAATCTCTCCGCCTGTGCTCTCAGCTGGCTCGGATAGCGGTTTGGCCGGCTAAACCGCTTGACGTGCGGTTCCAAAATGCCATTTATACTCCAGCTGGAAGCTAGACTTTCCATGCTTTTTCCCCATTTTTCACCCAATTTGTAGTGCCTAATCATGTTCTATGCTCCGCTCGCTGCAAACTCCGCTGTCAATTTGGGAGAGTGTGGATAAGCACGTGCTCTCCTTGTAATGTCAGCCACCGCTTCTTTTCACATCCCAGTCAACAAGTCAAGCTTGCGCAGTCACGAGTTGGAGGAAGACACTTCCTGTGCAGCTTTATACAGACAGATTGCGGGCAACCAACTGACCAACGGGGGGCGCTTGTGTGCGACGAGACACGGACAACCCGGCCGACTAATGGGCAACGCTACCACCAATTATGCGTCACCCAGCAGGGCTGCTTGCCAACGCTGGCACTGGCATGATCTCGATTTGATACCAGACCGTGGGGCTCATTAACACACTATAACAGTGGGATGAGCCACCCAGCAGTGAGTATATATTGTATTCAGAAAGTTGGTGGTGATGGATTGGGGGGAAACACTATGGGGGACCAGCCTAAATGGGTCAAATTTATAGTAAGAAGAGTTTCTGGGAGATAGCATTGCTGTGTGCCAAAATTGTATTATTCACAGCCTTGATAAAGATGAGAAAAGAAGGCTGTCTAAAATAAACATTACAGATGAGCTATACTGTATGCTAAAAAAGAATGAATCTTTCAAGAAGATACTGATCCAAAGCATACCTAAAAAGCAATATGAAATTGACCACAAAGTCGAAACATTTGCCGTTTGAATTAAAGAGGCCAGTCCACAAGAGCAGACCAAGGAACTTGAACAATCCTGTATGAAGGAAAGGTCAAAGATCCCCCTCCCAATATGTTCACCAATTTCATAAAACACTATACAAGTGTCGACTTGAAAACAAGTACTGAAAACTGAAAACAATAATCGTGACTTACTTGTTAAACAAAATCTTTTTCTCTGAGAAATTGTAGTTGTATAAAATTCTATTTTTTTAGCATACAATATAGTTTATTACCTTTGTTAATTTTATGCAGCCTTCTTTGTGCATCTTTGCTCATCATGGTGTGAATAATTTAGGAGAGTACTATATATGCATAAACTGTATATACTGTGTACATTTTACACATTTACATTTACATTTTAGACATTTAGCAGACACTCTTATCCAGAGCGACTTACACGGTTTACATTTGTTTACATACAATCAATTTATACAGCTGGATATTTTACTGAAGCAATTCAGGTTAAGTACCTTGCTTAAGGGTACAACAGCAGTGCCCAACCTGGGAATTGAACCTGCAACCTGAGTTACAAGCCTGGCTTCCTAACCATTACACTACACTGCCAGCCACGTAAATGATGTAAATCTTAAATGGCAGCACCTGGTATCTATCAATTGCTTTGATTTGAAAACATGCAGATAAGCTCATTGTAGGGATCTTATTTTCTGGCTTTCATCCCAATTGTCCATTAGTGTTTCGAAATGTACAGTGGGGTCTGAGACCACTACCAAGATCTGTTTGTTTTCATCGTTCATGGAAAACTATTTTTTTTTACTCATGTCTTGTTTGAGTAACATGTCTTTGTTATTCAAGAATGTCATAAAACAGATACAAATATTAAAAAATGTTTGTTTGAGAAAAGATGGTATGAAATTGAAATATACTGTATATCAATATTTTGTTCGCACACAATTGCCTTTCATTTCCTCAAAATGTTGTGACATCTTATTTTTCATTTGAGTTTTAATACATGGACACTCCTAATACACAGTGTGAGTTGTTTTGGTCTTATAACAATTAATACCAGATATTGACATTATTAATATTGTCATCTATGTGTTCTCATTGCTACTTCAGGTACTTTAATCTTGAAAAAGGACACTTCCTTTGCAAAGGTTTTTGCAGCCGTTTGTAATTATGTCAGCAGAGCTTAGTGAAGTAGTTTGGGGTCAAATTGTTCTCCTGAGTAAAAAGTGTGGTCGTTTTCGGTGAATGATGAAACAAACAGATCTTGGTAGTGGACTCAGAGTTTTGGACCCCACTGTATATGATCTGGTAAGTGAAAGATTTTTTTTCTAAAACACTAATTGCTGCCATTTCTCCTCCAGTATAGCTCATTATGTGTATCGGTTTATATATTTTACGCATCCTTTTTTCCCTCATATTTATCAAGGGTGTGAATAATTTTGGAGTTGCCTGTAGATAATGTAGAAAACAAAAATCATATTACTAAATGCCATAAGTTATCATTTATTTACATATACAAATTCCATCCAATAGAATTGTGTAAAACAAAATTTGCCTTCAGATTGAGTTTCACATTACCAATGCTGAAATATACAGTGCATATACAGTACAGTCCCCGCATGCTCTGTATGTACCAGTTCTGCTCTCATATTTAATGAGAAAAATTTATACATTAATTAACCACAGAAATATATTTGATGTTGCATATGGCCACATGACTTTGAACAGGTAATGGGTTATCCATCATATTTGTAGTGAATTCTGTGAACTGCTATTGATATGATTTCCTTAACAGTTGTTTCTTTCCATAACAAAAGGAATTAGGAAATTGGTCTCACTAAAGGCTGACTGGGATTTTAATAAACCTACATGTTAGTAATTGTGTATCTGACACCGTAAATTGTTGACCAAGAAATTATATTGAAAATGTAAAAAACATTATAATAATCTTGTATGAGTGATTTTTTTGCTGCTGCAAGCATGTCATGTCCATGAACTTCCTCTGATGAACCGCTAGCAAGCACTCTGCTGAGCAGCCAAGTTTAAAAGCTTCCATTCTGCCTTTCAATTGACACGTCTTAAAGGCAGATCTAGTCAGAGAGACACCCGGCTCGCTCTGCATTACAACACCTATCTCAGAGCCACAGCACAGACCGAAAGGTCCATATGCTAACTCTGGTAGACTCTTTATTGCCTCTGTCAGGCTATTCCCCCTGTGCCCATTGCACTGATTGCCCCCAGTAAAAAACAAAACATAAATCATTTGAAAACAATAAAACCAATGACTCTGCCCAACTCGGGTCCCTCACTAGCTTTGACCCTGATGCGGTCTGTGCCCTCCAGTGTCTATGGCCACTGCTGTTTTTAACCACAGCTTTTTAGCAAAACAGGCTATATGTACATGTGTCCCTGAATGTGAAAGCTCCACAAAATGCAAAGAATTACACTCCCTGTCTACTTTTCACTTTTTGCAGAAAGAAAAGCACACAGCCAAGGTATTTCAGGGTTTTTTTGGTTGCTGAAAATGCTGACGACAGTTCTAACGGGGACTAAAGCTAAACGGGCCCACAATCTTAATACAGATCTCCCAACAGTCTGAATGATAAATTGTAAACTGGCTTGTTTTCTCTGTATCTGTAAATTTTTTATGTCTTCTCTTCTCTCTTTATGTCTACCCTAAATATAGTTTTTGATACATTCACTGTCACTGCATCTTGTGTATGCAACGCTTGCCTGTATCGGTGTGGGAGAATTCTGTTGATTTGTTTGTGTTTTTATGGGTTATACATTTATGATGGATTGTCCCTTCTCCAGGCTACCCAATAGATAGCATCTTTCTTTTGGAGATAATAAAGGGAATTTGCACCAGCTCATATTGGGCTGACATTTGCAGACAAACCTTGTTCCTCCACAGTCACTGGCTCCATTCTCACCGTGTAGTGCCTTACCCGACAAAGACATCACTTAAAAATGCATTGCATCATACTGTGAAAGTGTTAGCCTGTGTTAGTTTGCTTTGTCCTGTTTTACAGGGAGGAGGAGAATGGTACACTTACCAAACTTATTGTCAAGTAACCAAATTCCTTTCCATCATTAATGATGCATTATCCATTGCCATCAAAGACATACTTCCCTGCAATCTACACCAAACATTTAAAAATGAAGTGTTCCAAGTGTTTCATTGTTAGATGTGTTACATCCCTAACGGAATGATAACATGAATTTCACATTTGAAATATAAAAAAATAAATGCATATACTGTATGTGATAACATGTGAATGACTGAAGTAAATGTGAGGATGTGTGGTATACATGTGGAAATGTATGGCATACATGCGAATCACATGTGGAATGTCCAATAAACACTTGTGATTCATGTGCAGAATTGATGTGATTTTCCATAGGGCATCTCCTCACTTCATTATTTTGAATTGGCCCTTTTATAAAGCAACACAAAACTATGGAAAAGATACAGGTTTTAGATTAATCTGCCCCTCAGTCTAGTGGCATAAATCATGTTGTGCATTTGATTGAAATGGCTGCCTGGCTTGGCTTGATTTTGAGAGACATTGGTTTCCTCAGCTTCTAATACAGATGAACCTTAATATCTTGGCTATGTAGGTTAATTCAACAACCAATGGTTGTTCCCTACAAACTTGTGAACACATCTCTATGGAATACAAAGTATCTTCACTTTTCAAATGGTATAAATTAGTGGTTGCATACAATATATGGTTGCATTGACAAATATTTTAAAATAGAACATCTCTTTTTGAAACAATGGAGCTAGTAGATACTGTGGCATCCTAAGGGGCGGTATTTTTCTCACAAGGGTACAATTATGTTCTTCTAACTAAAGGTACAATTCAGTAGCCTAGAGGGGTACTGCCACAGTGACAAACATTTGTACTTTATTAGGTACAAAATTGAACTTTTTTTCCTGAGTGTAAGATGTTGTCATAATGCTCATCATTATATGCTTCATAACCTTGTGTCAGTTGTAACAATTTGTTACTGGTAATGTTTATGTATGCCTAGATTTAGAGCTGATAAAAAGCCTTATGAAGACCCACATCAAATAAAGTGTTTACGTCTTCTTTGTGTGACCTGGATGTGTCCATTGTGCAGTTTTCATCCCTGCCACCCCTAGTTTCACAATAACAGTGTTGATTCATTGTGTAGTTTTATATTTGAGGAGCTCTGTCAGCTGGCATCCAAGCTGCTACCAATTTAGATGTTTTTTATATGCCAAGTGCAGTGTTTTGAAACACCTTTATTTAATGGAAAATCTCAAAGTGCTTCAATGACAATATTACCCAGCATGTAAATTGATGGATGCCATTTCTCAAGAGAAAGGATTCCATTGGCTAGCTAGGGCATACAAATCCAGCATTGTATAGCTACCAAAGAAAATAGAAAGGGTCAACCTTTTAACAAGAACATGTATTGTTGTGTGGAGTCATTCTGTTTGGTTGAGTGTTTTCATGTTGACTGTAAAATCAATAAATGTTTTCTTGTAGCGGCTCAAGTATTGCTCCTTTGTTTTTGTTTTGTTTTTATATTTATTCTTTTGAGAACATTTCATTTTTCCAATTGTGACTTATGATAGCTTTTAGAACTCAAAGAAACTCAAAGGTGAATAAAATGGGGAAAATAGCCCCAATTAGTCTCTTCAAAACACCAGAAACTCACAAGGTTATACACATTTCAATTCAAAAAAATGTTTTAATTAAAGGAAAATCCCCTCACTAACACGAACAATGGGGAAGGCACTCAAACAGTTTGAACATTTAAACAAACAGTCCAACACAACTAAAAATCTCTACACTTAAACAAAAGGTTTCTTCTGCTCTGGGGAGCTAACCCCTTACCCAAAGCCTCTCCTAATCCTGGCTGGTCAACAGACTTCACAGGTGTTCTTTCCACGTTGCAAACACTTCCAAAACTTTTCTCCTCTTCTCTCTCGGTTTCTCTCCCTCCACTCGCTCTCTTCACTAGAGGAAACCAGGCTCTTTTTATTCACTGTTGATTGGTTGATTGGGTGATAATTAGTTGCAGGTGGCAGTCGTTTTGGTCCTGCGAGGTTGGGGTGTGACTGGTAGATGGCACCATATTAACCCCTGCACCAGGCTCTGCCTGCCAGGTTGCCACAATATACTGTATATATACACTACCGGTCAGAACACCCCCATTTTCCAGTTTTTACTGAAATTTAAGCAGTTCAAGTCCAGTGAATAACTTGAAATGGTACAGAGGTAAGCAGTAAACTGCCAGAGATTTTTTTTTGTCTTCACTTGGTTTATGTTAAAAAAATGTTAAAGGGCAAGCATTACAAATTTCAGCATAACCACAGACCAGATCTTCCATTGTAATGCATGCTGGGACATGTGAATATGTTAGTGTTGTGCAAATTTATACCGCCAGCTAAACTACTGGCAGTTAAAAACATTAAAACAATTATTTATTTTTTATCTACTTTTTTATTAAAAGTCTACTCCCGGCAGAAAAACCATCTAAATTGGCATTTCACACAACATTTCTAGTGCAGAAATGGTGTCAAAGGGAAAGTCTGATGAAATTGAATAAGCACTGCTTAAAATTATACTCATTTGGCCGACAGCCATACCACCCTGGCACCAGTCCAGGCCGATAGCTGCAGCTAAGTGGACAGGCTTCTTAATACGTTGATGGAAGGCCTCCTGGGTGAACCAAGTAGCAAGTGCTGCTGCTGTGCTAGTAGGGGGCAGTTCTCCCAAGACCAAGTGGAAATTCAATGCCTCGGTGCATTGTATAATTGCACTGATATTATGTGCATGCATAATAATTTTCAATCATATTTGTACACTCAGAATATAATTGGGTGCATCATTAACGCATTAAGCAATGCAATTGCTTTAATGAGAAATAGTGATTTTTTTTTAGCATAATTTATCAAACTTCTCCATTTTTAATACTTCTTCTATATCAATCACCAGTTTGTTGTGTGAAAGTAAGATCCAGTGCAAGCTTGCCTGAAACTGGAAAAAATTATGCATCAAAATTGGGTTTTCGAAAGATTAGATTACTAGAAGGACATGACAGGTCAACTCATGTGAATTTCAGGATCATTGAAATGCAACCCCTTTGCAGTGTTTGTGCGAAATGTTCCCTGATGAAAATGAAACTAATGGCAACCTTTACCTCAAACAGCAATGCCCAGTTTCATCAGAGTTCCATCTCAGAACATGGGAATGACTGCAATCCCAATAATATAAACTTACTCATCTATTTTAACTAGCACTAATTCAGTTCAAAGTTGGGTTCAACCCAACAGTATTGGTTGGCAACTTAGCTGAATTTACAGAATATACAAATTACCAATATACAAATATCAATATGCTGTATATGTTTAATCACAAGTATCAAACATTGTTCATTTGTTTTAACTTTAGCACTCGTTCAGTTCAAGGTTGGGTACAATTGCCAATATCCATGTTACATTTTATTAGAATTCTTTGGATTTTTTCCTCGTTTTTCTCCCAATTTAGTGGCCAATTACACCCTTTATTTGTATCGATTTGCCCTCTCCACACAAACTCACCACTCTACAAGGGCAACAAGAGATGTCATTCGCCCATCCACGTTCTGGAGTCACCCTTATGCGCTTCTTGGCACATTCATGCCGGTTCACCCCCTCCTTCTGGGGTGGACAGCCAAATTATGGCTCCCAATCAGGGCTCCCCACCAGGGCGGTCTGGTACAGTCGGGTTATGAACCGTGACCATGATAGGCAGCTCACACTCATAAAGCACCAGCCAATACGGGTGTGTTAGACCGTTATGCTATTGGATGCCCCTGCATTTTTCATTTTTAAAGGGCTTTTGCAACAAAGTCAGATTGATTTATAGAGCAATGGGATTTAGGTCAATATATACAAGATAATAAAAGATTGAAGGTTTAAACATAACCATTACTTCCAGTGAAGGATGCAGTTTTATTGATTTAATTTAGACTTAGACAGCCACTCTTTGATAACTGAGCACACTTCAACCTTGAGGCACTGACCTTCTATGCTTCCATAATCCTATAGCCGCGTTATTCCGAATTTGAATCACATTATACTTTTCATCAACTTTGTCATCATTGAGCAGAATTGAACCAGATATTCAGTTTTCCACCAAACAGGAAAGCGACCAATTTCTCAAAAAGTTGAAAAATGTTATGCTTTAATATTTTCAATCAGAACATTGCTTTCTGGCCAAGGAGAAGTTCCAAAAATTTGACTAACCTGACATGTATGGAAAAATTGAGGCCAATACAGACACTTTGCAGTTAGGAATGTCAAACTTCTATTCAGCAATCTACAAGCCATTTATCACAAAGAGAGTTAATCATACATCATTATATAATTACAATGAGACAATTTCCGTCACGGCTTGAGGCATGATGGGAATTAATTTACCTTGGAAGGTGATGATTGATTTATTGTTGAATTGTTACTCAGTGGCATAAATCCAGCACAAATAATGTCTTCTGTTGATTGCATGGAGCTCTTACTCTGCTTTTAGATAACACCGGTACTAAATTGTAAGAGGCCTTACACAGAGTCCATTCCCATTCTAAACCTCCACAAACAAAACTATATTTTTAATTATATTTGTTTAATTTGACTGGAGTGAATATCAACATTTGTTTCATTATTGAATCGCAGCTTGCATATAAATTACATTTGTACTAAAGGGGAAGATTTGTCAACAAATTGAGTCTGTGTGAGAGCGTTTCACCTAGCACACAGTAATTACACAAACTGCATGATATTTCGGTTCCTGAAAAACTATTTAAATTAATTTACTCCATTATGTAGAATTGCAATCCATTACACGTTTCCTGTATACACAAATGAATATGATATAACAACCAAATGAATCAGTACAGACAGCTACACTGATACACCAATGAAGACTTCGCTTCCAATTCAAGACAATCTTGCCAGCAGCCTTACACAGCGTTGTCAGTGCAGTCAAAGAGAACTGAATGTTAGACCATCTTTAGACTATGAAAAATATCCGTTGTGGAATCTATATTCAGCGAAAAGCACATGCCACAAAATTATTATTTATAATCCAAAGAGAAATATATAGTGGAATCCGCATTCGCACGGTACATTCAGAGGTAACGTAAAAGATCTGCAACATTTTCACACCATGGGGGATGGTCTCAGATGACAGCGTAAAGAGAAATCTCTGACTTTGTCACATAGTTTGTCATTACATCAGTAACTTACAGGTAACTGCTCAAATAAAAAGGTAACACTTGAGTAAATGAGGGATTATTTAAATGAGTGCAGTGCCACAAGTGTCCGTTGAGGGGTGCCACAGCTGGTACCGTCGGATAGGCCCAGCCCTCCCCTTTCCAATGAGCCTTCCCACCCCAGCTGGGCCTCTCCTAGCCCGGGCTAGGGCCGTTTTAGCATCTCCCTGGGTTGCCAAAGTGATGTCTTTATTTTGGCAGTTACCTGTAGGCATTTTATATCAATATTTACATCTGGAATAGTCATTTATTTTTCTTTATATCACATCCTCTTTTATCTAAAATGCATTCAAACTTAATAAATGCCAGCTACTTTTCTTTCTCCATGGACGAATTCAGGTATATTGATCCATTCATCTGTTCTTCGCATCATGAGAAAGCATCAAAGTTTGTTTGCCAGTTTTTTAGCACAACACAATATAAAATGAAAAAAGAAAGATTCCAAGGCGCCCACATGGATTAAAAAGCCTTTATTCTCTTGGCAAGAACATTTAAAAATGTTGCGCGTTACGGCTAAACAGCCTTGGTCAGGGTGATATATACAAATAAGTTCAAATGTATGAAAGGTTTTACCTCTTAAGTGTATCATTAAGCTGTCAATGTTCTCTGTGCTTGTCCCTTACAAATAAACTAATAAATATGTGAATACTTTGAGTTGACTGAATTTAACTCTTTTGTCTTGCTGCATAGATCATGCCTTCGCTGTTTGCACATATGTGTAGCTGAAATGGTGTGGAATGTGTTGTCATCATCAGTATTTCCACTAAACATTTACTGATGGTGTGAAGAGAAATGCATCTTTCACCTTCCTAGATTCGTATTTTGGGGTATACTAGTTAAAGTATAATGCCTGTAGCTCTAAGGCTATAGGAGGAGATTTAATTTTGGGATTAGGAAACCAAGAGGGCCCCCGGATGGCGTAACAGTAAAGACACTCACCTGGAGTGCAAGTTTCCCACTGTGACAAACCCTGGTCTGAAGCCAGCCCGGCACTGGCTGGGAGCCCTGTTCGTAGGTGGCGATTGGCTGTCCGCCCCAGAGGGAGGGGGAGGGAAGCTGGCAGGAGCGATCTCTTAGTACCAGGGAAGGGATAGTTTAATTAGAAATAGGGTACAATTGGCTACCAATTTGGGAGGGAAAATGGTAAAACATTTTTTTTTTTAAAGGAAAAAAATTGGAAACCACAAGAAATAAGTCATCCTGACATAACTATAGACCTGGAATGTTCCACACACAAACGAATTAATGCCCCAAAGAAAAAAACCAATGCTGAATTCAAAGTAGAACATATTTGCACAAAGTACTTCAAATACAAATGTGCAAAGAACCATACTGTATACAACGCTTATAGACCACAGTGTACGTGCATACATCTTGCGAGTCCTGCTCTGACAGAATCTGTGTCTTAAGGGAATACAATTACAGGTATGAAAGTATAGTGCCTCAGCGACAGACCGCTAATAAGATTATACAAAACGAGCACAGGGAGTTGAGATTGTGCAAATTGTCGCGCTCGTTAAGGTCTTCATTCGTTTGTTTGTTAGACAGTGTTCTATATATTTTGTTTTAAGAAAAGTTTTTTTCTGTTCAACTCATTAAGATTTATTAATAGTGTTGGGACTGGCAGAGATGATTCCAATCATCCAAAGATGCAACCGTTTTCATTAATTGTGCCTGAATCTGGTTGAGTGAAAGGCAAGTTTAAATGAGCAGTGGGGTTCTTGCTCCTATGTGAGTAAAACACAAAGGAAAGCCTTAGAACTGAGGGAACAAAGTTTTGAATTTATTTTACATTAAGGCCCCAGAAAAGGAAACCAGGTGTGATGCTTCTGTTACTCAGAAAGGTCCCAAAACTCATTAAGTAAATCATGTAAAAGTGAATGACAAAGCAATTTGTTACTAGGAGAATATACGCAGACATCTTGCTCTCAATGCCTCATTTATAAAAGATTAATGGCACAGCTTCAAGTGGCGGGGAAGTTGAGACAAAGTTGCTCTCATCCAATTTCTTTCTAAATACTTCAAAAGTGGGGTTTTCAATCATTTTTTGAAATTCTCTTAGAATTTTGGAAAATGAAATTAAGGGAGACCATTGTTAATTAATGAGCCAACACAGTGAACTGTTCAAGGTGCACACTGCGGCCCCTGCAACACTGCTTGCTTTAAACAAGGCAGGGTCTAATCTGAAAGTGACACAGTGATGGGTGCATGGGTGTGTGATGGGAATTGAACATGGATTTATGTAGGGCTTTTCAAGGTACCCAAAGCGCTTTACAACGACAATGAAAGGGGCAACTCACCTCAACCACCACCAATGTGCAGCACCCACCTGGGTGAGCGTGACGGCAGCCATAGTGCACCAGTACAAACTCACTGCACATCAGATACATAGTGGAGAGGCAGTAATTAATTCCATGTATTGTATATATATAGTTTTTGGTCGGGAATTTGGCCAGGACACCAGGTTAACACCCTACTCTCCAACCTCCCTTTAACCCAATTTTAAAATGTTCAAAATACATCCATCAATCAAGAGCAGTTAAGGCCTGCTGTTTTTATTACAATTTAACCCAGCGTTCACTTTTCCCATGCCTGCCAACACTGCCGGTGTCTTTTGTGGTCCCTTGTTAGGATCAAGCAACTAAGACACACTAGTTCCAGCAAAATATGCATCCTAAGGGCCATGAACGAATGTAATTATTCTGCACCATTAGTTAAACTCAGACAAGTCAAGATATCCACTGCGGTTTCCCGGCCCATCGTTTGCCCTCCGTAAAATGTTGGCAGCTATCCTACTCCTTCCACAGAGACCCGGCAGTCTGTGCTCGTGCCCATCAACTTGCCGAAACAATTCATCAAAATCAAGGAATTTGCATCTCAAGCAGTAATGAGCAGGGCATTTGTGCACCTGATCATGGAAAACACGCAATTAATTATCTGTTGTAAGAGTGTAATGAGATGGCATATTTTAAGACTTGCCACTCTGAGTACGTTTTTTAACATTTATTATTTGGGGGTCAAGAAATGAAACGTGCTGGAAGTCTTTTGTGTCAGTGTTACTCTTTTCTCGCCACTATTCTCCCAGCAATGGCTCAAAACTCACCAAATTTGGCATGGAGGTAGGGACCAATTCCAGATAGTCCTTAGCATAGAGCTCAAACACTTTGTGGCACTGTAAGTCAGTGCCAATGCCAATGTTGAAAAACTGGCTAAAAATCACCCGTCTGTAACTTGTTGCAGGCAGCTCATTCGTTCCAATTTGTCCATTATTTGAAATGTTCTTTTCACAAACCAAACTCTGAGTCACACATATTTGCTTCTGCATCTAAATTACAAAAGGAAAAGGTCAAAAGACCTCAATGGCAAGACATGAATGCACACCCACCTGCATTGTAATGGGATTCTATATACAGCCATAGAAAAAGAACTAAGCCTGAATAATTGAATTAATTTTCTGTGGAAGAATAAATGCATGTACAGATAACTGCCAAAATAAAGGAAGCATCATCATGAAGTGTATTAATGGGGCTTTATTGGGGCAATTGGGCAACTGGGCCAGCCCAGTATTTCTTTACCCATGACCCTAAGCATGATGGGATGATAATTGTTTAATTTACTCAGAACCCGCACCTGTATTGCTTTCAATATACGTTGTATCCCTCATTTACTCAAGTGTTTCCTTGGTTTTGGCAGTTACCTGTATATATGCTACGTTGTTGTTTTGCAAGATATGTTAACACAGGCTTATTCATTGTCAATGTGCACATGCAAAAAAAAAAAAACTAGAACAAAATAAGAAAATTGAAAATTAGAAATCCTTAACGCCTTTTCCTGACTACTGTGCAGACAGTCAAGACACATTTTGGTCAAATAAAGTCTGTATATTTTTTTAGTTTGAGCTGAGAGCTCAGACTGCAGTAATTTAATTGTTTGGGTTTTTCCTTCTTGGGGACAGAGATTACCCTCGATGTATCTGGGGCAATGCACCGAATGGACCACCTACACCTAATCCTTACACAAAGTAATCCTGTCATTCTGTCACTTTACAATCCTTATTATTATGATCCCATTGTGATTATTTTGGGAATTAGGAATTGTATTTCTGTATAGAAACCCAGTATTATTTGCACCGAATATGATCTGAACAGAATTTTGTGTAACTACAGTTATATAGCATATAGTCCCATATGAAACTGGCAGGTCACAACAATCACTAGTACAATAGACAATGGAGTCCTCTAGTATCAAAAAGTTCACACCACATTCCCAAAACATAATACTACACATTTCGTATGTAGGACGACTGGGTGTTAGATTTTATCAGCTATGAATGTCCTCCTTCGGGTCAATTTCTTATTCATAGATTTAGTTTTTATCTCCTCCTTTGATTCTTCATCCTTCAAGGATTCATTTTACTGGTACATTCACTTACCTAGCAAGTCAAAGGAGGTCTCCTCAAATACTACTGCCATATATATCCCTACAAAGAGTTCAGAGGAATCCTTGGGCTAACCAACTGTCTTCACACCTGTGCCAGGCTTTTCCTCCAAATAGGGCCCTTTGTTGTTTTTGATGTCAGGTCCTTCATATTTTAATCACTTGCATTCCCTTCCATTTTCCACTAATTGTCAATTTGTTTTGGTTTACTTGGCAGCTCAATCAAGCCATAATGATGCAGGGAAAGAACAGATTCCATGAAGCACCATGCATTTCCTGCAGAATGTGATTCTCATTGCTGAGAAACATGATTGGCAGATGGACAATGTGATCTCTGTCAAATGTTGCATGAAAACACTTGTTTTGCACACCTTTTTCCCCCAAAAGGTTGTCCAGAAATGGTCATTCCTTTAACCTTTATTCCACATTCCAATTGATATATATATATTTTTTTACAAAACTATTTATGTACAGCATGTTTGTAGTGGTTTGAAACATCACCTCTGAATCCTTCCATACATACCATTGCTTCATCAGAGTGCTTAAACATTCCAACACCTTAATTAAGTGTGAATACAATTGATCAGTGGGAATGTGGGGTATATGTGTGAATCACACATCAGATGATTCACATGTGCAAAATTCATGTGATTTTTCTCCAAGGGTGTGTGCATGCACGTGCATACATCTTTCATCTTTGGCAGTTATGATATGACATGCAAGTAAACCAGAATTAACTTAGGACATGGCAAAGCCCCTCTCCCTTTGGAATTCAAATGCGTGTCCATGCACACGCACATGTCATCTTTCAGTTAGGTTTGAGGCTGCAAACAAAAGCTTGCCCTGGCTTTGCTCTTTCATTAGACATGAGACTGATGTGCTCAATTGATAAGAGTAAGGTATGGCTCTGCCCCAAGTTCATCTGGCATGCAGCGGGGCTCCCGAGACGTGAGCAGTTCTGACAGCGCTGTGGCAAAGTGCTGGAATTTGCAGCATTCCTGAGACAGCCTGTGTCTTTAGGGTCTGGTGACAGCCAGTGCTGCTGCACTTAAGGGAGTGCACATCAGACCCTGTTCCCAGGCACAAGCACAGGGACTCCTCTCGCACTCCACCAAAGATTGGTCCCTAGACTTCCAGGAGGCAGAGTGTTTGCCTACGTGTTGTATTCCATGTCAGGAAATAAGGGGCAATCTAACTCCCCCTTCCCACGGGGGGGGGGAATCTCAACCCTAACCAATACAGACAAGAGCCAAGTCGCCTGGCACCTCAGCATAAACATTTGGTTGATGACACGTTATTGTGCAAAGTAGTTTCATTACATGGGCAGTAAGTGCATTACAGAGCTCATAAATGGCATTTTCTGAGGTGAACAACAACTGTGCACAACAAACGGCCGCTCTCCGAGGCATAAAGAAGAAAATGGAAATAAATGTTGAGAAAAGATGGCAAAAAAGCAATTCCAAGGGAGAGTGGAGCGAAATTGTCCGTGCGCTAAATTTTTCCCTTTCATTCCAAGCGAAAATAAACAAAAAATGTTAACGCAAGGGGGAACAAAATGTTAGTTTAAGGTTAAAGCAGGGAGACTGAATTCCCAAAATGCTGAATATAAGGGACTATTTAAGAATGGGAGCAAAGCCAATAGACAGATGCTGTACAAATGAGGCACTTCATCAGGAAAGATAATAACCGTTAAGTTGTCTTCAGATTCTGGAAGGTCAAATTCATGTGTGATGCACATTTTTGGTACACATTACACGTGTATCCCAGAGGACTTTGTTGTATAAACTATTTACATTTACATTTTAGGCATTTAGGAGACGCTCTTATCCAGAGTGACTTTTCACATTACACAGTTTACACTTCTCTACATACAATCCATTTATACAGCTGGATATTTTACTGAAGCAATTCAGGTTAAGTACCTTGCTCAAGGGTACAACAGCAGTGCCCCACCAGGGAATTGAACCTCTGAGTTACAAGCCCAGCTCCCTAACCATTACAATACACTGTTAGTTTAGGACTAACTAAGTAAGAAAATGCATACAGTTTTACAACAGGAAAAGGTGACTAGGAAAACTGACACAGGACAAACCTTGGTCCAAGACTAAAGCCTTTTGTGAGCAGTATTCATGGTACACTATTACACATTCCCATTTTTCTTCACAAATGATCAATTAAATGCAAACAATACTTCACATCACCCATTGTTATCCTTTGGGGAAAACAACAATTAAGATATGTCAGTACCTTGAGCCCACCTTTTCAGAACGCAATCCCTCATGACACGAGAGAGAGAACCCCACAGAGGTTCCCAACCCCAATCCTTCAGAAAATACAGAAATGTGCTGGGAAGCAGCAGTGTGAATTAATAAACTTTTAACAGTCCGGAGGTGATGGATTAGTCCTGGTTTAACACATTATTGAAGGTGTACTGTACAGCTGTAGTACATGGCAGCATTATTTATCTTTCAGCCTTGCCTTCTATCCACATTCTTATGTAGCAGGTTTTAATAATGGTGCAATGTCCCATTAAAGTCTACATCCTGTCTCAAAAATGTCACCTTCTGTTGCCACTGTTTGAAATTAAAACATATTAAATCAGAATTTTTCCACCTTCATTCACACATTTTGCCAAACAACTTCCAGGTGAAAATGTTCAGAACATTTCTGAACATTAGTTTTTTTTGGTTAACTGTTACCACCATGTTGGCTTCAAGGTATCATGGCTTCACTAGCTAGCAATAGGTATCCTCTATTCTAAGTTATCTAGCCTGCTTAATATAGCTAAAGCTACTTATCATAGCTAGCTATTAATGAATGATTTTGGTAGGTGTCTTAGACATTTCTTCATACACTCAAGTTAATAGTTACTTTGAGGTTATCGGTATCATAAGGAATTGGCTAGTATCGATATCTTGGGTTACAACTTTACTAACTAGATAATGATAGCTAGCGAACTTGCCTCGTTGTTTGTTTTCCATCAAAAAAAATCAAATCAAGTTTGATGAATGCATGTTTGTTTTCTATATAATGTCAGCAAACACCTGGTGGGAATTCTGGGAACAATCATCTAATTTGCTCCAGTCCATGGCGATAACTGGATTAAAATTACAATTACAAAAATTTAAATTAGCCGATTAAAAAGTGTAATACTTTTTAATACACCAATGTTTGTGATACTGTTTGGTAATCCACAAGATATTTTCTAGATAATTGAATTGAGATGTTAAAACAACATCACAAGCACGAAGCATACGGTCACTGAGTTAAATTATTTAGCACTAGTCAATGTTAATCTATACATTAGAATGTATCAGGGAATAACCATACCATAGCTAGCCAGGAATTAACAATGTTTGAACTAAGTTAGCTTGCCATCGTGCCACCAAAGTCCTGAGGTGTCAGCCATTGTACCAAAAAAAAAAAGTACAAGCATAAAAATAAAAATAAAATAAACACTGAAGAGAAAAAGCACCAAATAAAAAAACGAATAGGTAAGGATTGGAGCCATCGTATCAAAAGCATTCACGGGTGGTCGAGTGGTGTGTCTCGTAGGCAGTTCGCTAATTAGGATGGCTGAAGATGCTCACACATTTCTAATCTCGGTTTGAATAAACTTTATCATCATAACTACCTTGAGCCATGCAAAACTCACACCATACGAGCTAGACCAATCAAACAGTGATTTTGTTAGTTTGATAAGACCAGGGAATCATGAAGCTAGCTAGCTTGTTGTTGGGCAATGCAAACATATATTCTGGTTAGTGTGGAGGAAGAAATTTGTATCGAGTTGAGATGCTAGACCACATCCACAGAGGTGGACAGTAGACACTAATTAATTCAGTGTGACGCTGCAGTGCCACAGAAGTCAGAGACAAAAGGTTTTTCGCGCCACAACTTCAAAGGAACAGTTGTTCGTTCCCACGGCAGGAAACCTCCTTCCCATTGGTTTAAGACCCTGGGAGGGCTGTTCTAACAACCTGTTATATCTTCATGTTAGCCCATAGCTCCATTTACCTGTAAGTTAACGCCCTGTTACTTCCCCCTTGTGATTGTTCCCTCCCCTTCCGTTGTGTTGGATATAAATATCCATTTGAATTTGAAGGCGGGAGGTTCGCTGTCCTGCGAGACACGGGTCTCCGTGCCGCTGCTCGTAATTAAAGCTTTAATACTGTTTAAAGGAATTCTCTCTGATCCTGCTGAGTTTTAATTTCCACGACATTAGCTAGCTGAACATGATGACAACATGAACAAACCTTGCTGCCTCAAGGAACTATTAATTATGGCGTAGTAAATTATTTTGATTTGTAGATGTTTTTATGAAAGATGACGACAGATATTACAAATATTGACTAAATAAATAAAGTGCATTTATAGAAAATAGGCCGTGGGCTATCAGGGAATAACCTTAAAATTGGGGGACCATGTACAAAAGGTGCTGTCATTTATAAACGGTTCATCCGATATGGATGAAAATACCCTCGAATTAAAGCTGACAGTCTGCACTTCAACCTCAATGTTGTCCTTTCAAACTCAAAGTGCTAGAGTACAGAACCAAAATAACAAAAAATGTCAGTCCAATGAATTATGGTGCTCACTGTATGTGTATATACACACACACACACACACACACACACACACACACACACACACATATTTACATGATTCATATAATTAAAGATACAAATTCCAGCTAAACTTGAAGTAGAAGTGGTTGTTTAAAACCAGCACGTTTTGGCATGAAACCATTCAGGATTTCATCAAATAATAGAGAAAGACAATACTAAATAGTAGGCTAGCCCATTCAAAAATAAAATCATAATGGGAATTAAAAGAGAAGGTCTTAAGACAGGCGACCAATGGCATACATCAATAGACCTTTGAAAATGACCATACAGAGAACAACAGCAGTCAGGTGATCAACTACAAATAGGATCCATCAAACAATCAAGTGGAAGGGAGAGGTAGGTTGTGTTTGGCAAATGAGATCCGACTGATGTCGCAAGTGCATTTTACAAAAGTCTGCCATGAGGAGGGACGGTTTTGTCAATCATACATGGAGTGAATTCAGTATTGTGTGTGAGAAAACATGCTTTGAAAATGTAAACTTGTAATGTAAAAGCAATCGATCGATCCATGAAATGTAAAAATGAAAATGAGTTTTTTTTACACACACCCATACACTTTTGCACAAATTATCTTTCTACACATTACCTTCACCTTTTAACATTCCAAATTTGGCCGTTTTCTCTGAAAATGGTAACGGTATAAGTAGCTGTTCTGAAATAATTATTTCGACAGTTCAAGCACTCTACATTGAGAGAAAAAGCCCCTTGGAATAAATACCAATCTCCCCCCTGAGTATTTACATGATTATGCAGCATAACAGAGAGAAAACAAAGTTGCTCTCTCTGCTCCTTTTTCATACTGCACTCATTTTTTTCCACCCCTGGAGAAAAATACCAATAGGATTCCATTGATTATATTTTCATAGGTCCTTGCTCTCCGATAAGGCAGCAAAACTAATGGCATAATTTGACAGGCAGAAACAATAGAGGGTCCCTTGTGTCTTTGGAGAGAATATTGTTTGCAACTAATAATGCCAATGGGCCCCTCCACCAAAATAAATTCACTATGTAGATCATGATGAATCAGCAAAAATTCTCACATGAAACACTTCATGAGATTATTGCTCGCCAAAACAAGTATGTGCGACTTTGCTGACATTGCTTTGGGATTTATGAGTTCAACATTGTGGCTTCCTTATCATGAACCTACCATTGAAAATCAACAATGCAGATGTACAGTGCCGGCAACCCCCCTAGAGTGTGGACAGTGCCTGTAGCAGCATCAAATTAACAGTTCTGCTCCTGTAACAGTTTTGAATGCACTCTAATGGCATCTCTCAGTGCCAGTCTAAAAGATCAAAACCAATTACAATGTGAGAACTCATCTCCCCCCAGGTAATAAAACTATTGGCATTTTTCAGTCGTTTGCCCCTTGGCTGTCAAACTTCTGCTTTCTGCTCCTGCGTTCCAGCCACCTACTGGGAAAGCAGAGCAGCTTTAAGCACACAGGTACATTTAGGCGATGCTGCACAGCTGTGTGCCCTGGCTGCCCTGCCAGTAGGCATGGCTGTTAATCACCCTGATACTCAATGCCTTCCACACACGAGTTCGAATTCCATATCGCACAGACTCAGAAATAAAACTCAATTTTAAATAGAAAACTATAAAAGGAGTCTTTTTCCACTAGCTAAAGTTATTTGATCACTAAGCGATGACAGTTCCATTTCTGAATATAGAATCATTAATTTAGCATTTTGTTTTGAAATTAATGGCTATTTTCTTCTCCCCCTACAGATATGTGAAAGACCGGACAGCCTACTTTGAGGTTCAGGACTTTGTGCCGAGGTGACCAAATGCAATGTTAAGTATCAATTTATTGCAGTAGGCGGTTTACAATGTCTCGATATTTATGGATGTTTATGTTACTGGAAGGCACAATGATATTAAAATGATGTAAAAACATTCCATTTAGCCATGCTGCATCCTGATTATGGGCACTGACTAATCAGCATCTGGGACCGGATCTATCCTATTTATAAAAATCTGAAGCTTCTCCCTTGGAAAGGGAGCCACTGCTTATGCCAAAGCAGGGTGGGGGGCAGTTGTTGAAGCAATGGGAACTATGGAAGCACAACATAAAACCACCCTCTGTTCTGTAAGATAAGCAACTACCAGTCTGGAATCTATAGTCACGTGCTTGCATGAAGTCACTTGCTATGTGTTACATAATATTCATTTTGTGCATTTAGAATGAGGACATAGAAAGAAAAAAGAAAGAAAGAAAAAAAGAAAGAAAAAAATGCCTGTGGCACAGTGTGTGGTGTGGCCACCGTGCCAGGTCATGAGTGGAGAAAGGAGAACATACTGGGGATGTCTGTTTGTCTGCATGGGCCCCCCAGAAGTGGAAAAAACTTCCCATAGTGGTCAGGACAGCTCAATCACTGGCCACAAGGTTCATCCTCAGACTGCATCTTGGCTCCCCTCCCATGCTCACCCTCTAGCACAGGGAACGGGCGTATCCGTTTCTGGATTTCATGCCAACTTCTGGTCTTAATTATTTAATTGGCCTAATCATTTATGTGATCTGACATTTTAGCTAAATATCTTCATAAGCCCAGGAATGACGGCTGAAGACTGTTCTTGTGTTCCCATATGAAACATGCAAGGCTACATTTACACCGTCTGATAAAAGTGACCTTATTCCAATTTTCTCACGTGGCACACATCGGATATGTATTATGAACGTGTAAACAGGAAAAAAGCACATGGAATCAGATATTTTCAGATCCGTTTTCGGCCACATTCATATGTGGAAATAAATCCGATAGGAATCTGATATCTGCCAATACAACTGTCATCTAAACGCACAGATCGGAATTTCCCTGTCATTCGGATTCTCACGTCATTCAAAATGCAACACTCATACTTTTTGCATTTGATTTACGTGTAACGTTTCACGTGCAGAACCAGAAGTTAAATCATGGAGGATGATGGCTAAGGCCAGTGAGACATCCGCCTAATCCAGAGAGACAAACACCTCATCCAGTGTGACCACCAGAGATAATAAATAAATAGATAAAACATGATTGTATGATTGTCTCGTTTGCGTCCATTGCAGATGACAATTTAGCTGTACCGGCGTGGTTGTTGTTTACTTCCATATCGGTAACCAAACCCTTGTGTACGCATGCGGGTTGTTTCAAATGTAAACCATGTAAACACAGGTATCGGGTCACTGTTAAAAGTAGATGTAAACAGGCGGTCAAAAAAAAACAATATAGGCAAAGAATTAACTGGGAACTGGGCATCCAGGCCTGCAGTGTAAACATAGCCTTACTGTGGTCTAATCTACAAGTGATCCAGCTAATTAACTAATTGAGCCAGGTTAATTGGTAGTAACAAAAACCTGCATACACACCGGCCCTCCAGAACCAGAATTGCCCACCCCTGCTCTAGCACCAACATAGTCAACTATCGGTCCTATGGACCGCAGTGGCTTCAGGTATTTGTGCTAACCAATCAATTGAACCACTTGATATCAATTAGCTCACCTCTTAAACCAAGCCACATTGTTGAGATCAAACAAGGCACTTAATAGCAACCGTAGCAATACATTTTGCACCCTGGTGTGGCCAGTGCTCAACTGGACCAAGTACTTGCAGTACCTATGCTCTAGCACTTGATTTATTCAATGAATTCAGGTGTTTCATTTTTTTCTGTGGTGTAGTAGTCTCCCTGCATTTTTATGATTTTATCATAGTTTTTACCAAAGATTTTACCCAAGATTGGCATAGTTAACCCATGGTAGTGTTTCAGTGCATACACTCGCTGCTCTGGGAGTATTGTTAGCCTAGTCTATAGCACTGTGCTATATTACACTTGAGGATGCACTTATGCACTTTTTTTGCACTGCGAGTCACTCTTAATAAGAGAATCTGCTAAATGAATGGAATCTAATATGAATGTAAAAGCCAACAAAAGGTAGTCTCTACCTTTTAGTCGCTCTCAAAATTGAAACCACTTTAGAGCAAATAAAGAGGGCAGAGATCAGTTGGTTATCTCTCAACAAGGCTGATTAAAAAAACTGTATTTCAAAAAACCAAAGACCCCAAAATATCCATCTAAAATAACCTGCCCAAATATTCCCCAGATTCTGTTCCTGAAGGCACAACAGGCTGTGCTTTTATAATTAGGCTTAACAAAGGCAACGAGCAACACCTGGGTTGATTACCAATCAGTCCCAGGTGTGTGTGCCTGTAGGCAAGGCCACCGCTGTTCAACATCCAATAGCAGGGCTCTTCAACCTTGGTCCTGGAGGGCTGCAGGGTGTACTGTCTTTTTTTTCACCTTAAAATCATCATCCAGTTCAGGCCCAAGAAACCAGGTGAGGTGAGTTATTTGATCAATTAAAGCAATTGATTGCACAGTGCTGAGTTACAAAAAAAACGAGCACATCCTGCATACATACAGGACCAAGGTTGAAGAGCCCTGCCCTATATGTAGGTTCCCCAGGCTGTGGGTGGGAACGGGAACAGCTGACGGCTGCCAAAGAGGAGGAGCGGGCCTCTCTACTCCTCCCTCCACCCCTACCGGCATCACACACATATAGCGATTTCCCATCCGAAGAGACAGGAGGGCAATGCCCTTGGGATAGAGAAGTGCGAAATTACCATCTCTGGTATCAGGTGTTATCAAATTACATTTAGCAATTGGAAATGCACAGTGGCTGGAGCTCTTTCAAAGCGAGATCACCCCCAGAGTGATAAGCCTCTGTCTAGCCCTAAAAAAAAAAAAACGATTGTTCCACCCTCAGCTCAGATGAAAAGCTTACCTCATTAAACCTCTCAGCTGCGGAGTTCTGTTCAGAACGGTTATTTCATTAAAATTCACCCCGACTCATATTTATCAGAAGTCTGTCAGAATAACCATTGGCAACGAGCCACATTGCTGCCATTTGTTTTTGTATTATATTAATCTGGAAAATAATTCATGGCTCACTCAGATACTGCGCCAGCAGAGTATCTTACAGAATATACAGTATTAGTGCAGCATGTTACCCTTTCCGCAAAACCCATTCTTTGTGGAAAAAAATATTTCAATCCTCTGCATTTATTTCATCACTTGGCAACTGTTTCTATCCAACTTTATGTTTAAATATACTGCATATCTTAGATTATTCAATCAGCGGTCCAAATTCTATTCTACAGTCGAAACAGCAGAAAGAGCAAGTGTCACTGTTTTGAAAACATATTCCCTGCCAGTCATAATTTAAATATAATTAGCATTGTTTTCTGTAACAATGAGTGAAAAAATGACAGAAATCCTGATCCTTCTCCACAATCGAAACTCTGCAAGGTATGCAGGCATGCAGATCCACCTCTTTATTATATTTAATGCTGAAAAAGAAAAAATTCCACCTGGCAAATCTACAACTGAGCAATTATTTCCGTCCTCCGGGCAAGTGTTACATCAGAAATAGCATTTCTGGTGACGAGACAAGTTCAGCAGCTCACTGTGGGTTTGTCAGCAGCTTCACGGGGACAAAGGGGACACTGTGCTATACTTGCTGTACACAATTCTGTTGTACATCAACCAAAGATGGAAGTAGGACATGTCTCACTCTCAAATCAGACAAGGACCGATGATATCTCATTGATTCTGTTACTGTCACTCCATATCATTTATCTTCTGCTACTAAAGCATCATTGCTATTCCCTAAAGTAAAAAAGAAAAATTAGATGCTGATATGACTGGAGCATAGAACAGTAAAAAGCTTGCTTTTTTATTCTGGTGATTATATTTTAGGATATGAAATGTAGAGATAAACATCTTCACTTGGTCCCTCTGTCTGGAGGAATGTCTGTCTTGAAAATGGTGTAAATTATGCCATTATACTTGTATTCCGTAGTGGTCTGTACTTCACATTTTGGGTTGTAGACACACAAAAATATCAAACAAGAACCACAACCAAGAACTGACACCTTTATTATTGTAGCCCAGACTATCCCCCGAGTCCTCTCAGTATAGGCTGGTTTTTATTCCACCTGAAACTGCAATTCCCCAGGTTTAAGGCATATACAATTTTGTGCATGCAGATGTACAGTATATGACGTTTTGAAAGATAAAAACATAAAGGTTTTACATACCTGTGGTTAAACTTTTTGGAAATTATAGAAATGTACTGCAATTTTTATTGTTTTTAAATATTTAAAAACCTGAAGTAAAATAAACACCGTAATTATTTTTTGTTTTAAGATTTTTGTTTTGTTTTATTTCTAAACCTTGTGTGCATGCCAACTTTTTCCTAAAAATGTACAGTATATGTCACATATGCAAGCATGTCATTTTCTTCCATCCTGTTGAAAGAAGATATTAATTTTTATGAGAGGTTGTAAGAATGAATAATATCTGTGTCTCCTCAGCCATTTGCACTATTTTGTGAACCACCGAGCTTGGATTTGTTCACCGTGGCAGGTAATAACAATTTGCATATGGCGGATCTGCTTGAATTATGTAATTGTTTAATTAATTTCTGCACCTTCTGCTCATTTTTTTGTTGTTTTTTTGAAGATTGTCCAGCTGGTTAATTAAATTATTGGCTGTTTGACACAGAATATAAATGAGAGCCTGTTCAGGTCCCCCTAGTGAATCATTCCGTTTGAAATATGTTGACTCCATGTACTGTCTGACATGTTAAGTGAGGTTTAATCTTAAAGCAGAAGGTGCTCTAAGCATTTGCTTACTGTTACTGTATATGCAAAACAAATCTGCTGCCCTCTACAAAGCATGATTTATCAATCCTGGTATGACCACAAATGGATATGATGTCACTAGGCTTTCACAAGTATCATAGGCTGGAGGGGGATACCCTATAGTTAATACACCAAGTTTGACACTTTTCAGGGTTTGCTGCGGGAATTACCATAGTGGCCACAGACTCATCCTTGCAAACCTCTGTACCCTCATGTAAATGCACATAATTCAGATACAACAAAACACTGCTGCACAATAAAGCCCCAAACATTTGTGTTTAGCTAGTTAGTTTTAACTAGTTATTTTGTGTTTCATCCTTATCCTTCTTAATTTCCCTGCCAATTCATCTTGTAATAACCTAACGATTAATATTATTGCTTTTAGAGTTACCATTTCTGCAGGCAACAAAAATACATTTCTGAAAATACATTTTCCATGTAAACCCTGCATCATATTGTAGAGCAACTGGCACCTTCCTTTTTCTGGTGGATGTAGTCCACGGATGTATACAAGAGAATAATATATAATAATATATGCCATTTAGCAGACGCTTTTATCCAAAGCGACTTACAGTAGTGAATGGATACATTTTCAGTATATGTGGCCCCAGTGGGGATTGAACCCACAACCTAAGCGTTGCCAACGCCGTGCTCTACCAACTGAGCCACAGAGAACCAGGGATGTCTTTTCAAATGAACTGCCGTAGAAGCTCAAACTCATTTGACAGCCAGCTATGTAGAAGTAATGCACACCAAAATTAAATATACACCTCACTCCCCTGATAGCTTGTGTATTCAGATAACTTGTGCCGTGGAGTTGGCTTCCAATTTACTGTGATGCTGTAAAATTGGAGTAGTCATGATGTGAGTAATGGACGCAATCAAAGGCAAACAGCAAAAAAATACACTCTGTCTTGCATTCTCAAAAGCAAAAACGTTACAAACTAAGTTAAAATGTCAAAAAGAAAGATTTGCTTTCCCTTCATAAATAACTGAAAGCTACTGATAAAAAAAGAGTAGGGTAGAAGGGCACAAGGGCCATACTCTAAGGTAACCAAGGGCTGGTTCTTGCAGTGTCGTAAAATATATCTGTGAGGAACCAACTGGAACAGGGGCTGGTGGATGGGCAGACAGTTTCTGACTACCCAGCTCAGCTTAAACGTAGTGCTTAACACTGTTCATGAATAAATACATTAATTAACGGTTTGCTTCATTACGCTGCTCCTTGAGAAACTGGCTCCCCTCAAAAACATGTTGCTTTTCAATGGACCCTATCTTAGCTGTGGGTTGTGGTACCTAGTCTTAGCTAACATTAACATTAAGTTACCAAAAAATAGCAAGATATAAGCCAACATTATTATAAATAGTAATGATACATGAGTGGCTAGTGTAGCTGTCTCAGAAGTTGAGACTTGTCACGTGATACTTATAGTACTTCATGTTTCCTGTTAGGAATAAGTTCGTGATTATTTGAGTGTATAAAGCACGATTAAAATATAATATAAATATGGGTTTAAAAGATTAAAAATGTATCTACAAAACACCAAAGTTAAATATTTCATTTAAAAATGTTCCATGGTACGCAGTTATATTGTAATTCATTTGGGTCATGTGACCAGCGTTAAGTTAATTGCATTATGGGACAGAGAAGCAACAGGGATGCAGAGAGAAGGCATGCCCGTGTAAAGCTCCAGAAGTTAATTCTACATGAGGTCTAAGAGGCGCACACGGTAATTGTCTTTATTTGATTAATTGGTTTATGTTTGTTGTTGTGCATGGACAATGTGATACTTTGTGTGAGCGATACTTTTGAGTTTCTTTGCATTTCTCATGGACGGACATGTTCAGACCAGCTCAACAATGGACGCTAATTGAAAGAATCAATAACGGAAGGAGGCATAACCTATGCCTACATTAATCGAACATTTTATGTTTTTATTTCTTTTAGTTTTCACGGTGTCTGCTGAGTGTGTGAGAGAAAATAAATCTTCAAAAGACATCTGTATGAAGCATGGCCATTATTCCATTGGACCTGTGTAGCTACAGTGAAAACGTACCGCCAGCGACGTGGCCGAGAGAGAGAAAGATAGAGCGAATGCGGGAGCAGCCAGCAGCGTGTAGCCGAAGAAGAATTCCATTGAGAGAGATCGAGAGAAGTTTTGCCGTTTCGCCGGGAGAGACGAGTCGGTGCCGCGGTTTCGCCAAGAGAGGACAGCGTTTACCAGCGTACAGCTCTGCAAATATCCTGCAAGGAGCAGGCTTCAGCGCGCAGAGTTTTGGTTCATATCATCGCGGTCGTCTTCAGGCAGACTGGCTTTAGGTTTACAAATTTATGAACATTTGCAAGTTTGGGAAAAGAGGATTTGATTTATTAGCATTATAACCTATTTGCAATTCTTGAGTTACTACTGCTGTTGCATGTTGTGAATGTTCTAATGTGTGCTTTGAAGTTAATGTTGTTTGACTAGGCTAATTGAGAGTTGAGTTGAAATGCAGCATAATCAAATGAGTGCATTAAGGTTTATTTGAGTAAATAGCTACTACATTATTAGCCTAGATAATTGGTTAGCACTCATAAGTAGGATTACTGTACATAGCCTAAAAGTGACGATCGATACAGCACATAACACAACATCATAATGTCTGTTCACGAGGAAGAAGTACAATGTGGTGAATTTAGTAAACCAATTGAGTTCCTTCAATTAGAATTAACCAAATTAAATGAACAATTAGGAACAGAAACTGATGATGCTGAAAGGGAGAAATTAGAGTCACTCATAGATGAGATAAATACTAAAATAAAAGTAAACCGAACAGCACAGGAGGAGTTTACCGCCGCCACTTTAAAGAAAGACAAAACTAGGAAATCTTCACGGGACAGAAAGTTAACCCCAAAAATGCTGGAGCTGAAGCAGCAAGAGGCTTCTAAAATGGAGAGTAAATTCAGCACGCTGTATGAAAAGTGGAAGGAAGTTAGAGCTACGCGTGCCAAACTGAAAGAAGAGTGCTCTGACAATGATTTATCCATCATGATGGATGTTGTTGAAGGGCTAGAGATGCAAGTGAAAGATGCGTATGGAGACATACGATCTCAGTCTGCGCCTTCTACCGATATTAGAAGAAAGACGGATTCCTGCGTAGCAGTAACAGAGAATTTGATGGGGCTAATGCAGAAATACGCATGAGTGAAGTGGGGCAAGATGAGTTTGATGCTGAGGCAGAAGGAGCAAGACTCCATAAGGTGCTTGACATAGAGTATGCCCAGTCCATATTCGGGACTACAATCACCAAACATACTGCTCGTAACCACCACTCAGGCAGTTTATCAGAACAGCAAAACGTCACAGCAAAAATAGCAGAATGTGCTGCAGAGCTTGCTGCAAAGAAGGCTGAAATTGAGATGGAGGATGCTATCGCCGCACAAAGGCAAGCTATCGCTTCAAGCACAAAGGCAAGAGCTTAAAAAGCTAGAAAATCAGAGAGATCTTCAAGTAATAGCTGCTAAGCTTAGGGTGTACTCTCAGGAAGTTGACTCAGATGAGAGATGTGACGAAAGTAGATCAGCAGGCAGTGAGGCTTTTTCAGGCCATTTCTCATCCAGTACCTAACAAAGAAATTAAGAAGGAACAAACATGCAAGAACAATGACAATAAACAAACAAACAGTACTAACAATGAAGCATCATTAGTACAAGCCCTTCATGATACAATGGTACTTCCCTAACTTCAAAGAGTTTGCTGATTTCATGGCAGAAGAGGCAGAAATTGCGTGCAATCCCATGACATCCTTTCATGCGTTGAAGCCTACTGAAGAAAGGCTATCCAGAGATCTTAAGCGCCCAAAGGCCAGTGCGTTCACCACAAACGTGAGAGCACCAGATGAGTCAAATACAGTGGTGAAAACACACAATGCAGTGGTGAGCAGCTCAAAGGAGTCTTCTGGAGGCAAGAAAGTAAACCCTCCATCCTCATCTTCAAACCCAGTCAAATGCATGTGCTGTGGAGAGAGCCACTCCATTCACAAATGCCAGAAGTTCGTTGACAAGCCTGTGGAGGACAAGAAAAAGTTCATATTTGACAACAACCTGTGCTTCGGCTGTCTTAGAAAAGGGCACAATTCAAAGGACTGTAAGAATAAAGCTACTTGTGGCATATGCAAGAGACATCATCCAACACCACTTCATGAAGACCGTCCTTCTGCAGACAAATCATCTTCTCATTCCATGCAAGCAGAAGAAAACACATCTTCTCTTTCCTGCTATGTAAACAAAGGCGATGGTGGGAGCACATCTATGATAGTGCCGGTATGATTTCTTCGACCACCACCACTGAACCAGAGATCTTAGTGTATGCCCTTCTGGATACCCAGAGTAGCAACACCGTTATAGACCAGGAAGTGTGTGAGAGGATAGGGACAGTTTTAGAACCAGTCAAGTTGAAGCTTTCCACTATGATGGGAAAAGACTCTATCGTTAAGAGTGAAAGAGTTAGTGGACTCAGGGTTAGAGGGTTTAACTCGCAAAGTTTTATCAACTTGCCACCTGCCTACACCAGGGATTTCATCCCACTCGAACATTCTCACATTCCCACCCCTGACACAGCAAAAAGGTGGAAACATCTGGACAGCATAGCACATGAAATACCAGAGCTGATGGATTGCGAAGTAGGACTACTAATAGGCTACGACTGCTCCAGAGCATTAGCTCCACGGCAAGTAATCACAGGAGGTGATTACGAGCCATATGCCATAAAGACGGACCTGGGATGGAGCATTGTCGGCAGTTCACCACGAGTCGTAAGGTCAACAGATGTGACAGGTCTGTGTCATCGTATATCTGTCAAGGAACTTCCACCAATGACACCAGCCGCTGTCATCAGAGCCCTCGAATCAGACTTTAAAGACACAAACCCTGGGGAAAAAGGCATATCGCAAGATGACATACAATTCTTACAGACCCTGAATGGAAGAATACAGCAGAACACTGATGGTCACCTGGAAATGCCCCTCCCCTTTAAGACACGCCCACAACTGCCAGACAATAAGCATCTGGCTTTCGTGCGACTGAAGCACCTGAAAAGAAAACTTGAGAAAAATCCCAAATTCAAGGATGACTATGTCAGATTCATGGAAGGTGTCTTCAAGGATGGCGACGCAGAGAGAGCTGAGAACCAACCCAAAGAAGGAAATGTGTGGTATATTCCACACCAAGGGGTCTATCACCCTAGAAAGCCAGAGAAAATAAGGGTTGTGTTTGACTGTTCTGCCAAGTATGATGGCATGGCTCTGAATGATCACTTATTGACTGGACCTGATCTTACAAACGGGTTGACAGGAGTACTCTGCCGATTCCGCAAATACCCAATCGCAGTCATGTGTGATGTGGAAAAAATGTTCCACAGGTTCCATGTAAACCAAGAAGACAGAGATTACTTACGGTTCCTGTGGTGGGAAAAAGGGGACTTAAACTCAGAACCAAAGGAATATCGCATGAAGGTCCATCTTTTTGGAGCAGCATCGTCTCCTGGCTGCGCCAATTATGGAATAAAGTACCTTGCGAGTCAAAATGACGAAGAGTATCCCTTAGCAGCCGACTTCATCAAAAATAGCTTCTATGTTGATGATGGCCTCGTCAGTGTAGAACATGTAGACACAGCCATCCAACTGGTGAGAGAAGCGCAAAATGTGTGTGCAAAGGGGAGATTACACCTCCACAAGTTCATATCCAACAACAGAGAGGTCTTGGAGTCAATTCCTGACAGTGAACGAGCTAGTGGAGTTCAGGATGTGGATCTCAATCATGGTGAACTCCCAGTCCAGACCGTGTTGGGAGTAAAGTGGAGTGTGAACAGCGACACATTCTCCTTCAAAGTCACCCTGGATGAGAAACCAGCAACACGGCGCGGAATCCTTTCGACTGTAGCCTCTGTGTTCGACCCATTAGGATTCCTGGCTCCCTTCATATTACTGGGAAAGAAAGTGCTGCAGGAAATGTGCCAAAGGGGCATAGGATGGGACGAACCACTACCCGGAGAATTAAAACCACGATGGGAAAGCTGGCTGAATGATCTGGAGAATTTGCAAAAACTTCAGATTCCAAGATGCTTTGCTCCTGAAAACCTAGGGAAGATCCAAAGAGTAGTTACAAACAGCAAGTTAGTTCTGGAAATTACTAGACTTATTCAAATATTTGCATCATAAATCATAGTAATTTGGTGGGAGTGTAGCTGTCTCAGAAGTTGAGACTTGTCACGTGATACTTATAGACATTTTACATTTACATTTTAAGCATTTAGCAGACGCTCTTATCCAGAGCGACTTACAAGATGTGCATTAATACAAGGCGAGAACAATCAAAGTTAGCGTACAAGATCAGTGCAGTAAAACGGCAAAAGACATCATTGCAGGCATCTGCGTATCATACCTGTAACATTGGGAAAGAAAAGGTTAGTGGGTGTTTTTTTTTTTTTTTTTTTTTTTTTTTAAACAAGTAAACAGATTGACTAGATGGACAGTGTTCAGTGGTAGTGGAGTCTGAAGAGGTGGGTTTTGAGTCTCTTGCGGAAGATTGGAAGTGATTCCGCAGTCCTGACCGATTGCGGGAGGTCGTTCCACCAACGAGGGACCAGGACAGAGAAGAGGCGAGACCGCGAGGAGCCGGCTGCCAGGCGCCCGGAGGGATGGGGCAGTCAGTCTGCCAGCGGAGGCGGAGCGGAGGGGTCTGGACGGGGTGTAGGGCGTGATGAGTGACTGGAGGTGCGGGGAGCAGTACCTTTGGCAGCTGAAAAGCCAGCACCAGTGACTTGAATCTGATGCGTGCTGCGATGGGGAGCCAATGCAGAGAGGAGAGTAGAGGGGTGACGTGGGTGAACTTCGGCTGGTTGAACACCAGGCGAGCAGCAGCGTTCTGGACTAGTTGCAGTGGCTTGATGGCACAGGCCGGAAGGCCTGCCAGCAAGGAATTGCAGTAGTCCAGACGTGAGATCACCAGGGCCTGGACCAGGAGTTGAGTGGCCTCTTGGGTGAGGAACGGTCTGATCCTCCGGATGTTGTGGAGGGAGAACGGCAGGTCCGAGAGATCGCTGCAATGTGGCTCGAGAAGCACAGCTGGTTGTCTAGGTTACCCCCAGACTCCTGGCAGACTGGGACGGAGACACTATGGAGCCTTCCACGGTAATGATGCATCAATCATCGGGAGCCCTTCGCTGGGAGGAAGAGCAGCTCTGTCTTCCCCAGGTTCAGCTTCAGGTGGTGGGTGGACATCCATGCGGAGATGTCAGCCAGGCATGCAGAGATCCGTGCCGGGACCTGGGTATCAGATGGAGGAAGGAGAGAACAGTTGAGTGTCATCAGCATAACAGTGATAGGAAAAACCATGAGCAGAAATAACAGAGCCAAGTGACTTGGTGTACAGAGAAAATAGGACAGGGCCTAGCACCGAGCCCTGCGGGACACCGGTAGAGAGGGTGCGGGGAGAGGAGAGGATCCTCTCCAGGCCACCTGGTAGGACCGGTCGGCCAGGTAGGACTCGAACCATGTCAGCGCAGATCCAGAGATTCCCATCTCGACGAGAGATGAGAGCAGGATCCGGTGGTCCACGGTGTCGAACGCCGCCCGACAGGTCAAGGAGGAGGAGGACGGAGCTAAGGGATCGGGACTTAGCGACGTGAAGAGCCTCAGTGACCGCAAGGAGAGCAGTCTCTGTGGAGTGGCCTGCTCTGAACCCAGATTGGTTGGGATCGAGTAGGTCGTTCTGTAAGAGATGAGCAGACAGTTGATTATAGACAGCCCGCTCTAACGTTTTGGAAAGGAATGGGAGGAGAGAGACAGGTCGGTAGTTAGAGATGACAGCAGGATTCAGAGAGGGTTTTTGAGGAGGGGGACAACCTGAGCACATTTGAGGGAGGAGGGGACAGAGCCAGAGGAAAGAGAGAGTTAATGACATTAGAGACAACGGGAGGATGTCCATAGCAATGGACTGGAAGAGGGGGGAAGGAATGGGATCAAGAGGGCAGGTGGTGGGACGGTGGGAGAGAACAAGTTGAAGGATGTCTGAGTCAGGGAGGGATGAGAAGGAGGACAGAGAGGTGGGAGGTTTAGGTAGCGGGATGGGAGAGGGAGGGGTAGGGGGGAAGGAGTTGCGAATGACCTCAACCTTCTCGTGAAAGAAGGATGAGAAGTCATCTGCGGTTATAGAGGAGGGGGTGGGGGAGGAGGAGGGGTGAGGAGAGAGGAAAATGTAGCATAGAGTTTACGTGGGTTGGAAACAGAGGATTGAATCTTAGAGAGGAAGAATGCAGACTTAGCAGAGGAGATAACATATAGTACTTCATGTTTCCTGTTAGAAATAAGTTCGTGATTATTTGAGTGTATAAAGCACGATTAAAATATAATATAAATATGGGTTTAAAAAGATTAAAAATGTATCTACAAACACCAAAGTTAAATATTTCATTTAAAAATGTTCCATGGTACGCAGTTATATTGTAATTCATTTGGGTCATGTGACCAGCGTTAAGTTAATTGCATTATGGGACAGAGAAGCAACAGGGATGCAGAGAGAAGGCATGCCCGTGTAAAGCTCCAGAAGTTAATTCTACATGAGGTCTAAGAGCGCACACGGTAATTGTCTTTATTTGATTAATTGGTTTATGTTTGTTGTTGTGCATGGACAATGTGATACTTTGTGTGAGCGATACTTTTGAGTTTCTTTGCATTTCTCATGGACGGACATGTTCGGACCAGCTCAACAATGGACGCTAATTGAAAGAATCAATAACGGAAGGAGGCATAACCTATGCCTACATTAATCGAACATTTTATGTTTTTATTTCTTTTAGTTTTCACGGTGTCTGCTGAGTGTGTGAGAGAAAATAAATCTTCAAAAGACATCTGTATGAAGCGTGGCCATTATTCCATTGGACCTGTGTAGCTACAGCTAGCATGCTAACTACCCCTACCTAATTTAGCCAGTATTAACACTACCATACAAGCTAGTTTGCTAGGCAACCTCCACTTAAACTTACTGTTATAACAGCTATGCTTACCTATTGGTATTCATATTTCATCTTTTTATTTGGTTGATTTATAATCAAGGAATGTCAACGGAAAAAGGTTGAGAGTAATAATTGGTTTAAAAGAATGGGTTTCAGCCTCTTTTATTCCAAGCTAACAAATCACTGCTGATTCATTCATGTAACTTTGGCCCCAAGTTTAGTTGTAGCTATTTTGTATAATTTTGATAGCAATACTTTGGTACGCACATAGGGACATATTTTTGTTGAGATTCATATTTACAGGAAGCAGTCTGTCTTTAGAGTATATAGTATATCCCAAGGTTCCACACATTCATATAAATGCTTTGCCAAGACCTAATAACCTAGACTAATCCACACAAATTGCTTTTAATTCAATTGCTTTTATGAGGAATACCTTTTAAGACATGTTCTGAACTATCCACCTCATTACATGTAAAAATTATCATTACTGGCTAAGTTCTGTTAAAGGTGACTGTATGATATTGTTTTTGAGCTGAAAAAAAGTGTGTTGGGCTCTCAAAGTGTTTAATTTATGCGCAAGTTCAGTGAATGCTTTGATTTAATCTTTGATGAAGTAAAAGACAAGTTATGTTATTATTCAAGCTTCCATGTTAGTTTATAAATGTATTTTGTTTCAATAGAATATGTGTGAAAAATGCAAGGGACTAATTTAAGTATGAAAGCCGATGGTAACATTTTGCCCGTTTGTGTTGCAATAACCTATTTGGAATAATTGTTATCTATATTTTCTGTATAAATAAATGCATTAAAATAAATAATGCATTAAAATAAATAATCTATATTTTTACATGAATGTACTCCTGTGACTGACCTTTTCCAAAAGCTTTTAAATTATCATAGCAATCAGCAGCTTTGCCACAATGTTTAGCATAATTGATTAGCAATTCATTTTCCAAAGTCAATTGCATTGACATGTTTGAGACAAAGCAGAGAGGCAGCAGTGGTGAGTTCAATTTAGAAACAACATCAACAAAGTGTGCCATGGATTACATGTCATCCGCACACCAATTCAGACCGTTAATGATGAAGATTTTCAGTATCAACATCAACAATTTTATGGTAAGAGGAACCACTTGATGCCTGATGCTATTGAACACATAAGCACCATCTTGTGTTTCAGCTGCATGTTGAAGTTCATGTTTTCATTATTTGTGACTCAAGCCATAATGGTCAAAATTGTTTCTTCATAAACAAAGCTGGGCAAGATCAGCAATAAGAAAACTAATTGTGGAGAGAAAAAATAGCACTTTTTATTTTATTTTTATTTATTTATTTGTAAATTAAAGTTAAGGAACACAGTCTATTGTTTTGATTATTTGTATGTCTTTCTTCTGGTTTCTCTTCCATATAACAGCATTGCCAGATTATGCTATTCTTTCTGGTCCATTTCTGTACAGTACATGAAATGCATGCAGTTGCCCTAGGTCGAAAGGCCACACCCAAAATTGCAACCAAATATGTTTTTGAAAACATCAGTATCGTTTCACTGCATTGATTGATATCACATTTGGTACCTTTATAAGACATGACGGAATCTTATTCACATGCCACATATAGCCATATTCATACAATTAATTCACAAAACAGGATTTTTTTTCAGTATTGCCTGATTTGACAGTTTTATTTTTCATAGCATGCAGATGTGTGTGATATACTTTTCAGTGCCTATTGTAGTGTTATGGCTGCCAGGCCCCTACATGAACACATACAGGTAACTGCCCAAATAAAGGAAACACTTGAGTAAATGAAGGGTTCTGACAGCTCTGTTATCGTGTTAGGTGCATTTTCCTGGCATGGTGTAGGTCCACTCAACCCCTTAGTATGATTACCTTCATCATATGGTGAAGCATTTCTATCCTGATGGGAGTGGTCTCTTCAGGATGACAATGCCCCCATCCACAGGCCACGAGTGGTAACTGAGTGGTTTAATGAGCATGAAAATGATGTAAACCATATGCCATTGCCATCTCAGTCACCAGATCTCAACCCATTTGAACACAACAGCATTTGGGAGATTCTGGAGTGGCGACTGAGACATCATTTGTCACCAACATCAACAAAACACCAAACGATGGAATTTCTTGTGGGAGAATGGTGTTGCATCCCTCCAATAGAGTTCCTGACACTTTTAGAATCTATGCCAAGGCGCATTGAAGCTGTTCTGGCAGCTCAGGGTGGCCCAACACCCTATTAAGACACTTTATGTTGGTGTTTCCTGTATTCTGGCAGTTAACTGTACTCCTTAATAGACCTTTTGGTCCCTGGCCATTCCTAATATGGTGGCAAAAATAGTATATTTTCACAAAGCTAAAATTGTGCAACTTTTTGGTCATAAACTGTAAAGGTTTTGATGCTCTAGGGGTCTCCAATCTTATCCAAGACAGGTTGGTGTGGGTGCAGTCTTTTGTTCAAGCCCAGCACTGAACCACCTGATTCAACAGAGTTGAATTATATGTTTTAGTGCTGGGCTAGGACAAAAGCCTTCCCCCACACTGCCTCTCTTCGGATAAGATTAGAGACCCCTGCTCTAGATCATAAGCTCCCTGCAAAATGTCCACCAATTTCTTGTTTCATACAGGCAACATTTTGCACATTCATCAGGCATAAACTAGATGCCAACTGTATTTCATTTTTATCTCAGTGTCAAAAGCCATACATGATATTAAATCATACTGTCATCTCTCTGAGGTGCATGATGTATACATTTTTTTCAAAAGATCATTGCATAGGTTTTTGGAGAATTCTCTCATTTGAGAAACGAACCAGACCAGATGAAGATCTCATCAGTTGAAACATTGTTTTTGATGCTAGAAACATTGCTGTTGACTTACTCGAACCAAGAGCACATTATTTACGCATAGTGAAGACTTGGCGAGGCACTGAGATCAATAAACAAATCAGACTGGTAATAGAGAAGATCGTGAATCAATGTGTACTGTTACAGCGTCAAGGTGGGATCAAGTAAGGCCACCAACTGTCTCTTTTTCAAATGTCCATTGAGTGAAATTGTGTGCGAAAATATGCTCTGTTGTACAAAAGTCTCAGACATTTTAGTCTTTTTCTGTTTGGAGGGAAACTAAAACATATTACATGTTCATCTGAAGGTGTCAAGACTTTGGCCAAGGAACAGTCACTCAACTGGTAATGCCCTAAAAAGTGTAATTGTTTTTGTGTATGTATATAACAGGGTCGAATTATGCTACCACTAAATAATTACAGCTGTATTTAGATTATCCCAATTCAATTATATATATTCATACAGTACCTCCTCAGAAATAGTAACCTCAGAGTTACGGACTGACTGGTTGAGGGAACAGGTACGAAACCGAAAGTAGTGTGCACGATTGCGTATTATCAAGCTCCATGTCATGGGTGCATATGGTGAGCATTAAATGAAAACGAGACACTTTTTCCATTGATAAAAAACTTGAAACACTATCAAAATGAGGGGCAATGTGGAGAAGTCAGTGTTTGATATAAAGAATGCCAATGAATAAATGAACAGTTTGCAAAAGATGCAGATGGCAGCTTGCCAAAAATGAGATATCTTTTGGAATGGAAGAAAAACAGAATGAATGTTATGTTTGATTGCCATTTACTTAATTATTGGTTATACATTTGAACAGTGGTGGGCCGTCAGGGCCTGCAAGGCCTTCTCTGCTGGCCTAAAAAATATCTGAATCACAGACTGATGTTAATTATATTTTTTCCATTTATACTTATTAAATAATTCCAAACGGTCTGTCCGCTTCCTTTCATAGCTTTTCTGGTTGCGTTGCTTCCAGACGTGTATTTTCATATTAAAGCATTTAACCAATCACATTTCAGCCATCATTTGTTGCCAGGGTCAAAGAAATCTGCCTGGAGGCCTTCACAATCAGTTCTGCAGGCCCTGTAGCATAAAATAAGTGTTGATCAAACTGTTGCTTCAACCAATCAGATTTTGAGTTGGGGATACGAAGGCCTTCTAGAAGGCCTAGGTAACGTCGGTGTATTCACACCCTTTGATTGGATAGTCAGAGAGTGTCTGACTATGATGTAATGTGATTGGTTAAATGCTTTAATATGAAAATACACGTCTGGAAGCAGCGCAATCAGGGGAAAAGCTATGAAAGGAAGCGGACAGACCATTTGGAATTATTTAATAAGTATTCATGGACAAAATATAATTAACATCAGTCTGTGATTCAGACATTTGAGCAGACATTTTCAGCCCTAAAGCGAATTAAAACTTATACCAGAAATACGACAGGGCAGGCTAGACTTTCAGCATTAGCTTCGATGGCGAAGGAAAGGACTTCTTGATGGAACTGAAACACACGGATAATCTGTACGACAGAGTAATTGAACTCTTTTTGAGGAAAGAAAGGGGGATGGATTTTGTGTACAAATAATAAGGATTTTTGGTGAGTAAAATGTTGCTATTTTCCTAAATAATATTGCAATTTTATGAGGTTATTATTGATGATTTTTTATGTGTGTCGCAGCTGTAGCACCCCGGGTTTGTTTCTTCAGTAAAGGCATTTATTCTGGATACACGAGTTATCTATCTTCGATGCAACGGCAGCGGGTGTCTGTTCGGTTTGTTTTTGCACTTTGTTTATTTATCTTTCTTCAGTCATGTTTCATTCTCGTTCTGTTCCACGTCTGTCATTGTTCCTGTTCAAGTTCCTCTCCTTGTCTTGTCATGCACTTCGGGAAATTCTATGTTTCGTTTTTTAGGGAGGAGGAGGAACGCATAAAGAAATCTGCGTGCGAATAAAGCGGAACGTGAGAAGCGTACAGAGATAGGACGAGAGGAATGACAGCGATAGTTAGAAGCGTGAGATAATTAGTGATTAGTAGTGTTAGTAACTTAATCTAAATCCCTAATGTTAGTAGATTAGTTGGTTAGTACTATATACATCTAACTAATATATACAAAGTGTAATTAGAAAGTAAGAAGGAAGTAAAACGAGATTAGAAACGAAGACGGAAAAACCGAAACATAGAATTTCCCGAAGTGCATGACAGAACGAGAATGAAACATGACTGAAGAAAGATAAATAAACAAAGTGCAAAAAGAAACCGAACAGACACTCAAAACATAACAATAAGATGGCTTTTATAGCCATAAAATAGTTATTGAGGGGTGGATTGATTCAGACGGAGCACTACTGAAGGCCTAGGTGTGAAATGCACGGCCCGCCACTGCATTTGAACCAATGTTTATGGCTACAGAATTAATTTAGCTTTTTAAAAATCAGGTTACAAGTATAAGGTCACCCTGGAGTATAAAAATGTGGTAACACATGTAAAACCCATATGTCATCCATCACCATGGGGAAAGGCAAAGAACTCTCAGGGGAAACAAGACAGCGTTGTTGACCTTTACAAGTCAGGAGATGTGAATAAACAAATGAAAAACTAAAGAGTCCACTTCCCACTATTAGGTCAATAATTACGAAGTTTAAAACCATTGGAACAGTGGTAAACCTGCCTGGTTGCCCCCATGCACAGTGAGGCAGATGGTTTAGGAATCAAAGAAAAATCCAAGGCCCACAGTTGGGGAAAAATATAAAAATATTACTTCTTAAACAAAATCTTTTTTCTCAGAGCAATTGTATTAGTATAAAATAATATAATGTTCCCATTGTTTTAAGCATATAATATAGCTCATTGCCTATATTACCTCTTTATCAAGGGTAGGAATAACTTTGGAGGGTACTGTGTGCCTTTTGTCTGCAAAACATTATGGATTGTGCACATTTCATAGATCTGTGTAGTATTAGCCCAGGCTGTAGCTGTCATTGTAGTGCCACCATGCAAAAGAGTCAAGCGCAGAGCAGATTGTCAATGCTGCTTCTGCTGTTTATTTCACATGTAGTATATTCTCCTTCACATCAAACACTAATGCATATAGTGCCAATGAGTTTGTTTTTAATCATTTTTGTAGATTTGCTAGCTTTCTGAAAATGTCAAGGGCATCTCACCTTCATTACATATTCTGTCACAATGGTCTTAAAGCATAATAGCAGCTTGAAAAAAGTATATTGTTTAGGCACAATGAGGCACAAAAGGAGATAGTATGTGTTTTTAGCTGGGTACATAGCATTGACTCATAGTGTCACATGCTGCCAATTCAGTCCTTTGAGTGATTTGAAAAAATGTATTTCTGTAACAGGTAAATAACAATCCAGTTGGAAATATATTTCACTCTTGATAGGTTATATGTGTTGGAAAGAGAATATAATAATATAATATATAATAATAATAATAATAATAATATAATATACGCCATTTAGCAGACGCTTTTATCCAAAGCGACTTACAGTAGTGAATGCATACATTTTTCAGCATATGTGGTCCCAGTGGGGATTGAACCCACAACCTAAGCATTGCCAACGCCATGCTCTACCTACTGAGCCACACAGAACCACGCTTTATGCTATAACAGATGATATTACCTGTAGTGTTGAATAACTGTACAATAATGTGACTGCATTTTTGCCAGTTAGAATGTCCATCTTAGACCCGGAAATTGCCAATAAGTTCGGGTTTTGTGTTGCTTTCCGCCACAAGGAGCCCTTAGTGTTCAGTTCAGTTCATTTGGTTCTTAGTGTACATTCACTCACAGCTGCCTCCCAAAACAGGGCTTTAAGCACAAAACTACAAAAATAAAACCCCAAATCATTATTGCAAATAAGTGGTGGTCTGCAGGGAACAATCACCTCCCGGAACCCAAAAAATACTTCAGTCACTTCAGTGTAGAATATGTAAAAATGCGTTATTTCTTCATCGTTACTCCCCTGAGTCTCTGAATGAAGACAAACTCTGATTAATTTCAACAATCGCTCTAATTAAAGCAATTATAATTTCAAAAATGAATTTGAACCATGGCCATTGTGATTGTAAACACAATTATAACATAATGTCTTAATCCCCATGATAGAAATTAATATTAAAATAATTTTCCACATACAATTTCATACTGTATTTCCATGTTGTTTGAGGATTGTTGTGAGAGGGCTCACATTCAAAATGTGTTAACATCTTCAAATTCATGAATATTTTTGAACTTAGCTTTGCTAAAAATCCAGGTTTATATACCCAAAACTTATAGTAGGACACCCACACAGTGCAAGTTTGAAAGCCATTCACATATTTTTAAAATGAATTTATCCTGAAGTTTTAAGAAGAAAGGGACATACTCTGAATATGTATTCATAGTTTTGGGTCATGAAGAAAAAGGGAATTATTGTGAATGACAAGCTCCATTGAAGAATTAGTGCCGCAAGAATGGAGCGGTTAGATAACGATTTCCAAACAGGCATTTATTTAATTTCTTTGCTACAGGCAGCAGTTCCTCTAAAGGAAAGAATCCTGATAAGATAGGCTTTCTACATCACACTGTCTCTGTGACACCACTATTGTTTATAACTTTCTTGCAGCTGAAAACTGAAAGCAAAGATGAAGTATTTCATTTCATGAATTGCTTCCTAACCCTGCCATTTCTTTACCTTAAAGATGTTGAAGAGAATGACATGTTTTCAAGCAAAGATGCCAATTGTTAACTCTTTCCTAATTGAATGAATAATCTTGTCAACATTCCAAATACCTACACTCAAAGTCACACGCTTAATGGAATTTAATGCCAGCCCTTTTTTAACCTATTTGACCAAACATTCAAGTTGAGTGTTATTTTAAGCGTAAGACACTGTTTTCCTATCCATATCTGATTCTAGTCTGATTTGGACCAGGATTCAATCAACATTTGCCCTTAAGTTTGACTTAAAATTAAACACAAGAGTTGCATTTTTTTTCACAAACACAGGGTGGTCAGGCATTTATTTGTGTGTCAAAGAGGACAAATTTTGATTAAACTCAGGCCTTGGATTTTGTTGTATAGCCCTTAGCCTATTTATCATTTCAAAAAAGATAAGTCAGAATTTAAGCCTTGGTAGCAACTCATGAGCAACTCAGGGTTTCAGCTGGTCACCATTTCTTTGTTAATCTTTGAAAGGAGACTGTCGTCTGCTTGCTATAACAAACTATTGATGGTTATTAAATTAAACAGCATTCCATTTATGCAAGCACTTTAGACAAATATCCTAGATCGGTCTTCCTTAATGCCATCTGACATTTTTTAGCCAACCCATTTTCATTCGTAGAGCTGAAAATGAATTAAGAAACCAGCGCAAAGACAGAAATGCAAAGAGAAATTCTTGTTACTGGCTGAATTACTTGTGAATAGTTTCGATTTTCCAGTTGAATACTTTCATTGACTTGCGGAGTCAAATATTCTGAGAGGGGCAAAATGTGACATCTGAATTGAAATGGCTGTGCTCGCAATCGGATTGCTCTCAAAATGGCATCCGTCTTCCTCTCTGTGTAGTATATTGGGTTTATTGTATCAATCACATCTTGATTATTGTTTTACAACATGGTATTCTGCTCATGTGTATGTTGAGCTTGTTGAGTCTCAAGCTAATGATGATCTTTATGTATAAGAGGAAAGACAAGTCAAGGAAGTGTGATGCAACTTCATGGTAACCACTGCATAGCAGCATGCTACTGCCAATGTAAATTGTATTCCTTACACTCACTGTAGAAAGTAATTGCATCACTGTCAGCTCCTGACAGGGTTATGATAACATCAATAGCATTCATGAAATTTAATTACTGCACTCATATAACGGTTGAGGTACAAAGTTATAGAGGGGCTGAGGGAGTCATGACACAGACCATTAGCAAATCCAGTCTCCATTTGTCTATTGAATTACGTTAAATGTCAATCTCAGCTGGCCACAGTCAATATTTTACCCATGACACTATGTAAATGTCTGTCAAGATGAATCAAATAACAATGTTAATGAAGGAAGCACAAAAACATCTGACCCTTTCAAATGCAAAGTGATTTAAAGAAGCCCAGAATTCATGCATTAAAAACATTTTGGCAATGACAGTAGGTGAGACTAATATTACAGATGAACCGATCTTATACTGTATGTCTTGTGTTGATACACGTTATACTTTGGAGCTGTTGAGAAAAAAATGTCTACTGGGTATCAAAAGAGACTTTATTTATGCATCTGTTTTAAGAAAATACTAAACTGATTTTGTTTAATCACTTTGATTATTTGGCTAGTCATGACTGAATGTCATGATCTTTCATACAGAATGCAAAAATAAATCATAATAATAAAATAAATAAATAAATAAATCACACAATACAAATGGCATAGAGAAAATCATGTAAGTAAAGGAATAAAGCAATTTAAAGAAATAAAATAATAAAGAGTGGATAAAATAAATAAATAAATAAATAAGATTTGCTCATTAATGTTGCTAATTATAAGCTAGATTAAAAAGGTATGTTTTCAGTTGCCATTTAAAGATATCCACTGCGCCCACTTCTCTAATACTTTGGTAGGGAGTTCCACAATTTAGGTGTGTAGTGGATGAAAGCAGCTTCCCCAATTTTCTTTTCAAGGACTGACAGAGCGGATGGAACGGACCTTCGGAACCACCGTATCACCTCGTCAGTTGGGGGAATCAAGAAAGAAAAAAGAATTTTCAGAATCAATAATAAAGTGCCTTGAGGCAATCATGCCATGAATGAATGCCATGAGGCTGAAGCGAGCTAGAATACTTCCACTGGCCATTCCACACAGTCAGCAATGTCTGAAACTGGCAACAAAAAAAATGATGGCCAAATGTAGTCTGCCAATAATAGGCCATGAACTGGATGAGTATGAGCCACAACACCTCAACAAGATTCCTACACCATATTGCATTGTTGTCACTTCCACTTCCACTCCATCAAAAAGGCTACACCACCACACCTTTCACATCAGCAATTCCGCTGTCATGGCTCTTTTATGAAGACAAGCCGTTCAGCTTTCTGCAAGGACCCGCCTGGAGAATGTTGTTACTAAGAGAAGCTGCCCGTCTTTACTGTGATGGACAATGAGAAGCTGTGGCACCACTTCACTAAACTACCAAGATGCACACAATAGGCAGCGGCAGCCCTTAGGATAGAAAAAGGCCAGCTACATTTGGAGTGGAATGAAAGAAAGTAATTCATAATTCATTGTTAAAATCAATGTGTTTCTGTATTTACAGTGGCACAGAAAGAAACATCCACAGATAACTTTGTAGTCAATCCGTATTTTATGATTCTGACCATTTATGAGCACATGGTTGAACTAGCTAATCTCAGGATAAGTGAAAAGATAAAAAAGATCAATATTTTGTAATGAACCTACAAGTATATATTATTACAAGAATATGTATTTATTTTTCACTTTTCTACTGGTAGGTTGTCTGCCCTTTTGTTAAGATATTCTGTGCATCTTAATTAAGTAGTGATTGAAGATGACACCTGGCTGCGCCAGTCCGGCCCTGGCTGGGAGCCCCGATCGGGGGCAGCATTTGGCTGTCCGCCCCAGGAGGAAGGGGGCGGGAGAGCCGGCACAAGCTCGCCGAGGAGCGGTAAGGTGACCTGGTAAACATAGTTGGGCGAGTCCAGTCTCGGAAGAGGCGGATCGTTGCCTTGAGGTATTCGCTTGTCCCGGGAAAAAATCTGAAACAAATACAAAAAACAAAGTAGTGATTGAAGACTGGTTGGTCGAATCCACGTCATCAAGTGCAACAATGGAAACACAAATAATTTTGAACTTTGGCGTGCTGCATAGTGACACCTACAGCTTGTGTGCATCTGTGCTGTTCCGTCTATTAAAAACAATGATGGGGAAGTCGCGATTCTGATGTCTATGCGGAAAAACCTACAAGGAGGCAACATGTGTAGGCCACGTGGACACACAAGGGGCGCAGTGCTTGCAGACATTAAACAAAAAATAAGATGGTGGAGAGTAGGAGAGTAGACCGCCCTGATGGATATCCACAAGGGTAGGACAGGCGTGCAGAACAATATGCTAATTGCTGTGTACAACGGACCAATCAATAGGGAGGTCCTTGTGCAAGGACTAGTTGCATAGGGTGACTAGTTGCTATAGAGCTCCACCTTGTAGTGATTGATGTCAACCTGACTGCACAGTGCTACAATGATGAAGTCCAGGGACGTGCTGTCCTTGCTGCAGGCTGTTCCTGACACGGTTCTGTTCCAGTACAACAACAGTCACTATCATGTACCCCCCTGTAACAATAGCTTCCTTGTGAGATTTGAATGTGACAGCTGTTCCACAGGTGCCTCATGAGCCAGGCCTGAGTCCCATTGAACATTTACGGGATGGGGTGGGGTGTGGCACCTAGGGCTCAGAGCAATGCTCAGCCAAATTATTTTCTTGGCTCAGCCAGAGAGATTGAACAGAATCCCAAAACACACAGTCGGAAATGTGATACAAAGCATGCATTGCAGATGTATTGCTTCAGTGTGTCAGCATGTCCATTAATTTGATTATTTTTAGAGAAGTCTTACTTGTTTATAATTTATTTGTTAAATGTACTTGTATAATTTGCTCATTTCATGAAACACTATATTGCAGTTTAACTTGATTGCCTTTTTGAACAAGTGATCAGGAATAATTGTACAGTTTTTTTTCTCTGCTGGATACTTTGAGGTTTTTTTCAAATCTCTGCAGGAAAATGGCCTCCATGACAACAATTTGACTGTAAATGGTGCTGTAGTAAATAAAAATTAGATTGATTGATGTGGCTCATTTGCAAGTACTCTTGCAAGTACGTTTTTCGAACCCAAGGCACATCACATTTTGTCATGCGAAAAGCATTCATTTTTTTGTCATTTAGTTTTTGCATTTAAAAAAAAACATAACACATTTTACACACATTGAAATGTATAATCCAGCTGTGCATCGTTTCTCATAACCCCAGAACTAGTAAAGCTGGTTAAAAAACTGCATGTGACAATATATTTAGTACTCTTGAGACAGGCATTGACACCACGGTAAACAACACAGCTGATACTAAGACTCAGACAGGGTGCGTTGAAATTCTGTCTGTTCAACTATTCATCCGATTATTTATTTGAATAGCTCACATTCTGTGCTAATCTAAACACTAATATAAGCACTGTGGATCTAAGAAGAGTGCATGAGAGACCTATGTGAGCTTGATGACTTAACCCCTATAACACCTGCTGAGATTAGGTTTTGGGTCCAGGTTGCTGCTGCTAGGGCTGCTAACATAGCTGAAGTGCGCCTCCTGCTGAAACGCAGGATTTTGCACTGGCCTGAAAACCTGCTGAGACTTCAGCTCCTCAGCACAGTGAAGGAAGACTGCGGCTCCTCCGACAATATCAGCATAACATGGCAACATGCCAAACCTGTGCCAAGCACATCTCTGGCCCTGCCACAGCCCAGTGAAACCGCGTCTGATGTTATTCATATCATAAGCTGGGCCACAGCTGATGTTAAAGGCCATGCCCTTACATCTAGGAGATACCTGCATTCTCCACCTCCTGGAGACAAGCATTATAGAGCACCTGCCAACCCATGCCAAAAGCAACTATAAATAAAATACATTTGAAAATGTATAGATAAGACTCCAAGAAAATACAAAAGAATTGGTGTCTTTTCATTATACAAAAAGGGTTTGGAAAATATATGGTAAATAAATGCAAATGTATTGCTAATTATATGGTATTATATATTGTACTATGTTAAATTGTACTCCTTGAGACACACTCTGAATATCTCCTGAAGGGTAGAAGCTCCTCAAAGGCAATCATCTCAGGCCTATACCCTGAACCAGTCATGCTTTGAATCTTGATGTCTGTCATTTAAATATCCTCATGTACAGAAAACTACAAAAATTGAGCAGCTGCCTCTTAGCAATAAAATACATCATCGGTGTCATGAAAAACCTTGTAGGTTCATTTTTTTTCATTTTGTTTTTTGTATTTTAAAAGATTGTGCACACATTGAAATGTATCATCCAGCTGTTGCATAATTTCTCACAGCACCATAATTAATAAAGCTGGTTAAAAACTGCATGTGATTATATATTGAGTACTCTTGAGACAGGCATTAACACCATGTTAAGTAACACAGCTGATACTAAGAGTGCGTTGAAATTCTGGTTGTTCAACAATTCATCCAATTATTTCTTTGAATAGCTCACATTCTGTGTGAATTACAATGAATAAAAATAGTGGGTGGAAGAAAAACAATTATAATCACAGTTGCAGCAAGTCTGCTTTTGATTCACCCACACCAGAAGTGCAGCACCTCACTCTAAATCTAACCTTTCTAGATGTCCTTTCTCTAGTTGCCTGGCAACCTGAAACTGTACCCATTTCATACATTTAGTAATTGCTCTTCTGTTTAGCTGTTTAATATTAGTTAATATTATTAATTGTTTGACAGAGAATGTGCTTTGTCATTGACAACTGAAGCAGGTTGGAGTGACGTGTTAAAGCTTTGAATTTACCACACAACTATCTGTTTTTTTTGCTATTCTATTAGTCTACCTGACACAGATTTATATTCCATGTGTTTGTCCCATGTGTCTGTTGTTTAAGAAATGTGCAGTCTGTCCATCTGTTGTTTCTATCAATCCCCTCCAAATTATCCTGGAATATTGCAGGATGAAGGCAGTTTCTTTGTGCTATGTCCTAGGCATACTTCAAAAGACTTGCTAGTTTCAAAATCAAGAAATTTTGTAGAGTACAACGATTAATACATAGATGTAGCAGCTGTGATTTCTATTTTAATGAGACCTCAAGCACCAGCATTTCCAAATGTCTCACGAGTTCAAAAACAATGGAGGCTCTAAGGTCTATTGAAATGAAACAAATGTCTGAGAATTCCCATGAATCTGAAACAATTTACTGGAAATTGTGGGTAATAAATGCATGCCAATGCCAATGGCAAAATTGAAGTTAATGAAGGACACATTATTGGCTGGATAATAACATGAACACGATTCAAGGCGTCCAGCCCTTTTGTTTCATAATGTGGAGAAATGTCATGTCGTGTCTTTGTGCTTGCCAAATTTCAGCCCAGACACAGTCTCTACGCAATACCCTTTGTCCTTAATTTAGAAGCTGTAACATTTAGACCTTGCCTGTCACATTTAAACCTCTCAGAAGAAAGGAACACAGACAAGATTAATTCTTACAGACATTTGTAGCACAATCCAACAATATCACTGCAGGGAACTGGTTTCACTAGGCCAAAATATTAATGTTATTGCAGTCATGGATGCAGTGAGCATGCATATATCTGGGTTTTGAACTTTAAACTGTGTACTGTGACCCATGCCAAGAGGACTGATTCCAATGACAACCATCATGGATGACTGCCTATCCAAAAAACTCCCCCTAATGGCAAAATCACACATATTTCACATGAAATGTAAAAATAAAAAACCACATGTATATACGTGATCACAGGTGAATACCTGTGAAGTGAATGTCACAACGTGACAATATGAAGAATCTGAAACATCTGAATGTGAAATGTCCAAAAATATTTTACATGTAGATATACTAGATTTCTGTAAGGACCACTCCACACCCAGTGGAATAATAAACAATTTAACTGAAACTGTTAGCCAGAAAATATTTTCACTATACTATTGGAAGATCTAAGAAAGGGGTGGATGAGAAGAGCCATATCTATTTCTGGATTTCAGTGCCAATTCTGCTCTTGATGATTTAATCTGCCCAATTTCTTGATAAGCTCATGAATGACAGCTGAAGATTGCTTTGTGCCCTATATAAATATTTTACTGTGACCTTCTCTTCAAGTGAACCGGCATTGGTGTATACAGCTAATTACATCATTTTCATTTCAATGCCAATTCTCATCAAACCTGCCCAATTTCTTGACCAATGACGTGAAGATTGCTTTGGCATTGTCATCCTGGAAGAGACCACTCCCACCAGGACAGAAATGTTCCAAGGTGATCACTCACAATGGCTTTGTATTTTACTATTAATTGAGCCAGGGGTAATTAGTGTAAACAAAAACCTGCATACACACTGGCCCTCCAGGAATGGAATTGCACAGCCCTGGTCTAGGAGGTACCTGTGTATGTGAATGTGTCCTCTTTGAACCGAACCATGACTATGGCTATGGCTATTGATGAGGATCATCATGAACTTCTCTTTTTATATCTCCTATGTCCAATCTTATCCAAGGTGCTGTATAGGTATGGTGTATGCCCCAGTGGGAGGATGGCGCCCCTGCTATCCCACTCGAATGTTATTCATTTTGCTTTTGTTGCAACCACTATCTTTCTGGGTGTAACATATGGGACTGAAGTATGAAATGTGTGAATATGTGAAGTGGGAAGTAAGGCCTGTATTTGAGGTTTAGTTTAGTTCATAGAGATCACATAGCTGAGCAATTTTTTTTTTTACAATCTTGCTATTTTTACTCACAACATTGTTAGTGTTAACAAAAACAACAACTCAAAAGATGTTAGTGTTAAACAAGTGTTTTTCAATTTCAACACTCAAAGGTAAGGAAAAAACACACTGCTGTCACATTGAATCTGGTTAATCAATAATACATTGTATATGTCCTTTCATCCTTTCAGGTAGGTTCTTCTGTAGTATCACATGCACCATTACTTTATTTATTTATTTTTGCTGCACGGCTACAGAAATGGAAAGATCAATGAAGTGTCAAAAAATTGGCAAATCCTGGTACCTTTTAAATTTTTAAACTATTAAAACTGCTGGCTTGGCTTCCGTGTGCCGTGGTTCAGAGAAAGTGTCAGTTTTGATTATTTGGAGAGCTGCTTTCTCCTCACTTCACAAAGGAAGGGAACCGCACCCCCACGTTTGGCGCGTTGAGTACTGATGCTTGTCCTGGAATTCGTCCAGTGTGCCAATAAAATCTTGGACGCCGAACCTGAGTCACAGTTCATCAAGGCATAGACAACAAAAGACCCCCATAATGGAGCTTACAAGGAGAGAAGTATTGAGCTTGAGTATCCCTGAGTTGACAGGGGAAAGTATCCATAATGGAAAGAAAACTGATGCCTTCCAGCCCAAAAAACAACAACAACAAAAACACACGGACGAGCATGGTAAGTCTGTGTGAAAAGAAAGAAAGGGCTTATCAGACTCGCTTTGAAGGATAGAGGAAAGCAAGTTGATAACAATGCTCAAGCTCAAAGGCTCTTTTTATTTCCCGATGCTCAAAGGTTTTAGCTGCATGCAGTCTGAATTAAGGTTCAACCCAATAGGGACACATTATTGACATTATTGGGGGAGGGTGATTCAAGGGCAATATCTGTGTATCGCTTGCCCAGCATGATTTGCTAATTAATATTATTGATTACAATGAAAACCTAATAGAATATCTGGATGAGTAGCGCAAAAATAATTCAGTGTATTCAGCCCTGCGATGTTTACTGCTACCTTTTCCCCCTCCCCAGCAGTGCCGCTTGTAAACACAGTACATTAATTAAAGGCAACGGGTTTCTTATACAAACTATTAGACATCGAATGTAGGTGAAGCCAACAAATAAGCATTATTGGCTTGAAAATTTATGAGAAAACGTCGGCGTCAGCGTTGAGCAAACGCGTGCCTGTCCCCTCGATGGGCTCCAGATTAATAGATCCCAAACTGGTTTGCGACTTGAGCATTAACTGAAGAATTCTGGCTGGAAATCACTGTAATGAAGAAATAAATAATGCAGCAGGAACAGAGTAATGGCTTTGAACACCTTGGCTCCTGGTTCACCCAGCTTCGTAATGCCCTCCTGTAGCAGTGTCTGTAGAAGGTCAGGAAAGGTCTTTGACAGGCGTGCAAGGGGTGAACGTACTTCCCTACGCCAAACAGGCCTATGGTCTATGGTGCTGGCTGTGTAAATGTTGCAAGAACAACTGCTGGTAGGAAGTACAAGTGCTGCGCAATGGAGCAAAGTTATACCAGCATGAATGATTATATCAGGGGCCAATGCAGTCCCAGCTCACCTGCATCTCTGTCACTTATTTGTAGCCTTGCAGGTCAATTCCATTCAGTTTATTTGTACAGCGTGTTTAACAAGTGCATTGTTGACAGGGTATGGAGCCTTAAAGACCCTGATGAGCACGCCAGGAGCAACAGTGGCAAGGAAAAACTCCCCGAAGGGCATAGGAAGGAAGAAACTTTGAGAGGAACCAAACTCTGGGGGGAGCCAATTCTCTTCTGGCTGGCACCAAAACGATTAAGGGAAGGGTTGAAATATTCAATAAATGGGGGGGAGCCAAGAGTACATAAAAGGCAGGCCGGGACAGGGCCATGCAGTGTCAGCAGGGTATCGGTGAATGATCTGGTCATCGGGTCTGGTCAAAGGACCTTCTGGTCATGAAGATTGTCATGCCAGGGGAGTGAGGAGGAGCTGGGTGTCAGTCCAGACAATATCTTGGATGTTCCGCCACTGGACACCTGCAGGGGATTTAGGGCCAGAGAAGATCCCCCGTAGGAGGGGGGAAGTAGGACAGTTCTAATATAATAATAATATACGCCATTTTAGCAGATGCTTTTATCCAAAGCGACTTACAGTAGTGAATGCATACATTTTTTTTTTTCAGTATATGTGGCCCCAGTGAGAATTGAACCCACAACCTAAGCGTTGCCAACGCTGTGCTCTACCAACTGAGCCACAGAGAACCACTGTTCTGTTTCAAAGTTCTAATTCAAAGGAGGCTGGCCTTATACTTTACACTATGGAGGTGTGGGTGAACATGCCTAAGATTCCCAGTGTGGACAGTGGAAGTTGGAGAGATTGTATGGGCTTGGACATCTCTGTTGATGTGTATATGAGTATACGTGTTACTTCCCAATCAGTTACTTCATGCATCAATAGGCTCAGGTAGCAGCTCTCAACCTTTGCCCACAACCCTGAATTGTGTTGTGAGTATTTGTGAGAAGGGTTGGCTTGGGTCAGGCTGATAGAGAGGCATGAATTATATTTGAAGAGAGAGAATATTTGTCGGTGAAGAGATTAATAAACGTCAAAGTCATGGTTAAGCTTCAAGAATGGCTTTGTATTAGTACCATTTACCTTTCCCTCTAAGAGGTTGTGTGGACCCAAACCATACCAAGAAAAGGCATCCCACACCATAGCAGAGCTGCCAGAACCCTTCATTCATCAAGTGTTTCCTTTAATTTGGCAGTAACATATATATATATATACTGTATATATATATATATATATATATATATATATATATATATATATATATATATATATATATATATATATATATATATATATATACTGTATATATATATATATGTGTGTGTGTGTGTGTGTGCGCCTGTGCGTGTGTGTGTGCGTGTGTGTGTTTTTGGATGTGAAATTATTGTTATTTTTCCATGAGAGTATTATTAATTGATACGAATGAATATTTATACAATGAATAAAAGCTAAAACGTTGAGAAAGGAATAGTTAAGATTGTCTTTGTCTGGGCCCCAGGAGTATGAATTCCAGAAGCAGCTGACACAGGGGAAGCAGGTGTATAGGATTTTACCAGTAGAAAAAGAAATGTTTTCACTGGGCTTACAGAATCACTAGGGAAAAATCTAACCAAATCTTATTTTAAAACAAAATAAAATAAAACTTTTTTTAAATGTAAAAAAAAAATCACCATGGGGATTGCTTTGTTGTTTTATTATTTTTAACTTTGAGGAGAGCTTAAGCACTGAATATCTTACTGAAATAACATCATTGTGAAACACCCGAGGAGAGGAATCTATACCTGGTCGATGGCCATGCCGCCTTGCTTTCCTGAGCCGCGGGGGAGTGGGGAGCTAATTTGAGAAGGCAACTGCAGTGCCGTGGGACACATGAAACACTGATGGATTTGATAGATTGGTGTGGGGGAGGAGGAGGAGGGCGGGGTGGGACACAGAAGTGATAGTGTTCAGGCTCAGACAAGTACATGCGTAGGTAGCTGCCAAAATAAAGAAAACACTTGAGTAAATGAACGCTTTTGGCGGCTCTGTTGCGGTGTGGGATGCATTTTCAGTCTTAGTCACTAGATCTCAACCCAATTGAACACTTATGAGCATTTTCCACCACAATCAACAAAACACCAAATGATGGAATTTCTTGTGGAAGAATGGTGTTGTATCCCTCCAATAGACACTAGTAGAATATATATACGTATATATATATATATGCCATTTAGCAGACGATTTTATCCAAAGCGACTTATAGTAGTGAATGCATACATTTTTCAGTATATGTGGTCCCAATGGGGACAACCTAAGCATTGTTAGCGCCATGCTCTACCTACTGAGCCACACAGAACCAATCTCTCAGAAGAATCTATGCCGAGGCACATTGAACCTGTTCCGGTGGCTCGTGGTGGCCCAATTAAGACACTTTATGTTGGTGTTTCCTGTATTCTGGCAGTTAACTGTACTCCTTAATAGACCTTTTGGTCCCTGGCCATTCCTAATATGGTGGCAAAAACAGTACGATAAAATTGTGCAACATTTTGACCATAATCCGTAAAGGTTTTGATGCTCTAGGGGTCTCCAATCTTATCCAAGAAGGGTTGGTGTGGGTGCAGTCTTTTGTTCAAGCCCAGCACTGAACCACCTGATTCAACAGAGTTGAATTATATGTTTTAGTGCTGGGCTAGGACCTGCCCCCACACCGTCTCTCTCTGGATAAGATTAGAGACCCCTGCTCTAGATTATAAGCTACCTCCCTATGTTCATGTTTTTGGGCAGTTACCTGTAGCACCAGGTATCAGGTTTTGAAGAGTTTCACCAATGAGCTCTGAAAGATCAGAAAGTGATACGATACCACTGAATGATTGTAATATTTAGGTTAAGCGTTGAGCGACTGACTGAATAGCCTCTCCCTGCTCGAGCTGAAATAAGCACACTTAAACAGGAAATAAAAACAAGCTGATAAAAATAGAAAGCAGAGAAAGCAGCATGATTCAGTCAAGATGAGTGGGCGCTTAGATGACATCGTCTGTGTTCCTCAACTTCAAGTCATGATTACTGCCATGCTTAATTGTGAGGCGGCTTGAATTGCACATTACACACTTTTCAATGCTAAAGACTACAGCGCAGCTACAAAAAAATATAACCATGTACCACTGCTCTTCACTATCTCCCCATAAGAGCAAGAGCTGACTTCAAAATCCTACCCCTTACTTGCAAGGCACAAAGCGAGCTTGCTCCGTCACAGCTCAGCGGGTTCACTGCTCAATACAATCCTGCTCGAACCTTGTTGTTCCCTGGCTGCTGACTACCCTTGCTGTTCGCAAAACCTCACAAAAACATGTGGATTTGTGTTGATTTACCCTGAATTCCCTTGCCATGTTCAGGAATCAGACACTGACTTCGATTCAATCGACATTTGTCCTTAACTTTGACTTACAAAGAAATGTTAATACTTTTTTTCTACACAAACACATTTCAGCAAGTACATTTTTGTGATTTCTGAATTTGTCAAACTGTGAATAAAACACTTGAATTTGCATCTCTATTGCTTCCATGTCATTATCTATTTGATAAGCAGGTTCTCTTAAATAGCTTACACACACACTTTAAACAAATTTACCCCAGCTTTCAGGCTGTGCCATTTGTATGGAGTCAAATTAGAGCCAAAAGTATCGGTCAAAAAGCATACAAAGTCGTAAACATTCAAATAAAATCTGTAAGCAAAAGTGGATTGATATGTATTGAGATCAAAAATGAAGGACATGCTAATGAAAAAGGTGAACCACCTTTTTCGTAAACCAAAAAATGAGAAACTTGTAGATGCAAGGAGATTAATCAATAGCGACATCAAAGAAACGTGATCACAGAAGCATGGCCATGGGCTGGGGGATAGCGTAGCGGTCTAACGCATCCGTATTTGGCTGGTCCTGTACGAGTGCAAGCTACCTATCAGGGACGCGGTTCAAAACCCGTCTCTGCCAGACCGGCCCTGGCTGTTAGCCCTGATCGGGGCGGCATTTGGCTGTCTGCTCCTGAGGGAGGGGGGAGGGTGGTCGGCACGAACTTGCTGTGAAGCACGTAAGGGTGTCTCCAGAAAGGGGGTCGGTGAGTTCTGTCTCGAAGGAGGCGGATCATCGCCAGCCTCGGAGATTAGGTTTCCCACGTAGAGACTGGCAGCAAGTTTGTGGGGGAGGGCTAATCAAAATAAATAAAGGGTATAATTGGCTTCCAAATTTGGGAGAAGAACGGGGAAAAATCTGAAACAAAATGTGTTAAAAAAAAAGAAAATTGAAGATTTCTTTCAAACAGCGAATTAACAATTTAAAATATACTTTTTTAATGTTTGAACTTTTTTGGTTTACAATTCCTTTTAATTTCAATTTTTTTGTATTTTTTATCTCAATACATATCACCCCACTATTGCTTACAGTTATTATTTATGACTTTGTATGCTTTCCAATCAATAATTTTGGCCCTAATTTGACTCCATACATTTGTCAGATAATGTGCCATACAGAATGTGCCTTGCTTCAGTCAGACAGCTTCATTGTCTGTCTCCCTTTCTTTGCTCTGGCTCTTTGCACCAGCAACCTGCTGCCCTTTGAGCGGGAACAGTAGAAACATGCACACTTTAGCACAATTTCCGCGGGGGAAATGGTGAAAAGAGGCAATTACAACACAGTAAGCAGAGCAATCTTACAACAGCGGTGAGGGATGCATTCTACATTCTCACACGGGCCATTTATGTAATGGGGGGCAACTATCCCCTTTATTCTCAGCCACACGGCTGTTAGAAAACCTCTCAAAGCGAGTTCGGTTTCCATCCCATTTTGCAGGCAGATTTAAAAGGAGGAATCACCCTCCATGCCCCCTGTTCCCCAGGAAACATTTTATTAGACCTCACCTGCTGAGGCAGAAAATTGTCATGGCTTGAAAAGCATGATGGGATATATCCTTGCTGGGATACATGTGGGTTCCACCTTAGAAACGCCATCCGCCCTGTTTCTTTCAAGGAGATGTGGTATTGCATATGAGACAAAAAAAAAGGACTCAAATCTGTGTGATATATTTCCTTCCAAATTCAAATGCTCGTAAATAATCAGTAACTTTGTAAATATTGGTAGTATGCAAGCAGTGTAAATTCATAAGTTAATAGACAATTTGTTATGAACTCTAAAAAGCATAAAAAGTATAACATTTAAGCATAGCTCAGATAGGCAGATGAACACATCACAGTTAGATTCTAACAGCAAATAACCATGTAAGTTTGACCTTTTCTGTTATTTATTCCATTGTTTTAGCTGTTTGATGTCAGTGATGTCTTGTGTAAAACATAAAAAGTAACATAAAATAAAATAAACTCCATGTATTTGTTACCCGATAAAGCCTCTTTCATCTTTAGTGTAGAAAATTGAATTAGCATCTCTATTTGTTGGTTATCTATCAATAAAAACTATTTCTGCGGACAACATTGCTTTTAAGTGCCTGGTTGTTCCTTCCTAAAATTCTTTGGAGCTATGCAAATAATCCACTTCAGAAAAATCGGACAAATTCTAATAAAACTGCATCCAAAACCAAGGTCATGCCTTAACTCCTTCACTTCCCGCAAGTAACTATTTAAAACGTCTGCACTTCACAAAGCAAGACATCAATGAAATTGAAAAATACATTGCCATAACAAGGTTTATATTGCATCCAACTAATAAGAGTAATGTTATTTCCTCAGCTGTTTAAATCAATTATAGTAACAGCCCTCTTTGAAAATCTCAGGAGAGAGAATTTGGTGACACATCTGTCATTTTCCATTAGCCAGCACTGTACGAGGGAACAAAGCCCCTTATTTTGATTGAATCACTCCCGCAGCAAACGTTGGAGCAACGATTGTCCCCAGGGCTTACAATCATCTGTCTTTCTTGAAACTAACTATAATGGAAAAAATGGCCGACGGGTGATGGAGATTGATTCAAAGGAAACACGACTGGCAATCAATAAGGGTTGCCTACTCAACGGAGCGGCAGACTTTCTCATGCAACCTTCCCACCTGCTGACCACTTGAAGCAAAGTTGGGAAGTAAAGGAGCACGCTTTTAATTTATGATGAAGTTGTCCCCCCGAGTTTGATATTTTTCATGGACGCGGGAGTTTGGGGCGATAATGAAAACTATGGCCCCAGATCAAAGAAGGAAGGCTCTCCTCTGTGATGACCAGTCAAGTTTGGGCCTTGGCTCAGATTTCACTTAAGGCATAAGAAAATAGTTCACTTTTTTTTGATAGATTAGGTACGCTTTAGGAATGGAATATGTAGTTTGAGGGCAATATACCCCACACTTGGAAACTTGGCAACAAACATTTTTAGTTTGTTATTATGTTCAGTGCCTTTGATGCCCGCTGTTTCTCACTTTCCTGTTCCCTATAACTGTTTATTTTTTTCAGCTTCCCCATCCAGGAACCCGTAGGGTCATTGATTTCACAAGCCTTATGAACATGATGAAATAACGATCTCAACAGTGAGCAGAAACCAAATATTGCACAATTTCCCCAAATCCCAACTGATTTATTTTACTGGCTTCTGCATCTTCCTTGTGAAATTAAGACCAGATCATCAGTTCCTGATGCTCTAACATTTTTGCATCGCTTCCGTTTGCACTGTTATCATTCGGCACGCAAAGTGTTCAAACATGCTCTGAGGTGCCTGAACAACCCCTTTGACCTTGTGGAAGCAAAAAAATGAAGACTTCATGACTTGGAGTGGTTTTGGAAGTTTGGGAGGCGATGATGACAAGCAATCGAAGGCCTTTGTATTTTAGCGCATACTGTTTTCAACTGGGGGATGATTTACGCCGTGGACGTGTGTGGAGCCCCCAGAGCCATCAAGAGCACTTTGCCTCCTGGGGTTACCAAGGCAACTGGACTCCTGACAGCGACGTGGATGTGATGATCGATAATGCATTTGTGGTGGGTCGTAGTTCGAGTGGAAGGCAGAACGGGGCAAAGGGATCTTTTTAATGGGTCAGGTTGATAGATCCCCGTTGGAGGGAATTTTACCCAATCTAATTCTTTCCTGCACCACAGGAATCCAAAATAACCTTATTCACATTGACTGCGGCAATTTAAAATGAGAGCGTCTGTCGAACTGTAAGGCAGCCTACGGCAGTAGATAAATCCCTTTGTCGTTGAGACTTTCAACTGCTCTGCAATATCTGTCTGACTTCAATGCGTTATACGGTATTAATTGAGAAGACACGATGACTTCAAAATTCATGACTTCAAATCGCACGGACTCGGAGATACCTAATGCCAGTGCATGCCAATCTAAGTGAACGAATACAAGTGCAGGCCAAGCAGACCATTACAATATTGCAGACCATTACAATATGTACTACCTATACATATTTGATTTTATGAAACTGGAGCTGGAAAAAAATCTAAAGTTTCCAAAAAAGACATTTTAGGAAAGGATTATGAATGTGTTATTTCTGCAAGCACAACCTCTCCAGTGGATATTCTTTTAAAGTTATATCTTTATCCTTGAAATTGCCTTTTCATCTCTTCATTCAATTTTTTTTGCCTTGTTCCAAGGGGCCAAGAGTATATGGATGGATTCTTTTCATTGGAATGCACTCTCATATTACCTGCAGTAAATCCATAGTACCTTTTCAGAATCTCACTTTTATGTGTCTTACTATTTTATATCCATCATAAAGTCGGAGGATTGTAATAGACTACTTTAGCCATGAGTAAGCCAGGGCCGTTTATGGCTATTTCCATAAAAGTGGAAAATAAAAAATAGTCCATCAAACCGCTTCTTCTGAAGACAATAAGCGCCAAAATGATGGAATAAAATGTGTTGAAATCATAATTACACACGGCAGTCCATGGCTGAAAGTACATCAGTCCTTTATTCATTCCCTTTTTCTTTTTCAAATGTGCTACTGGAAAATAATGGCCTGTCTTTTGCTTTCAAAGCAAGCTTACTGTAGTCACAGAAACATAAATTAAGGGAGAATGATGTGTGTGAGATGTCTCTGTCACCCACATTAAGAGAAATGCTCAGTAATGCTTAAGAAACATGTAGTTAATTATTAATAATGGTGTTGTTCCTGGCAACTGCAAAGATACAGTACATGCTCACTGAGCATGTTTACTCACTGATTAAGTATTTATTATTACTGCTGAATCAATAAGCATGCCAATGTCCCTGGTTAAGAGATGCAAGTTTCAAAACAATTGAGGCTTGACATCCAACAAGGAAAATAAGTACTTAAGAACAAAAAAAAAAAAAGAGTTTGTCAAACCGCGGGAGATGCAGCTCGCCACTTAGGCTTGCCGCGGTTGCCTTGGTTACGGCTCCCTGCCTCTCAGCTTCCATCGTCGAGCAGAACTGCATCATCTGCAATCAGAGTGCGTTTATTTATTTATCAGCTTTAGTCCCCCCACGAGAGGTCAGCAGTCACTCTGACACATGGGAGCTGTGCTGCGACTGGCTAATGGCAGAGGAATGCAGGTTACACCACCACGTGTTTACACAGGCTTCTCAGAGCTGAGCAGGACCACTTCCCCTAACCCCCCCCAGCTCCTTTATGGTGGCTCACCTGGGAAATCAGCCATGTTTTGATTGAGGCCCACCACAGACATGACTCATGGCAAAGGGAGGCCCAAGGGGGGTTCTGCTTTGATGTGGAAATGGTGTCTGGCCTGCTTTGATAGGCTGGCGGGAGTTGTTGTCAATGACAGTCCCTGGACTCTTTGTTCTGCCCCAGGGCTATTGGCAGAGGTGATTGGATTGGACAGGAGGGGAGGGGGCAGCCCGGTGGAGAATGCTGACCAGCTTCAAAAGTCGAGTTGTCTAAAAGCCCAAGGGCCATTGAACGAGAACTCCCCCATTTAGGAAATAGGGGGTCAATGGGTCCTTGATTTAAGTTAATGGACAGTGAGGAAAGGTCCAATGAGCATGCAATTGGTCTCTTGGAACGGGACTGTGCACTTCCCCGAGGTTCATCACTGGTCAAAATCCAATCAGTTAGTAACTGTTGAGCGGTTTGGGTCATTGTTGATATGTGATTGAATGTAGGGCGATAGGGCCTCTGGGATCATTGCAAACGTGAACTAATCAATGTGCCTATCCATTACACTGGCCTTTTTCTCCAATACAATTGAGTTTTTAAAATCTTAGTACATCGGGGTTGGCGCTCCACGGTGACAGTAACAGGTTTTCCTCCACATAACGCCAGCTAATAACTGTGTTCACACCTTCATTTGAGAATTATAGTGATATATCGTATGCTGAAAATAAATAAATAAATAATACCGCATGAAACTTTTTAATGCTGGGCTAAACCATTAGACCGATCCCATTTTTCTTGTCAGACTAGTCCGGGGTTACTCATTGCGCGGCTCGCCAAGCTTTAATTTGTGGCTCGCAGCCAATACATGTAATTCATGAAAATACTCGCTATTCACATTAACACTGCGGCCGCCAGGATTCTAGCACCCCCTAGAGGCGCCACAACGGTCTACCAGACCGTCGCATTTAATTGCCTTGATATTGGTCAATAATGTGAACAGTTACCACAGTAATACCTTTGTTTAATATCCTTTGTGTAATACCTTTGTTATATATAAAATAAAAAACTTCAAATAGGCCTACAAACCTTTGGTGTTAGAACATTTTAAAGACATGCCTAAACAAAGCCAATGTTTTTTTTACGATAACATAATTAAACCGCTATGCGCCCAAAAACGTGTAGGCTATTGAGGGAATGCACTGCGGCTCACAGTTAGGTTGAAAAGACAATAAATGGCTGCATTATATATTGTATGCTGTGAGGTGATAATTAGTAGGCATATATGCTTGGTTGTGGTGGCTTTTGGTGTTTTGCTGTAAAATTGGCTCTCCTATTGACTTTGTCCTGCCAGTGTGGCTCTCCTGAAGAAAATAGTGACAATCACTGGACTAGTCTAACACGGGTCAGTTGCATAGTGTGTTTATACTCTTTCAGTACACAGTATCACATATTGAACATTGTCTTGTCTGGGAAAGGAAGACAACCTAGCTATAGAGTTGAGTGATCTTTTTGTGTCATTGTCACCGGTGGTTTTTCGTAATGATGAAGGATTGAGGGAGGTGGAGGGTTAAACACATGGCTGGGATCATCAACCAACCAATAATAGCCATTTCTGAGATTATATTATCATAAATTCTGTGACGTTAGAATGAGTTTATCTCTGCTAAATGGCTTGCTCATTGGCTCTTTCGGGCTGAATTCTGTGTGGGAAAAATTATTTTTTGAAGACCCGATTTCAAAAAGATGTCTCAAGCCGCCTGTGTAATTCCTCTGAGTGGTTTCCTGGAAAAGTCTAAGCAGACTCAAACTGAAATCCATTTACAGAAGCCAAATCTTAAGGGAATTTAAAATGGTGAGTCATTTTTGACATTTTCAGTTCAACGCCTTTTAATTGATGAAACACATTTGGCTGCTTCCCCACTTTGGTTTTTTAATCGTTGCCCTCCAATATCCGTTGCCTGAAATCAGTAATGCATTTATGGGTTTTTTTACTCTTTATTCCACAGAAACGTTATTTTGAGACTGGAAGCAGATGGGAGCAAAGATAACAAGATCTCAGTGGAAAATGATATGAAGAGCATGAAGAACGAAGTGTGTGTGTGTAGTATATCTGCATACTATACATGCATGTGTTTGCCTTCATTTCATATATACCTGCATTTCATGAATCTCAGTGTGGGGGGGGTGACTTACCTCAACCACCACTGATGTGTAGCCCCCACCTGGGTCACGCACAGCCACCATTTAGCGGCAGAACTCAATTACAATTAAGTGGAGATTGTGAGGAGGGATGTAATAAAGCAATTAACGTGGAGGATAATGAGTTGGTCAGACTGAGAAGCCCTGGTTGGGAATGTTGCCAGGAATGGAATCGTGGAATCCCTCACACTTTGTGATAAGCGCTGTTCGATCTTTAAGGACCACAATGAGTCACACCCTTAATTTAATGTCTCAACCAAAAGCGTCCCCTGAGTCAGGTTTTTATTTTTGGGACAAAAGGGACTGCTGTGTGTGTGTGTGTGTGTGTGTGTGTGTGTGTGTGTGTGTGTGTGTGTGTGTGTGTGTGTGTGTGTGAGACAAATATTTTCATGATATTTGGAGCCATGTGCATGTACATTTACCAACATGATACATCCTTGCTTGTGACAAGCTGGCATAAAAAACTGCAGATTTGCACCACTGCCGATGTTACAAGCACGGATGGCTGAGCTATAAAAAAAGCAACGTTAGCCCAGAAACTAAAATTCATTTTTTTATGTTTGGCTTGTTTTTTCACTCTGCTTCAATTGCCTCACAACTTACAATGTCACTCCCTTCAGCATTTAATTCACTTGCATTACTGCTCTGAATTAGCACTTATATGCAATAAGTTATTTTTGTCATGTTTATTTCACGACCCGTTCCAAATTTGGGAGCCTTTGCTTACAATACATGGTATACCCAAAAAACTGCTAGTTCCAGTTATTGAAGATAAACCCGTTTGTCCCCATATACGTTTTGTGCTATTCATTCAAAATGTCTACCTGCAGGTGAACTGCAGTCTACTCATTCAAACTGATAGGAAGCAGCAGTAAATATTTGTATCTAGTAAGAGCAAAGCCCCAGCCTTGGATAGGCGTAGAATTCATTTTCCTGCCCCGACATTAACCTTGAATCATTCATACGCTGTGGCCCGTGAGTGGTCCTGAATTTTGATTAGGTATTGTTTCCCTGCCCTCCAATGCCAAAACACAGGAACAGTTTCATCCTAGTTCCACCCAGATTCACAAACAGGCACAATGTTGTTCCATAATTAATGTCATTGTTCATGTGCCCTTGTACATTCACCGCGTCAAACACTTTGTTCAGATCTGCAGTATTTAATGAGCCTTTCACTGTCTAATGAACTATACAAAACAAGCCTGAAGAATGACTTTTTCTTTTCATTCTTATTCTCATCATGCCATAAACTTTCTACCGGCGTCTCAAATACAGGGCTTTCTGCCAGTGCACCAAATGAACGTTAGAGGGAAAATAATTTATCAGAATTGGGAAAACATCTCCATAAATAGACTATTCATCAAAATCGCACAGCGCAACACAGCTTAGGAGTTCACACAGCTTTATTCAGTCGGGGTACAGGGCCGTTGCCAGACATCAATTAGGCCTCTGAATATTGGATGGATCAAGCTTTTAGTTTTTTGTTATTTTGACATTTCAGAGTCTCAGAACGAAACCATATTTGACAGTCAACCTGGAATTACTGCATCCCATCATTAAAAACGTTATTTTTCTTTAAAATTAGATGGTTTATTTCTGACACAGAGCATAGTATGTCTGTTCTTTTTCCGTTGCCATAGACTGTGTGAACCCAAATGCAAATTACTGTATGTAGGCAGAAATGAGTCGTGTTAGCCTATTTTTGGCAAGATATGCAGCTATTATTTTTTCACAAATTTTGTTTTCTGATTTTATCCCATTTTATCACAGTTTGGTAGCCAATTAGACCCGCTATTTTATGCCAATCCCCCCCTAGTAATGTGAGTTCGCTGCCGTAGTCCTGCGACCGGTAGTGACGAAGGCGAAGTAACGCCTCCTCTGAGATGGCACTCACCAAGCCGTCAACCGCAACCTGGTACTACAGTGCCACTCTTATGCACAGCGAATGTCATGTCAGCTTCCCTACCCCCTCCCTGGGGCGGACAGCCAATCGCCGCCCCTGGTGGCACTCCCGGCCAGAGCCGACTCTGGCGAGATGGGGAATTGAAGCTATTATTTTTCTGATTTGCCATTTCCCTACCTTTAAAAGGTAGGGGTCTCTCTTCTCTCCTTTTTTCTCTCTCTCTCTCAAACACACACACACAAAAATAATTGCCATAAGCCACAAATTATATGCTTTGTGTGTACTCAATAGTCAATAGATACCAATATATGCAGATGTCGCTTGAATGTGAAACATTATGCCTTTCAATACTTGAAAAGTTTTAATCCACCCACAGTAAGTGCTCTCCATCTCTGTATGCCCCTCTCCTCCTCCTTACCACATTGTCTCACGCAGGCTGACTAAGTGGAAAGAAAAAATGATCACCACATCTTTTATCCCCCATGCATTATTTTGCTGTCACCGTTGTTGCCGTTGCCAAGGCGAAAAAAGCCTCAATTTAACTGCCAAACTGCAGTAGCCGCTCCACACACACAATGTGTAGTTGTTCCCTTCGAAGAGTTTGGCATCATGCGCCTAGTCTTGCCTTGATCAGGCGAGATCTCCCCTCCTGCTCTCCCTCCTCCCGGCTCTGCCTTCATCGCGTCAGGTCGTCCTCACGTACAATAGCAGCGATCACGTCTTTCGACATCTGGCCGGCATGAATTATTCAAGCGCCGTTTGTGCAGGGGATTTTGTGAGGTGTGACTAGATGCGGCCAGCTAGGCACTAGATTTTCTGTCCAGCTGCGGTTAAGCGTCATTTGAGGCTAGAGCCCTAATCAGGAGCAGATTTAATTGACAACTGCTTTACAGAGGAGCCACCGATTAATGTAATGGTTGAGCTTTGTTTAAAACAAGAGTGCAGCCAGGGGGGAAGGTGAGCTTTGGCCCTGATCCTTGATAATGCATCAATAGTCGGCTATTTTTCGGATATATTCCCTTTTTGTATTTTAAACTTAGCAGTTCCCCATCTTCATGCAACAGATATATTTGCCCCACTGTGGGTTAAGCTTACCCTCCTAAGTTCTTCACACAACATGTACAGTTACTTATGAACATTCAAAGCCTTCACAAGTAAATGATTGCCTCAAGAAAGGAGATGTAGAGTGATGTAACATGGTTTCTCAATCAACTTTTCTTGTGTACTTGCTGGTTTGTATCACTCTACATTAGTCACCTCAGTTAAAATGATAGAATAGTAATCTGAAGGTATTCTGTATGTTTTGTGAAGGCCTTCTGAAGATGAATATACAATTTGAAAATGGCAAAATATCTGAAACTTGAGTTGGACTTCAAAAAAAGAAAATGTAGTGTTACTAATCAGTGCAATTCTTGCTCAGGAGCTCAATCAAAGGAATAAAAAAGCCCCTCTCTCTAATAAGAGTGTTTGTAGACAAAGAGCCAACACACTTGTCTGATTGGTCAAAAGTACAACTTAAGCCATCAGATATGACTGTGCTGACTCATCTTCATTATTACAAACATCTGTTTTACAATTATCCGGGAGGGGAAATGTCACTAAGCAGGATTAATGAGTGACTGTGGTGGAAAGACATCTTGAGGAAATTGCATAATGCATGTCCAAACTGCAGTTTATTTGTAATATGTGTTTACTCACATAACCAGCAACTATGAATGGAATAATACATTTTTGGTGCATGTAAGCAGAATTTTCCAGGATGTAAATTCCAAACACATGCTAAACAGAATTTGCTAAACAGTACACCAGATGGGAGCAAATGTTTTCCACTTCAACAGCCTGCCCGGTATGTCTGTAGTCTACACCTGAGACAACATTTATTTTGTAATGAGTAATCAAAGATGCATGCCTAAGCTATCATGTGGAAACTAGTTATCCTCAAACCCTGAACAATGTTGTAGAGGACCCAGACATCTATATCACTATGCTACTGATAGTAGAAGCTAGAAGTATTGTAAAGTTTTGTTTTTATCTGCCCTATTGAGTTCTGTTGGATAGGTCATTCTTTAATAGTGTTCACTTAACCTCATTTAGTTGTCAATGGGAAGACAATTGTGGTTCTGGTGGCTTCTGTCAGATGCTTAATTCTGGTTAATTCAACTATTTCACCTCCATTTCTCATGTGAGGGGGGTGCCATTTGATAACCATATCACACCATATCACAACGAAGAGGAAAACATTTTGTAGAGGACTGTTTTGATCAGATGCAAATACAACTTCTAAAGGGGTAACATTTATTCACCTGCAGCCATTTAATATGCAGGTTTATGAAAGAAATGTATAATTGTTGCTCCTCCACCAATATATGATGAAAAAAATCTGCAATTATTTATACAGGATAATATGCTAATCATAGCCACCAGAGCATGATATGCACCTTCTAGTTAAATTATGTAAAAAAAACTGTTTTGACACAATTTTGGTTCACAATTATATTTTGCTCTGGAAATAAGTGAAAAATGCTATGTTTGAGTTTAACCGCAGGGCAGCCGGCCCCGCACGTCTCCGTGTTCTGATGTTCCAGTATCGTAGGCCCTTTATTGCAACATTTTCATTTTTACAGAGTACACGGAGGTGAACAGCCATGCTCAACAAACCGCCCCATGGCTACCCACTCTCGTCTGCTTTTCGCAACGTGCAATAACAACCTGAGAAGGGTCCTCCGTGTTCAGCACAGAGAAACCCCTACACTTGCTCGCCTTTGTTCAGCAGGCCACTCTTTATTTGCACCTCTGCGGGTGGCCGATCGATTGACGTGACCTCGGCTGAAACCTCTCCAGGCTGCTCCCCTCTCATGTTGTTTTCATTCTCTCCGAGGGGGCACGCACCTCGGGGGCCATTCCTCGACAACTGATAGGTCGGCCGTCAGACAGTCGGCGGTGGGCCGAGGAGTCAGGCCGCCGATGGCGAGGTACAAGGGTGGGGGAAAGCTGGCGGGTGGAAACGCACATCGCCTGAGGAATAACGAAACAAAAGAAGAAAAGACGCTCCCAGGCTGGTTGCCTCCAAGGTTGGCGAATCAACTGCTGAAGGCTCAAAGGACTTTTGACACGTTGATTATTGGGGACAAAATGCAGGTCTTTTCGAGGATTAACATGATACACAGCAGAGGACACACCTGATTAAAATATCATCGACTGCCTCGGGAATCATTACTGTCATCAATAGTCCATCAAGCATGTTTCTGCTTCTCCCAAAAGGTGCTCGTTAGGTCTTGACTTGTGGTTGGCATTCCATAGTGATCACTGGTTTGTTGAAACATAGGGCTTGCACACTGAAAGAAAATGAACTTCATTTTTATATTAAACATTCTTGTTTTATATTCTGAAGTGCATTTCAAGTGCAAAAGTGCAAAAAGTTAATTTTTGCAACAGTCCACAGACGTTTCGGCCACAGTCTGACCATCTTTAATACTACATGTGTTATGTTTTGCATTATCTGTTCGGTTTGTTTTTGTACTTTGTTTATTTATTATTCTATCCATTCACATTTCATTCACGTTCTGTTCCCGTTCTGTCTGTGTTCCTTGTTGTTCGAGATCCACTCCTTGTCTTTGTCATGCACTTCGGGAAATTCTACTTTTCGGTTTTTCTGTCTTAGTTTCTTATCTCGTTTTACTTCCTTCTTTCTTTCTATAACACTTTGTATATATTAGTTAGATGTATATAGTACTAATCTACTAACATTAGGGATTTAGATTAAGTTACTAACATTACTAATTATTTCACACTTCTATCTATCACTATCATTCTCTCTCTCGTTGTCCTATCCCTGTACGCTTCTCACGTTTTGCTTCATTTGCACGCAGATTCTCTCTATGCGTTCCTCCCCTTCGAACTGTGCACGTGTCTGCCTGCTCTTCCAGGTCATATATTGTCTATGTGTCTGTGTGATTCCCAGTCTGTGTCTTTCGTTTCCCCTCGTTATTGTATTAGCGAATCCCATCGTTTTCACCTGTGTTCCTGCCCTTCTCTCCTCCCAGTCACACCTGATTCCTATTGTGTTTCCCTTCCCTGCTTGTATATAAGTTCTGTGTTTATGTTCAATCTTTGTCAGAACATTGATCTTCATTCCCTGTGTCGATTGATAGTAAGTAAGAGTCTGTAGCATTTTCCCGAGACACCCCTTCTGTTTTCACTTCGCGTTTGCCTGCCGATTCTGTTTGTTTGCCTATTCTGATTTCTTGGTTTTGACTTTTGGATTGTTTGTTGACTACTCTCTGGATTTTGATTTTGTATCTTCGCTACCCTGACTTCTGGTTTTGACCCCTGCCTGAATTAAACGTTCATTTTTGCCTAATCCTGATCTGCGTCTGGGTCCTTATCCCGTACCTCACAACGTGGTGGTCAGAACGTGACCGAAATGTCTGAACTGTTGCACTTTATTGACTTTTTGCACTTTTAAACTTGGAATGCACTTCGGAATATAAAACAAGAATGTTTAATACAAAAATGAACTCAGTTCATTTTCTTTCAGTGTGCAAGCCCTGTGTTTCCACAAACCAGTGATCACTATGGAAGACCAACTACATAGTCAAGGCCTAACGAGCACCTTTTGGGAGGAGCAGAAACATGCTTGATGTTCTATCGATGACGCTAATGATTTCTGGGGCAGTCCATGGTGTATTAATCAGGTGTTGTACTCTGTGTATCAGGTTAGTCCGATATAAACGTTAAACATTAATCACGTTAAGCCGATACAAGTTCATGTTCTCTCAGTGTGTTTCCACGAACCATTGATCATTACTTACACACCTGGGACTTACACACCCGGCACTTCAATTTGATACGGACATGAAGAAGGTGCAACCTTTTTGAGCAGGTCAATTATTTTACCATTTGGTATTCCATAGTCAAATCTCACAAAAGTTTCAACATCAATGTTTTTATTTACTGGGTTGACAGTCTGGTGGCAATTCTAGACTAGTTATGAGTATTAACAGGGGATATGATGTTTGTCGTTTGCCACCTTCCTTTCTCTTTTCTTTGAGGATCAGGTATCTCAGCTGGTGAAAGGCCTCACATGTCAAAGACAGCAGGGGGTGGGGGGTGAGCACACACCTGATTGATATATCAAAGAATGGTTCAAAGGATGTATTGATTTTTGGAAGGAGTAGCATCGGAAATACCTGCAGGAAAATATTGAAAACCTGGACAAGTGGATTAGAATGATTGAAGCTTTGGAGCTGTAGCTCACTGCAGGGGTGTGCCAAATGCAGAGAGGAAGGGACAGAAAGAGGTGTGTAACCAAAACAAGATGACAGATATAATCAAATATATAATAAATGTAATCCATAACAGGTCTTCAAGAAATTTGACTCTCTGCTGTCTTTTTCATGTCTGTGTCATTTTTAGATTGTTCATTCAATCATCGGAATTACGTGCAAACGTCATTTTGGAGGTGGTCTTACAGTTGGAGGTCTTTCACTGAAGGAAAATTTATGAAAGCAGTGCGTTCTGGTGCACGTTAATGGGGTATAATGTGACTCCAGCACTGTTACCATAAAACGGCATGCTTCAGAGTTTTGAGATTTAATTACGCCTCTGTTTTCTCAAATAAATTCAACACAGGCTTTATCGGCCTCTGGGGAGCAGATGGACAAATAATGCAGCTACACACTCTTTATTGGTTTGGCAGGTATATTACCCCTTTCTAGAGAGATTTAGAGGATAATTAAGCTGTTGTGTGTTTATGCTGAGGTCAGCAAGTAGTGGGGTGTCAGAAGGAGTTCTTTTTCCATTAAATTGCATCACAAGGAGATACTGTTGCATCGCATGCATGATAAGCATATGCATATTATGCAAAGTGTATGTAAATTAAATCCCAGACCAACCATGAGTGGCAAAGCACTCACACAATTTTAAAATGTTGTATTTTTTTCATTAATGAGGCATTGTGAGAAATGGACTTGTTCCCGTGTCCTTCAATTTTTTTTCCGGGTAGGAGAAACACATTTATTGATCCGTAGAGAAATAAGCAAGAGACTATAATCTGTTCACCGAATGAACGTTGTTGGAATGACCGAATCAATGGTGCAGAGAACTCCTAATACTGAGTCAAAAAATGTGGGGCAATAGAAACCATAAATATACCCTCCTTTCAGCTGTTAAATTAACATGTTCAAAGGTGTGACCCAAACAACAAGGCAGAGAAAGCAATGAAACGTCTCCTGAAAACATCAATAATGCATTGCTCTTTCATAAAAAGTTCTGAGTAGTACGTCATAACACTTTTCAAGTTTATCTGGAGACTTAGAAGTCTTACTTTCAGGCTAAGCCTACAAGCACAATGCTATCAACAGGCCACCGGGAGCTGTTCTGTACCTGTTCAGCAGCACAACATCCAATTATTTATTCTTAGTTGTGATTACGGAAGAGCATCACACATTTGGGTGCTACACATTTACTTCCTTCACTCTAATGTACTTTGAGGTCCTTGAAAGGTGCTATATAAATGCACTCCATCATCGTCATCATCATCATTTGTATAGAGCACCTAAACTGACATACACCATCATGTATTTACCCTCCAATCAACAAGGTGGTCTTAATGTACATACAGGGTTCCCGCGCTGGTCTTAAAAAGCCTTAAAGTCTAAAATCCAACAATCCGATTTTTAAGGCCTAAAAAGGTCTTAAATTTTAGTTATTAGGTCTAAAAAATGAGGTGCTAGGTCTTAAAAGTGAGATTAGCTCTCTATTGTGTTAAAAATGTTTTGAGTGTCCTGCAAAGAAATCAGTCCTATCTATTTACACGGAAATTAATCAAGCTGGAACCAAAAAAAATTCAAATTCGCTGCCCCCGGGAGAAATTATTGGCGAACGAAGCTACGTATCGTTCGAGTTGGTTGAACGTAGACAAGAGCTAGCTAGCTAACTACTCGTGTTTGGTTTTGAGTTTCCTCGCTATGTAATTTGATAAGCCATGGGCAAGTGTAGGTTTAATGAGCTATGGGTAGAGAAAAGCGCGTTTAGGTCCTGGTTAAAAGCAGTGGATGGGAATCCGCACGAAGCCCGTTGTACTTTATGCAAAACAAATATTAAACTCGGAACATTAGGGGTAAAGTCTCTGGAATCGCATGCGAAGTCCTCGAAACATGAGACCCAAATAAGAGGTCTGCCACAAACCAGACAACTCTCCTCCATGCTTCCTCCTTCGGGGGACGCAGTGCCTGCAGCTCCGCCTCCGGCCTCCCAGCTCCCCGCTACCGCGGCCCAGTCTCCCGGTACCTCTAATCGGCCTCCCGCTACTCAAGGAAGAATCGACGCTGGGATCCGCTTGCGCTGGGATCCACGCCAACACTGGTGGCAGAAGTGATGTGGACGCTGGAAACCGTAGTTAAACACCGGTCCTATAACAGCAACGAAGGCATTGGCAAGCTTTTTGCCCGCATGTTCCCCGATTCTGACATCGCGAAAACATTTGCGTGTGGTGGTGATAAGACGGCTTATATCACAAAGTTCGGTTTGGCGGAATACATAAAGAGGGATCTCGTCGCGAAAGTCAACAACGGACCATTCGTTGTTATGTTTGATGAAAGTTTGAACAAGGCGACCAAGACCAAGCAGCTGGACATACATGTTCGTTTCTGGGATGAGGGGAAAGTCCAGTCTAGGTACCTGGGGTCCCAGTTCATGGGACATGCAACAGCGCAGGACTTGCTGGCGAATGTCAAAGTAAGTAACGCAAATCAATTATTGATCTGTTCCATTTGGTAGCTATTTTTCTATAATGCCATTAGCTGTAGTGTGTCACAGCTAACTTTACATCAGTGGGCCTATTGTAGGCTAACGTTAACTTAGCCTACTTGTCTCATCTGTGAACATACTAGCTACAGTACATGTTAATTTTCAGCTTCATAGGAATGAGTGTTTGAGTACATTTGAAATGATTGTTGTTAGCCAATATTGCAATTATCACAGCCATATTGGCTACAGTGCCCTTTTATGTCAACCAGTGTAGTTTCAGTGAATCTAGAATGACCAATACATGTCTAATTGTTGATGTACTGATTTATGTAATTTTTTTCTTTATATGTTTTGTGATAGGTGATGTTATACTGGAGCAGTTCGGTGCTCTCCTGTCCCTTGAGGGGAGAAGTGAGGAGTTCCACTCTTTCCAACCCATGTGAAAGAGAGTGGATGTCTTCTTGCGTGATGTCCTCAGCGAGCCCTACCCTGACCTCTGGGCTTTTTGCCAGAAGCTGCTCATCTTGTCCCAGGCAGATGGCCGAGCTCATCTCCAAGTCAAACATCCTGCGAAAGGGCAGCAAGAAGAAGTTGGCGAGCTTGAGATAATTGAGAAGGAGATAAGAGGCAAAGGGAGCAGAGCTCAGAAAGATTGAGTGACGTTTTTTGTTGTTGGGGACTGGTTCAGTTTTCACAACGTTTTCACAGAAATGCCCCCAAGTAGTTCCTCCCCAGCTCTGTTACATAGTAACAAGTGTCGTGTCTCTTTGTATACATACTGTAACATTAAGCTGTTATAAGCTTTTGTGCACTTTGTTCTCTTCACTTTGAAGTGACTTTCTACAGTTAATAAAAATATAAAAATAAATGTACTTTTGAGACTTATTTATTTAATATTAATTATCCTTCAGACTTTTTTGTCTGTATGGCAGTGAAATCCCTAATTTCATCACCCCGAGGATGACAAAAAGCTATCATATGGTGTCGCGAATAGGTCTAAAATTCTATTCAAAGAGGTCTAAAAAAGGTCTAAAAAAGTCTTACATTTGACTTGTTGAAACTTGTAGGAACCCTGTACATACTATATCTTGCTCATTACATCGTAGTGTAGTTTCAGGTACCCTTACTGGGGGCATCTTGCATAGATTATAGTTTACATGGTCAATTTAATAAGCAGAAACTGGTATGCACTGAAGCAATTTAGTCTAAGCACTTTGCCCAGTGGTACAACAGCAACCCTATTTGGGATTTGAGCCCTCATGCTTCTGAAGTCAAATTCCCGAATCAGAACTCCACACTGCCTTCCTTGGGCCTTGTCATGTGCATTGAGCCCCTATGTATTGGTGCATTAACAGTGACTATCCTCCCAGAATTATTAGAGTCTTTTGCAGTCAAGGGTTAACACAACCCAGCTTCTCTTTAGTTTCCATCCTGCTGAAGGGGCATTCTTAAAGGACTCAATGTTTATATTAGCATAATATCTTTGAAGATTAATTGATGGCCCTCGTTGCCGCTGTCACAGCATATGAATTTCCATGACCTTTGCCAGTCAAAAATCCTGTCAAAATCCATCCTGACCCCATCCCTGTCGAAAGTCATTTATCACCATCAATGACTAATACATCACAACCATTCAGGGGCAGAGTACCTTTCCCACAGCCATCTGCAGTAGCTCTGTTATCTTATCACATTTATTTTGTTATCTTAGAACCTTCCACATAATTCCATTAAGCGAATGTCATTATCGAGGCGTTCATTCGGTTATGTTATGTTCATTCAACTGCGAATGTCCAGCTCATTTCAGTTCCTGTGTAAGAGGCAGAGGTCACCTGGAGGTCAGATGGGCAGGAGATGGGTGGGGTGGGGTGGGGTGTCTTGTTGCTTAGGGAAATGCATTTACGATCTCCAGCACCAGGCTAGCATTGGAGTGTGACCCAGGGAGATGAGTTGTCCTTAACCAGGGTCATGCCACCTCCTGGGCATTGACTGATTCATAATTCCCCACTTTGGAAGTGGCGTGATGCCAGATTTAATCTGAGCTGGTTTTCTTGGCACTCTTTTATGTGTTTCCTAATCCTCACTGTCTTCAAGCATCTTCAGAACTGTACAGTGTGCAAGTTGGTTAGACACACATTGCATATTTCACATGCACGTACACACATTGCATATTGTACATGCACACACACACGTACAACAGACATCGATTGATTAATCACAAAATATTGAGGGGGGCAAGTCTTACTGATGAATTAGCTAAATGCTAAAGTTATATTTTAGGATTGCATGCAAAGGTAATAATAATTATTTGGTCATTATGATGTATAGGTTTTTTTAAACAATAATTTTCCCCTACATTTTCTCTCCATTTTGGAATTGTAAATTGTGCCTCCCAAGTTGCCATTTTGCCACCTGAATCCACACAAGGAGCTAACACATTTCTCCAATGCACTCGTGAGCCAGTGACTATTTTACACCCTCCAGGTCACACAGCACTACAGGAGAGCTAACATCAATCATAAAATGCACATCATTCACTGGCAACCTGTGGGCTCTTGCCACATCATTTGAAGGGGCTAATACAGCGTTAGTCTCTGGCCAAGGCCTCCTTAACTCTGATTGGTGCCCGCAGATTTCTGACGGTGAATTTGGTTGGTGGTCGGTTTAACAATTCACGAAAAACCAGTCTATTTTGGGATTCATCAGAAGTAATGACTGACCATTCGTTTATTAACAAAGCACACCCATGGAGACAGAATTATACCACATCAGAGTGAACTACCACATCGGAGAAACTAGTCAGGCTCATAGTTATGGAGGGGCCAGCCTGTGCTCGTGGTGAGTGCCTTTACCAACTGAGCCACTCTAGAGCCCGCATTGATTCTTTTTTTATTTCACTGAAATTTTTACATAATACCGTTATACAGTATAGTTCTTAGCTTTTTCCCTTAATTTCCACTTTAATTGTACAAAATTGTATGTAGAAATAAAGGAATAAATACATTTCCTATATTTGTTCATCAGAGTGGGTCTCACAAGGATAAATGCACCATGCAATAAGATGGAAGAGAAATTCTTTCTCTTTGTAAACATGAGCAGCTCCTGTTGCTTCGGAATTCTTGCCTTGCCAGTTTCCGAAGAACAAACGGGATTAGCATCTCCCTGGGCCTCTCATACAACTGCATTGAACCTAATTAATGGTAATTAAGCCCATTTCAATTCAAGAGGATTATGAACATTTTATAAAAAGATTACTTGGATCAGAGTCCTTCATTTTGGTGCAGCGGAAAATGTTTCTTGTTAAGGGTCTAAAAGGCCAACAGATAAAGCAGCAGATGTACTGATGAAGGGATAAAATCAGCAAAAAAGCAATCCAGTAATTTGGAAAATGTAATTAAACCTCGTGAAGGACTTGAGTTATAGCAGATTGATGAGCAGATTTATTAATGAAATAGTCACGGCGCAATGACAGTCGCTATGTTGCGGCTATTTTGCGGTTGCAGATATTGAAAAATGTACTAAGACTAGTTGTAATTACACAATCAAATAAATGAAACACCCTCATTCACAATTTTGTGGTAGGAGACACCCATAAAAAAAGGGTCCAAAACAATATGGCATGCTTACACATCCAGATCACAATGTGCCAAGAAATTGATATGGAGCAAGTAGCGGAGCACCATGAAAACTTAAATGTACAGATCAGGGAATAGAGGTAATGGTCAACAAGGTACAGTCACAAAAAATGACATCACAAAAAAATGAATTAGGTATAACAAAAGTTAGATGATGTAAAGAAAAGATGGCATGATGTTTATCTGGAGACTTAAAAGTCTTACTTTCAGGCCAAGCCTACAAGCACAATGCTATCAACAGGCCACCGGGAGCTGTTTTGTACCTGTTCAGCAGCATAACATCCTGCTAGATGATGCAAAGAAAAGATGACATGATGTTAGGCGGTATCCAAAAGAAAATCTTTCCTACAACATAATGTGGGAAAAACCGAGGCAAGAATATTACCACAGTGTCACACAATCCCCGGATGTGAGCAGAGCAGCAGATGTTACAAGGAGTAGAGTTTGCCGGTCTCCAGATCGGATCTTTTTTCTATCTCTCTCCCAGACATTGAACAGAGACACAGCGGGAGCACAGCTTAAATAAAACAAACACAAAACACACCAAGTCTTTACCCTACTTGCCACAAAGCTTTTGGAAAAAACGACAAACTAAAATAAAAAACTAAAGTAACAAACTAAAATAAAAGTCTGTCTCCTCTGAGGTGGAAATTCCCTTCCGGGAAAAAACACTGAACAAGACACTGACACACATGAAGGTCACGATTTTTCAGTATTTCCCCCCTCATTTAACACCATTAAACATACAATCAATACTGAATACAGACACGGCACCTCTTCAGTCCAGAGGACCTCTTTAACCTCAGCAGGCACACGCATATTTTGGTGACTTTTCAAGTGCTTCCAAACCCATGCACACAGAGACACTCAACTTTTTCAGTCCTCTTCATAATCACACGGAGAGAGAGGCTCTCCACTATTTCAGTGTGCCTTATCTCTCTCTTCACAATCACAGCTCCCCACCTGCTCTTAAATAGCCTCAGGTGGGACTCGTGAGGCAATCACACATATTTTGTTCACACACCTAATCACAATTAACACACAATTGACAGACCACATAAACCACACCCACTCACCCACTTTTATACTGACTGCTAGCTGAAGACAGATTGGTCAATAAATAATCCTGCGTCCTTTCATATAATTTTCATATTATTCCTGAAAATAAATGAGAAGTTCTAGTAACCAATATGTGTGCTATATAGGATATAGCTTTAAAATTCTGAAGCAATACTTTCAATATTCAGTTTCAGTTATTCCTGAAAATAAAGCTGTCCTGACATGAACTGGGGTACTTTTCAATGACACTGTGATTATTTGTTTTGCATGGCTGGGACAGTGCCTAGCATTGCGGAGAGCTAAGTACAACAGGCAGATTGTGAAATACCTAGGCTATATCATTGCTCAAACAAATACCACCTGCATTCAGTGGTTCTTAAAATTCTCATGCAAAGAGGAGAGTCACAATTAAGGTATGCTTTAATAAATCAGAAGGAATACTTAATGAGCCTAATTTACCTGTTTTAGTACTTTCACCCCAGGTATACACATGCATGAATTGATTTAACTATTTATCAAAAGCAACACCCACAAATTACATCCTAATAGCGATTTGACACAGCAATTGTTTAGTAAATCCAATGTAAATATTGCTACCTTATAGCAACTGTTTTGCATTCGAAAAGCCATGCTTTAGTGAATCTGGTCCTGAGTGACACTGTGAGAGCCTCAACCATAGGTGTAAGGAGTGGCGGGGATGGGCGAGGGGACATCCCCCCCAATCCCTTTCATTATGTCCCCCCAATATTTCATATGTGGTTACGCCCTTGGCCCCAACTAACACACCCTCAGGATGACACTAATGAAACAGTGCTCCTTCCACTATACTTCATATATACAGGTAGTGGCCAAAAAGGTGGAAACACCAATATGATACAACTGTGGTATCCTGCTCTGTAGAGTTCTCAATGGACCGTTCTTGATTACACTGCCTGCTCACACCCTGGATTGAAATGTGTAACCAACTGATTTAGAGTAGCTCACTTGTTTAGCCTTGCAACTCAAACTAATGGACGGATATAACGATCCAGTAGTATGCTCTTCCAACCACAGTTGCCCTTTTTGGTTCAGGTCCATGCTGACATCACCTTAGACACTGTCCCTCGTGAAGCATCAGCTGTCTTCATCACTGAAGCTCCTGCCAAACATGCCCCAACAATCACCCTTCTTTAGAAGTCACCGAGGTCTCATCTTCTAGCCATGCTAGCCATAATTATAGGCAATCAGGCCTGCCCAGAATTTTTGTGCATGACTCTGAGCATGCTGAGATGTTAATTAACTCAAGAACAACACCTGCATGGAAGCATCCACTTACTTTGTGTCGCACAAGTATTTCCACCTTTTTTGGCACTATCTATATGTGTATATCATATAGAGAGAGCAATACATTTCAATAAAATAACTGATTACATTTTTGCAATATCTCTAAATCAGACATATAATTCAACGTGAATTAAAGATATATATAATTGGAGTCAAATTATTTTCCCTGCAGGAGAGCCACAATTTTGTTATAGGAATGATCGCTTTTGATTAATTAATTTTTCACAGGGCATTTTGTCAATGAGAAAGGATCACAATGTTATCAATTGACTACACAACAGTTGCCCTCCCCAGGTTGTCTTATACATACAAAGATAATTAATGTAAAGGGCAATGGCATTGTCATGTTAAATACACAATAGTGTTTTCAGAAATACTCTTATTTTAATAAATAATATGTATTCTTTAGCTCTTTGTGTTCTGATATTATGCTTTACTTTTTTGCACTCTGTGTTCTGATAAAGATGGTGAAGGATCCAGATGAACATAACAGCAGGTTGAAAGAGTAATTCACTGGCAGGTCCAGATGTTCCTCAGCTGTCTATTATGTTCTCGGTGTATAATTCAGATTGTATATAGAGAGTAATCTCCCACATGATGGAATACAAGCTGCTTGCTGCAGGATTCAGTAATGATGGACAGACCGTTTGTAAAGCAACTGTTACGTACATCTGACAATCAATACAAAGCAGGGGTGAATTGTTGAGAATTTAAATACCTTTACTATAAAATTTGCCCTTCAGCACTCTCTTGATAGTGACATGTAACATCTAATCGTTAAAATTATGCAGTGGCTTGACTATCTACAGGTTGCATCGCCCTCAAGCTTCAGGGCAGCAGTAAAATATAATGGTTAGGGAGCTGGGCTTGTAAATTAGAGGTTGCAGGTTCAGTTCCCAGGTGCGGCACTGCCAGCGTACCCTTGAGCAAGGTACTTAACCTGAATTGCTTCAGTAAATATCCAACTTTATAATGGACTACATGTAAAATAAATGTATACTGTGTAAGTTGCTCTGGATATGAGTGTTGCTTGAATGCCTAAATATAAATGTAAATGCCATCGCGTATGCCAAACCACCTCTTTGAATTGTATGGTGTAGTGCTTACTCAACAAGGTCACTTGAGCATACCATGACCAGTCATGTATAATTTCATCAAACTGACAGAAGAATGAACATGCAGCCTTCATGACGTTTATAAATATACAGTCAAGCCGGAAAGTCTGCACACCCCTTTCACCCTCTCTACGTTTCATTGCATTACAGACTTATTCTACAATAGATTAAGTTCATTTTTTGTCTCAAAATTCTACACAAAATAGCCCATAATAACAAAGTGAAAACAGGTTTTTAGACTTTGTGCTAATTTATTAAAAATCAAAATGTAAAATATCATATGTACACAAGTGTGCACACCCTTTGATATGACACCCAAAAGTGAGCTGAGGTGCATTTTGTTTCCACTGATACTGCTTGAGAGGTTTCTACAACTTGATTCTAGTCCACCTGTGGTAAATTCAATTGATTGGACATGATTTGGAAAGGCACACACCGGTCTATATAAGGTCCCACAGTTGACAGTGCATGTCAGAGTAAAAACCATGCCATGAAGTCCTAGGAACTCTCCATAGACCTCCGAGACAGAATTGTGTTGAGGCATAGATCTGGGGAACGTGGAGAGGGTGAAAGGGGTGTGCAGAATACTAAAATTACAACACAGCAGAATTTCTACTGCCATTGTTCACAACAAGGAGGAGGAACATTTCACTACTGAGCAGGCAATATGGAACAGACAGACATGTACACCTGTTGCAATAGCAGAACAGGTGCCCTCTCTTATGCCTGGGCCTTGTGCCTTGAAATATCAATCAAGGCAATATACAGTGGGTTCGGAAAGTATTCAGACCCCCTTAAATTTTTCACTCTTTGTCATATTGCAGCCATTTGCTAAAATCAATTAATTTCATTTTTTTCCTCGTTCATGCACACACAGCACCCAATATTGTCAGAAAAACACAGACTTGTAGAAATTTTTGCTGATTTATTACAAAATAAACACTGAAATATCACATGGCCATAAGTATATAGACCCTTTGCTGTGACACTTGTATATTTAACTCAGGTGCTGTCCAATTCTTCTGATCATCCTTGAGATGGGCCTACACCTTCATTGGAGTCCAGCTGTGCTTAATTATATTGATTGGACTTGATTTGGAAAGGCACACACCTGTCTATGTAAGGTCCCACAGTTGACAGAAGGGGCAAGGCAAGAAGGGACATGGTCAGGGAGGTGACCTTCAGAGTTCCTCTGCAGCGATGGGAGAACCTGGTAGAAGGACAAACATCTCTGCAGCACTCCCATCAATCAGACCTTTATGGTAGTGGCTAGACGGAAGCTACTTCTGAGTGAAAGGCATATGACAGCCCACCTGGAGTTTGCCAAATGGTACTTAAAGGACTCTAAGAGCATCAGGAAAAAGATTATCCGGTCTGATGAGACACAAATTGAAATTTTTGGCCTGAATGCCAAGTGCTACCATAAAGGTCTGATTGATGGGAGTGCTGCAGAGATGTTTGTCCTTCTACCAGGTTCTCCCATCGCTGCAGAGGAACTCTGAAGCTCTCTTAGAGTGGCCATTGGGTTCTTGGTCACCTCCTGACCATGTCCTTCTTGCCCGGTTACTTAGTTTGGCCAGACGGCCAGCTCTAAGAAGAGTTGTGGTGGTTTCAAACTTATTCCATTTCACAATGATGGAGCCCACTGTTCTCCTGGGTGCTTTCAATGCTTTAGCAATGTTTTTATACCCTTCCCCAGATCTATGCCTCAACACAATTCTATCTCGGAGGTCTATGGAGAGTTCCTAGGACTTCATGGCTTGGTTTTTACTCTGACATGCACTGTCAACTGTGGGACCTTACATAGACAGGTGTGTGCCTTTCCAAATCAAGTCCAATCAATATAATTAAGCACAGCTGGACTCCAATGAAGGTGTAGGCCCATCTCAAGGATGATCAGAAGAATTGGACAGCACCTGAGTTAAATATACAAGTGTCACAGCAAAGGGTCTGAATACTTATGGCTATGTGATATTTCAGTGTTTATTTTGTAATAAATCTGCAAAAATTTCTACAAGTCTGTGTTTTTCTGACAATATTGGGTGCTGTGTGTGCATGAACGAGGAAAAAAATGAAATTAATTGATTTTAGCAAATGGCTGCAATATGACAAAGAGTGAAAATGTAAGGGGGTCTGAATACTTTCCGAACCCACTGTATATATATTGTGGTGTCCCCAGGGGTTGGGCGACACTCACGGACCTTGCAGAGGGCGTAGGCAAGTTAAAGAATACAGAGGAGGCAGTATTCAAAACAAAATGATAATTTATTAAACGAATAATCTGGTTGACAAACACTACAAAAAACAAAGGGCGGGGTATTCGGGGGAATACAAACACAAAGTCCGCAATCTTTATCTCGTTGTCAATGTCCGTTCCAATTCCAAATCCAAGTCAGTTCCGCAATCCAGTCTGTAGTCAAAATCCAAAGCAATCAATTTTCCAAACAAACAAACACACTTTTTTCCAAATCAAAAGACAAACACTCCAAACTCACAACAACTCTTTCCAAATCTCCCAGTGTAATGGGATTCAAAATAGGCCTTGAAATGGCCTTCAGCTGTTTGTTAGTCCCATTGCCTTTACTTTGCTCAGGTGTGACTATGGCCTGCTGGGAAATGTAGTGTTTCCTGGCTCCCATGTGTTGTAGGCCAGGCAGCCATTTTGTTGTGCAGCCCCTTGGGCTGCCACAATATATATATACACTACTGTTCAAAGGTTTGGGGTCACCTGCTGGAAACTATTTTTATCTCATAATTGACAATGCTTTACACCGTATACATTTCTGTAAATACTTTAAAATGACAAAAAACACATGTAACAATGAACAAAATGAACATCAAAGAAATGTTCAAGAAAATTATATTGAAAATTGAATCTTGGATTCCTCAAAATAGTCACCCTTTGGCGTGAGAATAGCCTCACAAACAGTGGCCATTCGGTTAATAAGTTTTAGCAGGAAATCACCCGACATGTTTTCCCAGCTATCCTGCAGCAATTCCCAGAGAAACTTGTGGGTTGCTTTGCTTTGACTCTTCCTTTCCAGTTTGTCCCATACAAGTTCTATGGGATTGAGGTCTGGACACTGGGCAGGCCAGGTCTTTAGTTTTAGTTGTTGTTCACATTCCTCCTTCACCAGATAGTTCTTGCACAACTTCAAGGTGTGTTTCGGGTCGTTATCTTGCTGAAGAATGAAGGAGTGCCCGATTAGCCATAGTCCAGATGGAAGGTGACCCCAAACTTTTGAACGGTAGTGTATATAAATATGATAAGATATTTAATAATAAATAGCAGTTGAAAGACGTAAGATGTTTATGTTGATTTGATAATATGAATGTAGATTTATCATGTCAATAAAACTTGTTGAATTGATTTATGAGAGAGAAGACAATACTGGCACTTTCACATCTAGATCGTTTGATTCGAATAAAAGCGTGGCTTGGTTTGTCTGGAGAAACATGTAAATAGTTTATCTGATAGTTTATTTGTTCAGCATGAAAGAAAACACATTCAATTTCAACTATTTTAAAAATGCTCAAAATGGGAACCAACCCATGGAGATGACATCATTGATTTGCATTTTCTTCGGCTGTATGCTCCTCTCCAGATGTTGGTTGTGAATTACTTTCAAAAGGACACCTTCAACAGCGAGTTTTTCAGTGTTATTTTTAATGCACTTAATTGGTGGAATCAGCAATAGAACACAGGAAGCACAAGAGCAGCATTTGGGGCGGATGTTTTCTCTGTATTATACCAGTATGTTTTCCAAGAAACTGCAGATGAATTGCAAGGAAACTGAGCAGAACTGACAACTTGCAATGTGAAATAAATTGCATTCATCATTGCAAAACATCAGTTTGTTTGCAAATCAATTGAACTGAAACAATTTTTTTTTTAAATGTGTTTCACCCATCTGGGTGATGCACGGCAGCCATTTTGTCCCAGAATGCTCAACACACATCAGCTGAGGTGGAGAGGGAGGGAATTATTCTGTTTTGCCAATGAATCCAGGGGATGATTAGGTGGCCAGGTTGAGAGAACCTGAGTGTTAAATATTTTGTCACCAGAGAACCCCATAGTCGTTGCAATAAGTGCCATGGGATCTTTAACGACCACAGTGAGTCAGGTCCTCAGTTTAACCACTCACCCGAAAGATGACTACAGCATAGTGCCCCCATCACAGCACAAGGGGTATTAGGTATAATATGGTCCAAAGGGAAAACCGCCCACCAGCACCACATCCAGAAACAACTTAGCTTTCCCAAAAGGTGTCCCATCCAAGTACTAACCAATCCCACACCTGCTTATCTTCAGCCATTCAGCAGGAGCTGTGGTTCTGTGTGGCTCAGTAGGTAGAGCACGGCGTTGGCAACGCTTAGGTTGTGGGTTTGATTCCCATTGGGACCACATACACTGAAAAATGTATGCCTTCACTACTGTCCAAGTTGCTTTGGATGAAAGTGTCTGCTAAATGGCATATATTACATATTAGGAGCAGGGCACATGGTGATCTGTGCTGGCTATGGGATGGGCCTTTATTTCTCTGGACTAACTAGCTATACAGAGCATTTCACTATAATAAGTTCAGTGATTGTTCTGTTCAGTGACTGTTCTCCATTAACAATGGGAAAAGCTAAATGTACTGAAGAGTGAGCTAGCCTCCTTTTTCCTTATGATTCACAGAGGATATAAGCCATTCATAACCAAATGGGAGTAGTTTTCATAAGCACAGGCCCATGAACTAGAATTATAGCTGACTGCATATGTTTATGCTACTCAAGCACAATTTGAATCCAGCAACAACCAAATGTTTTGTATCCGTGACATGTATCCCCCCCTAAAGGTCTCCCTGAAATTTGGCAAGGAGGGCAGTCTATGAAACATATCTATGCAAAATAGTATCGTCCCCATTCCCACATGAAGGTCAGAATGCCAGGTCTGTCCCTTTTGTAATGACCAGTACGATATGAGTGAAAATGCAGAAAGTGCATCTGCAAACTCTCTGTCCATCATGTACAGTTTGATATAAATAGGTGATGCTGTACTATACGTAGGTGATAGGTCTATAGTGCTGTAAATGTGTTTACATTGATTTAAAATGTTGTTGTAGTTTTTGTGAACGCAAGAGAGTAAGACAATAGACAATGACAAGAAATAGAGAATTGTGGGGGTGGGGGGGAGCATACATATGACTGTTTTTAGTTGATTGCATCAAACTGACATGCAACATAATGTATGTTATATTAAACTGACATGATATCATGGGTCTCTCTTTTCTTATGAAAACAAGATCAAAAACACATTAGAGAAAAGCAAGATACAACTGCAAGTAGCATATACTCCATCCATCATGTGCAGTGTAATACAAATGAATAGTCCATTGCCTGGTTTGTAATTAAAATCAAGTGTTGTAGTATGGCTTTCCATATGGACTGAAAACGTTCTTTATCTTGTCATTTCTGTAATTATGGGAAAGTACCAGGATAATTTAGGAGACAACGTTTTTGGGAGAAAAATATGTTTGTTTGACTGTTTTGAGTTAATTTATATTGTTGGGGTCAATCTGTGCCCACATACTGTATAATAGCTGTTTTCAAATTTAAACATAATAGGATGGTTAAAGTTAAAAACATATAAAAAGGTAAAAATCTTCCTGGTTTTTCCTTCGATTCCTCCCAGTAGAAAAACTTTTTCAAAGCATTTCATTCCCATATTCAATTAGCATGCACGCATTGTTGAAATAGATTAATGTTGCAAAGACAAGCTATAGCATATTCACAGGGTAAATAAAAAATGGCCCTAGTGGATGAATTAATCATTTTAATTGCAGCATTTTGAATTTCATTTCATACTTAACAATGCAAATTTTTGTAATTTGCATCTTCAGAATTAATGCTGAAATTCCCATTATCCTCCAGATCACAATATTTGTTGAAACTAGCAATTAAAATGTAATTACAATATTTTTGGGTCATTTTTTACACCCTGTTTTGAGTGACTTCGCAGAAAGAGTTGATCAATTTTATTCATAATATTAGGACGTAAATTGATTTTCAGTTGTACGTGTTGTGATTAATAAATGCGGACAGAGCATATTCCCATGGCATACTGCTTCCTTTAAGGGAGAAAGGGAAGAATATGTTGTTTGTTGTTTATTGCAAATCTCCAAGCAGCTCAACCAATGTATGATTCAGAAAGTTTTTTGCTCTGCTAAACACATCTATGTATACAAAGTGAGAAAGAAACCTAATTATGATAAGAATGATCAAAAAACAGCCATCAGGGAAACACACTGCTTTCCTCAAATCTATGTTTGGCTGTCATTTATTTATTTATTTTTCCTCATTGGTGGAAATGAAAAAGATGCCGAGTGTGCAGCCACTGCAAATATTTCCCAGGGGTCCTGGTAGTTTCTTTTAATACAGCAACAACATGGAGGAAGCTCTGAGTCAAGGAAATGGAATGTGCTTCTGTCCTCCCCCCCCTGCACCCCCCCAAGAGGGATGGTGTGGGCTGCAAAGGTGCTATGACATTACGGGAACGCATGGTCCAAGCTATACTTCAACATCACCGGAGTCTCTGTGCTCTGTTCCGGTCATTTGGAGGGAGCCTTGTCAATCTGTGGCCTCAAAGCAATGGCCTTTTTTTTACAAGGCTTATAAAATTGTGCTTTTAATAAAGCAGATTTATGGCAAAAAAAAAAATTATTTGTCATTTCAGGCAACGGTTTTATACCTTGTCCTTCCATGGAGTGGTGGAGCTCAGTTGAGCCACCTCCCCCCCCCCCGGATAAACCACCCCATCTCATGCAAAAATGCACACACACGCACACACGCACACACACAGTCCTCCCTTCCACCGGCACATTTCAGTCGCAAGCAGTTGTGTATTCTGACCTAGGTTGAATGGCTTTTGAAAGCCATGGAGAGATATAAATTTTATCAAGCAGCTCTCTCTCTCTATGCATTTACTGTAGTTGTAAATACGAAATATCAAACCAGAAATATTTTTTAAATTGCCTCGGTGCAGTCTCCCAGTGCTGGGGGCTGTCCAAGAAGAATTAAGCCTACTGACCCCTTTGCATTTGATTTATGTTGCACATCTTATAAACATACAGTGTTGTTTTTACACAGGGAATATTTCAATAACCTTGAACAGCAGAAAGTCTCTGAGCGGCACAAACTGCAACCGGACAACTGAAGCATTTCCAAATACAAAACGCTCACTGGTGTCTGGTGGAGATTACATGGGCTGAAGGTCATTGTAGGCAACTGTTCACTGGGCAAATTGGGAGAATTAACTACATGCTGGGGAATTATTTAAAGGTGTACTGCTCGGTAAAATAAACCAGTTGCTAATATGATCGCTGACGTCATCCATTGTAAATGTTGAAATACTGGCTTAACCTGAGCTCAGGAAAATTGTGACCAGGAAATCAGTTGGCCTACTGCTCCCTTAGGTCTCCTGTATTTTTTATTCAGGAGCACTGACAGCTGAAGAAGTAGTGATGGAATAAGGTATCATGACACCACAAATGAGTAGAGCTACAGTTAGCTGTCAATCACTGACTTGTTCAAACCAATCAAAAGGTTACCTTTTCACAACAAAACACAATAATTTGTTAAAATCAGAGAGTTGCTGGTAGAAGATGGTAGCCCAACCCATTTTGATGTAATGATACCTCATTACAGCATAGGTGAATGCACGCACATCCAGGTAACTTCACCGGTGCAGGATACAAAGAGAATAAAAAGATAATATGATTTTTCATGATGCCTCATTCACCAGGTACAGGCTTTTGAAAGCGGTGAATAAAGCGGAATTATAACTACTGTCTGAGGAGCTACAGAGGAAAAGAAAAGATCCACTGAAAGAGTGCATTAACATGCTACTGAGAGTCCATCCCCCTCCCCCAAATATTGTTTTTCAACAACAACAGAAAATAAAATGGCCACAGTTTTGATGGCTGCACCTTAACAGCAGATTAGAAATACGTGTCATTCAAAATCAGAGCATCCTCAGATTTCCCACACGGTCGTTCCCAATTCAAATTGTTAAATGGAAAGAAGATAATGAATGCGTTGTATTTATTAGTGCTGTATTTATGAATGCGCTGTATTTATTTATAAAGGTTAAGGTTTACCTAAGTAAGCAAGCACTCTTAACAGTGGGATTGCTGCAGAGCACTTCATAATGGAGAAAAAGGTATACAAGTATAAAATACTTAACATGATAAGGTTGAAAAATGAAGATCAATTATACTGTACAGTGGCACACAGCAAACACAAATGAACACTGAAAGCAATGACGTAAATCTAAGCTAAGCTAGTATATAGACTTAGATTTTCCTTAAATTGTCTTGGAGACAAAATGTGTCCTGATACTGCACCTTATAATTATATATAGTTAGGTATGATTATGTGTGGGTGTGTGCAACGCTAACTGCTGACTAGTCAATGACATTGCAATAGGCACCTCATTTGTGGTGCCTATTGCAATGATTACTTGATTGAATGATTGAATGATTACTTGAGATTGTAATGCGTTGATTGCTTTAACATGTAGCTTCAGAAAGTCCTACATCGACCTCTTGTTGTTGGAGGATGGAACTGCAGGTTCCTGACAGTGGTGGTGAAAAACGTATGTCTTTAGGTTCATGTATAATACAGGCAGTCCCTGAGTTACGAACGTCCGGCTTACGGACAACTCGTACTTACAAATGGACTGCCATAAGGCCTATTATGTTTAAAAAATTGAGTTAAATACAATGGTTCGTAAAAACGCACGCACGCACTACTTTGTGATGCTCATGCTTAAAATGTAAATGTAAATGTAAAATGTCATGAAAACATGTAAATGTAAAATGTCATGAAAACATTGCGCGGTTTCAGTGGTTCGTCGGCTCAAGGAACAGAGATCACCGTCAGTTATTTTAAGTCAGATCACGGTCACGTTTTTCTCTTTCTCTTACCCTTACAACGATGCCTCCAAAGCGTAAATCTGATGCAAGTGCTGGTGATGCATCAAAGAAAAGGAAAACAATCACCATGGAAAGTAAGAGATCGGAGAGAGGTGAAACGACATCAGCCATTGGGAAAGCATTAGGCTACAGCTGGTCAACGATCGTTTTTTTAAAAACAATTTTAAAAGACAAAGCAAGAATAATGGAGCATGTGAAAGGCCATGCCCCGATGAATGCCACGATTATTAGCAAGCAACGCAGTGGTTTAATTATTGAGATGGAAAGGCTATTGATAATTTGGATAGAAGACCAAAATCAACGTAATATGCCTATTAGCCTTTCTTTAGAGCAAGAAAAGGCTCGAAGCCTTTCTTTAATGTTTTTTTTACAGTACAATACTGTATGTACATAGTTACTTTTATTATAACTGTCTTATTATTATTATTATTAATATTACAGTATTGTTATTATTACAGTATTATTATGTACTGAATGTTATGTTTTATTGTATTTGCTAGTTTTTCTTAAGTGTTTTATATGCACAGAAAGGTAAAATAAATACTATACTAAGACAAACATTTGACTAAGTGGCGATTAATAAGAACTGTATGTACCTGTTCTGACTTACATACAAATTCGACTTAAAGACAGACTTAAGAACAGATCTCGTTCGTAACCCGGGGACTGCCTGTATTTGTTTGTGAGAGGACGGGAAGCCACATACAAAAAAAAAAACATTAGCATAATTTGCTATTTGTGAGAAAACGGTCAATTATTTCCCCTTACTGGCAACCAATATACATTTTGAGAAGAAATCCACTTTAAGACTGCTGTATCACTATTCAGTTATGATTCCAGAGCAGTTGATTTCTTAAGTACATGCACCCTAATTAAACCTATTCAGGGATTCTTGTTGAGTCTGACTGCCAAAAGAAGGGAATTGATGGAAATAATAAGCGTGTCTATAATAACCATGCAAAATTCAGACACCACAATGTGCTCTTAATACAGAACAATATTGATGATTCTCTATTTGGTGCTTAGGCGTATATACAGATATTACAATCATTTCTTTGACTTGTAGGGTTTAAATGTTGTTTCTTCCTGGATGGTTTAGAGGCGGCTGCAATAAGATTCCTGAAAATGCCAAAATGAAAGGTCCCCAAAATCTGAGCGGGGGAAGATGTTTGGACAGAGGGGACATTTTGTGCCAGCAGCTATGTTTGCCTCGGGCAACTCTAGGTCCTTTCAAATATCAAGCGACGACCATGACTTTTCAACTGTGACTCACACATGCTTCTCTATAACTGATGTGTGATGAGCCGTGTGCCTGGGCAACACATAGGCATACTGCACAGCAACGGACAAACAAACAACAACAACAAAAAAACCCTCAACCTTGTGAACCCTATTGCACACATTTCAGTTCACAAAAAGACACACGCACGCGCGCACACTTCTGACAGCACGCATTGCCATGGTTACCATATTAAGTACAGGTTTTATTTCCACTTCCAGCTTCTTTTAATTGCAAATTCAAAGCGAAGTGTCCCCAGTACACAAAGTAGAAATGAATTTGGTTTCCTTCAGTTCCTCCGTGCTAAATGGATTACTGGAGAAACACATTTCTTACTTCTTTATTTGACGGTCTTGTGTTTGGGCAAAAAAAAAAAAAAAAAATCATCACTCTCAGACTTTAATATTTGATATATATGTGGTGCCTGATTAACACCCAGCTCAGGGTACTTCTAGTTTAGTTCAGTACCTGATTAAAAAGCCATAATCTTGGTCTATGCACAGAGCTGTCACTGGGGAAATGGAGTCTGTTCTATCAGATAGGCCTCAACACTTCCTTTTCAATGAGAATAAACCTCCCAGTGCCCATATAGAAGTTGATCATTTGAATTTTGTTCAAACAAGCGTAAATGTAGCTCAGGCATTTGAATATATATCTTATGCTTTTTAAAAAATGCAGCAATAAAATGCAAAAAATGGTACTGCTCAAGCTGAAATCCAGCGTATCTATAGATAAGTCGAGGTTGTAATTACAGTATGCTACGGTGTTGTTTCTTTGAGGTAGTCCCACTGCCTTTCATATCAAATTCTCATGCATGGTTATGCTACCGTGAGGCACTGGCAACTAGTTGGCTCATAATTTACGACTTCATATCGAGCTAGTACTTCCATAAAAGATGGAAATTCATAAATTTGGTCCATTAACTAAAAGAAAGGGGGGATTAATATTGATATGTTGCCACCTTTAGTGGAAAGGCATATTGAAATGTCTTTGCCCAATTCATTATATTTTTGCCCATTTATTACAGCAGAGCAGATGTACTTACAACAGCAGAGGGGTTTATTTTGTTTTAAATCACCGGCAGGAGATGCCAGGGATAGGATAGGACACTGAACTGGCAGGATGGCAAGGGCAAATCTGAAAGGCTATTTATTGTAATTATTTGTGCAATGAGATATGAAATGGCCATTTACCGTCTATTTTGGCATGTAATTGTCCTATACAGCTCCAAGCAAATGTAGCTATTGACCCTAGTCATTCATATTTTGACACTGATCTGGGGAAACATAAGTTGCAAAGTTCCTTTGTAATTGATAGCCAATGTGCATAGTTTCTAAAGAACAAAATGTATGCATTTTAAATCAGCAATAAAAAGTGATATAGCTTGTGGCATATTTTAAACATATTACCTACATTTTATGATGCAATCCTCTCTGTCGTCCACCCTTTTTTCAGTTTCAATTAAACTATAATGTAACGTTCAATTTATTTGACACATCTCAAAATGTCAGTCTATGGAGACCGAATGTATTTTGGGAAGTATTTTAAAAAATAGCATTCTAATGTATGTCCTCTGCCTCTCAAGTGTTCCAGGCCCCATTTTGTGTTACTCTCCCGTGCTTCTTGTCTGCCATCAAGTGGCTCTTATGTGAAATGGACCGACGACAAGGTTACAACAGGACACAGCTTTATTTGCTATTCATTTCATGTTTGAATGAGGTGAAGTACATTACGTAATAGGCAAACGTTTCTTTTCGCCTTTAGAAGTTCGAAAATAAAAAAAAGATACGCCCTTTTTCTGGAGGCGGTTCGACTTCAAAGTGGATCCTTGTGTTTATGCCTTGTGCACTAGATGATAAGATTCCTTTCCTGCGTTACGCATCCAGGCAGCAGAAAATGGAAGCCAACATAGTATCTTGGTTTCTGAAGAATTTAAATGCGAAATGCTCACAGCTGCGAGGAAGGGTGAAGTGGAAACGCTACATCAGCTCCATGCAGCGCCAGCTGAACAACACAGCAGGCCTCCACAGCGCGGCGGTGTCTTTAAAGTCAACAACAGCAGATTCAACGCGGCTCCAAACCTCGGTTTCCACGCCCCGGCTCGCGCAGAAAAAAAGCGGGACAGATGTTGTTCGTTAATGAACGTCTCCGTTCGTTCACAACAGCACCTGTGTCTGCGCTCTGGTCGGTACGTTATCCTCGAAGGTTTGAGCGCATATGTAAAGTGTCAGAGAAGACATTAATGACATGCTTACACGGTGAATTCCTACAAAAATGCAGTGCTTTTTGAAGCCTCCTTCATTGATTTGATGCCCCTGTGCGAATTATATTAGCTTGAGTCCGCTCGCCTCGGCAAGCAATTACTGGTTTGGCATGTTATTGATGTGGAAAATGGATGGTTTCTGGTATTTATTTCCTCCAAGGAATAACTACCATAAAGGTGCTGTGTCAGAAAGTCTTCCGAGCATAGACATCATCCATTAAGCCTAGATGTTTATTTGTAAGGAAGATGTTTAGTCATGTCTAATTGGCTCTGTTGGTTTTGCCAGCATGTTTATTTTAAAATAATTCACACAGACAAGAAAGAAAGACAACAAAACAAAATACCCCACCAAACCATTGTGCATTTCAATTCAAACACACGTTTCAATATAATGGAACACAAAATGAATCCACCCTAGTTCATACAAGCAGGACACGTCCACATCCAGGGCCAAAAATGCAAAGTTCAACCAGTTCATATTCATTCGACCAGACCAATCGCCTGGCAACACACAAATGTCATCAGAGGAGGAATAAATAAGGTAACGGAGAGGGGCGAGTCCTTTGTGAAAAACTAAATAAGTAATCAATTTAAAAACTGAGGGAATGTTCCCGAAGCTTCCCTAAGGAAGCAGCTCTTCAGATGAGCTTCACCAGCCTCTCGCTGGCCTCCCACAGCTTCTTGGCCACTCCAGAGTCTTTGGCAAAGGGCCGAAGCGCAGCGTGCCGGCAGTCCAAGAAGTACCCCCCGCTGTGTGGCACAACCTCGTCTGCCACGGCACAGTAGACGACAGTCTGGGCGCCCACCTCACAGGTCACAAAGAACATGAACATGATGGCCTGCATCACCACACGGAACAGGATGGAGTAGTGACAGGTCCAGTTGCTTTGCATGTACCCTGAAACCACACACACACACACACACACACACACACACAGTGAGAGGATGATTTTATTACTAAACTTTCACAGGGTTTGGGCATCACCACAGCATTTTTTCAGCAGTGCTGTTTGGATGCTTATTTACAGGTTAAGTGGAATAATTCATCAGCATACATGTCAAGCACCCTTGTGCATAAAATGCCCATGAGTCGGACTAAAATGTATTTATGCTGCTTGAAAAAAGAGTGAACAATTACAGCCCCATCACTTAACAGTGGTGAAATTGGTTAGTTTACTGTGCAAATATTGAAGGCTGCTCAAGTAGCACATAATGGTAGTCAACTCTGTGGTTTGGGTCGAAAGGTGCGCCATTAAACATAAAGAAAAATGTGAAAACTATCATGTAAAGCATTCCATTGGTTGAGTGAAAATAAATTGTTTTGAACAGCCGCAATGAATCATTCACATGAACAATGACAGTGGCAACTTGAAGTTCACTTAAATGTGCATGTAAAATGCATGTTATGGAAATTTTCTGTGTGGAGTTTGCATGACAAAAGGACATTTAGGCTAATTGGAGAGTCTAAATTGGCCGTAGGTATGAGTGTGTGAGTGAATGGTGTGTGTGCCCTGCGAGGATTGGCGACAGGGTCTGCCTCTCGCCCGGACAGATCTCCAGCCCCCAAAGAAAGGCAAATGGATGGATGGATGGATGGAAATTTCATTTATGATCCAGATCTAGTCCCCAAAGAGTAATTAATCCTGTAATTAATCCTGTAGAACCCAGAACAGTAATGGCTGCTCTTCATAATCCCACAACGGCCACTGCACTTCTCAAATCAATCAGAGCAGGTCCATGGTCTGCACAATAGAAATGCATGTATCCACTTAAGACACAAGAATCCATACTTCAATAAGGCAGTGAAAGTGAGAAATGTTACCATTAAAGTATATGAGATATTAGGCTTTAAATTGGCTTCTTCAAAGAAATCAATCTTTAAAGGCGGAGCAGAGCACACTATCACTTTAAAATCACTTTGTTAATCCTATTTCTTTCATATTTTTAGTTTTGGAAAAATTAACTGCGATATTGCACTGTGCCACTTTGAATGGTTGGTTTCTGTGCTCTCTTTCGATAACCTGATTTACAATGTGTACTTTATAGCCTCTATTTTGTTTTATGTGAAAGTTTTGGGAAAGTTAAACTATAAAAAAATTGTAGAGTACATGGGGGGTTTTCTTGTAAAATGCCTCCGAATTCCCCAGGAAAAAAAACCTGTCCCTGCTAATCGACAGTGTAGCTCTTGGCTAGTTTACCAACCTACATTTTTATTTCAATTACAACACCGTGCTAATAGAGAATGTTACAGTTCACCTGGATGCACGGAGTAGGCCGTTACTCCTTTCCCCTCCATCATTCTGGCTAGTTCCTGGGTGAAGTAGATGTTGGCCAGCTTGCTGCGGCAGTAGGTGAAAAAGGGGAAGAGATTGTAGTTCAGGTCCTGGAAGTCCAGTTTCTGGTACTTGTAGGCAGAGCAGGTTAGGGTGATAACCCTGCTGGGCGCACTCTCCTTCAGCCGACCCAGCAGGAGGTTGGTCAACAGGAAGTGGCCCAGATGATTTACGCCAAAACACATGCTGAAACTGTCATCTGTCCAGTCAAGAACACTGGGCATGCCTGTGGACAAACGCATAGCATTTATTGTTTTGTGTAAAAAAAATCTTAAAAAACCCACAAATGATTATTCTAGACATTTTCTACATTGCTCAAGGGTACAACAACAGTGTCCCACCTGGGAATAGAACCAGCAACCTTTAAGTTACAAGCCCGGTTGCATAATCACTACACTACTGCAATATAAATGGCACAAGCCAGGGCCTCTTCTCTGGAGATGTCACTTGGTCACATTTATGCAACAAATATTTGTTTTGCCATCAATGTCTTTGAATAAAGTTCCAGTGATGCAAACTTAACAATGAATAATATAAGAAAGACTGCTGTTTTTTCTCATCATTTTGTCATCACTGTCCCCATCATTGCAAATGTTCTATACAAATAAATAAAGAAATAAAAAGCAATGGGGTGCCCTTTGGAATTTTAAACCCCCTCTCACCTGCATTATTGATTAAGATATCCAGCCTCTTCTCTCTTTGTAAAAATGTTTTGCAGAACTCTCGAATGGCCCTCAGGTTGGCTAGGTCGAGCTCCATCTGGATCACGTTTACATTATGGCTCGTCCTCTTTATTTCTCGGACCGCTTTCTCAGACCTCTCCGTGTCCCGACAGGCAATGATGACTCGGGCCCCTCGAATTGCCAGCGCAATGGCGGTTTCTTTGCCAACGCCAGCATTCCCTCCTGAGGGACGAGAGAGGTAATAGTGTTTACGATGTGATTCAGGGAGTAAGGCTTGCTCTTCTTGGTGGATTTTATTGCTCTGTAAATCACTGTCTCACAAACAGTGCAAGCAGTATGAGTATGACACGTATTGTCTCTTGCGTTCATTTCCAAGAGAGCCAGCAATTGTGGTTTACTGCTGTAACGTTGTACAGATAATAGAAGTTAACACAATAATAGGAGTCAGAGGGTGTTGAGATTGTTGTTGTTACAATATTGAGAAGGGACCTTGGCAGACAGCTTAGTGACATGAAATTTGAGAAGCTGCACCATGCTATGGCTAGAAGATGGTTCTCATCCCACTCTTCCCAAGAGTACATGTTTTACTGTGCCATCTATCTAGCTAAAATGTTATAACTTCCAGGCTTATTGTCATCATCATGGATCCCCAGTGGTTTGTCAAAAGAACTCTTCGGAAAAAAAGTACCAGTGTGCCAATGATCATTGCTTTATTCTAATGACAATAAGCCTGGACGATATAACAATATGGCTATTATCATGAAGAGCATTTAGAATGTGAGGGTTTTTACTTCCATATTCTGCATAATAGATAGCTAAAGCCAGTTAGGTACAGAGTCTGACTTCATCATCTGTAGCTATAGCTTGCTAGGCGACATTCGTTTACTAAATGCTGGGGATCCTACATTGATAGCAAGGAAAATAGTCAGCAATGTTACTTATGAAGCGTGTGGCAAGGAAGAAGGATCGTTTTTTTTCATAGTGAATCATTTGTCGTGATATATCGTCATGCTTACATTTGCCAACCCACTTGTCAATTACCATGTCTTGAGGGTATAAAACAAAGCTAAGTTACGTTCATTGCCTTTGCTAGAATGCTATCTCAGCTAGCATGCAGAGAATGCCGCACACATTAACGTTACCTGTAATGAGAACTGTTTTGCCGTCTAGTCTTTTCAAATCCATGCAAAACCTCCTTCTCTTCAGCCATTTTAAAAACAAAAAGCTAATTAAGGAAGCTGCGATCGTGTACAATAGATACATTGGCTGGCTAGCTAGCTAAACCGGTGCAGTATGTACAAGTAGTAGTGACACTTCCCCTTGGCTAGCTAGCCAGTGCAGTAGTTTATCGCAACCACAACCTGACAGTACAGGCTAACTACCAAGCGACTCTGTTATGCTAAAGTATTGCCTATATAATAAAACTAGCACTGTGGACAGGAAACATTTTGTCATAAACCAAACATTTGGCAAAGTGTGCTGCTGACTATATAGCTAACAAGGTGGTCAATCGTTACCGATTACATTTCCTTTTACGCATGTGTGCTGTGAGTCTCGTCACGCGAGAAGTCGCTGAGTGCGAGTTTTAGCGACGACTGAGATGTAGAGATGTTTTGCCTGTATAGTAGGAGCCGATCCTGGATCAGAATATTAAATGTACACTAAATGACTGAGGCCATGATTGGGGTTTGGAAAGATGATCTTAGATCGGTTAGCAAGAGTAAACATCCTAAACTGCGATACGAGAACTCAATAAAAGGAGAAAATTAAAATAATAAAAATGTAGATACAAATGGGGAGGGGTTACACAAAAGAATGTCTCCCTGCAATCAATTTTGGGAAAGATGGGCTGTCTTCAATCTATCTTCAACAATTCATCTATTTGTGGGATTTTAAGAATTTACAACAAGCCATAAAAAATGAGATATGTCCTTGCTTTGACAGATAAAATGCTGGTGCCCTATAAAAAATCATTAGGACTCTGTGGGGCAACTGCAACCAACTTAGCGGGAGTTTAAACCTCAGGTTTAAATCACCAAACCACAGAACTTAATGAGAACCGTGACAGCTACTCCAGTCTGTGAGATAAGGAGCAGCTGTTGAAGTTGTAATGCAGTTCTGTGGTCTAGTGGTTCAAACCTAAGGTTTAAACTCCTGCTAGGTTGGCTGTAATGGCCCCTGTCTGTTTTATGATTATTGTTTTGTATTGTATGATGTTGTAATGTACTGTATGGTGCTGTATTTTATGTGATTGCTTGTGATCAAACAAGGACATGAACAAAACAGGCAATCACACATCAACAATACATCACATACCGTGACGTAAAGCATACAGCACTACAATCACGTAATCACACAATCAGTCTTATGATGAGTACAGTAGTTTATGCTGACTGGGATGAGCTTGTAGCTCTGTTTTCAGGCGGATGAGCTGATAGGGAAGGCAGCCTATGGGAAGATTGTTGTATTTATTGTGTAAGGGGTGTGATGGGTCAGCAGTGATCTTCTTTGCCACAAACAGTATGTGATGTTTAGAGAGCTGTGTAATGTTTGTGAAGGACCTTTGTATTTGCTAGGTTAGCTGGTAACAAGCCTACCTCGACACGTTTCTTGCACACTTGCCGCGGCTGATCAGATCTTGCTATAATATATTGTATGGGTCTGCAAATTAGTGAATTTCTAAATACTCGTATAGGAAATGTAGAAATACGTATGAATTTCCTTTCTAAAAACAACAAAAATTGTTTGATATTTCTTGCTATCAGATATGAACAGTCATTTCCTTTCCTTTAAATATCAGGATTTTTAAAACTTAAATCAGGGAAAAAATAAAACTGAAAATAATAATGAAAAAAAAAGGATATCATAGAAGCCTACTATTGTAAGCACCAATTAGGTATCTTGCCAGGGTATACGGTGTCCCTGTTCGGGTATGAAAGAAAAAAACATTTCAGAAAATAATATTTATTTACTTGTGTTATTGTATGGTGCTGTGTTGTATTTTATGATACGTGACTGTAATGCTGTTACCTGAGTAGGGCTCCATTGAAAATATGTATATTTTTAAATCGATAAATAGCCTACATAAATAAATAAAAACAGAAGGGCCCTAATTCGCACGAAACCAAACGGAAATACCACAATAACCTTTCAGTAATGTGTGTTGAACATCAACCAACGTTAACTCGTTCGAGCTACCTGACAGAACGATTTTACATGACGTTTCTATAACGTTAGTTAAATTAAGTTGCAAGCTGTCAGAAACGTGGCCATGGATTATTATCAGGAAGACCTTTGGAACAATTGCACAACTATAAAACATGGATGTGTAAATAAAGTGCAACATCATTTGTCCTGCAGGCACGGTTAGTGAAATTACAGTTAGCTAGCTACATCACATTTATTTAAAGAGCTAGCAAATAAAAAAATACAACATTATACAATTTGTTTAGCTACTTACGTGCCATTTTAGTAGAACGAAGATGTGGGCTGAAGTCGTTTTTATGCTCTTATGTTTCTCGAAAATACACGGTAAGCTGGTTGTGTTATTGTGGTATTCTAACACGCTTGTACAGTGCATCTTTCTGCGCGCTGAAACACGTGCGTTTTCGTATATCTGCTCTGTACTGACAGGAAATGTTGTTTTGGAAATGATTTGCTCTCCACGTGCTCTGCTCTCCTGTTCATGTTAGTATAGTAGTATAATAATAATGTTCCATCAGTAGACTAGGTTTACCTTGCGTACGCTACTGGAAAAATTCTGGGTTGTGTATTCACATTGGCCTACATTTTTATTTGTCCAGTAGTACATATTCGGTCTTTGGTGTATTTAATCTTGTGCAATTTAATCGTATAACATTTTCTGTTTATGTACTCTTTATAAGTGCATTGTTCTGTGAATCTCGTAGCATAGTCGTTTGTATACTAAAATATACAAAAATATATAATATATAAATATATCTAAAATATACTGAATGAAGAGTATAAAGTGTGTTTGTTCTCTTACAGCACAATCATGTGCAGGGCAGTGTAGCCAAAAATTGGAGATGTGCTCCTGCCATGCAACTTGCCTGTCTCTGCAAAACTGCTGTAAAGATTATAGACAATTCTGCCTGGAGGTTACCCCATACTCAGGAACAATGTTTGGAGGAACAGACTTCACTGTCCTCCATGTAACTTTTGACAAGAGTTCGAAACTAATCTGCCGGTAAGAACGGGCAATGCGCCCAATTACAATCACAACATGTCGAGCTTGATAAGAATATGCAGTCACCAATTGACTTAATGTGGTATGTGTTTTTGTCTAAATGTCAGATTTAATGCTGAAATTGAAACCGAGGGGTATGTGGACAGAGATGGCAGGGGCCACTGCATTTCACCTTTACTGTATGAAACAGGATGGATACCGTTTGACATCTCAACTGATGGAGTCACATATAATAGACAAGGGACGTGGTTATCAGGTGAGCACACAGCGATTGGACCAGGGAAGAGAGTAATGGGATATGCTTAAATGCTTACGTAGTGTATGCACTTTGTAACTTTGCTCTTTTTGACTAGTGCATTCTGGGAAACTGGATCCTGATTTGAAGGTCACCCTTGTGAATGCTACCCAGTGGCAGTACTATGGCACACCCAACATTGGGGGAACTCTGCAGATGACTTGGATCACCTCCCTTGTCAAAGCAGATAGGGTTAAAGTGGAGCTCTGGGGATACAGAGAGACAGGTCGGTAAGAAAATGCCTCAGTTTGTGACAGTCGTGCATTTACCACAGAGCAGTATTTGTTTTTTGCTCTTATCGAGATCACTATAGGCACATGAATAGATTTGATCGTTGGAGATGTATCCAGCACTGCGCCATGTCTGGACTTGAACACCCCAAGGGGTTCTGCCTCTGCTCCATAACCTGGCAAACTTTTCCAGACATTGAAAGCTCTGTGTGTAAAATAATACTCTGATGTCATGCGACAAGTTTGCCACAGATGATTATTGGCTTGTGCTCTTATCAAGATTGCTAGGCACATGAATAAATCTGATTGTTGGAGATGGGGGTGAAACTGCATAGCATATTGATACTTTATGTTTTGACCTACAATAGGGGAGCCCTACTCGGATTCCTGGACACCGGAATGGAAGTTCCTGTACACTTTGGGGAGAGATCTCCCCAACAATGGCCAGTTCAGCTTCATCCCCAAATCCACAGAGAAGCCCTTCTCAGACTGGGAGCTTGGAAGTGTCCGTGTGAGCCGCACTTCAGACCCTGATGGGAAAAGGTAGGGGACGTGTGTTCCCAGAGCAGCTACGCTGTGAAGTACTGTATGAAAAATGTATTCATATATTCTCATACACTCTGCCCAAGGATGCAGCGGTACTACTCTACTTTAATACGTTGCCTTAAGCCAGTCATATGTCTCCAAGTCTCTTTCAAGCCCTCGGCTTAGCGTCTGATTAAATTATGGTGAAAAAGGGGCGATAGCTTTCGATTTCCACTTCAGGAATTCAGGATGAATTTCCATTGGCTGGCTGTTAGAGCACTCATCTCCTAGAAGATTGTGATTCGTCATGTAAAATTGTTGACGGGGGGGGGGAGGAATTCGACAGAGCTGATCCCTGTAATGTGGGTGGGCTTATCACCAAACGCAGTGCTTTTATGGCCAGGTGTGGTATCCACAAAGATATTTAAAAAAACGTACGAGGCCGTACATCACCAAGCCAAGCGGTGCTTTATAGGGCTGGCACATTATATTTGAATATCTCATTTAATTTTTAATCTGCATTAGGGCAATCTGCATGACAAGCAATGCGTGTCAGTAGGGACAAGGGACAAATGAGCTCTATCAGAGCCCCCCCCCGATATCACTGGTTTCAGTGAGGTGGGCAGTAAAGATTAATGGTGCGGCTGTGGAATGTTCAGGGACACGGAGGCGGTGTGGAGCGAGGACCACGCCCTGGCTTGGCACCTGGAGGAGGGTTTCAGACAGGATTCTACCTCCTGGGCCCTGGAGAAGTGCCTGAAGTGGGACGAGCTGGAGCGTGCGCTGCCCAACTTCCTGAACGAGACCATCGACTGCCCCTGTACTCTGGCCCAGGCTAGAGGCCGACACGGGCAGGTTTCACGTAAGGACAAGATCTTAACAACATAAGTATATAAGAATACGCAATGACCATGTGGAGGATGGGCCTTCACCCATCTTTTAAAATGTACAAATTCTTTCCTGGGAATGCTAATTTCCCAAATTAATGTTTAAAGTGATGAAATGTTTGAATTGATGAATGCTAATTGAGTAATTGCTGTTTCATTTTGAGGATTTGTCTAATTTACAAACCTATGCATATTATTACATTGGAATCTGTTCAAAGTTATTATTAAATGGGAATTCAAAAAAAGCAGAGCTGAACATGACCAAGAGTGAAATACAATAATGGAGACAGATTTTAATTTTCAAACATTTAATCACTGTCAGAAATGGAACATTTAGGCTGCTGGGTGGCTCATCCTGTTAAGGCACTGTTCTGGCCTGTGGAAGAGGTCTGCTATCAAATCCTGACCATGACAGTGCTGACTGGACAGCAGCCTTGCAGGGCGACGCCCAGGGAGGCAGGGATGTGGTTGGCCGGATTGTCCGTGTCTCATCGCACACCAGTGACCCCCGCTGGTCAATCGGGTGCTGTCTGCTGATATAAAGCTGCGTATGAAGTGTCTTCCTCCGACTCATGTCTGTGCAAGTTTAACATGTACACTGCAGTGTGTAAAGAAGCATCGCCTGACATCATGTGTTTTGGAGATCACAGGGGTTGCGGGAAGTGCGGCCTAGAATACGATTTGCCATTCTAAATTGGGAGAAAAAAATCATTTTTCACTTTCCTAAATTGACTGAATTGAAATGGAATTGACCTCAGCCCTGATGGGGAACCTATAGTATTCCACTGAAAACCGATCACCGCTCTGCCCTGCTATTTTCCTCTTGCATTTATGTACCTGCCAGAAATTGACATGATTTAAATATTCTGGGGGGAAAATCCATTAGGTTTTTGAAAATGAAAGCCAGGGAAAGGTGTTTTGTTGTACTCCATACAGATGCTCCATACAGATGCTTAGCATTTCCACAGAACTTCCATATAACTTTCCTCAAGGGTCTTTTTTTTCCAGGAAGAACCCATTAAAGCATCCTTTAATGACATTAATACATGATCACCTATTTGGTATAGGGTCAGCAGAAAAATGTTCTCTGATATTTAACAGCACAGTATGAATTAACCTTGAATTTCAGTGGAGCCTATGATTAAGACTCCATACTGCCAAGAGGTGACGCAATACAATAGATGTCCTCTTTAACGCATCAAAGAAGGCAGCCTTCTGTCTACAGTGAAAGCATTCCTGGGTGAATTGCATTTATGCTAAAATGTGTGCCTTTTGAATTTGATTTGATGTGAAGCTTTTCAATTCACTTTTGATACCCTTCGCGTTTCAGACAGACTATGGGTGCGATATAGAGAAGGGAAGTGTGTGCACATACCACCCTGGCAGCGTTCACTGTGTGAGAGCCATACAAGCCAGGTGAGAGAAATGGACACCTTTCATCAAGGGGAGGGGGACTCTAAGTCAATTATGCTGTGAGCATTGTTCCCAGTCATCAAGATAATATTTCATATTTAATATTGGAGTTGGAGAAGAGTGCCCCTTTATTACAACATTTGGAATGAAATAATAGTAATGGTTGCTATGGTACTTTTTGCTCTTGTTTTCGTTGCAATATCAGTAATGAGCTGTCAAGTGTCTTGCAATACTTGTGGGTCTCCTGCCAAGATCCAGAGTCCCTGTCAGTTCTACGATAGGACAGAGCACTACTGTAAACGACCTTCATCCGTATGCTCGGGGTTACTGACAGTAGGGAGTGCAGCTGTAAACGACCTTCATCCATATGCTCAGGGTTACCGACGGTCGAGTCTCTTTGTGTCATCAGCCCAAAATATGCAGCAGGACAGCAGTGCTGCTATGACAGCACGGGGGCGCAGGTGCTGACGTCAGATTCGATCGGAGGGAGCACCCCCGACCGGGGGCACGACTGGGGCTCCCCACCCTACCGAAAACCCCCCAGGGTCCCGGGGATGTCGCACTGGCTGTACGATGTGCTTAGCTTCTACTACTGCTGCCTGTGGTCGGACAACTGCCACTATTACTTCACCCATCGGCCCTCCAGCGACTGCAGGACCTACCAAGCCCCAAAAGCTGGTGAGAATTTGATAATCCTGTATCCAGACATCAAGGCAAGTTACGGATGTCTGGAATTACCATGTAAAACATAGTGCTTTTCAAATGATCTGCCATTCAAACGCAAATTTCAAATCCGATTACTTCTGCCTGAATTCATTCTGTATGATCTCTGGGGTGGATCAAGGGAATTTATAATCAATATTTAATACATGGGCATATGATTGATTATGTGACAAGCATTTTTTAACCTTGTGCTTATGCAGTCTCCTTTGTCTTGGATTTAAAATCATTTCAACACTTGCAGCGTTAAATACATGGACAGTGAGGACAGAGGTAGACACACAGGGTTTGGGTGTGTAAGTGGAACTGTCAAGTAGAGTTGATGGTACGTCCAGGCACATTTTTTATGCTCCACACCTGTCATGGTAGTCCTTTATTTCCAGCTTCAGAGCTCCGCCACTGTCATTCCAATGAACGATTACCGTCAAGTGACACAAGTAAAGTAAAAGTCCCGCGGTGGTGAGCCAGCTCGAACCCAATTTGTATTTGGAGTTAGCAGCGAATCGATAATTTCCCTCTTGTCAAGGTGGAGTTTACTTTACCTTTCAGGCATCGCGTTTGGCGACCCCCACTTTATTACGTTTGACGGCTCCAGCTACACCTTCAACGGGAAAGGGGAGTACTACCTCATGCTGGCGACCGAGAAAGGCCTCAGCGTTCAAGGCAGGACAGAGCGAGTGAAATTGAATAATGGTGAGTGCCCCTCTCCCCAAATGGCCTGTCAGTTTGGCACCTCTTTAGGGCCCCAGCTCTGGGCATTTTTTTTGCGCTGCCCGAAAAAGAAAAACAAGACTGCTTATGTCCTAGGGAATGTCTGTTTTTTTCCCCGCTTGACATTCTCAGTGTTTTGAAGACAGTTGGTTGTATGACTGGGGGGGGAATTGGCTGACTGTGGAAATAAAAGACACCTACTCTTTTCAAGTTGTTGCGATCGTGATATCCACCAACCCTCTGGAGCCAGCCTAGGTCCTAGAGAGCCACATTTTCCTCCAAGATCTGAAGCAAAAGCTACAGTAGGACCTCAGAGATGTGAGCCTCAGGGTTCCAGACTGACTGGTCAGACGAACGTGGTATGAATCCGGAGCACATGCAATTACGAGTTCGGAATGACCTCCATGCACTCGTATCTCCTCGGCCCTACTGTAATTGTCTTTGAGCCAAATTGGACAAAATGGCTGTGCTGAGAGTATTAAATAGATATCTTCACCAATGTTAGTATCAAAGAGCAGTGTTGTCCTTGCTGTTTATAAGGTACTGTATACATTATACATGTTAAAGCCTGTGTGAATTCTACTAGGATCCTTGGCTAAGGCCACCAGGCTGTCTGCCGTGGCAATGAGGGAGAAGGACTCTGATGTCATCGAGGTGCGACTCACTGACCAGGAAGATCATTTGGAAGTGCTGAGGAACCAGGAGGTCCTGTCCTTCTCCCAGCAGAGCTGGGTGGACCTGAAAGGTGAAGAAGACCATCACCTCTTCCTCACTTAAACCATCTATGCCTTCAAAAACCACATAGCAAATGAATCTGTCTCATTTTCTCTTAAATGTATTTTTAAGATTTTACCACGTTTTTCTCCCAATTTGGTAGCTAATTACTCCCGCTGTGCTTAGTTCAATCCCCTCCCTCGTAGTTCGCTGCCGTAGCCCTGGGACCGGCAGTGACAATGGCAAAGTGCTGCCTCCTCCGAGACAGCACTTGTCGTGCTGTCGACCGTAATTCCGGCACCCTGGAACCACTCCTGTGCGCAGCGAACTGTGTCAGCTTCCCTGCCCCCTCCCTGGGGCGGACAGCCAATTGCCGCCCGGTGGCACTCCCGGCCAGAGCCGACGTGGAATCAAACCCCGGTCGCCGTGGCCAGCGCGGACGTTGAAACCACTGGACCACACGGGAGGCCTGAATCTGTCTCATTTGAACACAAATCTAGCATGCTTGTCAATATGAATCCTGTGCAAGGTTCTGATATTTCTGAGATTGGAATGTGGTAAGGTATAGGACTCATGTAACCTTTAGATTCTTGGCTGAGCTGGGTTGTGACACAGGTGTGATGAAAGCAATCATGAAAGATAAGGACCACCTATCCTCATTTCTTATCTAGAGTGACAAACTCATCATGGTAAGGTTCATATGAGTGCATGTCACAATACAAAAACCTACAAAGGCATAGATACAGTATCGCAGATAACAACGTTAAGCTTCAGTTTTAAAAACAGTGCTAAGATAAGCGTGCCATAGTTTTAGTATAGGGCTGATGATCATAGAAGCAATATTTCCTTATATGCGTTTATCAAATGATTGTGTAAACACATTTGATCATAAAGTGTGTGTTTGCATATTGCGAGCCACATGCAAACGCTGGTAATTTAAGATAGATTTAAGTGGGATTTATTGCCACGACCTCCTCCGCCAAATGGGAAGACCACAGAGGCACACAGGCTAGCATGAGCTTCCTCTGAAGCATCTGTAGCTGCTGCTTCTTTTCAGTGTGCAGTCCACCAATTGAGCTGCGCAGCCAGTTCTTGCACAGTTGGCGCAGGCGCTTGATCAACCAGAGTAGTCACTCTTGTGCAGTGAGGCGGAGGAAATCCCTGCCGACTGGAAAATCCCCCTCACCCCCGATTGATGATGCCAGTCGTACATTGCCCCATGGGAATCTCTGATGCGTCCCAGCACCGAGGACACACTACCTGAGTAGTGTCCCTGTGTGAAGATTTCTGAAGAACAAACACAAGAACACTACGATTCCTTGATAAATTAGCCCAATGGTACCTAAAAACTTGCACACATCACATTTACTCATGGAATTTGATGGATATGATCACAATAACATCGAAAACTGTGTGAAAACAGTGTGTTATTCTGGTAAAGTCAATGAAAACTGAAATGTAGCCCACTGGAATGGCCGCGAATAGAGCCCATCCGTTCTAAGCCGCACTGCTCTTCTGTTCCAGGTGTGTTCGTTTTCTCCTCCGTCCCACAGAACGTGACTGTCATGTTCCCCACGGGGGCTGGGGTGGAGGTCAGAGCCAGAGGGGGGGCCATGGCGACCAGCGTGCTCCTCCCCCGGGAATTTACCAACCAGACGCTGGGCCTGCTGGGCCGGATGAACGACGACCCCGACGATGACCTCGTCTCCAGCGACGGCGAGGTCATCCCTAGCGACCAGAGCGGGGCAGAGACAATCTTACAGTTCGGTGCCGGCTGTGAGTAAACAGAGTGTCTGTGAGCACCAGAGTGGACGATCTGTATCTGAAACAATGCCTGCAAAGCCCTCTGGAGAAAAGACCTTAGAAAACAAATTGACATTCTTGTGTGCTATATGGCAGTGTGGGCTGTTGGGTGTCAGGCTTTGGCTCTTGTCTTCATTTAGCAATGTCAACCTTGGTATTTGCCCTGACTGTACGCTTGAAAGAAAACAGTCCTCAGAGGCACATGTTTTGCATTAGCATGCTGGTTGGAGGGCTGAAAGCTGGCAAAGGCCAGCAGATGGTGGGAGTGAGTCAGCATCGCTAGAATCTTGCCTCGGCCAGACTCTGTTCATTAGCAATCCTCTGTGATCTGCCTGTGGGACGTCCCACCCCAGCCCTCTGCATAGTCCACTCTGATGCTGGCATCTACTGGACATGCTCCTTGAACCAGTTATTTGAACATCAAACCCCAAGATGGTATCTCAGCTGTAATTGGCTGCAGCGTGTTTTCAAAACCACAGAAATGTGTCTCTAATAAGCCGCCATATTGTATGCCTCCTGGTTCTTTATCCTCATTATACTAATATTGTGCATTAGATGTTTTATGTTTGAAGCATATGGTAATATTTTACCTCCTTACTATTTCTTTTGTTATTGTTCAGATTGTAAAGATTTGGCCAGCGATGTCGTTACTTCAAAGTAAACCAGCGCACCTGCTGCATTTTTAAATGGTCTTCAAATAAAACATGTTTTTGCATTGTCTTCCAGGGGCCATCACGAACGAGACCTCTCTCTTTGCGTACGACAGCCAGCGTTTGCTGAACGAGTACTACTTTGCGCCGAAGCACGACCCCGATTTCGTTCCCTCTTTCACGGTCCACGTGGACCCCGAAGACCCGCTGTACGGCGAGATGTCAAAGATGTGCTTCGGCCCGGGTTTGTGGTTCTGCAAGTACGACACGCTCATCAGCCGAAGTGTGAAAATGGGCAACGCCACCTGGCTCTCTTTTCAGAGTCACATGTCCATCATGACAGACCTGGAACCCGGTAAGCACCACGCTCCTCAACCATCGCATTCACTGCAGACCTACCAACCTGTACGCATTTTGCGTACAAAGCACGCGATTCTTGGTCAAAATACGCATGTACGCAAATGTCCGCTGAAACTACGCCAAAAAAGAAAAAATTCCGAGGGGCGCAAAATGTAAGAAAACGTAACGTAAAAAAACGCAATTATTTCCTCGCGCACCCCCCGTGCAGCTATTTTTCGTGTAGCACCCCCGGTCCGCAAAATAAATGATCTGGTCTCAGCTTTTTTTTCGCGTAGCACCCCCGTCGACAGAACATGGGGCGCCGTTACGTGCCTCGCACCGGGTGCTGGCAACCCACGCTACGCCACTGGTCGCCCCCAATGTTCAAACGAAACCTACGCCTCTGGTTGTACTCAAAAAAAAATCCCAAGGTTGGCAGGTCTGTCACTGGAAAGCTACTCTTTCATTCCCTCCTTTTAGGGAACACACTTTAATATATATATAGCACTTTAACAATTTTAGCTTGGACTGGGAGGATGTTATTGTTTGTGTGGAATAAATTAGGTGGGGCACGGTTAAGCCCGAATGATACTTGATCTGGCATCCACGGTGTTCGCGGTCACAAACGGTGAGCCCGGTCTCTATAAACGTCAGGGCATTTATGGTTCTTGCGCTCTAAGGAACGGAGTGCATCGTTACACTACAGGGCAATAGGTGGCAGTGAAGATGGTATTTAACGGAAATTAAGTAAACTGCCGGAAACATCTTGCTAGTCAACCAATAATCATCTGTATATCAAACGCGGCCTCCGGGCCATCGTGCGCATTGTTTCAGAATTTGAGAGAACCCTGAATTTGACCATTTAGGCTGCAATTGCATAATTTCATCCACTCGGCCTCCGCACCGTGCATGCCGGATTGAACATTAATCGCGCTTTACTGCCTCAACCCACCCCGAATACTTTGAGAACTCCTGATAATAAACTCAACTCAACATTGAGATAGTCAGGACCCCCCTGCCCCTGAAATCCATGCCGATGAAAGGACCTAACAGAACTTGTTTGTAATTTGTCCCTCAGTTGTGTCCTGTGGGTGGCTGGCCCCGCCCAGGAATGGGCAGAAGGAAGGGACGAGGTATCTGGAGGGGTCAAAGGTCACCTTCTCCTGCAACAGGGCTATGTCCTGTCAGGGTCTGGAGAGCGCACCTGTCTGGAGGATGGAGAGTGGTCGGGCCGAACCACCCACTGCGTAACCAGTAAGCTCCGCCCACGGCTCACTGCTCTGCTTTCTCAATAAGCTTTTCACGTTTTCTGGTCCTGTTTTTGACACCGACTTTATGCTTGTTTCAGTTGTTTGGTTCAGATGATCAGTATTACAAGTGTTCTTAAAATGTATATCCTAAACTGCTCCCAGTCTCCTTGAGTAAAAACCCCAAACCGGCCAGTTTTCGAAAACAGTTAAAAGGTTAAAGGATTCCAAAGGGCTCTAAGTCTGCTTAGTTAGGTCATTAAAAAAATAAAGAAAATGTGTGGTTCATTCCCTGTTCAGACTCGACATTTTCTGAATGGGAACCACCTGTTCTCTCCAGAAAGAATAGAAGGAAGCCTCGGGTGAGAGTTTCCATTGCAGAACTCCACCACCATTGCTGGCCAGCAGGTGGCGATGTTTCCCAGGGAAATGGCAGCCAAGGCTTGTGGACTGGAGTTGTGCCCACACTTGTCCCATCTAGTCTCTCATCCACCCTCACTCGTGCTCCCCAGCTCATTTCACCATCTGCTCCTTGCCGCAAATGACTCTGCGAGATTTAGCTCCTTCTCATTTTTATTAGTTTTCCAACCAGAAACTTCCTCTGGATATAAATCTACTGGATATATTTACAGTTTTGTATCAGATTTGGACGCCCTCCACCAGCTCGCTGATCGGCAGCAGGATAAGGAGGGGCATGTCACAGGGGGTGTAACTTTCTGAAGTTCCTCAACGTTTGCAGTATGTGAAGGATTATTGATATGAATGATCTCGCTAAGCATTGTGTTTTTATAATTAAACCGCAAATGGCGTAACAGCGCACAGGGCCGTTAAATTGGCTTTGGATCCCAATTTTGACAGATACGAAGCCCAGTTTCATCCTCACTCTTGTTCAAAGCCGGGTTGTTTTCTCCTCATAATGCAGCGGTTTCTGGGAGAATCCGTTACCCAGAAGTGTGTCCAACTATGCAGATAACTCTTCTGCTAAATAGGAAAAAATATGATCTGAGACGCCTTGGACTGCATGAGAAATGCCCCAGGAGATGGCCAATATTTATCTATTTTGCATTTTGTACATTCTGTATTAGACGTGAGAGTACCACAAGAAAAAGATGAATCATGCTGTTCTCTTTCGGTTCCTATAATTGTTAATATAGGAAAAAAACATTGTGTAACATCATCAGGAACAGTTTGTGTCACTCCCTATGTTGTGTGCGGAGGTTTAGTAAATAACAGCAAACTGAAACCATGAAAACAATGATGCAATCTGCTCCATACAAAAAGCGGGAAAAACTATTTTATCATCACTTCTGAGCTAATGAAATTTGACAGAATTATAATTTTCCACATCAGGTTGTGAATAAAATGCTGTTTCCCCTTTCGAGACGGCTATTAAGTAAATATTTCTGTCATGACTACAATGAAGGACCCCCCCCTCCTCAATTACAAGTTATTGTGCATCTCTCGAGCACGGAACAGTATGCATACGCATATGAAGGTTTACAAAACTGTAATGGATAGGCTACTGATTATTAATTGTAATGTGTTCAGCGGGAGAGAAAAAACTCCTGCACACAGTTTACACCGTATTCCTCCCCTCTCCTTAGCTAATGGGAATGTTTTTAATCTCAGAGAGATTGAATTTACGGTTATACAATTTACCACATTGGGCCGTGGAGTCACACAGTGTCGAAAGTAATATTTTGCCTTGGAGATGATTGCATCAAAAAAGGGAAGCTCGCTGGCAATGATGTCATTACTGTTTTAATTAAATTCTCAACAGAAAGAAATGTGGGGGGGGTGGGGGTGGAGTTGCGCTGCGGCCGAAGAGAAGGGGTTTGGGCCGCCGCAGTGCAGGGAGATGAGATAATAATTTTACACAAAATAGTTATTTTTCGATTATTTCTTTTTTTCCTTTTGACTTTTTTGAGTTGTCCCCGAGAAAGCCGATTCAGCTGAAAGGCTGCGGCGCCGACAGGTTGCAACAGAAACGGCGCAGGATGAAGAAAAACAACAAACAACAAAAAAAGAACAGAAAGAGCCAGGGAGCCGTTTCAAGCGGGTCGTCTCCTTCCCTTTGTGCGAAAGGCCTGCGGTGTGCGGAATCTGGAAGGTCCCTATCCAGGGAATTCTGAGTAAACAGGGCTTTGTGATTAAAAGAGCGAAATCCTGTGCTCTCTGCAACAAAGAGAACGGCAGCCACGGAGCCCGGGGAGAGCTCAGCTCCGGATTAACGCAGAGCTGGAAAATGAGACAGTCTGTGTGACAAAGCCTGATACAGATGAGCACGCTTTGCTGTGTATATACACATTAAAAAGAGATGACTTATGTGCCGTCTTTATCGGTTATTGACAGTAAGCCCGCGGTAGCTCGCTGCGGCTGCTTTGGCTACGAGATGAACCGAGAGGGAGGAGACCAACGAGTCCCCCGACGACGGTGGTGTTCCCCGTTCAGGGGAGGGAGAAGTCACGTGTGCTTGCGTTGACCCGCGCGCAGGGTTCGCGCCGAGACGAGACTCGGGATGGAGCAGTAATAACTGGAGAAGCGCGGCCGCCGCGACTGGTCACCGTCACTCCGGCCGTGGCGGGACACCTCTCGGAGCGCCTCTCAGCCGCCCACATTGCTTCGCGTCTAAGCGAGGGGAAGGGGGTTTTAGGATGGCTGCTGTGCACCCTCCGTCCCGCCTGCCGCGGTGGCGTGGGTCTCTGAGGCGTGATCTAGTGTAGCGGATGGCTCACGTGAGCACCCGCTGCAGAGTGACGTGGATAAGAGTACGATTAGTTCCTGGAGTTAGGGACTTGAGTCTTTAGCTCGGCGAGCTTAATCTCTCTCTTGTCGTGTCGAGATCCCTCAGTTCGAAACTCACTGCGGGCAGAACCAACACCGTCACATTGGTGCTGTGACTCGGATCATACAACTGATGGTAATCGGTTGGGCCGTGGTTGCTGCCGCATGAGTTTCGAGGGGGAGAGTGTAGCGGATGGGCTCACGTGAGCACCCGCTGCAGAGTGACGTGGATAAGAGTACGATTAGTTCCCGGAGTTGGGGACTTGAGTCTTTAGCTCGGCGAGCTTAATCGCTCTCTTGTCGCGTCGGAGATCCCTCGGTTCGAAACTCGCTGCGGGCAGAACCAACGCTAGGAGCCGGATCGAGGGCGACCTTCGAAGTGGCACCGGGAGGGCCGCACTCGGGCAGACGCCGGGCCGAGGTGACATGTCCATCGCAGAATGTGTGACAGATAGAATCTCAGCGCCCTCTTATTTCCCAGAGGCATCCCAAAAAAACCTCTGGCGTCCCACCTGTCCCACCACCCCTGTTCTTCTTTGCCCATTTAAACAAGAGAGGTGGGCCGAGGGAGAGAGGATAACCCTGGGTTTTCCCCAACATTGGGGGAGAAACCCTAATTTGCGCAGGCGTTTGGATCTTTGAGTGTGGGCTTGATTGATACGCAGCCGTCGACCTTTAACGCGCTCACCTCTTGAGGGTCCACACAGTGAGGCAGACGGACAGCAAACAATGGCTCGATAGCCAGCGATTCTATTGAGTTAAGCTGACCGCTGCTGCCCTCTCCACCCGGCTGGGTTGGATACAGCCAGAGCAGTTCACTGTGTAAACCAGCCTGATTGCAGTCGACACCTCCAACTCCCCTGAACCTCCGGGCATGTCCCCCCCAATGCACCCACCCACCCCTGAAAGACTCCTGCTCCTCTTTGATGTGAAATCTCTCTGCAGCAGTGGCAGGCAGAAGCGGCCTCCATCAACAGAAGTCAAAGGGATCCGCGGTCATAATAGATTGGATTCGTGTTTTGACGAAGCAGAGAATCCGTAATGGGGCCTGCCGGGGGGCGGGGTCTGAAATGGACTCCCAGATGCGACATTGTTGAGGTTCATGCTGTGTGGTCCATTTGATTGGCCTCTTAGCTGATACTCTGTCGTTTGATAAACACTGAGTCCAATATGTAATGAAAGATTTCAAAAGACATTCTTAGATTGAATGAAACTCCCAGCACAAACATAGCAGATGACCTGGGTTTTATCGGCATTGGTCCTGATAAAAGAGAGGAGGGGGAATGGTTTCAGGGGCTTTGATCTCAGCAAGAGCTTTTTATATAATAATAATAATAGTCATTATTATTATTATTATTATTACTATTATTATTATTATTTGGACCATTTCAGTTAAAGATCCTAAGCAGTCAAAATCATGTTTTTCATCAAATAGGATGATGTTTGGGTGAAACCAAATGAAAGTGCGTTAAATATTATAATTATAATTATATTATATTATATTATATATATTATTATAATTCTGGTGGTCCAATCCTCAGAAAACTCCACGCCAGTAACAGCTTACTAAAAATGACCCCTGAAAGCATCATCACTTCATAGAAGAGGCGCGTTGGCGTCATTTACTAGCCAGCAAGCATAGCATGCTACAAAAATTCAAACATGACGGACAGCAGTAGGTGTAACATGGTAAAACCTCACTGTGCCATGCCTGGATGTCAAAAAAAACAATATGTTCTTACACAATTTGACCAAAAACATGTACATTTTAGACATTTAGCAGATGTTCTTATCCAGAGCAGCTTACAATGACTGCATTTAAAATGCCAAGAATAATCACAACTAGAGAAGTAGAGGGGGAAAATGAAGAGGAGCAAGAGAAATTACTGCGATTTATTAAGATTCGGTGCACTCTCTATTGAAAAAAATAGGAATCGTTGCTGACGTAGGCGTGTCAAATAAGGCGAGCTCATGAATATTATCTCCGCGTCCACTCAGCCTGCCTCACAGCCTTGCTCATCATCAGATATGGCATATATCTCAAATTCTGAGCATTTTAATCAGGCATTGTTTTTTCTCTAAGGTAATTTACATTTGAAATACAGGAACCGTCCTATTAAGACACTTTATATTGGTGTTTCCTTTCCCATTTTGGCAGTCACCTGTACAGTGCCTGTGCAGGAGCTTTCAGAGCATGCCCCCTCACTGTCTGGTGATTGATCGATGAGTCCAGTCTCCACAGTGGGGTCTTCAGATCACTTTTAGGATAAAAAATGAATGAAAATGACAATTATGAGGCATTACCAGGGATCAGAGCTAACGTGAAGGGATTAAGGGTTAAGACAGTGCTGATCTATTTAGGTATTGTCACCCAGAGGCTAACAACAAGAGCGGGAAGGAGCACGATGATGCCTAATTGGGGCCCAGGAGGGCTGAACCAGGATCAGTGCATGCAGACAGTAGACAGTGTCAGACCCCTTTGGGGGGTTGGGGGGCAGAGAATATACATCCATATGTCCGCTAGAGTCTGTGAGGCCTGTCTGTACAGGGCTGGATCAATTTAAACTTTGAAAAGGACTTATGTGTGGGGGGGCGTCCGTATTGTAATGTGTGTGTGTGGGGGGCTGTTGGTATGCTGGCATGTTTATTTGTATTTAATCATAATAATAATAATATTTTATTTATGGGCGCCTTTCAAGGCTCTCAAGGACACCTTACAAAATATTATAAAATTAACAAGGCAAAATCAGAGTAACAGATAAACAACAATATATAACAGGTCAAACCAAATATGCCAAAGTGAAGAGGTGTGTTTTGAGACTGGATTTGAAAGTGGAGAGAGTGTCAATATTTCGAATGTTTGGTGGCAGAGAGTTCCAGAGGCAGGGTGCAGAACGGCTGAAGGCTCTAGATCCCATAGTGGTCAAGCGGGCAGAAGGTGTGACAAGTTGTCTGGCAGAGGAGGATCTGAGGCTACGGGAGGGAGTGTATGTGAAGGAGTTCAGAGAGATATGAAGGTGCTAGGTTATGGAGAGCTTTAAAGGTAAGAAGGAGAATTTTAAAATGAATATGGAATTTAATGGGGAGCCATCCAATGAAGTTGTTGGAGAATTGGAGTGATATGGTCAGTGGAAGGAGTTCTGGTAATGATACATGCAGCTGAGTTTTGGACCAGTTGGAGTTTATGGAGACATTTGTGTGGAAGGCCAAAGAGGATGGCGTTGCAGTAGTCTATACGGGATGTCACCAGGGCGTGGACAAGAATGGCGGTGCTGGTAGGTGTAAGTGATGGACGGAGACGATGTATGTTGTGTAGGTGAAAGTATGCAGACCGAGTGACATTGTTGATGTGTGATTCAAAAGATAATGTGCTGTCCAGGATAACACCCAGATTCTTAACCTGAGGGGAAGGGGAAATTGTGGAATTGTCTATGGTAAGGGAGAAGCTGTGAGGTTTAGCCAAGGTGGATTTAGTGCCAACGAGGAGAACCTCTGTTTTATCACTGTTAAGTTTTAGGAAGTTGATTGAGAACCAGGATTCGATTTCCAGCAAACAGTAGGAGAAGGAAGTGGGTGGGAGGGCAGAATTTGGCTTCGTGGATAGGTAGAGCTGGGTGTCATCAGCGTAGCAGTGAAATTGAAGTCCAAGTTTGTTTAAATATTTGTGTGTGTGTGGGGAGGGGGGGGTGGATATGTTTCTGTGTGTGTCTGTGTGGGTTTGCATGTGTGTTGTGTATATTTGGGAGCATCTGAAAGGAAATGTCTCTAACTGAAAGTGAGATGTTTTGTCACTCCTCCACTTACATGTGTGTGCAAGATAATACTCAAATTAAATCAGTCTTCAGTGTCACAAGTATTTTCCCTTGCCTTATTAACATATTATTCCCTCTTGGCACCTACATTCTGCTCTTGAATTATGAAGGTAATTCATTTGTTTGAGAACCGATCTACAGATAAGAATTATGCAAATATGCATTCCAGCAAACCATTTGAAAGAGAGAGACAGTTCCAGAAAACTGTCATTCTAAAGAAGTGGGTACTTCCTCAAAGTCAACAACAATCTAAATTCTTAGTATTTAAACAATGCTAAGTACTTATCATTAGAAATATGCTTTATAGGGCCTCGGGTAGCATAACGGTCAAAGCATTCGCCTGGAATGCAAGTAGCCTACTGCAGCCGTGGCTCGAAACTTGACTGCGCCAGTCCGGCCCTGGTTGGCGATTGGCTGTCTGCCCCAGGGGGAGGGGGGAGGGTGAGCCAGCACGTGCTCGCCGAGAAGCGCGAAGGGTGTCTCTAGAAAGTAGGTGGGCGAGTTCCGTCTCGGAGGAGGCATATCATTGCCAGCCTCGGGGAATTAGCTTGCCCCGTAGTGGCGGGCAGCGAGTTCGTGGGGGAGGGCGAATTTAAAAAAATAGAGGGTATAATTGGCTACCAAATTTGGAGAAAAACGGGGAAAATCCGAAACAAAAGCTAAAAAATATATATGGTTTATGATATTCATTTAAGATATGGTACCCTCAAAAATTATTCACACTTTTGATAAAGATGAGCAGAGAAGGCTGTATACAATAATCACAACAGGTAATGGGCTATATTGTATTCTCAAAAAATGGGGAAATGTTATACTCATACAATTGCTCCCAGAAAAATATTTACAACAAGTAATATTTTTTTTCCACCATGAGATGTCAACCAATCTCAATATAGAAGATGACTCCGTACTGTTATCCAAAGCGAGGGAAAGGTACACAAAGTACTACGTAAAAACATAGGTGTGAATAATTGTGACACAGCTTTTTTGGGGGGGAAAATATTACTTGTTAAACAAAATATTTTTCTCGAAGCAAATGTATTCGCATAAATGAATATAATTTTCTTTTTTTTGAGCATGCAATATATCGCATTACCTGTTTTGTTTATTTTATACAGCCTTTGCTCATCTTTATCATTTGAACAATTTTGGAGGGTACTGTATACATATATATATTATTTGAGAGATTAACATGCAAAAAATGTTTCTAAACAAAAAATAATAATAAGTATTTGTAAATGAACTTGGATGATGCAAGCGCAAGGAAAGTATGCACTTTCATCCAACCACTTTCTCATAAAAAAGGTGTCTCCTTTCCATACGTTTCCTGTGAATGTATTATTGGTCATCAGGGTGGGGGTCAATTCCATTTAAATTCAGTGTCAGTTCAGGAAATTAACTGAAATTCAATTAATTAATTGGAAAAGTCCTCATAGAGTATTGCAGGTATTCGATTTTCTGAATTGACGCCAACCCTGTTGGTCTGCAACAAAAATTGAAATGCCTTTGCGGTAGGTTTCTGAAAGCCACAACGATGTTTGAAAGCATTTTCACCAAATTTTCTCTGTCTGGTCATGGGTTTGGTGGCCCTGCAATCCTGCACTGAATCATCCAGCAGTTGTTCTACTGTGTTTTTAAAAATCAGTTTTAATCTTTGCATGCATTCCTAACACTTTGTGTAAAACCAATATCCAACCCAGTACTATTACTATTATTACTATTATTATTATTATTATTATTATTATTATTATTATTATTATTATTATTATTATTATTATTAATCATTTTATTATTGGTTACTCCTTTGAAGAAAATGTAATGTATGGAAATATAATTTGTGTGTGTGTGTTTTTCAGATGACATCGTTGGAATTGTGTTGGGCAGTGTGTTCGCCTCAACAACACTGATTATCGCAGTAGTGGCAATTGTACTAACCATCAGGAAACAGAAAAGGTACGTGGGTTCACATTTTGCGCTCTCGGGTATTCATGTTGGCGCTTGATGTTAGAAGCACTTTTATAGGGTTTTAGTATTTAGCACAAGAAGAGTCTCCGTGGGCACACATCTTCCTTCCTTTAGCTTAGCACCACAGTGACAAAATCAACACTAAATCATTCTTTACGCTAACATACAGCTGACCTGGACATTTTGGAGACTGCCTGAACGTCGTCGCAACCAGTCTAAACTTGGAAGTAGCAGGTTTTTGTAGCAGGTTTTCGGTGATTGCACACAAACAATCTGCTGAACCTTTGAACCAAAACACCTTGATGTGTCAGAGGAGATTCTCCCACCTGCTCTTTGCCTTTAAACACCCGTCACCCCGTGAATCACAGAAAAGATGACATTTACAGTCGTGATGAAAGGCCATATCTCACGAGATCGGAATATGCTCAAGCCCTGTAGACATGAGTGTGTCCTAATCCTACACAGGAAGGAAGCAGGGTGGTTTTCGGGGAGCAGAAACGAGCCGCGCGTTGTTTTATGGGCTCCCTTGCACTTCAAACGCGCCCCCTTCATAATTCTCACACGTTAAGCGCATTAACTGTGTCACTCAACGCTGCCTGTTCACTGGTTCGGGGGCATTTTTCCCCCCAGAATTAATACGCGCTCTAGAATTTCAGCCATGAGGGGGAAGCTCCCACACCTGCTCCCGCTTTCAAGTTCCACCCCCTCCCCCAACCCGTCTGTCTTGTCTCCCCAAACCCCCCACCTGTCTGCCTCATCTCCCCAGGAGAACTAAGGAGAGAGGAAAAACGGTGTCAAAAGTCCACACCTGTGGAGAAGGTAGACGGTACGGGGCAGTCGCTCCCTCTCGCACGCACGCATACGTGCACGCATGTGCGGGGTCCTCTGAGATGAGCGCTCCGGCAGCGGGGGGCCTCGGTCTGGTCCCGGGCCCTCCCGCGTGGCGCATGTCTGGTCCCTCCGCCCCAGACAGGCGGGGTGTTTCCCAGTGGTCGGGTGTCTCTGCAGGCCCGGACAGGCCTCCGCGGCTCCTCACCACGGGGGAGCCCAGCCATTAAGTTCACGAGGAGAGTTATTATGTCTCCCTCGTGCACCGCATGACAGATCAAAGGCCGGGGGGGGGGGCGCACCTGAACCCGCGACGTTGGGGCGCAGAGGGTGGTGAAGCCCGCCCCCAGTCCCCAGAAGAGCCAGAGGTCACAGGCAGGACAGACGGCCGCCCCCCACCTGTCACTGACTCGTCACTATCCCCCCATAGTAGGTTGCGAGGGTCCTGCACTGTGGGTTAAGATTCTGTGTAGAATGTTACAGGTCTAAAGCCGAAACACTCTGAAGGTAAACTCAAGTGCAGTAAATCAAAAAAAGCTAAAGGTATAACTTGTGTACGTTGAAGCAGTCAGTTATATGCATATCCTTGAGTGCTGGATACTGTAGTCTGTAGGCAAATGATGAGCTTAGAGGGCCGAGTGGCCTGTCCTCATCATTATGTATCCTCGTGTTCTTCTTATGTTCTTATACCGTATCCGTTTCTGGATTTCATGCCAACGTCTGTTCTTAATTATTTAATTAGCCCCAATCATTTCCGTGATCTGACATTTTAGCTAAGTTTTCTGTTAAGCTCATGAATGACAGCTGAATACTGTTGTTGTGTCCTTGTATGACATAATATATAATATCATATAATGTAATTTAGTAGACGCTTTTATCCAAAGCGACTTACAGTAGTGAATGCATACATTTTTCAGTTTATGTGGTCCTAGTGGGAATTGAACCCACAACCTAAGTGTTGCCAACGCCATGCTCTACCTACTGAGCCACACAGAACATGTTTACTGTAATCTAAAATGAGAGTGAACCAGCATTAATGCGTACAGCTAATTAGCTAATTGAGCCAGGTTAATTGGTAGAAACAAAAGCCTGCATACACACCAGCCCTCCAGGACCGGAATTGCCCATCCCTGCCTTAAATGAATACTGTTTTGTGCTTATACCGGCACTTGTAAGAGTGAACATTGAGCAGCATTCACCCAATTAAACTTTTGTCATTTCGCTGTTATCCTATCTTATTGACTACTGAAGCAAAACTTCAATTGTTTGACCTGCCTCTTGTTTCTTATCTCTTTCAGAAGGACAGAAGAGATGGAGCTCAAAGGTGATCTTTGAACAGAGTTAACAGACAGATGTCCCAGAGCTGTTTATCGCACTGATGAAAAACATTACTGTGAGGACACAGTGATGCTCAGTTCAGTGGTGACAGTTCAGAATAATACCCTACCTTTATGCCTTTGACCCACAACGGTAGAGTGTATTTTTATTTGTATGTATACATGCATACAACGCATATCACTTCAATTTACAATTTTTTAAACTTTTATGCAGAGTAATACAATAACATAGCTCAATTAAATCCAGGCCTACACAATCCTACATAATCGATTTGCTTATATGTATCAAAGAAGAAACCATTTTTTTGACCCCTTGATTTTTTCAAATGATTTTGACCCTTTTGATTTCCATACATCTGACACAAAGCAGGGTATGGAGTTTATGGTCATTTATACATGCCTATTGCTTGGTTTATTGTCATGTTTTATATACTTTTTTGGATGAAGTTGCACTCAATTTTTAGCATATTACAACATTGAAATCCATTTGTGGGCAGCTGTGTTTCTGTCAGTGATCTACTGGCAGGTCCGATTGTGTTCTGCCGCAGTTCCTTGGGGAAGGTCTGTTTTAGAGTGAATGTTTGCAGGACCTTTGCTCTGTAAAGGTGCATCACACGCTGATCCCCGTTAAACCACTACAAACACCAATTTCAGGTCGGTGTGGTCTTGCTTGTCAACATTCGTTGGATTCTGTCTGTTGCCGTTTCTCCCAGTTCAATATTGGCATCAGTCAGAAAACCTGAAGCAGACAAAATATTGTTGTTTTTTCTTTTTGGGAGAGTTTTGAGTGGACAACTGAATGGCACACACACTGGAAAGCAAATTCCAAGGACTGGATCTGAACAAATGAATTCAGAAATGCAGAGCAAGCTGTTTTGGTGGCTAATTCTATGTTGCTTTGAACAACAAACTTTTTAATTGTGCTTGAGGGAAATTTTATTTCAGTGCCTCGGTGTAAATTTCCCTGATTGCTCTAGTGCCAAATATTTATGTGAAAAGCTTACTCAGCATCCTCCAATCAGCATTTCTGGTGTTTGTATGTAGTATGTTTTATGTAGATTATTTCATGTCATAACAGTTCATAACAGTTAAATATACGACCACTTTAAACTTTTTTTCTTTTTTATTATTATTTTATAATTGTAATCATGTTTTTTTAAATGGTATCTGGCCAGGTTGCTTACAGCACAAAGGTTTATGATGAAGATGGAAACAGGACAGTCCCAGCTCTCCCAGACTTAGTTTGCTATCAGAGTGCTGATATTCTGTTGCTTTTATTAGAGCATTGTGTTGATGTGAGCTGCTTTCTCAAACTTTCACACATTCTATTCCAAAGTCAAACAGTGTTGGCCTATCGGGGGCATGTCCAGTCAGTTAGTGGGTGCAGCCACGGAATTCTAGCCATTAGACCGACCTATTCCTTTTGATACTGTCTTGTGTTTTTTGTTTTTTTCTGGCTTGAAATGCTAAAACAAAACTTCTTCACAGTCCTTCAGGCGATGTGGCTCTCTTTACATCTGCATATTCAATTTTATTAAAAAGTAAAAGTTTATTTTTAGAACACTCCAGCTAGCCCTGCTTTTGAATTGTTGCCATTTAATAGAAGCGTAGGCCTTACATTCTGAAGTACAGTAAAAATGGGAAGTAATATCATGTTCTCTGGCTTTTTATTTTCAGATTTTTAAAATTATGTACAATGATTTGTTTTATTATTTGCAATAGTTGGATTGTATTTGTAAATTCCAATGCATACTGGAGAGGTTCGAGAGGTTCGCTAAAATCTATGTCTTTGGTTGTCAACTGTATGCAAATACTTTGAAATGAATTTCCCATGGTTCCAGGGAATCTGGGTGCCAACAAACCAGGGAAAAGAAAATAACCGAAACTTGAAATGATTGTTTTCCTTCTTTTTTGACTTTTTCCATAACAACGTAATTCGTTTTCACTCACCAGTGAAGGGAAAAGAGTGACATAAACAGGATTCTTAACCGCAAAGTAGCTCCAAGTTCATGGTGGCTCTGACTTCTTTTAACAGCGACGCGTGACGATCACACACACACACACACACACACTCGGGCTTGACCTGGGGAGAGAGAGAGATGGAACAGGTGTGCACCGTCGTAGGTGGGGACACATCCTGGAAACGAAAAATGCAAATCGGCGGGCAAACGTCTGCAGCACCGTGCGTCGGCTGGAGACGGCGCACGGCTCTGGTTACCCACGGCCTGCAGTTTGTGGCTTTGAACTGGAATAACTTTTCCCTTCGGAAACAAACTCCAGGGAGGCGAGGGGAACCAGAGCGCTGGAGGTGCTCCGCTGATCTCCAGGAGCGATAGGTGGGTTCCAGTGGGAGGGGCCCGGTGTGCTAATTGAAATAATATGCTCCGGTGGAAGTGAACCATTTGAAGTTATGCAATGGGGTGATGGCACGGTCCATTCCACCCAGCTGTGCAATACTGGATCCATTAGCCCGTCCCAGAGGAGCGCACAACTAATGCGGGCGGGCCCGCTTTGCCGGGGACCCAGGCAGATGTTGGCTGCGTCTTTTGCACACACACACAGAGTAGCTACATGAGTACAGAGTAGCTATGTGTTTGTGCGTATGTATGTGTAGTGGAAACGGGGACATTGGCAGAATACATTTGTGACACATCTCAGCTTTAGAGGTGTTTATTGATGAGACTTAAGGCTGTTTGGAGTAGGATGAGCCACTTAAAATATATACATATATTTTATTATTGCTCAAGCGCCCTGGGGAATAGACATGTCTTTCTGACAATGGTTTGTATATTTTGCATAGTTATGCATTTTTTTTTTTCCAAAATGAACTTCCTCCCCAGGGTATGGTACTTTTTAGCATGTAGAAAGGGTTAGGTCGACTTGAGGGGTATCCTCTATGTCTTAAGTTTTCACATTAAAGTTACGTTTTCACGTTAAAGGTACGTTGTTTTATTGTACAACATTAGGTCACTTTTACAAATACATCACAGGTCTGTTTTGACTACCAGAAGCTAGGTATTTTAAGAACAGAAGACGGGCGTTTCAACATTTAATAATTCGTTCAAATTGCTCATATATTTTCAACTGTTGCGGCCGGAACAGTTCAAAAGCGACTCAATGTGCCAGTTGTCCAGATTAGAGAGGGAAATGAGTTCCTGTCCATGGCTGTTCCGCCAGCTGAAAAAGATCAAATTCATGTACCGTTTAGGGAAAGTAGTCATCCTTTGCTTTTCATTTAAATTTAAATATTGCCTGGTCTCACTCAGCAGCAATCTTACATCTTTTCTTGGATTTTGCCTGCAGAGCAACATCATCTCTTTGCTCCACTAGATCAATGTCATAGAAATCTTTTTGATTTCCTGGTTGAACTTTACCAATACGTAACCCCCCGCAGCAAAGGGCATATGTTTTTTGTCACTGGACTTCACAATCCATATCGGAGAGACTTTCCTCGTCTGTGTCATTATGCAAGCCAACACCAATGTCCTTTTAATCATCTGAGCTGCTGGGTTGGAAAGTGGGAACAGGCTTTGGCCTAGTTTGTTCTTCGTGGCCCTCCGGTTCTCTAAAAGCTTTTTCCACTGCCAGCTTTTCGGGAAGCTTACTCTTTCGTTTTGTCATTTGGGATATCCTTGGTTTGCATTTGCCTGTAGAAGGTATGTTGATGTTTGTGACAACATTGCAGGAAAGTACAGTGACACTGGCCAAAGGTGGTATGCTGGGCTCAGGCTACATGAACATGGATCGGCTTGTCTTATGCCTGGTGGCATACATTACCCCACAGCGACCATCTTAAGAAAACGACTTAACGGGGTAGCACAGACCTGCTGCCATGCTTGATCCATGACCCCAATATTGTAGCCGATGTTTGAACTACCCTAGCCTCATTTGGCTCAATTTCAAATATATGAGCCTTTGATTCATGGATTCATCACTCAAAATCATGGCTGAAATCACGTTTTCTATGCAGTTCAGTTGCTATGTACACAATGTTGTGACCCCCATCGTGGGACTAATGCAGTGTGCAGGCCTTACATGGATTGCGCCACACAGTTAATCTTGTACTTTGTTGCCCAGCAACAGGGGGTGGCTCACCTTACGGGCTCAACTTAGCTGGGAACGCCAAAACTATATAACGTACCAATGACATGTCAGCGATGGATATGTGTTTCACAGCAAGCTGAAAAGGAAAAAACGAGGGTTATGACTAATAGTGCCAATGTCACTGCGCTTAAATATCTCAGGATACGCGAAATTTAAATGCTTCCATGTGCCGACCGTTGCCTTACAAGAAACGTAATCTACCATGGAGCTAGACCTCTGAGGAAAGTCAGATACTGATTAATTACTCAGGGATAAAGGGGACCTTTTGATCTCACTGTGGGTGCTGGCTCTAAGCTGTAATGTTTACATGTGCTTATCTTATAGTCCCTATAATTAGTGGAATTTGACTCAAATGCTGATTAATGCTCACTGATTTTTGTGCCAGCTCGTTTGAGTTTTTTCTCCCCCCCTAAAGGGAATTTCCAGTCAAAATCACAGTTTCATCCCTTCAGATATGGGGATTTGAAAGATCCCATGAAGTGGCTTTACTTAAATGTTTGTTTTATCGCTGTTGAGTCTGCGGCAGCTGTGCAGGTGCGCAATTTCAGCTTTTTTGAATTTGTTTGTTTTATTAATTGCGCGAATGCTGCGTCTGAGCAGCGTCTGCCCCCCCTCTGTGGCCTTGCATACCCTTCGGTCCCTGCATCAAGGCAGCCGCATAAAAATTGAGTTACGGAGAATAAATAAATAAATACATTTGACATTGACATTGACCGTGCAGCGCCATATGCCAAGCGCTCGTTCGCATAATTCTGCTGTTTCACTGAACACCGTTCTGGTTCTCCCTGCTTCTCGAACTTGAGATACCAGTGGAAGATGGTTTTTAAAGACCGTCAGGAGCTGTGAGCAACTGAAAGGCAGATCCCTCCACTTGCATTGCAATGACCTCGAAAATGCATAAAGAACTGCACTGATTGTGCACTCTGCTCCACTCTGTATGCCATCAATCAGACCATTCTGCATATGCATAGAATGAGTAAGGCTGCAGATGAGGAAATTTTATAAAAACTATGCAGATACATATACATGCCAAACACAACACGGCAAACTCAAACAGATGGCAACTGTCGTTTCCGTAAACACACAGAGAATGTAAATTCTCTGTGCGATAATTCAACAAAAAACAACGGAATGTGGGGTCTGACAAAAATACAAATGTGAAAACAGCAAACAGATAATTAAATGATAATATCTTTTCCCTCTATCCTGTAGGAAATAAGAAAATGTTTTCAAGGGGATAACCTTTAAATAAACTTTTTTCAGGATATATATCTATGAAGGAGTCGGGGTTTCCGCTACATGGCTCAGATATTGTGCTGTAAAATGTTTCATGAATAAACATGCATATCTCCATTGGAGCGTTTTTGCAAAGATCAAATTCTCTTTCCTTTGAGCTATTTGCTTTTCTTCGAGAACGACTGAGGAAAGCACACTGTTTGAGGACAAACGCAAGTTTGTCCATTGACCTGTGTGGCTGGTTTTTGTTATACGTGTATTGCCCTTTAAGTGTACTTGAAGTCAGCAGGCAACCGTGGGTCTGTAATTGAATGAAACCGCATCGGGCTTATCCCTGATCTGGGCCGATAGCTTTGTAATGCTGTTGTGTTGCTCTGTTTGTGCCATCCTGCCAAGGAAAACAGTCAATTCTGCTTTGCACAGCTTTTGAATGTTTCATTTGAATTACTCTAACAGGTTGGTCTTTGAACACTGCATGCTCCAGCTGCCACCAGTCAAGCTTGTTTTTGTGATATGCCCACATTGGAGTTGTTATTATCACCTTCAGTGTACTATAAAGCACTTATTCCAAATGGTGACTGGGGTCATACAGAATCTCGATTTTTCTAGTTTTTTTGCGTGAAACTACCACATGCAAAACAGTGTGTTGAACAGAGTAGCTACCTGGTATATTTCAAATAATCTCTGTAGTTTCTGTCATGGATTAAAAAAATGCACTTAAATATGAAGTAAAGATTCTAGGTTAATCCCGGTTGTCTGGCGTGTGTACAAAAGTTGATTTAATGAGTCAAACCACAGTCATTCTGTTGCTGGTTACCAGTTGTGAAGCAGGGCTTGTTATATTGAGCCCCCCAACCACCACCCAAATCCACCCCAGAATCCTTCAAATCTGAGAGGACTTTGTTCTTGCTATCACAGATAATGCACCTGAGCTTTGAACTCGCGGCAGCAATTTTGTGTAATGGCATGGTCATAATAAGGCTGCCAAAATCCGACAGAAAAATCTTCAAAGTTGCATTTGAGTGTGTATGCAGTTTTTTTTTTTTTTTTGCCTTTCTTTTGATTCATAACCTAAAGCGTGGAGGTTTTCCCGGGTTGAATGCATAATGAAACTGTACGATTGAAATTCAGCTGGGATTTGATACCACGGGGCATGCATTGATCTGGACGGCCATCACCTTGAGGAGAAAAACAAGAACTTTTTGGCGCAGTTTCTTGATGAGGCAACGTTTTGACAGCAATCACTGAGCCTGTGCAGCTTTGCCGCATTGAATATGAAAGAGGGGTTATTGATGCATTGTGACGGGCCTGCTCCAAAAGCTGATATCACATCTTATACCCAGGGTCTAAAGGAAACCTAAAGTGTTTGATTCCATACACCATACCATTAATATACCTTTTAAAGGACCTCTGCTTGAAATGTTATAGGTAAATCGAACTCGCTTTCTCTAGGGTTCGTTTGCAAACCCTTACCGAATTGTTATATGGAGGTCTAAAATAGAGAATATACTGTATAGGTCACTGACAAAATAAAGGGAACACCTGAGTAAATTAACCATTCTAGCGACTCTGTTATAGTGTGGGGTGGAGTGCATTTTCCTGCCATGGTTTAGGTCCGCTAATAAATAGAAAGCCTTCATCTTGTGGTGAAGCACTCCTGATGGGAGTAGTCTCTTCCAGGCTAACAATGCTCCATCCAAAGGGCATGAGTGGTCACTGAATGGTTTGATGAGCATGAAAACAATAAACCATATCCCATGGCCTTCTCAGTCACCAAATCTCAACCTAATTGAACAATTATGGTAGATACTAGATTCTAGATTCTATGGTAGAAGCGGCGCCTGAGACAGCGTTTTCCACCACCATCAATAAAACACCAAATGATGAATTGTGAAATGAATTGTGATGAAATGATGAAGTGAAATGGCTTTGCATCACTCCAATAGATTTCCAGACACTTGTAGAATCTATACCAATCGCATAGAAGATGTTATGGCAGCTCGTGGTGGCCCAACGCCCTACTAAGGCACTTTATCTTGGTATTTCCTTTATTTTGGCAGTTACCTGCATACTACATGTAAGATAATAATAGTAAACTACTGATATTTGTTAAGGAAAATTCATTTTATGAAGTTCATAAAGTTTGTTTTAAGTGTTGCCATGTTGGAGCCTTGGGTTTTTCCACACCACAGACCGCGCAGCGTTTTAAGGGTGAGTATGCATTGTAGTTGTTCAGCCTTGAAGCGCGCCTTTCATACAGTGCAGTCACATAGAAGGACACAGATGTAACAATGGCGAGTACTTCACAACCCAGAGACGTGCACTCCCACGCACACGTCCTTTGAAAATACTGCTATGTGCACCCTAGAGTAACAACAATGTGATTTCATGTAGTGATTTGATCTCACTTTCAGTCCTGGTGTTTGAGGCATCTGTCGCTAAAGTGTTCAAGAATGCAGAGTTCTTGATCCATATCTCACTACCTGCAGGATATCTGTGCAGTCATGCTAATGCACCGGCGTCTGAAGCGTTTCATCATTTTCAGTGAAGCAGCAGCACTGAAAGCAGTTAGGAGTTCACAGATCGTGAGAGACAACTCGGGTGCATTTAAGAGTATATTCTCTTTATACTCTCAATGTGTATGTCCTTCGTGGCTGGAAGAACAACTCTGCTAGGATGGCAAAAGGGGTCCTGAGAGTTCCTAAGCATTGCACCAAGCACATAAATATAATAATTTATCTTTGAATATTTATTTTGTCCTTTTTAAGAATAAGCATTTTTTATACACTCAGTCATATATGATCAGGGTAAGTTTACACAAGACACATGCACATTAAGCTAATTATGTTATTACCCTCAATTTAGACCATGCAATTATATTTCTTAAATGTCTTTTTTTTCTCAGAATTAACAGTACCCGAAACCCCTGCTCCTAATTAAGCATGAACACCATCACGCATTTAATTCTTGCTGTCAGTGATGTGGAAAAAACAAACTCATTAATTTATGTGTTGGGAAATTAGCAAGAGTGTGGTTAGAATATAACATGCATGGGGAGCTCTGTTAATTTCAGTATCTGGCTGTGGTCGACTTTGACAGACTTGAAACCAGCTGCCGTCTGCGACTGGAAGGTTAAGACACAGATTCTTTAGACACACCAGATACTCAGCTCCGTACTCTTAACATCGAAAGTTCTGCTTCGGAAGCCAAAACATTCCAGTTTGGTGCATCTCCTGAAAATGAATTGACGGGCGTGAACTGGGACACTACTGTGGCAATGGACATGTTGTACTGTTATGTAGCACCAGAAACACCTGTTACCGAACAGAACATCCTGTAGTTAAGAAGCAGAGAGGATGGCAGGAATGCCGGAGCTTACAGAATCTGTGGCGACGGCCCTTCCTCTCTCTTTTAGGAGGCGCTAACAGCCCCGAGAGTCACACTTGCTGTCGCGGATCCCGCTGCTAGCGGCGGGTGGGCGCATTCATAATTAATATCTGCAGTCATGCTTTAACTAGTGGAATGGACAGACAGAGCCAGACCCATCTGCTATGGATCACTTAGTTGTCACAGTTGATTCCGAGAGATCTCAGCTAGACGGGCTGTCCTCATTCGCTCCGTCCTTCCACAGGCCTCTTTAATAATTAATGAAAGACCTGAGCTGCGTTTTCTCCCTTTTCACGGTCGTGTTTAGGAGCGCTAAGTGAGTGCGATGGCGACTTAATGTGCCTGTGATGATTGGTGTTTCTGATGTGTGGATGTGCTTTCTGACTCACTTTTCTGCTAAAAGCATGCCTGACATATTATCCCCGGCCTGGAGTGATTTGACTAAAGCGACTTAATTGTTTGGTTTGGGTTTCCCGGTGCCAAACATAAGTGATACATTAGCGGGTCCCGACAACAACAAAGGTGGAGAGGATACTTTGTCTTGGCTCAGATGAAACGGGGCATCTAGGCCTCTCGTCGTATTTATTTATTTAGGTCTCTGTTCTTATGCAGGTTTTTTGCAACATCGTAACGGTCCATCTGTTTCTTACCAACTACAGTTCCCAGCCGCCGGTTTAACACCTTTGACTACTGCAACTCCCTCCTGGCCGGTGTCCTGGAATTTGGCAGTTAGTCCAGAACACTGTTGTTAGGTTGATCATCAAACATAAAAAAATATGCACACAGCCATGTCTTTATTCACCGATCACAGTATGTATCAAATTGAAAGCCAGTCTAGCCAGCAGTCAAAGGACACGGTTCCTTCTTACAGTGCCATAAGTCCGTCATCGGGTCTTGTGTTCCTGCACAAGCTCTCGGCTCAGCCACCTCTGGTTGTCTGGCAATGCCTCCACCAGGTGGTCTCACAACTGGAGCTTGCTTTATTTTCCCCCTCTGGCCCCCCAGTGGTGGAATGAGTGATCCGCAGCCATCAGAACTGCTGAATCACTTATCTTCCGACAGTCCCTTTGCTCCCAGAACTTGAATATGCGCAAGGTATGATACAATGTAATACTTTAATTGATCAATGTTTGGCACCATTTGAGGCACGGTAATTAAAGATACCATGGCCCTTTTGTGGATATAAATATGTGTGTATGATGAAACAGTTTTGCCATATGCATATACTTTAACCGTCTTTTCCTTTCTTGTTTTAATTTGCTATACTGCCTGCTCTGTATCAATCCTTATTATTCTCAGTTGCTCCCGTAATATGCTTTCAAATCTGTGTCTTGTTATGACAGACTAGTACAGGTAACTGCCAGAATAAAGGAAACACCAACATAAAGTGTCTTAATAGGGCATTGGGCCACCACGAGCCGCCGCAACAGCTTCTATGCGCCTTTGCATAGAGTCTGCAAGTGTCTGGAACTCTATTTGAGAGATGCAACACCATATGGTGACATTTCCATCAACCAGCTGAAACTAACCTTCCCACCATGTACCTTTTCCCCCTTATGCTAACTGTTTCTGGCGCACCACCTCCTCTCTAACTCCACCTTTGTTCTAAGTTGTTAACCTGCATCTTCTCTCCCCTGTCATTTGATGTCCAATAGGGGGTTCAACAACCTTGTCCAACGGCCAGGTGCGATCCCGCCTCTGGACTCCAAGCCCAAGAACTAAATTCCTGAACACAACCTCATTAAAAATGTTATATATAGACATGCTTGCAAAAGTGCTCACTCCCTTCAAGTTTTCATATTTTATTGCCTCAGTGCTTGCTTGTTAATAGGGATTACAATTTATGTCCAATGCAATCCACTCCACACTGTCAAAGCAATATACTGTATACATTAAGAAATTCCATTGTGTAAGTATTCAAGCATTTTGTTGTGGAAAACGTAAATAATATCAGGTGCAAAAAATGAGCTTTTTCGTTGAACAACTGTGTACAATAACAGTGTTTCGCACAATTTCAGGTTGTGAATTTCAAGCAAAATTACAACCATCAGGACCAAGGAGCTCTCTCAACTCGTGGTAGAAATGCACAGATTAGGAGAAGGGTATACGAAAATATTAAAATCACTAAATATACATTTAAGCATGGTCTAGTCAATAATTAAGAGGAATAAAGTGTATCAAACCACCCGGACACTGGCTAGATCAGAACCTCAATGAGATATTACAATAAACAGATTATAATTCAAAACACTAAGCTTGATGTTTAAAATCCCCTAAACTGGTGTCAGCTGAATAGCCACCAGTTTATTGGTTTTAAAGCACCTTTGAATTTGAATATCCAGGTATACATACAAAGTGTAACTTAATGAGGTACAGCAACTAGCTATGGATATTATAAAGGTAATGATGTGTTTGCCATTAACTTTGCGTGCCGACTGCATTGACACTAAATCAAAATTGAATTCTGCTTTGTACCTTGCAAATAGCTCATGTGAATGTCAGTCAGTCATTTGTATGACATCCTGTAAAATTTGAATAGCTGTAAAGGAGTAATATCCAGTTTAGTTAAAATCGAATTATGTGCCAGAGGGGTGCCACTGAACTACTGACATAACACCGACTGCATTCATCTTGGAAGAACTGGAAAATGATTCCCTAAAGAGTTACTCTCAAGAAATGTGAAAAATAAAACAAACAGCAGAGCAGAAACAAATGAAGGCTATTAAATGGAATTAACTGTGATATCCTGCTCTGTATAGTCCTGGACAGACTGTTCTTGGTGAAACTGCCTGCTCATGACCTAGGTTGATATTTGCAGTCACTTTATTTAGAGTTGCTTTCCTGTTTAGCCTTACACCTCGAAATAATGCACAGATATCACGATCCAGGAGTATGTGCTTCCAATCCACAGTTGCCCTTTGTTGATGATGTGTGTATATATATATACAGTATATATGCCATTTAGCAGACGCTTTTATCCAAAGCAACTTACGGTAGTGAATTTCTTACATTTTTCAGTATATGTATATGTGGCTACCTACTGAGCCACACAGAACCGTGATGTCTTTGATTTCTTTTGAGTTCTGTGCTGACATCACCTTAGACACTGTTCCACATCGGCAAGTTGAGCTGTCTTTTTCACCGAAGCTTCTGCCAAATGTGCCCCAACAATCACCCCTCTTTCAAAGTCACAGGGGTCTCATCTTCTAGCCGTGCTAGCCATAATTATAGGCAAGCAGGCCAGCCCAGCATTTTTGTACATGACCCTGAGCATACTGGGATGTTAATTGCTTAAATGCCTCAGGAACAACACCTGTGTGGAAGCGCTTGCTTTTAATATGCTTTGTGTCCCTCATTTATGCAAGTGTTTTTCATCTATTTGGTGACTACCTGTAGATGGCTGGTGGGATTTATAAAAACTTCATAGGCATGTGGTAGTGATATCACAATTCAATGCAATTCATAATTGGAATTTTATTTTTTTGAAAATCAGTTTCTGTGTGACAGAAACGTGGACTTTAAAAGTAAAAATTGGCAAGGAACAGAGGTCCAACAAAAGAGCTGCAAATAAACTCCTGAGGCACCTTTAAACTGCGGTGCCAGAATGTCAGCAAGGCAAAACAGGCATTCACTCAGTTAAATGATTTAGGTTTAATTAGATTAACACCTACATCGCTTTTCTAACTGATAGCTGATCCAGGATCAGTATGGTTTGGTACAAGTTATACACCGATGTGGAGGTGCATTGTGCAGTGTTTCAGATTGTTACACGACAAGTTGGAAACCCAATCGCCGTCCCCCATGACAACGCTGGCTGCCTACCCGCCCATTCTTTGGCCACAACACATGAGCCATGTCGTTGAAATGCAACGCAGGCTGTCTTTCATCCGCGAACATGTCGCCACCGTAAACAATGGCTGAACGGGGACACAGCGCGCATCCTTCCAATGTGTTTCTCATCAGCCGCCTGCGCTCTTCGTATGGCACAGTGCGGTCGCCGCTCGCATTCTTTGGGAATGAAAGGAAACTCATCAGAGAATGTTTGTGGTGCTGTCTAAAAAAGAATCCCAAAGAGGCTCCGGGACCGGGGGTGTCCTCATCAAACCCCTGCCTCTGAAAGCCTCCGCTTGTTTATGCTTTTGGATAACAACACATTAAAAGCAAGATGCAAGGGGCGCAAGATGAGAAGGAAGGTTCAGTTTCCCACCAGGAGTGGTGCAAGGGCACCGAAGCACTGCCGCCTTTTCTGCTGTGAAGTGAAATGTACAGATGTTGGGGGAAGCTGTGAAATTTCCAGCTGGACCAGACAGCCCCGGGTTGAATTGGGTGACTGATGGAAAATACCCAGCATGTTCTCCTACATTGGTACAAACAGCACTCTGATCTCATGCCACGGATACAGTGCAAGAAGTCTGAACATGGCAGAACATCACATATTTAACAATCACAACTCCTGAAATCAGGCTTTACGTCGTAACGACGCACACACGTAAAGATGTAGCAACAACATGGGGTCTTACGTCACAAGATACCCTCGCCTGTCTGCTCGTTGCTACCAGACAGACCGAGGGGTGGTGGCTTCAGGGTCGCCAGATTACGGCAGAGCTTCCAAACAAATAACCACTCAAAACTACCCTAAAACTAGGCCCCATTCATACCACACCCATGTATTGTAACTGAATTTTTTTTAAATTATGTGTTGGGTGTTTATTCAAATCACAAGAACACTGAAATCTGAAGTGAAGTTATTGTGATGTATTTACAGTAAATAATGTAGAGGAGCATATGTTATAGTAACTGTTTTTATGTAAACATGGAATGAACTCAAACTATAATTGATGACAGTATGAGTGAGGCAGAGGGGGTACTGCCCGCAAGTAACAATAGAAGAGTGGCTTCAGTACAAAATACTGTAATTGATATGAACAAATACGAAAATGTGAGTTTACAAGTACCACATTAGTAGTTCATGTTCAAATGTATCGTTATGATAAAATAATGAATGCCTTACTGTTGTTGTCCCTTGCATCCATACAGTAGAATTAAATTAAACGTATTTACACAAAGTTGTTCGCATCTTTTAAACGTTGTTGTTGCCGTCATCATGAATGTTGACTTGGCTAGCTGTATAAATGTCAGTTGTACATACAGTAGACTCATGCTCTTGATAAAGATGAACAAAAGAGATCGTATAGAATAAACTATATAAGTTATGAGGTATATTTTATGTTTACAAATTTCTGAAAATTATATTCTTTAATAATAATGCATTGGCATGAAGCACAATTGAACAGTTCACAAATTATATTTTTTTCCCCAGAAAAATCAAGAATCACAAATATTCACACCGCTGTTATCAGTACTTAATCAGTGGTTCCTCCCTTGGCCATTATAACCGCGTACAGCGTACTACATCTGTAGTGTCGTACAAGGTTATGGAACGTCTTGGGGGGGAAATCCTCAACCATTCCTCCATGCAGAATTGTTCTAGTTCCTTCAGATTCATTGAAAAATAAAACAAAAAATGCAACTGAATATAGTTCACTGCTTGTAATTGTATGTTTAAATCAATTTAAATCATTCACTTTGCGAATTAAGAAACATTTAGCTTTATCGCGTTATCAGCTTATCGGATCTACTACTATATTTAGTTACTCACTTTTCCATTGTGGCATAACATGAAGGATGATGCTCACGCAGGTGGAATGCAAGGTTTGACATGTTCCCTCCTCTGGCCATTACATTTCTCACATTCTCTACAGATGGTAGATCCATTCTCAACAACAACACCATATTTTTTTCTGAATCCAAAGGGAGTCCATACGGATGAACCAGTTCGCTTTTTGGGGGGATATAATTAGTCATTACAGACTGCTTCAGCATTGGAATCAGCGTCGGACATTGCAAGTTTTATAAGGGACTGCAAATGGAGATTTATGCCTTGTAGCTAAGTAGCTAATAACAGCTACCTACAGGGTTGTGAAATGTGAGAGCTGTCTGCACGTGAGCAATCATGTTGTAAACAAAACAAAAAAACTGCCAAAGAGGTGTTGGAATTAAGTGACATAAGCAGACAACCCAGGTCCAGTATTATATTATTTATATGGGTTATTTAGACATTTTACTAGGGTAACAGTTTAAATATGTTTTTCCCCGCATGAAAATTATGTTTAGTTTATGATAGTACTATTTCATATTTTAATATTGTGGTATATTGTCATACCGGTATACCATCACACCCCTAGTTCAAACCACAAATGTTAAATTGGATTCAGGTCTGGAGACTGAGATGGCTACGTCAGTACATCATCGTCAGTTTTTTTGGATGTATGTTTGGGATTGTTGTCTTGTTGGAAGGTTCATCTGCGGCCAAGCTGTAGCTTCCTGGCAGAGGGAACAAGGTGTTTGGACAAAATGTCTTGGTACATGCTGGAGGTCATGGTTCCATCTATTTTAATAAGGGCCCTAGGGCCTGTGAATGCAAAACAACCCCAAAGCATTAAAGATCCGCCACCATGTTTCACCATAGGCATGAGGTGCTTTTCAACATTACTTGCATTCTTTGAACAGCTAACATAATGCTGATGTGCATGTCCCAAAAGCTTGATTCAGCCTCAAGACTTCCAATTTTAGTTCAGATGTAGTTTGATGAATTCCAGATGCCTTTTTTGGTGAATTGTCTTCAAAAGAAGCGTCCTTCTTGCAAATCTGCCATAAGGCCATTGTCATGTAGGCGTCGTCAAATGGTAGCTTTAGACACCTTGTAAACCCAAGATGCCAGGCTGTTTTGGAGATCTTTAACTGTGCCCCTTGGACTTCTTTTTGCCTCTTAAACAATCGGTCTCACTACACGTAGCGGCAAGATAGACTTGCTTCCTCTACCTGGCAGGCTAGCCACTGTTCCAGTGGCCTTAACCTTCCTAATAATTGACACAACAGTGGAAAGCGGTATCTTTTAACTTTTTAGTTTTTTGTAGCCATGTCCCGAAGATGTCAATAACCTTTTGTCTGATGCTTTCAGGGAGTTATTTGCCTTTCACCATGATGATGGCTGACCAAAGTATTTCAAACATGTGTTCCCTCCTTTTTATAACCTAGGGAAACAGGAAACCATTGTATGCCACTGTATAGTTCCATAACCTTCCAATGAACTTCAAATATGTTGTATATTTATGAAGATTTGTTTTTGTTGGATTCAATTTAAAGAATAGTTTGTGGTATGAATAATTGTGATCCAGATGTCTTCAGGAAAAAACTATTGTATTAATAATGTAAGTTTGGAATTTTCTTTATTGTTTGAGCATAAAACATACCTCATTACTTATACAGTTTATTTTATAGGAAATGCTTTGTTAATATTTATCAAGGGTGTGAATAAAAACTGAGCCTTTTGTAGTGCCAGCATCCTTAGATATAGGGGTGAATGTGTCACAGAAAATTCCTTTCCTTGGCATTCATCCTCGCACCGTTAGTATGTTCTCCAGTCCCTTAATTCTGGCTCATTTTCCATTATTCAATATATTTTCCCATTTACCCATTCTTTTGAGTCACATTAACTAACGTTATGTTACTGCTTGTAACTGCTTTGATTTTTCTCTACTGCTGCTGGAATGTCATTGCATACTGATATTTGTAATTGACAAATCGCTTCGTAGCACCTCACACAGTACTAGAGCTACAATGAAAACATCTAATTCTGAGTGTACGGCACACGATTTCAGGGGACTTGTCACAGACAATTACATCTGACATGTTTTTATATGACAATTAAAAATATACACAATGCAGCGCCAGTGAAAACAACACTGAATATGGCTGTTAAATATAATGTAATAAGGTAGGAAGTAACTCCGCCTCCTTACCTGCCCGGCAACTTTTGTATTGCGTATCACAAACAAGATGGTCGACACAGCGTCCGTAGTGTGAGCGTGGAGTGGGGCAGCCGTGAAAGGAAAGACTAAGTAAGCATCAACAGGGAGGCTTAATGCATTGTTTGAGGAGTGTGTGAAGCACTGAACATGGCTCGGTTTGAGGTTTGTCGCAATGGGACCTGGCAGGCATGTTTTAAGTGGTATTATCTTTACAATGTGTTTGTTGGTGGGTGTTTATTTCAAATGCGCTCTTTCAAAGATAATGCTCCATGATTGAATTTATTGGTGCACTGTTGATGCCTACTGTTGCCTTGTGTATGCGGTATGTTCGATGCTCTTTATATAAGGGTATAATGTACAATGCATATGTCTAATTTATGGGTTGTTCACTTTACTTTAAGGAGCGTGCATAATATGACTGATATGACGTGGTGTTGTGGGTATGTTACTGCAGTCATTTAAGAAATGTTTTTATTTAATCAGTGTGTAAATAGTTTAGCAATGTTACTACAGTAATAAAATAAATGTTTTTATTTCATTAGTGTTAATTAATTGACTATGACAACTGTTAAGTATTCTGTGTGAATTGCCCTTTTATATAGTAATAGTAAGGGCTGTTCATGGTAAATGCCAATTGGCTTATGTAATGCACCGGGGACATTCCAGAGGTTGATGGAGCACATCCTGGGAGATCAACATTTCCAATCTCTTTTACTCTACCTGAATGATGAGGTAGTTTTCTCTGCAACCTTTGAGTAGCATTTTGAACGCCTTGAGGTCGTCTTATCCCGCTTTAGAAGCTTTGGTCTTAAAGTCAAATTAAGTAAGTGCTCATTCTTCCAGCACAAAGTGTCATATCTTGAGCATGTGATTTCGTCAGAAGTAGTGTCTACTGATCCCCGGAAAGATCAGTGCAGTCGCAGACTGGGGATGCACTGCGAACACAACAGAGTTGAGGTCTTTTCTTGGCTTTGCCAGTTATTATAGTTTTGTGAGAAACTTTGCACAGTTAGCTGCCCCATTGCATGCAGTAGCGACCATAGGTACCTCCAAGAAACACAAGAAGAGACGTCCCAGGCAACCATTTTCCCAGCTGTGGGATCCGAGCTGTGAGGCAGAATTCCAACCACTCAAACAAAAGCTAGTTTCAGCACCAGTTTTAGGATTTTTGCTAATTTCACAAAATCTATTATTCTGGAGATTGAGGCAAGCCACCAAGGTCTTGGAGCCATATTTTCCCAGGGTTTCAATGGTCAGAAGAAGCCAGTGGTGTATGCTAGCTGGGGGCTCTATCCAACTGAGAGGAGCATGGAGAACTGTAGTGCGATGAAGCTGGAGTTCCTGACCCTAAGATGGCCAGTAACTAAGTTCCACAAGTACCTCATGGGCAATAAGTTCATTATATATACAGATAATAATACTCTCAGTCACCTGAAGACTGCACAGCTTGGGGCCTTTGAGCAAAGGTGGATGGCTCAGCTTGCACAATTCAATCTTGAAGTAGTATGTCGGCCAGGCACTCAGAACACCAATGCAGATGCACTGTGAAGGCAGTACACAGGAAACAGTCCATCATGGCAATTCTTAGAACTGCCTGTGGAAGAAGGTCAAGGACCATCATCATACCCAGTAAGAGAGACCCAACAGGCCACCTACACTAAGCAGACCTCCACTTCCTGCTTTGCAGTATATTCCACAGTGTCTTTTGGCAGTTTGCAGCAAGCAGGTGAAGATATAAGGCCCTTTATAAAGTACTGGGAAAGGAAACAGTAGCCCAGCTGCAGTGAGTGGGCTGGAGAAGAGCCCAGGACCTTGAAACTGCTGCGGCAATGGGAGCGCATTGGAAGAATGTGATGGCGTCCTTTATCACAGGCTGCAGGATTCCAAGGAGGGTGAGCTTAGGCAGTTGCTGTTGCCTACTCCATTACGATAGAAAGTTATGGGCCAGATGCATGATGGACACAGACACCAGGTTAGAGAGGAAACATTCAAGCTGATCAGAAGGAGGTGCTACTAGCCTGGTATGCATCATGATGTGGAGGAGCATTGCAAGAGGTGTGAACGTCATATACTGGCTAAAGCCCCTCAGCCCAGGGTGGTTACGATGATGGGACGTTTGATAGCATCACGGCTATTGGAAATTGTTGCCATAGTCTTTACTGTGCTGGAGCCTTCCAATGATGGGTGGGAAAATATACTGGTTATGACTGACGTGCTTTCTAAATTCGCTGTTGCAATGGCCACAAGGGATCAACGTGCCCACACTGTGGCAAATGTCCTAGTGAAAGAGTGGATCCAGAAGTATTGCGTCCCAGCTCGTATCCATTCTGATCAGGGAAGATGTTTTGGAGCTGCAGTGATCCTGTCCATGTGCCGTTGGTATGGGCAGTGTGAATGCTTTAATAGGATGCTGAATGACCTGCTTCAAACACTTCCGCTCAAGAAGAAAAGGAGATGGGTCGAATACTTATCAGAGGTGGTATCAGAGTACTGGCTATTCCCCTTTCTTCTTGATGTTTGGCCATTCATCAAATGTGCCCTTGGACATCCAGCTGGGAATGGGGCCAGAAGAGTTTCAGGGAGACACAGATGCCTGGGTGCAGGTACATCAGAAGAAGCTTCAGCAGGGCCAATGGGCATGCTCGAGAACAACTACAGCAGTCTGCAGAACGCAGATGGATCCCCATCACCTGATGTTACTCTCCAGACAGGGCAGATGGTGTATCTGTGGAACCACAACGTCAAGGGCAGGCACAAGATTCAAGACCTATGGATGCCCATGCCTTTTCGAGTAGTGGCACAATTAGATCTGTCTATGCCATTGCTCCCATTGATGGGTCTCAACCCCCGAAGAATGTCCACAGAGTGGATTTAAGAGTGTGTGGCCCAGGACAACAGATGGGCCCTCTTGATCATGGTGAAGGCCTAGAGAGTGACTCCAACCTTTCATTAGAGCAAAGTAGTTTGGATGGAGAAGAGCTAGGGTGATCAAACCTCATGTTCAGGCAGGATTTTTATGACCGAGATGGAGCCTCAGGCTGCCCACAGAGTAGACAGTCTAGTGACACTGGAGCTGAAGCTGAAGCTCAACAGGGAAGCTTAATGCATTGTTTGAGGAGTGTGTGAAGCACTCAATTTGACCTTGCAGGTATGTTTTAAGTGGTATTATCTTTACAATGTGTTTGTTAGTGGGTGTTTATTTTAAATCCACTCTTTCAACGAGGGCGATGCTAATGCTCCATGATTTAATTTATTGGTGCACTGTTGATGCTTACTTGTGCTTACTTGTTGATGCTTGTGTATGCGGTATGTTCAATGCTCTTTTTATAAGGGTATAATGTACAATGCATATGTATAATTTACGGGCTGTTCACTCTACTTTAAGGAGTGTGCGTGATGAGTGATATGACTTGGCGGCTATTCCTTTACTGACTGTGAGGTTGTTCGGCCAGGAGTTGTGGGTTTTTATGTCATTAGTGTTAATTAATTTACCATGACAACTGTTAAGTATTCTGTGTGAATTGCCCGTTTTGTATAATAGTAAGGGTTGTTCATGTAAGTGCCATTTTTATTGTGTAATGTGTTTCTTTTCTTTTGCTTTGGTAGAAACAAGTGTTGCTGTTTTAGTTCCGTTGTTCACTTTGCAATCTTTTCACAAACTTTAAGACATGATGTCCCTATTTTATATATATAACGTGTTGCACTATGCACTTACCGATCACTTACCGAATGTATTTATTCATCTATTCCAACCTGCTGCTATGGTTAAGAGATTCTGCATTACCGTGGTTTGATAGCACCAAAGCTTTAAATTTTTGAATCTATGTCTATATTACACATTTGTTAATAAAAGTTGTTACTCTATTTTGTAATACAGACTGGTTGCGTTATCATTTGGGGTGGGGACCTGCATTACACCTGGAGGACATGCTTTTCATTGGTGTTACAATAATACATAATAGCAGTATGTGAATATAGCTAGCTACAACAGTAGGGTTTTGTTTTGACTTATAGAAGATTCATGCTTGTTCTTACCTCCAACTCTCTCTGCAGAACGGAAAGACCATGTTTCTCGACCATGTTTGACCCTCTTCTTGGGCTTGTCCATGCAGACCAGCACTGTTTAGAGCTGTTGTTGTTGTAGACCTTTTAATGGTCTATGGTCCTCTTGTGACTTAATTCAAAATCAGGAGAATATCAACCGAAGAATCTTGTAATGTGAGATCCCTCATCGGTGCCACATTGCAAAGTGTGCGCAGTACTATGATGACAAGACATGTGATTTCAGGATAAATTGTCTTTACATGTGAGTCTCCCGATATTAGAATACTATTGTATTTGGGAAATTGTGTAGTTTAGATATATAGCCAGCATAACATTTTAGGAAATCATCAGGACGTCCAAGACAGGATCGGGAGAATGTAACAGCAATAATCTGGGCTTGTTAACCCATTACTCACTGTGTGAGTAATGACTCCCTGATCGAGGCTTGCGATTTCATTTCACGTTCTTTAAAATTAATCTTGCACCTGAATTGTTTCTAAAGTCGTGTCGTATCCACTTGGTATTACACATTACAGTATTTTTTGGTTGCGGTCATTTTGAGGCAGGTCTCTCGATTTAAAAATGTATTTTATAGTATGTGGGGGTTTTTAAACATTGTAAAATTATTTTATTCTTACATGGAAACGCTTTGAAATACTGGGAATTTTAAATAGCAGTCACTGTAAATCCCAGCTTATTGCCAAAAACTTTGTCAAAGTCAGTCATCATTTTTCTTCCACTTCACTCGACTTGATGTACGCAGTTATTGTAACTTTGTCATAAAATTGTCATTCATACAGCAAAATTCATACATTTTATTAAAAATTGTGAGTGTGGCTGTTTTCAGCTTTGAATGGAACTCTATGAATGTAATTGGCATTTCAGAAGGGAAAATGGGAGGTTTTTTGGGAGGTTTTTTGGGGGAGTTGGGGGTGGACGGGGGGTTGTGGTGGGGGCTCAGCCGTGCACAATTTGGAACTTGTGGGGGTCACATTCTTAAACCTGTAATAAACAAATGATAATAAAGTTGAAGTAGGGGTGCGGTGGTGGTGGAAGAAAAAAAAAGGGAATCTGAAGCGCCACTTTGCCCTCCCCTATCATTTCTGTCAAATGAGAATCAGAGCAGAATGGGCCCAATCACATGCTCACACTCTCCCCTTTGTTCTGGCGTAGATTTCCCACCACTGCAACCTCCTGAGACGGTCTCACGGGAAACTCTCTGTTCCCTGCAGATCAGCGCAAAGCAAGTGGTTTGGCTGCGATTAGGGCGCCGTTGGCCAATGAGAGATCCACTCTGGCTCCTTGATTTGCCAACTTTCACAAATGAGCCCATCCCCCACAGACATGGCAGGGAGGGGACTGTTCGGTGACCTCACAGGTCAGCACTCATCCTACTTCAATGACCTCCCACCGCCCCCAGCACTTCCATGCGTGACAGAAATGTGGCCTTTAAAAGTAAAAGCTGGCAATGAGCAGAGCTCCAACAAAAGAGCTGTAAATCAGCTCCTGAGGCACCTTGAAACCGCAGTGCCAGAATGTCAGCGAGGCAAAACAGGCATGTTTACTCGGTTTAATTTCCTTTTAATTAGAGCATAGCACCTAAATTGCCTCGCCGGCTCTGGGAGCCTGTCCAGAAAAAAATGGAAAGCGCAGTTCAAAAGGTTGCTAACCTTCTGGTGCTTTTGTGTTTGCTTCGCAATTCAAATTTAAACTAATTTGTTAAAACTACAGGCAGGGTATCATATCCTTGAGGTGAACCGCAATATTATGAAAATCACGTAGCCATGTTTACCCGCGGTCCTCGGCAGAAAAAAATGGCCAAGCTCCATTTGGTTTTGGGACGGCACTCGTGAAGGAGAGGAGTGGGAGAAGCGCTCGCTGAAGCTCCATTTGCCTTCGCGAGCATCAAAGGGAGACGTGTAAATGAGGTGCCTTTGGCTGACTAGTCTGTCATTACAGAAACCAGTTCCCCTAAACACGTCAGCTTCGGCAGGGCCACCTAGACCCCGTGAGTTTGCATAGTCTCAGGAGGCCAAGGGAGCCATTCACGGTGTGTCTCTGAAACATCCGTGCTGGTTTTCCCCAGAAAAGCCAGAGTGGGTTTACTTACAGTATTTAACCGTTACAGTGAAATCCAGTCTTATATGACAGTTTGAAGAAAATTGTGCTATTTAACATATTTGTTGGTATTTGTGAATGGCACATACACTCAAAAAGTAGAATCCTTGTTACGCTGAGCTGCACAAGGATTCAAAGTAGCACAGCACCGTGCAAAGTAGTCACAGTTTCTGATTCATGTTAATATCATGTTAATGTCAGTGATTATCATGCCACATTCACACCAATAATATTGTGCCATAGTTGCCAGGGAGTTTGGAAAGACAGTCAGTTTTGTTACATTGGAGGGGTAGACAGGAAACTAATTCTGTGTTGATTCGCCTCACCCAATGATCCTTTTCATGCTAAAATACACCCCACACACAATCAGAGACAAGAATGAGTTAAAATACCCCCCATTTCTGTTCAGGTCTGGGGTGATGCCAACGTATGTTGCTTAGCAACTGCATCAGAGCCTACATTTGATACAGCTGGCCTCTTGTAGCTACTATGTAGTTATAATTATGAATTATGCTAATAATTTAAATTATTACATTATACCTACAGCAATAATCAGTGTCCTGTGTGGGCAATGAATGGTTGTAGCGGGTCAACGTTAGGACTCCTGACCACTTTTAGGTTATTTGGTCACCTCTGTCCTCAGAGTCAGCCGCTCCTGTGGAAGAAGTCATTGAACTCCCTGACTGTACAGACTGAAGAACTACCACAGGACAGACCACAGCCCACACCTCAGACAGCCTTTGACAAAACCTCCGCAAGATGTGGAAATGATCTTTTTTCATGCCCCAAACAACCACCAAAACATTTCCACAAGGCCACTAGTATTGTCCTGCATTTGAAGCATTGAAAAGTGGATCCATTTAAAGGCATTTGAAATCGAACAGACCCTTTTTTAATGTCTCATATAAAACTTGGGATGCCCGGGTTTACCACAGTGTTTGAAAGGAGCATTCTTGTTTCTGGACCCGCTACAAATGTCCATTTGTGCGGGCTGCCAATAAAAGGACATTTCGGCACAACGAAACGGTGAGAAATGGTAGAATTCTGGTTAGAGGCCTGACAATATGCACTGAAACTCACAGGAAAGAATGTTGCTCTGTTGATCTTCTGCTCCACTTGCCTTCGGGTCTAGGTCAGCTCATGGCCAATCAGAGTTTGACGTTGAGGTTTACACCCCAGTGAAGGCGTTAGCAAACTCTTTCTTTTACTCTCCGTTGTATGCAGTCAGAACAAAACAAAAAAAACACCCGGGACCTGTTGATAGTAAAAATATGTCATGCCATTACCGTGTATACACATGTCTGTCCCAAAACGTATCTTCAGAGTAGGCCCTGTAGACCCTGAGTAGGTTTGTTTCTGTGGGATTAGAGGAAGGGCAAAGGTCTTCTTAAAAGAACAGAGCACCCTTTCAAGCCACAGTGACTTAATCTCCGCACTCCATTATCAGACCCTGCACTGTTAATCGTTTGTGTTGCACATAGAGGGCGATGCTGTTGTCTCATTGCTTTAAAGGCACCTAGTGTTGTTTGTTGAGAGAATACGCTGAGGGAAAGTGTTTGGTGTGTTTGCATTTAAGCATTCTCCTCTGTGGTACATTGAACATGATTTGACTTCTTTTTTTTTCTACAGAAAACTCCTAATTAATCCACAAGGATGTTGGTAAGGTACATTACTGATAATTATTCAGAGAACAGTCCCAGATGCCCTTAAAAAGCAGTGATATTTGGAGTTGCTCTATGCGTAATCTTCAAGGAAAAGGAAGCTTGTTGACAATAAAGTAGCATTCCGTAGGGTGTCAACGCTTGCTAATTAGAGACCACAGAAGAAGAGGGAGATGGATGAGTCATCCGGCGGAGAAGGGGTGATTTAGAGAGTACAGGTGGGCCTCTGGAAATTAACTTTTATTTTAGCCCAACTGAGGGGAGCTGCAGTGGGCCTGTGATTGAAGTTAGGTGGGGGAAATGTGACTGAGGTCAAGAGTCACTCGACAAACGTGACTTCAAATGAACTCCACAGGGCCGCCGTGTCGGTCTGCCTCGCATCTTAAGTAGATGCCAAGGAGACAGATTTATGACAATGCACGGTCTGAATACACAGACAGTGGCAGATGGTGTGGGCATGACTGCGTTGACTCACTGCAGCCCCTTTGAGCGTGCCTGTGCCGTGGGTGCGAATATCTTGCGAAGTCAGTCTCCTTCTTTCAGCATTGTTCTACATCTCAAACACAATGTTATCGATTGTTTCGTTGCCGGTAAATTATGTTAAAATAATGAAATCTGTCGCAATAGGTCACCGCGTGACCAGTTAGTACTGAATCAGTGGGTGCTGAGTCAGTCAGTGACGTAGGCCACGGAAATGTGTAACTCAGTCATGAAATACGACGAGGGCACAGACAAATGTACCATGGTTTCACAAGACCACACATTTCACATTCCTTCTCTCTTGCAATTTTAATGATGTGGAATAATACTGGCCTGTTCACGTTTTGATTATCAATTGAGGAAAATTAGCACAACTTTTAATGAGCATGTTGAAACACGAGTCGGAAAACAATAGGTGGGGCTAGTTATAACATCTGTTATATATGATTTCTGCTCGTTAAAAGTTCAATTACAATTGATCAATGACAAATATTTCCCCATAGCCTACATTATGAAATATGCGGACCCTTAATTCCACTGAAATAAATACGTCCCTTGCCTGGCCACTACGGTTATATCTATGCCCTCTCATTGAAAAATGTCTAAAACCCAACTGGCAAAAAAACTGAACATTGAACAAAAGCGGGGGTTTCTGATTTGCCATTCCCAAAGAACAATGAATCACTGTAGGCTATGCATTTGTTCCTTTGTGCCTGTATGCATTATGTATTTCTCAAACATCTTTTTCAATCCATACACCAGAACAGGACGTTTTTCTTGGTCAGACCCAAAAATAACCCCAGAAGCCTTCCCATGGTTTGCGATGATTGTCGTCTGCTGCTCAGGTTTTTGTTTTTCAGAGTTAGCCAATGATTGCTTTGTGGGTTTGTGGTATTTTCCACGGTGCTAGAGATTGGATAAGAGTCCTCCAAGCCAGTCATAGCATAGGGACAGTGCAGACGGTGGGTCTAAGGTTTGAATAAACATTTGTATTTATTTATTTATTTGTTTATTTTGTCAGACATAGCAAACACATTGTTACAATGTTAAGAAGCATCAGATGCATTGCATTAAGCGTTTATAGCCAAAGGCTAATTTCCAACACCTGTCCCCAATAAACTACAGAAAAATATGTATCACAACATAAGAACAAACAAAACAAAACACATGCACAAACACATTGCAAAATGTACACCCACGTAATACACCAAAATAGCAAATAATAAAGTGAAGCAAAACACAAGCAACTACAAATGACATAATGAGAGCAATCATACACACTTACAAATAGTTATTTTTAAAAAATTTTTTTATACATAAAAAAGTACAAAAGTTCTAAAGCATTCCAAAAATATTCAAGCTCTGTTGAATATATTAATAAATACCGTATGTCTATAATTCAAACCTGGGATGTATCTTATCAAATATTATTTTAATAATTGCATATTTAAGTTTAACCAGTATAATTATAGCACTGATGTTACTGTTGTTATTATTATTGCATCATTATTATTATTGATACCATTAATAATATTATGGAAGAATTATTCATATGTGTCATTATTATATATGTCATATATGCTATAATATTGATTTATTTTCATTTATATTATATAAATAAGTATATTCTCATATATAATGTATCTGTCTACTTAATACACTTCTGTCAGCTCTGTTGCATGTATGAATTAATCCCATCATAGGAAGTGGCAACACACTGAAACGAGGGACACTGAATGGCACAGGCTATCAGTTTCCAGACAGACCGGGCTCTTGTATCGGGCACATGCTGATTTAGTGTGGCTGGCTAGCTCATAGCCAGGAGATGGCCAGAGCAGAAAACAAGCAAACCAGTGGACACAAACTTAAAGCAAACATTTTGCGTCTTTTATATAACACGACGAATGTGTAAACTTCTAACAAAGAAGAAATCATCAAAACATGGCGTTTTGACTTCTGCATAGCTCACGTAAAGACATATTTATTCACCTATGGTAATAGGCAAATATACAGTCTCCATTTGTGCTTTATTTAAGAGAGCAGGAGGATCAAAGACAAAGAAAATAGGTTTAATAACCGCGGTATACCACAAAGAATGCGCCTCACAGACAAGCTCAGGCAAGTGTGATACACGATGATAGTCGCAGGATAGTCAGCAAAGGGCTTTGCATATTGAAGATATTTTATGTTCCTCAACCGAATGAGAAATGTTATAAATATTTCAAATATCACCATTACTTTTGAGTGTTGTTTATAGATTCGCATGTCATTTGATGCATTTAGGAATCGTGGAAAAATGCAGTCAAACGCATTTTTTTTGTCATGCTTTCTGTATAAACCAATTAAATATAGATGAAACAGAAGGTATAGAGATTTAGAGATCACATTTGTGATTTTTGCATATTGAAAAATATCAACAAAAAAAACTGCTATGCCAATCATAAATCATTTTAGAAGGTATGATGTGATGATAGATGATTATTGCAATGTATAAGAGCCCTAAGGACATTTTAAAATGAATGCAAATCAAAGGGAAAGGTGATGATAATCATATGAATCATGTTCTTCAGGAACAATACAGTATAATCTACAAGCCATGAAAATAGACAAGTAAATGTATCTCTTTCAATGCAGAGCTATTTTTCTTGGTTCAGATTAACTGACAACTCGTTAGGTAATGAGGAGGCCTCGTGAAATCCTTTCAGCAGGCTACATCCAAAGGCTATGTATGTCATGTTGTCTCTCAAAAGGCCATGCCTGTCAGTGTCAATTATAGTCAATTACTATCCCCCCATCCCTTTTAGGTTTTGGCAGGGCCTTTGTAATCACAATGTTTGATAAGTCCTTGGGACAAATATTATTAGATGTAATATTTCCATGGTGTAAGATTTTTAGAGTGATGGAAAATAAGATTTGATTTTTTTCCTGTTTTTTTTAGAATGTCCCTTTTGACCCCGAGACCCATTTCTCTTGACATGCCGTTTCCACGAGAGGGCGCCATTCTGCACATGTGAAAATGATTTTAAAAAAACTTTGAAGTCCACATTTTCCCATTAAGAATCGGAGACATTATATTACAACCGTGCATAAAGCTGTTCAGACATTTTTTTCTACAGATAAATTATTATACAAATGTATCCCACTTAGTGTATGTTACACATTATTTAAAAACGGAATATTAGATTAAACATATGCAATAGTATGGTTAATTTTTGTCATAAAATATTTTTTTTTCCGGTTCAACTGTGACATTAATGGAGGACTAGTTTATTTATTAACTACTTCGTACCTTCATCTGTTGTAGCTTGAAGCATATTAATGGTTCCCAGAAGGCTATTGTTAACGCAATAAACCATTGAAATCTGCCATGCGACCATTCCCCTCCCAATTGATCACCTCATTTATTTTCCCCGCAGGCCCCCCGAAACAATTATGTATATCAGTATAAAGCAACACCGACGGGTCCAATCAGACAGTAAATGCCAGGCAATTAGCCTGTAATATGAATTCTAGTTCAGTAGTAATGTTGTATATAATAACAATAATAAAAAACATGCAGATATGAGGTATCTGACTACATTAAATATAGATTAAAATTAATCGGTGAAGACCAAAGGACAGAGTACGAAGGAAAAAGCGAATACAGAGAAATTATGGTAAAAGTTCCAGATCAGTAATAAACTTATTATAAACGAAATGATAAACGAAGCAGCAATGTTAGCTATAAAGGCGTTTATTGGTTTATTACATTGCTGCTTTAATATCCACCAACACATACAACGCTGTTTTGAAAATAATGCAACGGCCAAGTAGATGGATGATGGCTCAATTGGATCGATTCAATGCGCTCGAGCGCTCGCAGAGACTTGTCCTGCCACTATCTGACTGTAAACTACTCGTTCCAAGCTCAATTTTGCAGGTTGAAGCTGTTGCTCCGATTTCCTGTCACATGATTCGAAATAGGATCCCTGCTTTCTACTATCTCTTGTGTCTGTGTGGTGCGGATCTGCCTTGAAGTTCAGACGCTCTCAGAGCTGGCTTTAACTGGGACCGCCAGATTGCGACTTGACGTTTCAGTTCGGTTTGCAGTGTCCAAAACAAGTCACCTGCAAACCATCTCTCCGACTGCTCGGAAGAAGACCGTACTACAAACCCTTCGTCCTCAAGTTGTGCGATGGATTCTTTGACAATCGCTACGCTGCTTCTGGCTGTGGTTCTCTCCGCAACAAGCTCAGCGCAGTTCGAAACTGGTAAGTTATTACAATACTTTTGCGGGCGTTTTGTTTTTGCTTTTGTCTTAGTGTTGAGACGCCGATGGAGAATCTTGCTATTTTCTTATCGGGATGCTTTTGGTGCACTCAGACACCATGGAAAACTGCGCTGAGTTAAAGACAACTTTTGTACTATGCGCATTGTATTTCCCCATTTTAGACGTGTGCGCGTTTTGCGCTACGATACACCGACGTTGTATTATTATGCTGTTTAGCCATCTCATAAAGCGAATACATATCCAGGTGATGTTTCGTTGTGTCTGATTGTGTACGTAATTATGTGTTGAATACAGTAAGCTCTCCAATGTTGGACGAATTTAGCCAAAGGACATATTTTCTATAATACAGAAAGAACGAGACAGTTTCATGGTTCCAATCATTGCTGACCTGTTTGATAATGAATTGGTAACCTACGTCGATAATTTACCGGTAATAGCGCAACTTAACCGCGGAGATGAAGGGGCTACCTGTCAACCCACCTGACCGCACTGGCAAATGTGATCCCCGTATGGGTTATTACATAGTAATTTATTTGTCTAAATGTTAGAGGTTGTACCACACTGTGATCTCAAATTCATTTTAAATATATATAACATATCGCTTGCTTACTCTGAACAACACGCTCGCGATATATTAACAATGAGACAAAGAGTAGTTTACAGTCTTCAACAGATGTATTTTGTCAAAACCACACGAGACTATTTACATTGAAGCACAACACAACGCGGCATAATGAATCGTCTTTATCCGGACGACGAGATGAACTTCAAACCTTCAGTGTGCACTCAGTCCCACGCTTTCAGACATCCGACATGTCATCTTCAATTTATCTTTTGTCCAGACTAAAGAAACACGGATAGCTCTGCGGGGAGCTCCCGCTCTAAATTACACATATGGAACCGTATTTCGTTTCAAAATGAGGCCTTTTCAGAGAAGAAAGAAATTGTTCATTTAAATATTTAATAACGACCACATAAACCAAACTCCTCTTGCTGTAATTTGTGTTGTGTTTCATGTTTAAAAAGCAAATCCCCATGCTTTGCTTTTTAATTTTTTGTTTCTTAATTATAGCCTTTGATTCAAATTAGAGGTTGCGCCATCTGGGCAGTGCGTAAGTATTGCCATCTGTACCTATGTATTAACAATGTATTTAAAGCTACGACATTCCGTTTTTTAACATTGGGGAGTAATACCCGTCTGCGCTAGCTTACATAAACTGCTAAATATTTATAATACAACACGAGTTTATTTGTCATTTTTCAGATGGAAAGTGTCTTCTCTATTTTGGCTCAAGTTTTCTAGGACTGTTGCACACCAGATACGAATTTGTATTTCTTTTTCAGTTTTGCACTATTTTTGATGGCGTTCAATATCTCTCTCTCTCTCTCTCTTTCTCTCTCTCTCTCTCTCTCTCTCTCTCTCTCTCTTCTCTCTGCCTGTCTCTTTCTCAAAATCAAAACTCTTGAGGAAGTGAAGTAGCCTAGTTTCAACATATTAGAGACCGGCCAATTAGGAATCATTTTGAAATTAGCAATGGCTTGTGTGGTGCAATACTACTTAAATTCAATGTCCTTGTATTGTCTGCAATTAAAACCCTGGCAGAGACACAAAGATGCCCTTTATGAAGCACATGGCTGTCCTCAGCTCAGCGAGAGAGTTTTTATCTCTCCCATTCATTCACTATTACTCCACCAATGAATGTCTCGTGTCATTTACTGCACGCTCATTTAGGAGTTATGTTCAGACGGGAAATTGTAATCAAATGATTATGCAGCCCGGTTTCAGCTGAGTGCAGACTTTAGCTCCATGCTGCTTCAACATAACGCGTTGTCATAACGACAAATGGTTAAGGAGATGGATTAAAGTAGGATTGAGTCAATTGTGCTGATAGTGTCAGAAATGTTTGAGTGAAAAGATACAACACCTGATGCTGGGTGATCAGACATCAGAGCCGTGATTTGTATTGGGTGACCTTGACGTGGAGACAATGACAGATGACGCAGCAAGACAGCACAGCTTCTTCAGGCTGAGAGGAAAAGGAACCGGTCACCTACGAATCCGTTCCGTTTGTCCCGTATTGTATGTGTCATCAGATTGATAGAGAGAGACAGCCAGATGGGGATCAGATTCCGATTAGGGCTTATCTTGTTAAGGGAGCAGTTGAATGAGTGTATACGCATGTACAGGTGTAGCCGGGAGTGTGGGGGGTCTCCGTCTCCCTTACTCTCCCCTCGCTCGTTGCAGATTTCCATATTCTCTCTGCGGACCAGTACAAGCCGATAATGAACTAAAGCTAATGACTCTAATGCATCTGTCGCTCCAGCGAAGTCATGATGTCGTGGTTTTATGGATCGTTAGCACAGGATTAACGGAATGGCACGTTCTCCGGGCACGTCGGAGCGCCGCGCTACTCCGTTCGATCCTTCCGTTAACCTGGCGAGTCCCCGGAAGGCGCGGCCGAAGCGGTGTCCAGGCTGGGCGTTCGCGGGCGCCACAGAGGACGGGCATGGGGGTGTTTTTTCCGAGGCCAGCCACGCGGGCCGGGCCGTTCGGTGGGCTCATTTTCCACCCTGTCAGGTTTATTTTCCTCCCTCCCCCGCGCCGCTGATTCAGTGCAGCCTTTGAAGGCTTTGTGGGATTTCTGTATAACTCACTTATCACCTTCCCTCCCAGCCTACGCATTCGGGCTGCGGCACTTGACACACATACCGGGAGAGAGAGAGAGAGAGAGAGAGAAAAAAAAAGCAGAAGTCATTCCGAGTTAAAGCTGTCACAATTATGTGTAATTGAGTTGCGGCGCGGGCTTTCAACGTTGGGCCGAATATTTGCGCTCGCGAGCGGGCCGGAAAGCCGTCCAGTTAAATTTTTTGCTGTGGGTCGTATTCCTTTTTTATGAAGAGGGCTTCCTATTCAGGGGATTGAGAGGCAGTCATAAATATTTGACAGTTCGCCCCCCCACTCCCCACCCCCCAAATTCCTCATGCCCTGCTCACTGGCTCTTACGCACGTTCCCCTGCTCAAAGTCACAGACGGAGAAATGTTATGGGGGTCCGTCTTAAAAGGACGAGGAGCGTGAGGAACAACGGCTGTTTATTCGTCACGTTTACGCGAAGGCCTCTTTGTTTTGCTCTCGCGCGTCACGGGCCGCAGTTTGTAAACACTTTCGCAGATGTCGCGCCGACTAGTTAGGCCCCCGCTGACTCGGAAGATCACAGCGAGTGCGTATCTCCGTGTTAAAGGTGAACGTGCGTGCCAGGGACAACTTTTTCTCAGGCTGCACGGTTAACCGGGGAGAAAGAAGCCTCAGGAGTAGCTGAACGGTGACCTTGAGAAAGAAGAATCTGTAGAATCCGGCTGCACTACGGCGAATCCCCCACCCCCTCCAAGCCAGGTTTAGACAAAGAATATACAGCCCAGGCGATGGGGCCGCAGAGTAGGTACAAAAAACACAATTCAGCCTGTTTTGCTTGTCATCTGCATCTTCTCCAGTGTGGCGGTGGTGATGTTTGAATAAAAATAACCAGGGATTTCGTTTCAGGGGAGGACAAAGGGCAACCGATGACATTTTGAGGAGCTGCATGTCTTCGGGATCTTTTCATAAAAAGGCGCATCTTTCAGAAACGGCTTACGACGCAGGATGTTGGGATTAGAAGGCACTTTCTTTATTCACGGCAGCTACGTGACAAGGCAGCGCGCCTTTAGAAGAGCCCCGTTCACAGTTATTACTCGGGAAGAGATCGGCTTGTGCTCACCCCCCCAGGTTTGTGCCAGGGGCCCTACGGTGCTGAGCAAGAGGTCGGAATATTCATCGGTCTCGTAAATGGTATTTTGTCAAACTGAAGTTGCACGAAACACTTGTCAAGTGAGTAATCTCACCACTTAGCTGTGGTGATGACCTGTGTTTTGACACAATATCTGGATCCTAGCACGACGCATCACTTTTCCCAGTGTTGTAGAATATCTAAGGTCTACATTCACTTCAAATTTGCCTTTGGCCCCTCCAAACATGTAAATGGTATTTTGTCAAATTGAAGTTGCACAAAACACCTTTGAAATCCTCACACTCATGGCTGTGGTAAAATAATGCTGCAATAAAAGTTGAAGCGACGCATCACACTGTGTGGTGCTGGGTTTGGATACGGACCTTATGTGGGTGCTGTCAGAATTTCTGCTTCTTCTCCATTGTGGAAGTGTGTTCAAAATTACATTACATTACATTACAGGCATTTAGCGTGCTCTTATCCAGGCATGTTTACATTTCTTTACATACAATCCATTTATACAGCTGGATATTTTATGTTCAGGTTAAGTACCTTGCTCAAGGGTACAACGGGCAGTGTCCCACCTGGGGATTGAACCTGCAACCTTAACGCACGCCCAGTTTGCCTGCCTTATTCTCGCGTGCGTGTGGGCATGCATGTCTGCGCCCATGTTCTATGTTCGTGTGCGCACGCTTGCATTGGTGCGTGCACAAGCCGGCGTCTGTGTGTGCACGTGCACAGGCGGGTGTCCGTGTAAATGTAATATATAATATATATAATATATGCCATTTAGCAGACGCTTTTATCCAAAGCGACTTACAGTAGTGAATGGATACATTTTCAGTATATGTGGCCTCTTATCTCCGGTGCCTCATCTTATCTCCGGTGCCCGTCACTCGAGACACTGCAGTGTGAGAGGACTGGCGATGGATGGGCTCCCCCTCGGTCCTCTGCGGCTAGCAGCTCCGTCCAAGGCTGGGGGTTTTGGCAGCCTCTCGCCGACACTGCCGCCGTTCACTCAGTGATACACGGCGTTCCTCCCCGCCTGTCAGGGGCCCTCCCCCACAGCGTCGGTGAAATATGGGGAATGAATGCGGCAACAGCAAGGTGGCCAGAGCTGGAAGCCAGGGGCCGCCCTGGGCCGAGCAATCTGCCTGTTTACATGCCGGTGAAATCCCAAAGGTTTTCAAACAAAACACGTTAAAAACCAAAAGCGTACATTAGTATGAAATTAGACTTTTGTCTCACATTCTCACATGTCATTTAGCAGACACCTTTATCCAAAGTGACTTACAGTAGTGAGTGCATACATTTTTTGTTCTGAATATTGGTGAAAATGTATCTTTCTTTTAGAAAACATTGTCAGTAATATGCAGTGGGTTTTGCTGGTGTCTAAGGGTTAAAGTATTTGACCCAGGTCTGCCCTCAGAGCGCATCCATCGCTCTTGTGGTTCCCGTGCGCCTGTGTGCCAGGGAACGGGGACGTAGCGCCGCTCCACGCCCGTGAGGAAAACGTGCTCTAAAATCGTTCGCCGCTCACGATGGCGGGCGGCTCTGGCTGAAAACTCGACATTCCGTTGAATTTTTACACTGACGTTGTCTGAAGCGGGCGGGGCGGGCGGGCAGGCCATCTGGAAGCGTCCGGATGTGCCCGTGTTGGCTCTGAACAGGGGGCTCGGCGGCAGCTTGTTGTGTGTGGCACGCCGGAGCCCTTCTTTTTCCCCTCTCTCTGAGCCGCGCGCAGGTGTGCTGGCGGTCCCCCCGGTCTGAGAATTCGCCGGCCCTGTCTGCCTCCAGCTGAACCGCTGTGAGCTCTGACTCGCCGCCAAGAGTCGGTGATGTCACCCGTGTGACAGGGAGCTCGCTCTCCGCGGAGTTTGTGGCCAGGGTGGAGCCTCTGGACACTGCTTCCAGGGGGATTACAGAAAGGCGTGTGTCAACGCAAGCTTTTTGGCAGGGGGACGCTTTGTGGGGGTGTTGTGGTGGGTTGGGCGGGGGGGGGGGGATTCCCCTAAATGGGCAGGGACTGTTGGTGGGTCAGATGTGGCCCTTCTCTTTTTACGCCTCAAACCGTGGCCTTTCCAAACCCACGTCAATGCTGCAGAGATGAGCCGTTAATGTGTGTGTGCGGTTGTGTGTGTGTGTGCGTATGTTTGTGTGTGTCTGTATCTGTGTGTGTGTGTGTGTGTGTGTGTGTGTGTGACCCCCAACTGTGTTTGTTTAATTGAATGCACTCTATAAATGGGGAGTATTTTGAAAATGTGCTTTCATCCCTGGGTGTAGGCAGTAAGTAAGGGAGGGGTAACCTGTGACACCCATTACTGCAGCAGCTGGGTACAAACCAGCTGGACACTGGTTTATCCAGACACCAGGATTAAATGTGATCTCACCCAGTCTGCTTGTGTACTGAACAGCACCAGCCAATCTCCATGTTGTTTTGCAGCGCAGATTTACAATGAAGCTACAGCTGTTGTATAAAGTGAAATCTATTAGACAGTATTGATTTTCATTTCAGGGCTGGCGAGTCCTGGTCTTCGTCTTGCTCTCTTCCTCTGATTGATTCAGTGAAGTCCTTAATTCGTTAAATAGCCAGTCAGTCACTTGATTGATTGCCAGAAACAAGAGTTTACTCGCTCTGAAGTAGGCTGAAAGTGAGATCAGTGATGCTGTACAAGGTTGACCTGGCTGGAGCAGTGCAGGCGCAGGATAGTCAGCACGTGGGAAACGGAGGCTCGAAACAGAGCTGGATCGGTTTCCAGTACGGATGCTGTTCTCCCAGCTCCTGTGCGATGTGTGTGCGATTGTTGGCCTGGTGGTCGGACAGACGCAGGTTCTGCTGCAGAGAGCTGAAATCGGGCCAGCGCCGCTCCGCTGCCAGGCATAATCAGTTTTTGTACTGCGGCCCATATGGATCAAGCATAAATCTTTAACGCAACGTCGGAAGATGTTAACATCCGCAAAACAAACACCCATATGGCTTCCGACACCCCCGGGGGCGGTCTGCCAGAGCGAGGCGATCAACGCTGACCCCCCGGTCGTTTTGGCCCCATAACCCCCCGTCCCCGTCCCCCCCCTCGCAGCACATCTATGTTAACGCAAACCAGGCTACCAGCTGGGTCCCGGACGGGCAGACCAGGGAACCAGCCAAGGGAGTTGCTCCTGCCCTCCGGTCGCCTTCACAGTAGTAGACGTGCCAGGATTCCCGAAGGCCAACCAACCCTGAAGAGTATCCATATTTACTTGGCAGGAAAACCGGGAGAATTTTGAGACATGAAAAAAAAAATAAGACAAAAAAACCTTGGTATATGTTGTGTGGCTTTCCACGTCAATTTGTTCTGGCTGAGCCCTGGGGACGGAGGCCAGAGACTTCCTCTTGACCTCTGGTTAGCCCAAGGTGGGTTCACGGCGCAAAAGGGCCCGTCGGACAACGCCCGCCTGGGCGGGGCCACCGCGGCGGACCGCAAAAACCGACCGCACTTCGTCGTACGATCGTGATCATAGTTATTATGACGAATGCTTATTCCAGTCCGACACATTCTTCAATGTCTCTAAGGGTCACATTTGTTTAAGCCGGGCGCGCTCCCATTGTGTATACAAATCACCACCTGCCCGGCCGATGGGCCCAGCAGCTGGAATGCAAAGCAGCGAAACGTTTCCGCGTTAGCGAGGGATCGCCGTGAGCTCGTGTGATTGAACACGACAAACGCGATGGTTTCGTGAAGCGTGTGTTGTTAAAAATTGTGCTAAACAAGGTAGTGTCAGGTTCACCGTGTCAGTCCAGCGTGATGCACCGAGGCATATTCTGACAACGTGAAATTAAGTTGTCAAGCCGCTATACGGAGAGACACATCCGGCAAGCTTCGTCACTCCTACATGTAACACAAACACTCAAGGAAAGAAGGCATCCTAGCTCTTAAAGCACTTCCCCTGCCGTGGATGTTGGGGAAATGCATTCCTCATCGAGACATAATGCCAGCTCTTGTTGATGGGATGCATGGTGATCATTGCCAGAAAGTGTCAGTGGCTCATCAACTGTTGTTATTGAAGATGCCCCAAAGACAATTCATTGGATAGTCCTGACTGCGTTTTTAATGAAACCTTGACAATTGACAAAATCAACCGTTCCGCCACCTTCAAGTTGTCAAAGGGGATTATAGCGGCCTGTGTTTTGTACTCCGGCGCTCGGGTGCCTTTTGCGCTTGATGTTGCCCCGCGCTTGTTGTGCGCGCGCGGGATCATCTCTGTCTTCATTTGCCTGGGTTGAAGCTGCTAGGAAACAAATTCTCCATCACAGACAGAGAGCATGAGCTTGGGGCCTATGAAGCGATGGTCTGCATATTAAATAGTCAAGAGGTCCCTTGACCCCATCATCCAAAGAAGAGAGAGACTTTCGATGCCCTCAGCAAAATGCGGTGGCATTTTCTGCATGCTCAATTATTCCAGCGTCCAAAACCACTAGAGACGCGGTGGTGGCAGTGCGGCGACGATAGGCGTGGAAAAAATCCTGGCGCGGCGACTTCTGGAAACGAGGGTTGCCAGATATTATCCCCGTCAACGGAAACAGCTTTTGACGGTGCGTGCATAAAAAAAAAAAAAACTTGTATCCGTCTCGCACCTCGCTCTCCCTGGACGATCACCGCAGTCCAGCCCATTTCTTTACCTTGACATTTAAGATTGGCCCGGGAGATGCGCACCAGCAATTCTCGAGTGGCTTTCTCTCGGCCCTCCCACCGTCTCACAGTCATGGCTGGATGTAGCCCCCAGTGCTACGCCCTGGAGCGAATAGACCCAAAGAAACTCGAGTAGCTCGATACAATAATGGGAAAAAAACTAAGCCATAGTCCCGGACGCCTATCCCCACGCAGAATTATTTTCGCAATAATTGGATTTTGAAATCGTATTTTTTTTGTTGAGAATATAACATAATTTGAGAATGTATGTGAGGCCCCAAGGGAAGTATGAAGTGCATATGAAAATTGCATTGGCACAAAATAATGGATTTTTGTCTGAGCTGGAGGATACATTATGCGTCATACATCCAAAGAGCTCCGTCTTAATCCTCTATAAAATGAAGAGCGGCCATTTATATTCAGATGTTGTGCTCGCTTTCAAACTATTCTTAATTTAGCTAAAGTCTGGTGGACCTTTTTATGGGACTGCCTATTTTTCAGGTTGTGTTTGTGTAAAATGAAATATTAAATGTGCCCTACCATCATTTTCAAATCTAGTAGAAATATAAGTCTACATATAAGTCTATATATAAAGTCCAAGAATATAACCTGACCAATTTTAAATCATTTCAGCAAACATATATTTATGTGGTTTTGCATGAAACTCTGGTTTTTAAGAGCCATAACCAATAACATAATGTCAGGATATCGAATTGCTACCGTGTAGGACATGACCTGTTTTGTGAACTTTTTGTGTGACAGTTATGCTTGGTCTAGGGCATGGGTCATATGCTTTCTGCACAGAGGAAAAAGGACAAGTTCTCAAAAAACGAAGTAAAACGATTTTGTCTCTGCACGTCAGGCCTGAAACGCGTCCAGAAGCACTTTGTGGCTGCAGAAGCAAATTGTCGCCTTTCCTTTTTTGTGAAATGGTTCAATCCCCCGCTGCCTCAGAAACAAGGATGAACCAAGGGAGGGGTTGAGGAGGGGGGTGTATCTTAGAGCCTGTCTGAACTCCTCTCACTCAGACTCCTACTCGAAATTCAAGAGGGAGGAAAGGAAGTTTTGCACTCGATTTTTAGGCTTAAAGGCTGGATCTCACATTTAGTCTTTGCACGGATCAGATTTATTTACTTATTTGCAACAGACTATTCTGTTTTTGTCTAGGGCCGATGTCCTCATCTCTCACATCCAATGTCATTGTGACGGGACAGCACTGGCAGTCCACGTGTGTACACTTCTGTGCGCGACCAGATAAAGGCCTTGATATAAACACTTGAGTGGCTTTTTAGATATAAATAGCAAAGTCAAAGAAAGCCCATTAATGGATGACATTGTCCATGATCTTGTTAATACAGGTGTTGCGGGTCCTGGTAAACAACGCCGGCATGGTTGTTTTACATGTCATTTGGTGATCAGGCGTCAGTTCAAAAGGAGAAGGGAAAGGACGGACGCGAAGTGAATCCATCATGTCATCGGCGACGGAGAGTGCTATTCAATTAAAAATATCCGCCCAGATTAATCTGGCAGCATTACAATAAAGGGACACTGCATTCAATCAACGCCACTAAGCACTATCTTCAGCTAAAGTCATTTTGTTATAATATTATTATTATTATTATTGAATAGCACTTTCCCTTAAGATGACTTGGGAGCTTTGATCGTATCCAGATGCAAATAGTGTTAATAAAGGCCAATGACAAAACGGGATTTAGAATCAAGGCCAGGTTTACTTCGAAACCAAGCACAAAATTTTAGTGCAGAGTGTGCGCAGTGTTGACAAGCCTATGTAATGGAGAAACACTGGTGAATGGTGAATGGTGACAGCAATGGTGAATTTTAGAAGTGAAACTAAGGACTTTGTGAAACGTCAGGTTTGTGAGAGAAATGAGTTTCCATGCTCAAAGCTGGTGGAAGTTGTGGTTTCCGAGGACAGAAGCAGACCATTTGAAAGATTTAAATGTTTTAAAAAAGCTTTTAAATGTAAAATTCAAGTGATGCTGAAGAAGACAATAACCAGTGGAAACAAGCTAAAAACAGATTTCCTTTCTCTGCTGCCAACAATTATTTTTTTAAATCATAGATTTTTTTAATGCATAGTTTTTTGTTTGCGTGTAATCTTGTGGAGCTGGAGGGATCCTCTCCAAGAAAACAGAAACCGAATAAATTAAATTACGTCAGTAATTTGTTTGATACTCAGCCATTGCTTTTCTACCAAAACAAATTTTAGAAACTGACATCAGTGTGGATTGTGGCTGGGGGTATGTAGGGCTCCAAGCTTTTCACCTTGGTTAGAACACATAAAAACTTGATTCAGGTCTTCTGTGAGCTGTGAGCCTCCCATAGCCATCAGAACAGCTACTTCTTTGACCTCTTTTAAAGCACTTTTAAAAACTGGTTTTTATCAACTTTGTTTTAACCCCTATTTTTTTTTTCCTTTTTATTGAGCTTTTATCATTTTTTATTTATCTTGTTCTTATGACATTCTGTTACTTTCATGCTTGGTCTGCTTGGCCTTGTCTTGTCTTGCTTTGTTTTAACTGTCTTGTCTTTGTTTTAATTCTTTGTGTATTTTGCTGGAAAGGTGCTATACAAATAAAGCTATTATTATAATAATGTAATGTAGCCCATATTTCTTTGGGAGTATTTCACCGAATTTGAGCAGCCCTGATCTTGGAGTGAATTGCCACTAGTTTGTCTTTTTATCTCCTGTTCACACCATATAAATGTGTGATTTACATTAAAGCTTATCAGCGTTTATTTGAAATCTCCCCAGTAGTTTATCACAGATAAAGGTGTCCTCAAATCACACAATGAATTGACTGTTGACATTGTATTGCTATTCTGACGATGATGAAGTGGTAAATATCGCATTACATAGAACATATTTTTCCATCTTAGGCTGCGCTATTATTTAAAGGGGAACACTCCCATATTCTAGAATTTGATATGTTTTTCTTTACCTGAAGAAACGTGTGCTTACATAGTGCAGAGCAGGAAGTCCTGCCTACTCCCATGTAATTGTATGGGCTATCCAACAGCTGTCTGAAACAAACAGGATTTCTGAAGCATCTATAGTATTTTCATCGACAATGTATACATTTCCTGATTCACAACCGATAACAGAAACTATAGGCCATCAAGGTGTCAGTTTTGTTTTTATTACTTCATATTGCAACAATTCTCAGGGAAGTGAGAATAGCCCATACATTCACAGGGGAACAGACAGGACTTCCTGCTCTGAACTATGTAAGCAGACATAAGCAGTGCTTGGAGAGAAATCACAGTTCTGGCTATTGGAGCAGCTATGAGACCATTGTCAAAAATCAAACCAAGTCAGGTAAGAAAAAACATATTTGAATAATCTGAGAGCGTTGCCCTTTAGCTGTTTTTGTGCAGTTTAACAGTGCTCAGAACGAACCTGTCTCAGTGGCATGTAACCCAACCTAACGGGAGTGCTGAATTTGTTGTCTGTCCTGTATTTGTGGATAATGCATCAGAACAACGACACATAGAGGCAGCTTACATGGCGGTTAATGGAGGCCAGTCACACGCTGCCAGTGCCATGTAACTGGAGCTGCCGCCATTCAATGGATCTTTGTAACGGATCCAGTTCTCATGGATGACACAGAAATGGCTCCCCCATTGACCAGACCCATCTGTTTGTCTGCAGCCTCCTCTCCCAGAATCTCTAGCAGTTAAAACCCCTCTTTAAACTGCAGAAGTAGAGTTTGCCTGCCACCGGGACACTGTGCAAGAGGACAGTTGCAATTGCTTAAGTTCCACGCGAGCCACCTTTTGTTTGAACTTTTTTGTCAGTTTTTCTTTTCAGTCTCCGCATCGTAGAAGACTATCTGTAGCCCTTTCTTGGTCGTTTCTTGTAGTCCTGTCGTTTCAACAATCGGCAGGGTTAAATGGGTTGAACCATCCAAACTACACACCGCAGAAATCACGACAAACCGCACTTGAGTTCAATAGCCATTTGAAAGTACACATGACTGTTATTTTGTGTTGTTGTTGTTTTGATTTTTGTAAATCTTTCAAAGGCCACGTCAGATAAGCAGAATTCTGCAAAGCGGGAGATAAGGACAGAATGACCGACTGCACAAACGACGACAAAAAAAAAAGCTTTCCCAGACGATATCTGATTAAATGTATATGAAATCTGATGAAGCCGAGGAATTTGGAGGGCTGGAACATATTTCCATCTGTTGTTTACAGAGATAGACAAAACAAACATGCGAGGCTGACTCTGCAGTGTGAACACTTGCTTTCTACATTTCAAGTCCTGGAACGTGCGTGGTGCAAACCTCCACACCACAGATACATTAATTCTAGTGTCGGGAAAACAATGAAGATGACAAAGAATTTTGCTGGCTATTCAGGCGTGGTGATACATTTCCTGCCTTTCCAAGGACCCCTGCTGCGTTCCCACAAATAAATGAACGTAAGATCAGCCTTCCTCTAAATGAATAGCTGGAAGCATTACACAGATGTGTGATAGACAATACGTTTCATTTCCCCAAACCACTGCATGTCATTTTAATCTCACAAGCGGAACAATTATACAAGGGGGACGAATCCCTTAAAGTCCTGCACTGGCTGCAAAGCGCACAACTGTTTCAAAACTCTCCCATGGTGACATCTGTCATTGAGATTCTGGGAAAAATTCCAGTCATCTGGACCCATGGTGCTGCAAAAGTCCCTCTGGATTGTTTTCTTCTTCTTCTTCCATCTCTTTTATGTTTGATACATTTAAACTCCAAAATAATAGTAACAATTAAAAGCTGTTGTGAGAGTCAACCATAGTAATGGTTTGAATTTTCTCCTTTTGTGAGCACTATGCTTGGTGTCTTTGAGCCAAAACAGCCTTGTTCAGTTTGCCATTGCCATTTTTTCAAGCAAAGGTATCAGATCTCATTTTCACATTTAATCTTCATAAGGCCCTCATTAACCATCCACTTTTTAAACATTTGCAATCATTCAAATGAAGTCCCTGCCGCTTTATGGTTGTTAACAAAGAGTGATATAGGACATTTGTTCTGCAATTGGTTTTTTTTTGTATCTAGGGTTGCCAGAGTTTAAATTAGGTGAATTAGATGGGGAATATCTTTCATTGTTGACAGATTTTGATGTCTCTTTATCCTGCAATCCAATATCCATTGCTTTCACTCTGCATTGTTATCTCTGCTTCAGTGCTCTTACCAATGTAGAATTTGTTCAGAGATTGCAGTGCATTACTAAAAATATTCTCCCTTCTGCAAATAATTCCACGTACCGAAACAATTAACCGAACAGTGATCCACTCCAATGTCTCTGCTCTACGTGCATATCTGTATAAATACTGTATAAAGGTTCATGGCAATGTTATTCTATTGGTTAAGAGAAATTACACAGATCTCTGTGTTCCATAAAAGGAGATGTACATTCATTATGTATGCTTTGCCACACATTCACATGTTATACATTACACATGTTTATAGTGTAATACCTATAGCAATTTGGAATCTTGAATTTGTAACGTAGGACAATTTTATATATAGACCTTAATTGGCTTTAAAGTTGCTTAGATGCTTTACTTAACCACTGTAGTAAGCTGTCTACTCCAAATCTATTCTCTTTGCCAAATTGAGCCAATCAAATCATGCCAATCATGTCATGCAACCCATCAGTGCAGGAACATGACGGTGACACTGGTGCCATTGCAGAAGCCAGCCAAAATGTATTAACCATTTTAAACTTTAAAAAAAAATCACATTTCAGATGATAACCAGAGTAAATGACTCAACGAAGAGTTACTCGCTCATTTGACGGAGGTTCATGTGGACTAGACTGTGCACGCCTAAATCTGGCCCAAGCTACACCACCATAGGTTAGACGGCAGAAAGCTCCGTGACTGTTTACGGCGTATAAAGATTGTTTACTGCGAGTGGTAATCAAATTAAAGCATTGTGTTTGCTTTTAATGCAAACTGTGTCTGCAATGTTTTACACCACCACTTCAAAACCGAACCAAACAAAACGAAACGAGACAAAAAGGAAAAAACAAAACCTCATTCAAAACACACACACACACCTAATTGATTCCAGTCCCGTGAAGAGTATTGAGTTGACAGGTCCCTGGACATTCTTCTCTCTTCTCTGGGCCCCACAGCTCTATCTAAACCTCTTGCAGTCCTGTAATCATTCTGTCCCCGGAATCGGAGAGCCAACCGATGTGCACACATGCCTCGGGGAGCGCTGAACACCCGCCTAAAACCACTTACAATTAACATTCCTCGCATGCCAATAAACGTTCGTGAAAACAGGGGGATCTAAAACAGGTGTGTGCGCGTAACGAAACCTCTGTGTGGGACGCACCTCTTTGAGGTGTTCAACCAAAGCGGGAAACTTTGATCCCAACACCGTCCTGCTTTGAATCGAACATGCTGCGCTCTTCCCTTGGTGAAGGGTTTGGGGGCATGGCAGCTGGATGCACATTAAGGTAATGTTTAATTTGACTGGTGGTGGCGGCAGTTGTCTGGGACTGTTTGAAGTTGCACACAGTACCTATTGTGCCACCACATAGCTTATACATATACTGCAGTGTTATGAGAAATAAATGACTACCATGAAACATTCTAGATAGTTGAATGGTGTGAAGAATCAAAGTGTGAACTTATATGGAATATTATAATATGAATAATAATAATAATAATTATTATTATTCATATTATAATTGCATACCTTTTTTGTGCCACACAGTATCCACACATGGGACAAGATATTTAGTGGAGTAAGGGTACAGCAGCCCTACCGTGTCCTACCTGGGGTTCAAACATACAACCTTCTGGTCTCAAGGCCAAGTGGCCTAACCTCTCCTCGACTCTGCCGCCCTGTAATTTATTGCATTTCTCCAACTTGTAAGGGTCCAGTAGATAACTTCAAAGTCACCTGCACAGACACATGCACATTGAATGGGACTCTTTGATGCTGTCCTCAAATTGCTGCCTTCAACAGCAAGTTAAAGACTAGGCAATACATGACTGCCAAGACCAAAATAACCAAATGACACAAAGCTAGTGGGTGTACATCCGTTGATGAATTATAGTCGGGGGGGTGGGGGGCGGGGCGTGGGGGAGGGGGCGTGAAAATAGCCAGCACAATGGCACAGGCCTGAACTTTGGGACAATGGGGGCTTGTGTTTGCCATTCCCGGCATCGGATGCATCTCAAAACATAACTGTGGTTTTGCTGATTAAAATGACGCCCCCCCCTGCACTTTGCAAGTGCCACAGGGAAAAAAGGGAGGGAAGAATGCTGTGGGCAGGCATCGATTAATGCGTTGTTTAGTCACTGTGTATGTTTATCAGAGATCTCAAAGTGGTAGTTATTGTAAGGATCGTTTTACAAGATTCATTCTGTACGAAAACACCCACATGTGGTGCCCAAGCGCCCATTAGACACAGTCAGCCACTATGTTGTATATCATAGCCCACATGTCCTGTAGTTGTCAGGCCTTGATAGTGCTTTTTGCCATCCTAAGAACCCGCATGCCCTTCCCTCCAGTAGACACATTTACGGCGTGGTGTTTTTTCCTTTTCTTCTTCTTTTTTCTCGCGCCTTTCGTTTGTTTGTTTGCTCTTTCGCTTTATAAGGGCCGGGGCCCAGCAGACAGTTGAAATTGCACTACAAAAGGGGCCGCTGAAATGGATACGGAAAACTAAAAAGTCTGCTTTTGTGCTGGCTTTATCTCTTTCTTTGCTGTTAATTTTATGAGCGCTAGCTTTATGACCTTTCCATTACAAAAGGAAGTGTTAATTAAACCAACTGTTACTCCACTGGCAAAGGCCTCGTTGGCAGGGAAATTGCTGCAGCTCAAAAGGAAGTCAAGCGTTCGGGGATCCTAAAGTGTTTTGTCGTCTCCCCCCCACCCCCATTTCCCTCCAATTTTATTGGGAGGGTTTATGATTTCTGGTTGATCTGTCCCAAACCCTCTAATTGTGTACCTTGGAACCGGCAACTTCATTGAAGTCTCATGATGAAGCAACATCACAACCTCCTCCCCCCCCCCCACTCCCACGCTGAATGGGCTTGTTTACTTCGCTGTCAGAATTGGTTTAATGTGCGTTCATCGGCGTGTGCTCAATTTGCAGGAGATTTCCTTTTATATGTGTTCAACCTAATAGCCCAGACTACTTAAAGACCTGTAAAATAGCAGATTGATAACGCCATGCAGATGGAAATAGTGTAAGGGAAGATGGCTTAGGAGTTCTGAGCTGAAGTCTGGATCACTCAAGCATTTCGATGGGTAGTGTTTAAGGATGAAGTTATTGCGCTTGCAGTAGACTGGGCGAGACGTTTTCACGCTAAGTATGCATTACGATTGACGTATGAATCTCTGCTTGTCCAGTTTCCCTCAAGTAAGTTTCCCCTTTGAGTAGTTTTCAGTGTTTAGGTGCCCTTTTCCAGTGCCAGTGGCGTTCGGCTGAAAGAAAGTGAGTGTGGCTAAAATGTTACTGCTTATTGGTCTCATATCCTCTGTCTCCTTGTTCCCGGAATGCTCCTCAAAGGGTCAAACTGTACAGTGCCTTCAAAAAGGCCCACCAATGTTATTTTGTCTCTCTTACATCCCCAAAGGTATTTTCGGAGAGGCAGATGTCTTTTTTTCCCCTGCCTTTAAAGATCTTTATTTGATGAATTAGACGACATCAATCAAGTCATTCGGTAATTGTAGGCCAGATAGCAGCTCGGGGCACTTTTTTTTTGTGTTCTTTAAACTTTTTTAAAAGGTACAACATCAAAAGCGCAACTTTTTGGCAACGTGCATTCGCTTGCGTTTGGCAGCACGACCACTTTAGTCTCCTTCCATTAAAGGGAGTGAAAAAAACCAAGAAAGAAAATGTGGGCACACCAGACCTCTGGCATAAGGGTGAAATGAGAAGCAGCCATGTTTTATAGGTGCTACTGAACTGTTTGGCATGGATTCTGTCGAGCTTGTGGCAAAACCTGGCTGGGGTTATTTTTAAACTCTGAGCTGAGCTCCCCTCTCCTTTGCTTTTCTGTCGCCACAAGAAGGCCCGGGGGCAACACTGACACAAAGGCGAGCTGAAAAAGGCACCAGGGCTGTAAAAGAAGGGAGGCGGTGGTTGGTGGTCAGATGAATTAGGGCCTATTGTTGGAATGGTGTGGGGATTTTGTACTGGAAACCCTGTAACCTTACACTTGCAGTGTAGTTTGCAACATCCCATGTTTTGCATTAAACAACTATTTAGCGTAGCATTGCTTACATACAATACATCCGTGCATACAGTCGCAAGCCCATTAAACCAGACGATCCTCTGGATGTCACACTCTGCCTCCCAATGTGTAGTATATCTGATTTGGCTTGATTACACTCGGGTGAGACGTGGCCGAGAAAGAGCAACCGACACGTTGACTGTTATGCGACATGTCAGATGGTGCCATGGTGTGCCCACTACCGGTTTCACAACTAATTCCAGTCGTTTGCTTCAAATGCCTGGAGGGCCCTTTCACGCTGGCAAACAAAAAAAAACTCAGGTCGAACCAGACTGGACTGGTTTGCAGATGGAAAACATAATCATTTAGACTCAGGAGTCAATATATTGGATCATCTGGCGTCACGCCAGCCCACCTGAGGGGCATGGCAGCTTAAGGTGTTATTATCTGTAAATTGCCCATTTAAGAAATATAACGCTTCATGATATTTAGAGTTTCCCATGCTAAGCTTTGGCCAAGCGATGTAATGATTCTCACCTGTACTCCGCCCCCAATCAAACAACATTTGAACAACAAACAACAATAGAAAAGTGAAAATGAAAGCCAGTCTCCAGTTATTAGCCCAGTCATCCAAAATGTAAACATTAAGGTGATTGTTGGATCAAAGTTATTGTAACTGAAGATATGGTGGAGCGTGGCCCTCCATCACCCATTAATAATGGTTGTATCGGCCCTGAAATAAGATTATTTCTTCATTAGTAGTCATTTCTTCCTCGAGTATTTTTGTTGTTATCCAGTTCAAAAGCATGGTTAGACAGGGGCAATTACATACTCTACTCTCCCCAAAGCTGAACGGAGTAAAACAGACAAAAACATGTTAAAAACTCAAATAGCGGGGCTGTTGGTTGGCTCGCCCTGTTATGGCATTGTTCTAGTGCCAACTGCGGCCGGCAGTATTGCAGGGCGACACCATTTGAAGTAGCGACACCCAGGGAGGGAGGGATTCGGTCCACTGGGTTGTCCTTGTCTTGTCGCCAGCAACCCCGCAATCCCCGCTGCCTGTATAAGGCTGTGCACGAAGTGTCTTCCTCCGACTCATGTCTGCGCAAGCTTAACTTGTAGACTGCGGTGTGAAAAGAGGCGACGGCTGACATGACATGTTTTGGAGGAGAGCGCATGCTTGCCTACGGTCTCTCGAATTGACAGCAGGGGTTGCAGTGTCCGCGGCTTAGAATATGATTGGGCATTCCGGAAATTGAGAGAAAAAAGGGGGTGAAAGCATGAAACTTTTTAAAAAACAACTCAATGGCAAGTTAAGCAATACCGGTAATGTTAAGCTACAGTGCATGCACAGAACAAGAGGCTACCATTGCCCCTCGACTTTTCATTGATTTTCACTTTGGCTTTCCTTTCCTCAGTTTATGGCTGGGCCCCACCTGGCCCGTAGAATAGTATGGGGAACATTAGCTTAATTGAACAAAATGTTCAAAGTATAGGCATTTACGGTTACAAGCAGCGATGCTATTGACTGCAAATTAGGTTCAAAGGCAGAAGGAGAACAGCCTACATTATCTTTGTTTGATGAAGGCATTATTTAATTTGTTTTTCAATGAAGTGCAACACATGGGGAATTTCATGGGCGATCTTTAGTCCTTGGCTATTTGGATATTTATTTATTATATTAAGATTTATAAGGTTTTTTAAAGGGTATTGTTAATCAAGTAAAGACATCATGAACACAGCCATTTAATAACTATATATTTGCATTGATACAATAAAACAATCAAAATGTTTCATGCATCGATAGACAAAAATGAGTGCCTCTTTCTTCCTAAGACCTTAGAATTTTTTACTTTGCAACACCACCAAAGAATCATTCTGTCTTTTGAACTTGAACTCCGATATATATATTCCCTGCCGTGCAACAATGTTCACTCCTTACCATGCCAAGTTCAATGCAATGCAAAATAAACCAAGACCAAACAGTTGAGCCATGGTCGATTCTGTTTCAATCCAGTTTCTGCCCAGAACAGGTCTGAGTGTGAACACCACTTGGCTTCCAACAGGGTAGTTGTACTGTATCAAGAGACACATTCACTCTTACCGCAAAGCGCATGATTAAGCATCGTGTTTCCACCCCTGGTAAAACAGCAACTACTGCAAGACTACATTTGTTTGCTTGTTTGCTTGTTTTTGTTCTGAAGGGATCACATGACCGCATGCCTGCTCTCCCTTCCTTCCGTACGACAACGGAACATTAGAAGCTGTGACATGGAAGAATTGACAGTAATCCCTGCAACTACAATTACAGGGCAATGCGTCTTGGTGAATAGTCCACATCATTCTTTTTATTGTCTTGCTTCTGAGGGTGTGGCATCCTGGATCGGGGGGTAACTGTGCACTAGGATGGGTGCCCCCTCCCCCCTCCCCTATTTCTGGGTCTGGACACATCGCAGTGGTCTGGGCTTTCATGCGGCGGCAATTCTGTTTTCAATCTCCGATCAGACCACGAGGCCTTTGCTGGCGATGGAGCAGAGTGGTGGGACATCTACGTTGTTGCCGAGAGAGCGCAAAACACCTCGGCCCCATCCCGCCGGGGAAGGCTTTTCCTCCCCGCACCCATCCCCCCATCCCGCCCGAGGCAGGACCCTCCGAGATCTACGGATCTTTTAATTAGCCTGCGTCAAACGTCATCATTATATCATTTTTCCCCTTCATTCAGAACTTCCAACCACTGCCGCCACAAGAAAACTTTTCTCATTTTTTTACTTCTGGGACCACATCTGTTTTCGGCTGTTGCAAAACATAGGCGCACCATAACCCCCTTTTTCTGTTTTTGTAATTTTTAATTTTTTTTATCATCGACTTCCTCCGTGCCGCAAGCCCTCTTGGCCAGCCTTGCCACACTGGTGAGATGGGTGCCAGCAGCGCGAGACTGCGTAAGCCATAATAGAATGCTTCGCAGTATTTAAAGATGAGTAAACATTCGCAAAATCATCGAGCTCCCTTTGATCTATTGCACTCAACCAGCGGGGCCATAACTCAAGCCGTTTGATCTGCTCTCTGCAAGGTGGCAGCGTTTAAATGGCATCGAGGTTTGTTCTATGAGAAAATAAAACCATAGAGAATACGTTTGGTTGGATGTGCTGTATCAGGAATTTATAATATATATGCAGGCCGTATTTACTTGGTGTGTACTTATGATTTTATATTCATCTTTTTCTCTACAATCAGTTATCAAACGATTGTAGACTTTAGTGATTTACCCATAAAACTCAAAATGTATGACAAACTCCAATCAGATATCCATGTGACTTGATAATTGGTACTAGGTGAATTGATGATACTTTTTTCAGAAAAGAGCCAGCCATAGTTGCCTTTAAGGGACGCGAGTCTCACTTGCATTGTGAGTGTTTTGTCACGGCACAGTACAGTCTGAGATTATACAGAATTGCGGTTACCCAGAATGCCCTGCGATTGCTCAAGGAGCTGTGTGAGTCATCGACACGCTGTCTCTTCCCCGAGCCTCCTGATTAAACATTCCCTTTTGATGCATGACTGCCCTTCAATTGTCCTGCGTGTAGCATGACACAACAGGCATATGTGCATTATTAAAATGGCTGTGCCCTGAAAGACAGCATTCAGTTTATATGCCAGATGGCTTTTGTGCGGGCTCCGTGCGTCTGACACGTTTTGCAGTGCTATTAAGCCGTATTGCTACTTTGTTGAAGTCGCAAATTCATGAACGCTCCCTGACTTGCCGCTGCATTGAGTTGGAATTTAAATCACTAAAGAGGAGGGCCGTTTTAAGGGAAACGGGAGCAGCCATCGTAATCACGGAAATTCAATACCGTCGCCTTAGCAGAGGCGCGTCTGTCAGGCAGGGGATGAATCAGGGGAAAGAAAAAAAGGACAGAATAAGAGCATCTAAATGACTTTAATTAAAATCTTCAAGGACTTGCTCGGACAAATTGTTGGCAGAAGACATGTAGCCCATCCTGGTAGAGACAGAGAGAATGTACAAAGGTCAGAGTTTCGGTTGTGATCTGATTTACGTTTCAATGAATGGAAGGGGATTGGGAAGTAAAAACAGAATGTACCAAAGGTACTTTTTCCCAGAAACGTTTCAGTCTCAAGAGACGTCGACGAATCATTTGGGAAACCCTGGAACCTCGCTAAATAAGATTTGACTGCGGGTTCTTTTGAGCCCCACTTGTGTTTCATTTCCGCTCTCTCTCTGTTTGGACGCTGCAAAGACAAGAGAGGCATCAGAGGCAAGCTCATGGCACCATCCCCAGTACCAAACAAACAACTCCAACAGATAATTGCTGTTTTCTTTTTTTGAAGTTTCATTCAATAACCTTTTCTTATCGGTCCGCAGTTTTGTGGAAGGGAGGCTAAGGGTTTTCCATGGGGAACGCGAGCAACACAGAGACCTTTTAAGTTGGGAGGGCTAATTGGGGCCTGCCTGGTATCTCGCATCTCGTGCGCAGCCCGGGAATAGACGTGACGCAGACTTAAAAGCCCGACCGCTGGCTTCCTCTTCAAGCGGTCCGTTCCGCACGTTTCAAGCTGGCCCGCTAACAAGCAGCGCGCAGCTGCGGGGCTAGCTGGCCTGGAGGATAAAGTTAAAAAGGCTGTTCCGTCAGAGGAGAAGGGGGCTCGGATCCAAAGCTCGCCAGGCGGGTTAGAAACCGCCACTGAGATAGAGTAGTAGCCTCCCAGAAGGAGCCAAATCTATGAATTCTGATGGGCTGCATGGAAAAGCGTCGGGATTAATCTGTCCTCCCGTGACCTCACCCAGGTGTGTGAAAACTGCCGAATGAATAACCAGGTAATGTGGCCAATTACCTGGCGCACACGCTCGTTTTATCAAAGGAGGAATTCAAAGGAAAGGTTCGAGTAGCAAACGGCGTTAACTTTTGGGGCGAAAAATAAATTGAGCAAATGTTTGCAACCTTTTACGTCTCGGTTAAAAACTGCATTTTTCTTCCGTTTTTAAAGACCTAACCATGTGCAGGCCTGCTTCCCCGAGCATGGTGGGTATTCTGTTTTGTTTTTCACTCTCAGGTAGCTCTGCTTTGTGAAAGGCGATCCCGGAGAGAGGGAGGTCCTTCTGTGATGAACGTGTCTGTCGTGCCCTTGTCAGAACTGGATAATGTAAATCTGCAGGCCTCACATGTCAGTGGTTGTTGACACTCGAAACAACTCCATTTTATTACTCTTTTTCGTTTTCTCGGGACTGTAATGAGACATCGGAATCCACATGAGATGAACTGGTTTTAATTTAGCGTGCAATATGTTGCTTTTGCAGTTGGGGCTCGGCAGGCCAAAAGCCCCCCTCTTAAAAAAAGGCCTATCTCCTCCTGATTAAGTTGTGAGATCCCTCAAAGGGGAGGCAGCTGAACTGCTCCGGGATATACAGTTACCCGGCGATCAAACCTGTAATCTGATTGTGGGAGATAGAAGGCAGGCTTGCAGGAATAAGGAGAACCCTCTGCTGAGAAGAGAACTCGGTCAGGGCTCAAAGCCATTCCTTGCCCTGCCTGCAAAAAAACCCAGAATACCTCCCACCAAGTTGCGGGGAAGAGACTGAGTGCTCTTCAAACACTGCTCAGAATGATTTTGTTCATTTCTATTATGACTTAGGAAATAGATTTTTTTTTCTTCTTGTTTTGTTTTTTATTTTGGTTGAGCAACGATGGGGTTGGGGGGGGGGAGCTGTTGAACTATGGATCTGAGTCATCCATATGGTTACTATTCATATCAAATGCAAACCATCCCCTTTATTAGCTTTTTTCATCCAGTTTTTTTTTGTGTGAAATCGAACTACAGTATTGGAGGACAGTAATTGAAGCAATGTGGATCCCTCCCCCTGTCATAAACAGCCTTGCATAGAATTTAAGCACTGGCAGATAATATAAACAAATGCAGTTTTTCTCTGAAATCCCTGTGGTTACAGATTCATTCTCGGCGCAGAGTTCCCGGCTCACTCCACTGTATTTCCGTAGACGCCATGAGATCTGTTTCATTAGCTGTTTTTCCCAGAATGTTTAGGTGTTCCCCATGGTACTGTTCTTGGAAATGTTCATGTTCTTGGTTACAGTCAGCAACGATATCGGAGTCTTGTCTCTTTGTGCCCAGATGAGTAACGAGTAATTACTTTGTTTTCCAGAATGTTACACAGCCAATGGAAAGGACTACAGAGGCCACCAGAACCAGACCTGTCTACAGGGTGGAAAGCCATGCCTCTTCTGGAACGAGACCTTCCAGCACCCCTACAACACCCTGAAGTACCCTAATGGAGAAGGAGGACTGGGTCGGCACAACTACTGCAGGTTATAATATAGCCCTACACGTCCTGGTGTTTTTGGAGGGGGGTGTGTGTGTGGGTGGTTGGGGTGGGGGGGCAGTCTTACAGACTCAGGGGGGTCCTGAGTCTATGAGTGTGGCCTAGTCACAGGCATTACTAACTTATTTTGTTTGCAGTTTTGTAAGTCACTCTGATAAGAGTGTCTGACAAAACACACTGTCATAGTGATAATGACTGTTCCAAGAAATGTTGTGTTTTCCATCGTATAAAACGTGATGGATGCTCTAAATCCACACATTTGAGGTGAATGTGTGACACACGAAGACTTTGAGACTAGACTTTGTGTAGAAAAGGTTTTTTGTAACTTGTCAGGCAGAAGGTATCTTTTGGTTACGGTTTGATGCACTGACCCCCCCCCCAGACATACGCTTTCAGACAATTCCCTTTTGGATACGGGATGCTTTATAAAAACAGAAAGGGCAATGAGTGTCACCCCCCCCGTCCCCAACCCCACTGTCTCCTGCCCGCTCAGCCACTCAAGATAAGGAACTAGCTATGCATGAACGCTTTCCTGGAGCCAAATGTCACTTTCTCCCAATTTTTATTAAAGCTCCAAGATTTCTCTGGCCACCATGCCTGCTAAAGGATATGCCTTTTATCTAGTGCACTTTTACCCCTTCCATTTTCTCAGCTGCTATGACAGAGATTTAAAGACACATTGTCAGAGCAATAAAGTGCCAGGAGTCGGAGTCACTGCCAAAGTTATTACACAAACGCATTAATAATCAAAATGTTCATTATTGCTCCTCAATCAAGTGAGTCCTCTTAACATAAATTGCAAAAGCTTTGGTAATAAATGTAATAAAGAGTCCTTTGAAGCTGAATTCAACTCGGATGGCTCTCTTGCTGTAGTTTATAAAGTAGTGGAACCTTGACTGGGGAACACAATAATAACAAAATCGCGATTTACAGAGAGAGAAGAGAAACTGAAATTTGCAGGGGAACTGTTATTTTAATCAGAAGGGTATTGTACAAAAATATGTTTAGGACCATTAACAGTGTAGGCAGTATAGTACTGTACATATACAGTATAATGTACGTGTATCTGCTATATCAGGTTTTGCAACTGAAGAAATATGAATCTTAAGTAGGTGTCCTTTACACAGAGAAAATTTGGCCATTCCACAAGTTAAGTATTTACCCACGGTGCATGTTGATTTTAATGAATTTAACGCATTGTTCAAGTTCATATTTGTTGTCAAACAAAAAATTAGAGATGCAAAGTACCGCTGGATCACGGGACTATTAAAGCCGATGAATGTAGTTTTGCAAACAAAAAATACCTGTTTCATTTAGGTTGACCAAGATAAGGACAAAGCCTTTGATTGACCCTGTTGGCTGTGGTCACCCATCAATATAACAAATCTAACTTATTAGACCTAATGATAAATTAATCTAACGGTGTCCGAAACAGCAAGCATCAATTACTCCTAGTTTGAAACATTTTTATCTAGGCTTTGAAGCTGATAGTGCAAGGTGCGGCTTGTTTCAATGCCTTTGACAAGCTCCGCAACTGAAACATCCGCTGCTGTTTTCCATTGCACTATGTATCCTCACCCACTTTGTTGCAATTACCTTGATTCCTCCATCTGTCATCAGAATATAACGTTATTTTCCATGGTCTGTCACCATGTCAGACATTTAAACTACTCTTGTTTCTTTTTATTTATTACTTCAAGGCTACATGCCACTGTTGTGAATTCATCATTTAATTTAATTTGGACAGAACCTGGTGTCCCCTCATGCTTCTGAACCCCAATCTTACCCCAATTATTGTTTTTAGGAAAAAATCGAATCGCCTTTGTGTCCAAGAAAATGTGCACTCCAAAAATACAGAATAAATGTTGTGGAGCATGAGAAGGGGCTGCAGTGGGCTGCTGTGCACAATGAGATCAGACAGAGCGGTGGCTTAACACAGAGCGGTGGCTTAACACGGCGGAACATGGCTGTGTTGACCTTACGCATGGGAAGGTCAGTAGCCGGGGACCTGAGCGTGTTGATATATGGCCTGGGACCGCTTCGCCAAGAGTTCCCACCGCCCACCCCTGCTCCCTTCCAGGGCTGCTCAGCGTCTTCCGACTCTTCCCCGACCCCGCGGACGGATCACTGTGTAATTAACCTGGCGAGATTTGTTTTGAGGGACATCCTTGACCAGCCAGCGAAAGCGGCCCTTTTAAATCACGCGCATCTGCTCCTGCGGATTTCCAGTTGTTTCTGAGCATGGGAACATGGGAACAGTTTTGCTTCAGCGCTACAGATTTGTTTTTGAGGGAGAACAGAACAGAGAATGTGTGGTTGGGTGCACCAGGCATAAATCTGCCCTTTAGGGGTCATCTATGGGGTGCCTGCCAGTTAGACATGTGTGTTAAATGATCATTCGGAGGCATGTCCATAGTTTATGAGGGGTTGGGTGCCCTCACATTTTGGAACATCCCTCACCTTTTGAGAGGTACAGCCGTTGGATACCAGCCCCCACACACACACACACACCTCCACAAGACCAACACTGCTGCTACGAGGGTACCACTGATAATGTTTCTGGGGTAAAACATCAGTAGACACCGATTAATGTATAATAGCTCGCATGTGTCCACAGCTTGCATCACACTGTAACAGTCCCACAGCGGCTGGCTCATAGTTAACACTGAAGAGTCTCTTTAGCCTGGTGTGTTTAATCGGTGGGGATCACCGGCATTGGAGCGGAGCCCGTGTTCCTTCCGATTCAAACGCCCAGTGGGGATTTCTGACCCAGGGGGAAGGCTGCCATTGAGGCACAGGTGGATGTTTTTTCAGACCAGAAACCCATGGCGTCTTTACAGCCATTTACAGTCAATATCAGATGTGGAGGGTGGGAGGAGGTTCAGGCAGGAAGGGGGAAGGGGGCTATAAACCTCTCCACATCCCATTGTTGGCTTTCCACACGCTGCCTTACGTTAAAGAGAAGACTGGCAGTAAGTATAACCGCTTAATAGCCTTCATATTTCATCTTTATTGTGCCCCATAAAATGCTCAACTGAAGGCATTGAGACATTGGGGCTGAGGGGGGGAAATCGTATTAAATCCCCCCCAAAAAGGGAGCCAAGCCTTACTGTGAGGGCAGGGGAACCTCAACTCCCAATGAAATCGCATTGTTCACCTCACCTGAAATATGCCCCCTGCCATTTGAAAAGCTTAACGTGTTGCTACTATTTAGGACCTGTTCGCCGGATTTGAATGACATTTTTAATGACAAGTAACTGAAAAGCCACTGAGGTAATTATATGAATGCCATTTGTTATTGCAAATAACTCAAAAGTCACTGAGGTAATAACAGCCACTGAAAAAACCTAGCCTGCAACGGAATTGCATTCAGGACCAAGGCTGACATGGTTCAGTTGAGCGTGTAGGGTAGAGAGGGAGTGAGAGTGAGAGAGTGAGTGGATTTTGTTTGCCGTTGAAAGATAGATATGATTGATAGATAGAAACTCAAGAGGCTTTCACAGTCGCCAGACACTCAAGGTGATTAGCGGTGATGTATACATGAATGGAATCATGCATAGCCTGTTTGTCCTAATGTGATTATGTGGCTTTGTTGTTCGATCTAAAAGTAACATGAAGGAAAGGGAGAGGAATGACATTGGATTTTGACAGGCATTTTTAACATTACTTGGGCGGAATAACACTGCTTGTGATTTATTTGCTTTTGTCATTGGGGGTGGGGAGGATTTGCGTATATGCAATTCCAGTCTTCAGTCACCTTTGTGTACTGGCCAAATTTGTGAAGTCATTTTTCTTTTGTTTCAAAACTGTTGACTTTGTTGTGACCCATGTAGCCCATCTAACTATGGACCTGCATCTAACAAGTACGCATCTTGTGTACCAGGCACACATTTTGAGGTCAAGATATGCAGGTATTAGCTGCTATTCTTAACAACGCCAAAACAAATGACTGAAAATAGATATTTATAAACAAAATAAATCCATGAGCGAACCTCCCCCAAATCTGTACACGACACAACTCAGTGAGTTTTTTTAATTTGTTTTATTTGTTTCAGATTTTTTCCTGTTTTTCTCCCAATTCAGTAGCCAATTACACCCTCTATTTATTTCGATTGAACCCTCCCCACACCCCACACGGGTCTGCTGTTCATCTCTACAAGGCAAGCTAATTGTCCGTGGGCAGCGAACTCCTTCGAGACGGAATTCACCCACCCACGTTCTGGAGACTCCTTTTCCGTGCTTCACGGTGAACCCGAGCCGGCTCACCCTGGGGCGGACAGCCAAATGCCATCCCCGATCGGGGCTAACAACCAGGGCCGGTCTGGTAGACACGGGTTTCGAACCACGTCCCTGACAAGCAGCGCACACCATATCAGATCAGCCAAAATATGGTGCGTTAGACCGCTACGCTATCTGCCGCCTTAGTTTGATAGTGTAAAGGAAACCAATGCTCAAGTGGGAGATATGAACATTTGATTCTCCACTAGCCTCATACTACATACATTTGTATCCCAGGCAAGGCTTTCAAAATCATACAGTCATCTGACTCAACTGTCATGTTGGCCCCTGTATTTTTTTTTAAGTGTATCTTTGCCTGTTTAGGCTACTCTTAACAAAAGTTATGAGGCTAGTATACCAATCTTTGGAGTATTGACAGGTTTATTTCTGTGTACAGTTTAATTACTAAGAATCTGGAATCTGGAATTTTATAGATCCTCTGTGCCAGAAACTTTAAAGTCAATCATAAACTTTATGATTAGGGCACTCTGCAAATGGCTTATTTAAGATGTCATTCACGGGGGAAAAAAGCAAGTTGCAAAAAATAAAAGCAAGCTGTTTTTATTCGTGCTCTGATGGAAGGTTGCACAAGGTCTGCTTTTCCTCAGGCGAACAAGCCGATGTCGATTATTGAGCTTGTCGGCATGGAGACTTGAAGTTGCGCGAGATGAAAGCGGCCACAACCGGTCAGCGGAAAAAATGCCAGTGTTCCCACAAATGTGCATGTTGCAGATCCACCAGTCCAGAAGCACAGCTGATGGCCCGGTCTCACGGCTGTCTCGTTCTCTCACACGTTCGCAGAGATGGCTTCGATTGCTCCCGGTTAAGCTCCTCCTCTGACCTGTACTAATGGACAGAAAAGACTAAAAAAGGGGTTGGGGTTTCTCTTCTGCCCCAAGTTAAATCTCCGCTAATCTGAACCTGCCCGTGTCATCCCCAAAAATGAAGTGTCTACCGACAGCCAGAGGCAGAAGCCGTTTGGCCCTTTCATCTGAGCTTACCTATTCACGTTGCCATTATGGAAGGTTCCGGCGGTTACAGTAGCACATGAAAGCGAGGCCCCTTTGCCACTGAAACCCGTCATTCACGGGGCTGGAGGCAAAAGAGGACCATTTAGTGATCAAAGTCTTCGCTCTATTAAATTGGAGTCATTCAACTTTTCTATTCTATGTTCATTCCCCCGGCCCCTGCCAGGGAGTAATTATCCCTGAAATGAGGAGATGAATGGGAGGAGAGGCTCAAGGTGATCAGCCCACAGCGACTCATATCAAATGTAGCAGCGGCGACTGTGGACGCTTTTACCATGGTTTTTTTTCTCCTGACGTGCCCTGTAATACGCATGTTAACATTAAGCAATGCTCAGAAATGATCACCCACCCTAGCGAATACGCTTATGCAACTTACAGGGCTGCCCAGTGCTGACTTAGTGGATATTAGGACCCCTTCCAGAAGGTTCTTTGTTATGTAAGAGCAGATGTATTCCTGCAAAGTTTCCAAACAGTTCGCTTGCAGTATTTTGTAAATTGTAATTTGAGAAAGTCATGCCTTTTAAAAAAAAATACTCAGTGTTGCACCTTAACAAGATTTGTTACAAATTCCATAAAGAAGACGGCATCAAATGAATTTGACTGCAGATTAAGGTAATATTTGCCAGGGCAGAAAAAGAGCAAAATGTTCGCACTTAACTTCATTCATGACAGGATTAAGTTTCGCTCCACAAAAAAAGGCCATTCTTAAAAAGACATCTGGATCAATAACCCTTTCTATTTTAAAAAGAGAGAGGCAGAGAATCTGGAAAGTGTTTTTTGAAAGGAGAAGAAAAGAGATGGAAACACCCATCAAATTCTTCACCACAAAAGGAGAAATCGGATCTCGGTGGCCGCAGGGGAATTTCGAGGTGCTACATTATATTGTGGCATGGGGGGGGGGGGGGGAGGAACGGATGTAATGAATTCCAGTAGGCTTTAATAAGTGACTGGTAGTCTGTCCAAGGGAAGATCATTTTGGCAGTTTGCGTGGTTAACCTCTGCCTGTCCCCAACCGCACTGGCATCCCCAACCTAAATGTCAAGGGACTGCGAGGATCCTCAGATCTTCAAGGGTTAAATGAACTCAATGAGGTCAAAGGCATCCCTCTTTGACAGATGGATTGTTCTGCCCAGGTCCCCCCTTCGGCAGCAGAACAAAGCGTCTCCCAGCTTGATGAGGCTGGTCTTTCTCAGCCCCAGTCGGTCCCGTGATGGGCATGGCTGACTAGGCCGCTGAATGCCTGGGACTAGGTCCTGAGCCAGAGCAATGGTTTGGGGGAAGGAGGGGGTGGGTGAGACTGAGCCATTGTGTTCTTGGGGGAATAATATCTTGGTGGTTTCTCTCTCTTTCCCTCACCCCCTGGCAGGAACCCTGACGGTGATGTCCGACCTTGGTGTTACATCACGGATCACGACGACGGGATCTACTGGAAATACTGCGATATTCCCACCTGTCAGAGTAAGTGCCGCTCTTTCTTCTTCACCACAACACCCCCCCACAGCTGAATCATACTGCATCTTCATTTCAAACACTGCAATCTACAGGCGGTGCCCATCGATGAATTATGGCTCTTTTATACGCCTTTGCTGGCATGTCATGGAGCTATTATCCAGAGGGGGGAAAAAGTAGATGCAATTGCAATTACTGCTCCTGATATGTCCAGACGTGTCTGAGCTACACATTAGCTGTTAGGGGTGTGCTGTTTCCAAGAAAGTTGATGCTCTTGCGCATTTGTACACAGGCGTAGTTTCCTATATAACTGGTAGGGACGTGTCCCTATCACATTTTTGAAAATGTGATTTTGTCCGTGCCACTTTCACAGGAGATTATGTAGGCTACTTAAACTGAGAGGAACATGCGGAATCTCTAGCCAGTCGGAACTGTAGGCATGTTCCACAGCACTAAGGCAGAGATTTGTTGATTTGGGCTACGCAAGCTAAGGCATCCACCCGATTTGAAAGCTGGAGTTGACGTTCCTTCACACGGCTGGCGGTATAAAGTATTCTCAGTATACTCAGCAGCTCAAAATGTCAAAAAAAAAGAAAGATAGACATTCGGGCATATTTTCAATACAACAAGAGTGATGAATCCATGTGTTAGTTTTTTCAACTATGTGTTCTGTGACATGAACTATGTCAGAATTGAATTTAACTTGCAGACTGATTGGTCATGTTACCATTTTCCTAGGCGAGCACTTTTGTGTACAATCTGAAACTGTGAATGCTTGCTAGCTAGCTAGCTAGCATGATAGAATAGTGTAGCGATCTTGCTACGAATAAACTCACTGGAACCGATGCCTACATGTTTGCTTTTATTGCCAGGCCTCGCGTACACCCTTATTATCCTGAACTGCTGCTAGTGAGTGTTTTACATAAGTTAATTCTATGTAACACTAGCATCCAAAGCCACATTGCTTATTTCCTCGAACATGAAAACCAACTATTGTATTTCAGCTTTTTCTGTTCCTGTTCACACTGAGTAAATATACCTACTATCTTAATAAAACAACATTATTTGAGGTTTCTACGGAAGTCTAGAAATATTGATTGAACATAGGTTAAAAAAAGAAAGGAACATCTGGAAGGACAGACAACGAAAGACCTTGAGAATTGTTAGGGAAATATATGTCAATTTCCTCAAGAGAAGCTGAAGAAAAATCCTCTGAAAGCAGTATGTGGAAGAACCATAGATGTGACTTTAGCTAGCTAGGCTGTTACTAGCCACTACCAACTGTTAGGGTAGCTAAGTGTACTAGCTTTAAAGGAAGTTCAAACATTTTTGTAGTATTTTACACTTCCTTGACTAGCTACTAACACAACAGTTGCTAGTGGCTAGCCAGTCACTAACATTAGCTAGCTTTAGCACAGTTGAATATTTCAAGTCCACTGTTTGCTTAGCTGCCGCAAGTTACCCAGCTCATGAAACATGGATTGAAATGCATCAGCTTGCTAATTTATCTAATTTAGTTAATTTATGTAACTAAAGCTCATCTTCTTCTTCAGCCACTTATTCCTAGTTAGGGTCGCGGGGGGGCTGGAGCCTATCCCAGCATGCATTGGGGCGAGAGGCAGGAATACACCCTGGACAGGTCGCCAATCCATCGCAGGGCACTACATACACCATTCACTCACACACTCATACCTACGGGCAATTTAGACTCTCCAATTAGCCTAACGTGCATGTCTTTGGACTGTGGGAAGAAACCGGAGTACCCGGAGGAAACCCACGCGGACACGGGGAGAACATGCAAACTCCACACAGAAAGGCCCCTGGCCTGGATTCGAACCCGAGACCTTCTTGCTGTGAGGCGACAGTGCTATCCACTGCACCACCGTGCCGCCGCAGCGCCAAATGATGTATTTTAAATGTATTTCATGTAAGCTTATTCACATAGAGGGGACATTTAATTTGAGCAACTTTCAAGTTAATAAGAGAGTATAGTGGCATATGTAGTGTTTGTGTTTTCATTATATCCCCTAGAATTTTCATTGGAAAATAATGATAATAATCCCATCAAAATGTGGGCTGCAGCAGTTTAGTTTCTTGGACCCCTAAAAAGATCTTCGATACTCAAATTTGCAGTCATGGAAAATATCATATTTCTATGGGTGGGGAACCCCCAAACCCCTCCCATAAAATGTCCCTACCACTTTTGAAATTTAAAATACACGCCTGCATTAATGTATGTATGTGTGTGTGCATGTACCATATGTGTGTAGGTATGTGTATGTGTGTGTGTGTGTGTGTGTGTCCTTGTTTATCAGCAAAACAAGCCTCAAAAAGTCATGTTACATCTCTGAATGTGTTTTCTACACTAGTCACGTATAATTGCTGTATGACTTGGGAAGGGCTTGGATGGTGAACTCACTTTCTGTAATCTGAGTGGCCTAGCCGGAGACTCTCTCACCCTTAGTTTTGTTTGGAATATCCCCTGAATTCCATTCATTCAGGGACAGGCACACCCACACGAGGAACCCTGCTGCATCGTATTTGATAAAACTGGTTTCATTCAAGCATGTTGTTAAACATCATGGCACATTTTGTCACAGAGATAGGTAATAAGAGTGGTTGTAGTCACCTACTAGAGTGACATGCAGAGCCATGAGGAGGAAGCACAGAGATGGAATCATAAATGAGTTTGAGGTAGAACATAGATGCTGACCCATGAAACCCAACTCATCTGTCATCACGTTGAGCATGAAATAAGCAGTGGTGGATGAGCTTCCCACTACAGTCAGGACAGCTAAGTCACTGTTCATATTCCGCTGCAGACTAAACACCAACTTGTGCAACCAGCATCTTGGCTCAACAAACGAACCCTTTCCTCGAACTCTGAGCTGAAATCTCATATGCAACTAAACTCTATTCCCCTTTGCACCTATTATGATCGCTTAACAATATGTGGTAAGTTGCGTAATAATAAGTACTATTGGCTGTGCAAACAATGTCTTGGGATCGTTCCTGCTCTTTGCCTCACCATTTTGTACGCACTTTTGTAAGTGGCTCTGGGTAAGAGCATCTGCTAAATAACTGAATGTAAATGTAAGAAGCTGGGAGGTCTGTCCAATCGTGCTCCTTAGGTCATGGACCCCTCACCCCGACCAAGTCATATGACCACCCTCCTCTGGGCAGCAGGAGTGGTCGGCAGTGCCCATTTTTAAAAAACATTTTACGTCCGACTCTGCCAGCCACCCCACCTGTCGGCCAGACATCAACCGGCATGCTAATGAGGGCCGGCGCTGAAACGCGGCCAAGGTCCTCGCCGGTAATTGGACTTACAAGTGACCTACTTCGCACAAGTGCCCTTTTGATATCGGCCCTGGATGCCTGGCGTTTTGTCTGAATTACAAGGTTAGTCCCCACCGCCCGAGGCGAGTGCCGCAGGATGCCTGTGCCGTCCTTGGATTAAGCCTGTTTTCCTTAACAGCGGCGAATTCAGACCGTCCATTGTTAGGCGCTGACCTCCATGCGCTGCTTGTTGTTGTCTGGCTCCGTACCGCCAGCCCCATCGCCTGTAACCCATCCCGCTGTCATGTGTCCCAGGTCTGACAGCCTTGAATGTCGTTCCATCCCCAAACAATGTAGCGCATGCTCTTATTTCGTCCTCGCAATTACCACCATAGTCATCGCGGTGCAAGTGTACTGGGATAGCCGAAAGTGCTCCGAGCAGGGGTATCCATAATCCGAGGGACTCCAGTTTTTATGAAAGCCCATCTTTAAAAAATTTTCTCTTTTACAAACATAACCTGCCTCATCTGTTGTCGGATTGACATTGAGCCGAGCTTTTTTGGCCTCGATTCCTTATTTTCTATTCATTTCACTGGAAGCCATGGCCAAGCGCAGAGCCGCCTTGCCTCTTTGATTTAGTGCCTGTGACAGAAGTGGCACTCTGAGCCCTCCCAGCCTGTTAATGAAGGCCACATTTTGGTTTGTTTTTGGCCTACTCCGCCATCTCCAGGGCTTCATCCCTCAGCATTTGTCAGCCTTTTGCAGCCTGTCATCTTAGGTCATGCTTGCACGCCCACTATTATAGAATAAGGCAGAATCAGACTCAAAAAGCAAGGGCTGGGTCAAGCTAATCAGGTATGCTCATGTCTCTTCCAAGTCCAAATCTGTGGCACAGGAAAAGGCTATAATTGAATACATTTTTCTTTCAACAAGTTCAACGTCTCTCTCTCTCACTCTCTCTCTCTGTCTCGCCTCTCTTTGTTTGTTTGTTTTTGTTCTCCTGCGGCTTCTGAAGCTTCCACTCCCACGAGCCTAGACAAGCCCCAATGGTTTCCCATGGTTTTGCCCCATTGGGCTGTGCCTCCACTGCATTAGTTCCGCTGTACCATCGTTCCCAGCTCACTCCCTGTCCCGAGGCCTGTGGCCTTGTGGCAAGCGGTTAATGGTTTTGTCTCTGGCTCTCCTCTCCGAAGGAGGCTCCTCCTCCTCCTCCTCCTCCCTCACTCACTCAGCTCTCCACTGCTTTAGCCTCCGTCGTAGCCTCCAACAGCGTGATCGAGTAGCTAGCCACAAACACAATCTCATTTTGAGCGCGGAGCGCGCACGTTAATTGGCACAGCACGGCGCCAATCTGCCTGGCCCGTGTTTTGGCAGCGGGGAAATTTGTTCGCTCGCACCCTCTCGGCTGTTGAGGCAGACGGCTCACCCCGCTCCAGCACTCTGAAAGCGCCACAGCGGGAGGGAGCGTTATTGGGAGGAGCGCCGCGCGACTCTTCCAGGGACGATTCAGCTCACCGGTTGATTTATTGGGACGCAGTCCCCCGCTCTTTGTCTCTTGTGGAGGGTGCTGGATTGTCTTCCCTGCTAGGCATCGTCGGGTAATGGGGTGTGAAGACTGCATCAGATAAATCACTGTACCCGCCCCCCAGCCCCCGCCCAGCAAAATTACAGAAGAGCTTCTTCAACACACAACGCTAAATTGTGGCCGGGATCGCCCTAGACCGCGACCTATCCGTCGCGTATCCATTTTGCCGTTTGCGCCTTTGTCGGCTCGTGCCCTGATCCGCATTGACTCACGCAGCGTAATGAAGAGGTCCGCAATACGAGTGACAACATCCCGAAGCCTCAAAGCCCCGAACGGGTGACAAAGCAATTTGAGTCACCTGAAAAGAAGAGGCACGTCCGTGCACGCCATCGGCAGCTATCCAGCGCGCCCCTGGAGGGACCGTCGGTGGGCACGCAGGCCCCCCAGGGCGAGCAAGCGGGGTGCCTTCTCTCCGCGAGTGATAGAGGGAAAGCCGCCGCGCAGGTTTGGAGCATTCCATCCCCGTAGAGTCTTTCCAGGTCGCCGCACAGCTAAATTGTAGTTCTCCGACCGTATATTTACGGAGATGGAAGAGAGAGAGAGCAGAGAGAGCAAGAGAAAGAGGGAGAGAGAAATAAAACGCAGGCAGGCCTCCAGTGCATTCCACACTATTAAGGTAAACGTGGACCTTTCATTGCGGGCTTTCCTGCTGTTTTGAGGGAGTCCTGTCAATAACTTCACACCAGCCCAGGGTGCCAGAAAAGCAGTAATCTCTTTCTGGATCCAATCACAATAAGTGGAGCCCCATGGACAAGCTCCCCCTCTCTAATCTACCTGTCTACCTTTCTGTGAACAATGAGGGCCTATCCAACCACATATGTTATTTTTTATGTTCCAGGCTAACAGGTTGAAAGCATATTTTTCTCACGTTCAGTTTTTTCCCCCCGTTGTGCATTTGGGAAAGCTTCTACTTAAGCTTTTTCAGCGTTAATTAGCTAATTTTTGGCCGTGCATAATGGAAAGAGCTTGTTGTGTTGCCTCAAAAGTTGCACACCTTTGATATTTTGGACATTCCTTTCTTGCACACGACTGGTCTGGTTTGACCCCCCCTGGACCCCCCCAGCTCCAACATGCTTTTGAAGCCCCATTACTTTTTTTTTTTTTTTTTTTTTCTATTCTCTGGGACATTCTTTAGGTCTGATTCACGTGCAAGAGGAAAACACATCTGTGTTCCTGTTTCATGAGCATGTGGCTTTCTTAACCTTTTCCCAGGGGTCCTAGAGGAAGAAAACATTGTGCATCTAAGGGGGCAGCAGTATGTGATGTCGTGCTTTGAGGACCAGACTTTCAGACTCAGGGTCAAAGGTTAGCCACTGCCGTTCTACAATGAGCAAAGTACCCTACTTCTCCTCAATATACGAGTTTGAATGTGACTAAAATGTAATATTGTAAGCAGAAAATGAATTTTGTGTACATATTTATAATGAATAATATCATATTACTGTTATTATTATTATTTGTTGGTGTTGTTCTTATGATTATGTTGCATCCATACATTTAATGCAATGGCAGTAAGACCATAATCTGTTGGGTATGGATTAGCTAACTGATGCATACTGTTGAAAACCATGCTGTCAGATTATGTAACATTAATTCCAGTGATGGCTAAAAATGGGAATCTTAATCAAGGGAAACTGTTTCAGAGTATCTCATTATCGCTCGATATTACCATTCATTAGATTAATTAATTTGACAGGTCAGCCATTTTTCATTTCACCTCCAAGCAGATTTTAAAGGTCTTTCACATTCGAGAGCACAAAGCGAATTCTGCCAACATTACGAAACTGCAAACGTTAGAAACCCGTTGCCTTTGGGTGCCTCTCCTGAAGCGCGCAGGAAATGACAACCATTGAAGTAAATACCCCCTGTCACAACTTCCATTAATGCGCAAGGACTCCAGTATTCAAGGTTGAGGCTGGATTGATTTAAAGGGTGAGGGGACTCTCCGAGACGCGGACTCATTTCCATTACCACGGTGTGCGCAGACAAGATAAGGCATCTCTGCATGAAATTCAATTACGGTGGGGGCGGGGGGGGGGTATCGGTTGAGCGTGCCAAAGCTCAGTTCCGCAGAGAGCAGGTCACCGCTCACCGCTGGAAGCCATCCCTCTCTCGCGCGGGCAAAACAGTTGCCTCTTTCACAGAGTGCGTTAAATCTCGCCGCCCGTGACATCCAAGAGCTCCCAGTGACCGGGGGGCCAGCCGTCACCCGGCCGCTCTCGCAGGACGAGACGAAGGTAATCAGGGAGCCGTTGTTCTAAGGTCCCCGTCCCCCTCTCCCCCTCTACGCAGGCATTGTCAATCGAAACTTGAGTGTTTTTCTTCTCAGGGGTTGGAAAGGGGAAGTAAGGGAAAAAAATGTATTCAAATAAAACAGCAGTGTTGCGCTCATGTTGATTGCCAAGGGAATATGTTCCTCGCTTTGGCACTCGTTCCTCGCGAAATGTGAAATGCGCTGCAGTTCTCCAGGCGTTCTGGTCAGGCCAAGTTTCACTCGGTTTCAGTTGACCAGTGATACATTTTTCTATATATGCGTTTTCTTTTCGTACTGACGGTCTTGATATTGGGTGGTCGCCCCCCCACGGAATGTAATGGCGGTCGTTCTCTCGGCCGGTTTTCCTCCGACAATCCAGCCTGCTGGGCGATTCATGCTGTGGGCCATGCTCAGACCGAGCGTGGCGAAACAGGTAGAGGGGCCCCTGAGGGGGTTGGGGGAGGGGGAGGGGGAGGACGTAGGTCCCGAATCCGATCCCTTTTAACAAGCCTCGCTCACCTGTCACAGGTCCCACCCCCTCCCAGGTGATCTGAGCCGGTTTCTGTCAGACCTCTGTGACCCTTAACTGCAGGCCCCGAGGGGGGAAATTCCTCCAGTTTACACGCAGGTACAAACGGGCAGTCGGAACCTCTCAGGGGGGCGACACCAGAGAAACGCCGGTGGGACTCCTATCGCGTGCAGTCTGTCGCGCTGTAACAGAGTACCTTGCGACGCGAGAGTTCAGCGAGCCCGTGGACGTTGGCATTTCGGAAAATTGAGCACCGTCGAGGTCCCCGCCGTCTGGGTGCATATCTTATTTACGCAGGAAGACCTGGATTCGCTTACAATAGCGTTGCTTTGGAAGCCTGCCACATTCAGCCCTCTTGTGCAGCCATGTTTCCAGATTGAGGTGATGCAGTGTGACAGCGGCAGGCAAATGCGAATGTTTAATGGCAGCAGTGGAAGCATGCGTTCACACCCTCCCTGGGAACAGCGACGGAAAAGCATGGTGCAGTGCACCATGTGGTCTTGTACCAGACATTATTAGTTCCTTAAACAGAATGAATATTCTGCTTGTAAGAACTAAACTAAGCTGGGGAAATGTGATTTTAATGATAACAAACTGCAATTAAAAATATCCTGTAGCAGGGTTGACATGCCGTAGAGAGAGAGAGATTCCTGCTCCCTTTCATTGAGTAAGGGGAGTAAGGTGGACAACACTACTGTCGCACTAAGCCCTGGCTTGGCTTCGACTGAAAGACCTCCCCCCTCCAGGGGGCGCCCATACTCACATGCTCCCCACCCCATCGCCGGTGCAAGCAGAGGCCATGCCCACCGGCCGGTTCTTGTGTGCGTTAAACCGCGAACGGGGCCTGAATGAGGAAGCGCAATCAAGAGTAAACGTCCGTAGGAGGGAGGTAGCTGTGGAATGAGGCATCGCTGTGGCTGCAGAGAGCTGTTTGTTCAGTGCCCCCTTCCCGCCCCCACCCTCTGCCAAAAAAAGAGAGAGCTTCTCAATGACTAAGTCCCTTCCATTGTCAAGAAACGTGCTCAGGCAACAGTGAGGCTGGCGTATAAACAAATTACCTTAGCCCCACAGTGCCGCTAGCTTCCTCACGCAGCCGCGGGTTCTGGCACCTGTCGAATAAGGCACTTTATGGCTGCGCTAGATGAGGTTTCTGTGCTAATCAAACGCATATTCCTCAGGCTTAGCGGGCGCTTAGTGAAGAAATATGACAGGGCTGCTAAACACCCTGCCTTTTTGGGGAGGGGGTTGTGGGGGAGGGGGGGTGGGTGTCGGGGTGAGGGGGCAGGGAAAAATTCCAAATGTGTATATCTACAGTTTTGAGAGGAGGTGGTGATGGATGGAAGTAAGTCTTTAAGAAGCCGTAAACCCCACTGGGATAAAAGGCAGAAATAAGCTTTCCATCTGGAACAACCCGGGCCGCAGTTTCCCCTGGCCCAGTCGGGGCGCATTGGAGCTCTCCCGGTGCCCAGGACAATTTTTCATGCCGTTTGTTACAGGCCCCGGCTCTTGAAGGCTTCTAATTATTCATTTAGAGCAAGTTTTTCCCCCTCCTTTAATTAGGTGGTTCGTCATTCTGAGCGCCCGAGGCACAGCCATTGATCTCCTCAGACTTGATCATGTTGTAACATGGCCCCAGCGAGGCACAGACGGCGCAAGACTTTTGAAATGTTACCCTGTAAGATGAGTGGACATCTCTGAAGTCTAGGCCTGCTCTTTTTTCATAACAGTAGCGAAGACTGGCTCGTAATTTGCAAGGAAAGGTAAAGGAAAAGACAGAATGCATTTCAGTTCAACAAAGTAAAAAACGGTCAGACAGATTTTAGTCGGTTTTAATGCGTAGTTTTGAACGAGCAGGATTAAAACAATGATTAAGTCACAAATTATTAATCGTGTAAACCTTTCAGATTTTGAGGGTTCTGAGAAAGTTCAGACGTGACATATTCTGCTATTCGTTTAGTCATTTAACTTTGAAAGAAATTCACACCAGAGAAAAGTGCCCTTTATTAAAATAATATTCCTTTAAGCTAATATTTATTTAAGCACTGTGAAACAAATGGGTGTGCTGTTTGCCTTGCCCCTGGGAATAAACACACACCAACACACACCCTCAAATGCACACAAACTCATTTATTATTTAACAAGGCTTGTTATGGTGAGTGAACTCACAATAATGAATCCAGCAAGCAGGTTTCAGAACAGACACACAGTGGAAAACATCTTTAGATTTTTCATATGATAAAGGCCGTGGATCATGAATAAAGCGCATGCAGGCACACAAAACTACCCCCACTTTTACACATAAATATAAAATATAAATCAGGGATGTGATTTTTCCTGATTATTCAGGAAATGCTGATTTTCTGGTGCTAAATATCTCTGGCTATTTGGCTTTATTTGCTGAACATTCTCTCCTGCTATCAGCTATCAAAGAGTGCAACATTTCTTAATGTGTATGCTTATGACATACACATGTCCACAAGATATCTATGGTCTGAAAATAAACATTTCCTGATTAACCAGGAAAAAAATCACATCCCTGATAAATAAATAAATAATTTGGATAAATAATTCAGTAGGGATTTCATATATCACTCCCCACTCTAACTCATTTCGCACGTGCAGTTTGTAAATGGTAAACTCGAGCCACGTTAAAGAGTTATTTGTGTGCTGCGTCATGCTAACCATCACGAGGAACACATTCTCCCTATGATAATGTCACAGCGATTACGTCAAGAGAAATTCTTCAGTGTTACGGCATCGCCTTTTGGGATGTGTTCCCTCGGTGGGTAATTGTTTTTTGGTTCCGGACAACGTCTTAAATGAATTGAACTTTTTTTTAATGACATCGGAATACAATTTTATAAAAAAGTGTGACATTAGCATTCCAATATCTGGCAAAGAACTGCTAACACAATGTTGGGCGTAGAAAGAAGGCGGAAGGCAGATGAACCTGGGGCATCCCTGTGTTGGGGACTGAACCCTTCGCGACAATGCCACGCCACAAAAGTATTGTTTGACTGCTCTGTGCGTGATTTATTCAGCAGGCGTCGCAGCTTGCCGGCTGACCTTTGTTGTCCTCCTCTAAGACTTCCGACTGGGGAGAATGACCATGAAACAAGCTTCCTTTCTTTATATTAAGGCAAAGTTTTATGATGTTGATTGCATTCTGCCTGTATATTTCCTTTTCTCTGTGCATGAATGAGCAGGCCGCTATTTCACAGAGGGACACATATTGTTTTGGAAGATCCGGAAGGCAGACGGCTGCCTTATTAAGCATGACAAATCACCCCCCTCCTCCCGTTCTCTCCCCCTCTTCTCTCCCCTTTCAACTAAAAATGGCCCTGGCAGAGCAGTCTGGTCTGGGCGTGGCGGTAGAGCCGCCCGTTTAGGGCAAATGTATTTCAAAAGAGAAACACCCCACAGTTCCTCCGCAGAAACTCTCTCCAGATGTCATCACAATTTATGTCTGTAATTACCTTTTTTAATAATACAGAGAGGAGGCCTACGGCAGGCATGCTTGGCCCGCTAGCGCTGCCAAGTGCACTTGCCAAAAGGCCGCCGCGTTTGATGTTGTTTTGTTTGTTATCCCCGCTCTCTTTTTTTTCCCCTTCTTCCTCCCCCATCCCCAACCCCGCCCCCTTTCTGATCTGTTTTGCAGGTCTCCAAGCTTTATTTATGTTGGGGGTTTTTTCTCGGTTGTGTTTCCGGAAGCTTCTTGGCCTCTCTTGTGACAGAGGCTGCACCTGGTAGCACGCCGTCTGCCCGACTTTGCTCCGCGACTTTGACGGTTTCTGGGCGGTGCTCCTGTCACCTCCCCCCTTCAGCTTGTTAAATCCGAACTCCCGCGGTAAAGCGAGATCTTTGGATTCGGTGCCATTCTGGGAAAGGAATTTGTTTTTTTAAGTGGCAGAAAATTTTCGCTTTTTTCATCACACCTGTACGGCAGATGTTTACGTTTCGCAGCAGGGATTTCTTTCTTTCTTTTCCGACAAATGTAACATTTGCGCACACAAAAAAGGTGTCCTGGCCACTGGTGCTACGACTGTATCGGCCAGCAGTCGTCGCGTTCGCTCGTCTCACCATTCACCTGCTGCCACTTCTGAGGCAAGACCTCCAGGACAACGGTGGGGGAGGGAAGCAGATAAATTGACAGCGGTGTGAAGTTTTCCTGTCAAGAAAAAAGAATTGTGGTGCCTTTAATCTCTCCTGGGCCCTGAAGTAGCACTTCCCCTGCTTTAGAAGCGCTGGGAAAATGTTTTTGAAGAGGTATCTGCATGGCTGGGGGCGTTGAGGAGGGGGGTCTGCTCCTCGCAGCCAGGTGTCTGTCTGTATCAGCCTGAAACAAAATCTGCCCACTCTTTAATGGCTCCCGGTCTTGCACCCCGACAACAACCAGTCTGTACATCTGCTCGTTTATCCCAAATTAATCCTGTATCCAAGGGCTCCAAACCTCCCCATCAATGTCATACTTGTTGTGTTGCACCGCTTCATCCTGTAGAAATCCTCACCACAGCAAACGGCCATCACCCCTGGAGGTACATGCAGTCCATTAATCCCTCATAATGCTGCTTGGGTTTAACGATAACCGGCGTGATTTACGATCGAGGGGAGTGGGCTGTCGCGTACAGTTGCTTCAAGTGTGATGAATGACATAATTGAGTCCATTTGAATGTACATGCCCCTCATAAATCTGTATCACTGTCGTAGGGGAATAGCTCCCGCCCCCCCACACACACACACACAAATGGTTGACGCATCTGTCTTCCTGCAGCACGATTGGCCGATGCCGCTGTCTGTCTGCCATACTTTTCCTGCATGTCACGGGGCTTTGGCCTTTTGAACCCCGTCGATTCTCAATCGGGCCTCGCCCCGCCAGCGTCTGATCCCCCCGCAAACAGCCCAGTCATCGGCATCTGGTATTTACGGGAGGGAGCTGTCGTATCAGGCAAACGTTTACATTGGCAACGGCCACCGAGCACACGTGTGGTCTTCGCCATACCCGGCAGAGATCACCTAAACAGAGCAGGCGAATACGGTCTGCCTCCAACGCCGCAGAAACGGAGCGCGAGCGAGTGCCGACACGACAGCCGCTCACCGGGCCCGCATGGCGGAGGCCCCCCCGCCCCACTCGTCAGGGACAGCTACCTCAAGTTCTGAGCCTTCGATATCCCTTTCATTTAAAGATCAATGTTACCTCCTTCACGGGAATGTTTTTGAAGCTTGACGTGTTATTTTTTGTCCTCATGAGTTCGTCGAAATTAGCAGGCCCTCCCGCACGCCTCTTTCCACCTCCTTCTCCGGTAATGATGAATTGATTTCAACAGGTAGTGAACTAAATGAACGTCTTTCCTCAGAATCCGCTGTTGGCTGTTTGGCCAGTCTTAATCGATACCCCCCCGCTTTCGATCAGATTTCTCCTGCCCCACTCTCGCGCCGCAGAAATGCAAATTCGGGGAAAATAGCCAGAGGTGGAATGAGCTGGCAGAGAATAGAAAGTAGGTGGGGTTCTCATTTTATTCATGTCATTCAAGTACACCAAGATATGAAAATGAAATAAAGGTAATTTGATAGAAGTCATATTAATGCGCCGTTTAAAATTCCAGACTAATGTGCCTCGCATGCACCCCGCCATAACTCCACCCCGCTCAAGGACAAAGGTTTCGGAAACAAAGCAATGTTTTCTTTCCTTGTGTTTACCTTTATTCACACACGCCATTGAGATATCACCAAAACAAAGCAGCTCAGACTGGGGTGGTGTACTCCTCTTTTCGGCGCGCCGTGTGCCTTTTATTCTCCGGTTATTCTTTTATTGCGCACGAGTCCAACGAGCAGGGTCCGCACCAGCGCGGGAAGCCGACCCCGGGTTCACGGCGAAGCCCACATCCAGCCATGGTTTACACAGGCGGGTTTATTAATTTCCCGTCGTGCTGTGGCTGGCCTCGCGGCGGTGCCCACACAGTGGCGTGGCCAGGCACAGCACGACGGGCACAGCCTCAGACGTCTACCCTGGACGTGCCTGGCTGGGCACGCAGAGTGTCTCCTCTCCCCCATTAATAACTGTCTTGCGATGGGCAGCAGTGCGGGAACCCACGGGCATCTTGCCCGCAGGATCCATCTGTCTCTCCTCCAGCAGGGGAGGAGCGTGGGGGGGCTGCAGCACACTAGAGGACATGGCCACCATTTACATGGAGGAGGGAGGGGGGAATGAGCTCTAGCCCCATTCACACAACACTACTCTCACTGAGTGGAATTCATCCAAACAATGCACATTTTCAGGATTCCAACACCCTCTCTCTCCTCCAATGCCCCCCACCCCCACCCCGACCCCCCACCACTACGACTCACACAGTCATACACACACACACACACACACACACCAGGACCTCCTTTTGTCTGTTGGCAATTAACAGAAATCTCAACGGAAGCCAGGACATTCCGTCGCCGTGACGCCAGGCCCGGGTCGTGGATGTGCTCTCGCATTTCCCGGTCCCACTCTGCCAGCGCGTGGCCCTAGAGGCCGGCCCGCCGAAGACGTCCAAGGTCGCGCCACGCAAACCCCCCCCCCCTTCCTCGGCGAACAGGAGCCGACGGGAAACACCAGCAGTGCCAACGACGGCCATCCCACGCTCTCCCTGGCGCAGCGCCCTTCTCATTCGCTGCGCTGAATCATGGCCATTTACCCCAACCCCTCCTCTCCTCTCCTCTCTCCCCAGTGCCGGGAAACCTCGGCTGCTTCAAGGACAGCGGCGACCCCCCGACGTTGACCGGAAGCAGCGAGACCTCCAACAAACTCACCATTCAGAACTGCATCACTTTCTGCAGAAAGCAGAGATACAAGGTAAACGCCGTGCCTTAATGCTCGGGGTCACAGGCCCCTCGGGTCTGTGCGCAGGTGGATATAAAGCTTGTCTTCCTGTGTAATAATCGTGCTCGCCCTACGCGACTTGTTTGTATAAAAGAAGGGGGAGAAAGCGCAATGACTCATACGTTCTGTTGAAGGGTGTATACCAGAAGTATTTTCTTAGCAATCTTCATCTGATAGATATCTGATGACATAACGATTTCAAGCAGACTGTCGTAATGGTGTCCCAAATTGTATCCAGGATTCAATATAATGCTTTCCCTCGCAGTCAATCCCTTAAACCTCTGGTGCCTGTAGAATTGATCCAGCGTGGTGGAGCACTTGAAATGGATTTGAGAACCCTAACGCTATGATTTAACGGTCAAGACACATTTAGACTCGTTCAGCATAACGCCGCCCCCACTCCGAGGCTTTTATCTGTCTCATTTAAGTGATGAAAACTTTCACAATAGAAGATAAAAGGATGAATGTTTACTGCACATAGCATATTTCTGTAGAGCTGTTCAGGGCAATTCCAGAGAGGAAATTTGCCGCCATTGTATTTTCAGCTGATACCTCCGATGTGTAAACAACACTTCACAAGTATCCTCCAATTATCTTTGACAATGAGGGCTTTGTGACCTCGGCAACCGCGCAAGTCCATAAAATCGTTTGAAGACTTTGGAAAATAATCTCAAAAATGTCTGAAATGACTTTGGCTACACACGGCTGAACACAAAGAACGCCGGCAATGTTTATGCAGGGAAATTTCCATCACAAAAGCAGATAAACAGGGCAGCTGGTCTAACCTAGACAGAGATTTCGGCAGACAGTAAAGCAGCCTTTCCCCCCCTCATTTAATTTTGAAATGCTTTTGAGTTATCAATCATGCATTCGCCAACAACCTTTATTTTAATAAATGATTATGCAAGTCAGCCAACAAGAAGCCACATTTTCTCGAGGGTAGTTTATTGAAGTAGCTCGGAACGTTCGCGCGGCTGTCTGCGATCACTTCCCACCAGCGCCGCATGAAAAAAAAAAAAAAAAAAAGAAAGAAGGATTTAAGGAGAAGAGGGGGGCGTCTGTTCCCTTGCCGCTCTGAAAGGGGAAAAGAGAGGTTGAGGTGAATCAGAGTGCAAGTGCGAGGGAGCGCATTCCAAGCTGTGAAGCGTTACCCATTCCTTTGTGACATCACTAACGCTCTGTTCCGCCACAGCTTGCAGGGATGGAGTCGGGATACGCCTGCTTCTGCGGCAACGACCTGGACTACCGTCGCCACGGGGAGGCGGCCAGCACCGAGTGCAACCACGTGTGCTTCGGGGACCACACCCAGCCGTGCGGCGGGGACGGCCGGGTCATCATCTTCGACGGTGAGTGGGGGGAAGTGGGGGAGGAACGCACATGATGGACGTCTGTGGCCCCCAGGCGGGTGGCATTCAGGCCACATGGCCTTCATCCTGGCTGACAGCTCGCTGCACCGCAGGCCTCTGATGTTAATCTCCTCTGATCCTCAGCCTGGTCAGGAGATATCGATTCGCACAAATGCCAAACACTCCCGACACCCCGCTCTCACGGGCCACTGACGTCTCTGACCATTTGTCACGATAAATGTTGACACTGATGGATTGGCAGTGAAGGGAACCTTTTTTGGGCTTATTAGGACTGATCAGACAAGATGACCTTTAACCCCATTGCAGAAGTCTTCAACAAAGGGAGAGTAGTTCTCACTGGCGTTTTCAGCTGACTTTTTTTTTTTTTTTTTTTTGCTTTTCACCGGTTGTGTTTTTTGCTTTGCTTTGCACCTGCAGCTCGAGTGGGGGCCTGTGGAGGCAACTACACCTCCCCGTCGGCCGTGGTGTACTCCCCGGATTTCCCGGACAACTACGGGTCGGGCCGGGTCTGCTACTGGACGATCCAGGTGCCCGGCGCCTCGGTCATCCTGTTCAACTTCACCTTCTTCGACATCGTGGATCAGACGGACATGGTGGAGCTGCTGGATGGCTACACCAACCACGTGGTGGCCCGTTTCGATGGCCGGAACCCGCCCAGGGACACGATCAATGTGACCAGCAACTTTGTTATCCTCTACTTCTACTCGGACAGGACCAATCAGGCGCAAGGCTTCGCCGTCCAATACCAAGGTATAACGCTCCTCCCCCCCCCCTCAATGTCTTGTCCATCTGCCCAGCTCACACTTATTTGGTTCATAGAATATTCCAGAAAGTTAGGGTAGCCAACTGTCTGGTTTCCTGGATGCCAGACGCTTAATTTAGATTTGTTCAGATTTGTTGTCCCAGATTTGTAAAATTCTTTGATTTGTGATCATTCATGTTCTTTTTTATTTTTTATTTTTTGATTGATAATTTTTTAAAGCATTTTTTCAAATTTTTCTCCCAATTTGGTAGCCAATTATACCCTCTATTTCTTTTTGATTTGACCCTCCCCCACAAACTCGCCGCCCGCCTCCGCGGGACGAGCTAATACCTCGAGGCAATGTTTGCCTCCTCCGAGATGGAACTTGCCCCACCCTGTTTACGAGGTCGCCCTACCACTCCTCGCCGAGCTCATGGCAGCTCTCCCTCCACCCTGCCCCTGGGGCAGACAGCCAAACACCACCCTGAATTTTATCAATGTTAAATTCATCCGGCATTTCAATACTTGCATTCGGAGACTTACAAATCCAAAGAGACGTACAAAGCTGTCATGGCAAGTGGAAAGACCAGGAAGAACAAGGGTGTGGGTACGAGTATCTGGTATCACATCTGATACTGTATGTAAAATCACACTATAATAGTGACAAGATAAGCACACAGCCAATCTGATATATATATATATATATATATATATATATATATACACACATACATACACAGTGCTTAAAGTTATTATTATTATTATTCATAATAATATTAATATTAGTAATAATAATAACAATAATAGAATTCAAGCCTCGACTCTGGTACTATGGCCCAGAACACAGCACCATGTAAACATCGTCAGCTTGAGCGTTTCTTTTCGTTAAGTTATATTGGTCAATAGATTTTGTTATTTACTGCAACTGTACCATACAGAAGGTGTTCCTGCAATAGTAAGTGCAGCCAAGCATTTAAGCGTGCAGATATGTAAATATGTTTTGGGACCGTATAAAGCTTTGAATAACGAGAAAGCTACAAAACAAGTTCCTCATATTTTTTTAATGCGGGTCTTAAATTACAAAGGTATGTCTCGAAAATGTTTCGGGTTACAACTGACTTATTTGTTTGCCTGACTGCATATATCCCTGATGAAATCATCTGAGACAGTCAAATCTGTGGTTGGTTGCAACTGAAATATTTAACATGCTTTTACAGAACTGCCAGAACTCGCACTGTAATCGCGCCGTTTACGGCTCCCTAATGGGACCCCGAGGAACGTTCCATTCTCTTTGTGTGCACACAGGCAATGCATCACCCTGTGAGGCCTTTTTGTCATTTTGTTCCCTTCTTTTTTTCCATGTTCATGTAAGGCAGTGCACCGTCCTGTAAAAGTACTGTACGTACAGAGATATGCTTTGCCCTTTCCGTATTGCAAAACCGTGGTTGCCTCCCACCGGCAACTGTATCGGCTCCACTTTGTGCTTTGGGTTTCCAGATATCCCTCATTCGATTGGACGCTAAAACGAGCCAATGGTGGCACGTGAGGGGCGTGGCTATCTTTTGTTTGGACTCTCTGCGACTTTGTTGCTTGGCCAGATCTGCAGTTATGTTTCCTTGGTGAATGGGGCTCGGATTCCCCAGACCGGCAATTTACTCCTCCTTTTACAGTTGATTCGCCAACTCCTCTCTGAGTTTTCAAGGAACAGGTCACTTCGGGAATCCATTTTGCCCAAGATCCGCAAGGGAAGATGTTCCTCCTCCATGGTTTTTCAAGGCCGTCCCAGACACAAACACCAGATGGCATGATGCATTCATGCAACGCTGAATTGCTCGGTGGTATTTTCAGTGAAGATAAACGCTTTCAGATGACACGTTTGGAAATTGCTGCACTACTGGTTTGAAAATGCTGCATTTTGTTTGTGAATGCGGAACATCTGTGAATGCTTCGCTGATATTTTTTGCTTTTCTTTTTTAAGGAAATCGACTTCAAAATAGAAAAATAATTTTCCCTTCTTTTCAGTTTTATTCCATCTGTGCCTGTTCATACCCATTCTGGAAACTAACGAATAAGCAAAACTATAATGACTGGTCTGTTGGCAATGTTGACTGACCTGGTCCTCACAAATGTTCATTTTGCAGATGCACACCCACACACACACACACACACACACACATGCACACACATACACATACACACATACATTTATATCATCTATCATCAGTGAACCTGTTTTAGAATGTTATTTTTTTGTCTGTAAATCGTCGAAACACAGCAGAGTGGAAGTTGGCGGGAACCGAGGGTTGTCGCGACCACGCTGATGCGTTTCTTTGTCTGTCTGCTCTCTCGCCACAGCACTGAAGGGGCCAGGGGGGCGGCGCCCAGCTGAGGATGAGGAGGAGGAAGAGGAGGAGGAGGACGCCAGCACTGTGGAGCCCCAGTACGAGGGCGTCACAGAGAAGGCCAACGGCAGCCTGGACAGCCGCTCCTCCCAGATCCTCTACGTCATCACGTCCAGCCCTGGAAAACCAGACCACAACATGCCAGGTCAGTGGCCTGGAAACAGCACGACCTGCGGCCCCACAGCCAGTACGTGTTTCGGCATCGAGCTGTCCCCTTGTCCCCACCCCCCCCCCACCCCTCTCCAATGTCTTTGCGGCGGCTGTCATTTTAAGTAGGCCCGCTGTGGGTTGTTCAGCCCGCTCGCACTGTCATCCGCCCCCCCTTTCTGTCACCTCCCTTTCATCTTGTTTCTTTGGTAACTGTGGGCATGTTATCGGGACAATGTGGGGTGTGTGTGATTGGGCTTTGATATGGCTGTGTCTGATATTAAATCTCCTCGTTCCGACAGTTTGGACCATCTACGCCTTGGCCGCTCTTCTGACGCTCACGGTCATAGCCATGGTTGCAAAGTTGCTTTTGCACATCACAGTAAAGTACGTATGGAACATTTTTGACATTTGACATTTTGTGAAGATAACTAGGATGAAGGGTGCCGCTTTAATAAAATATCGGTGTCTTGCTGAGACCTGCTATTGCCTGCAAATAACACGTAAAGGGCACCTAGATTGTTCTAGGAGAGAATGTAGTCCAGGAAAAGTGTTTGCTTGGTCGTGCCAAGCCTTTATGAAACTCGTAAGGGCCACTTGGCCAATTCTCCAGCACAACGAACTGGCCAACTTTCCCTGGGGTTCATTTTCAAATAACTAGGTACTTAGATGTACTTGAATGACAAGTGCAAGGTAAGTGCTGACAGTTTTTCAGAAAACAGCTGTAGGTGCTTTTTATTAAGAATCTTGTAACAGCATGAACCTCAATCCCTCAAAGATCCGCCAAACCTGTGGTATACGCTTGTGTGCAGGGTATCTCTACTTTTAAATATACAGTCATTTATGTGTGTTTTTTTAACCCCCCACCCCCTCTCACCACACCTCATTCTTTTTCTCTCCTTTTGTTTTTGTCATTCTTTTCCTTTTACCCCCTTTCTTGTTCTTCTCTTTCTTTTTTCGCTTCCCCTTCTCCCTCTGTTCCCCCTCTCTCTCTCTGCCACCCACGCAGATCTCCGACCATACCCTCCATCAGTGGCTCGGAGGCCTGCAGTCAGAGCCCCGCCTCGGAGCCCTGGATCATCTTCTACAGGCCCTCCACCATATCCTTCTTCAAGAAGAAGCTAAAGAACCACCACGGCGACCTCAGCCCCCTGGTGGGCAACTAAGAGCCCGCCTCCGCGGCGTTCCTCAGCAGGAAGCGAGGTCGAGGTCACACTGGCCCACCACTTCAGACTTTTGCTGGGGGAGGGGAAGGGGAGGAGCTGAAAGCACGCTAACAAAACGACTGAACAACTAACTGGCGCAGAGGACAAGGCCCGACCCAGAACCTGACCAGGACACCGACCACGCGTGGCGGGAAAGGAGGAGGGAGGGGGCGGGAGAGTAGGAAGAGGACACACCACGCAGGGCCGACGTTTCGATCTCCCCCCGTTTCCCACCTGCCGGCGCCGGTGCCTCAGACTGTGGCCAGAGCGGGTTTTGCCAAAGGCACAGTGCTACCGAAGCAGGTTCTACTGGAGCTTTCAAGGGAGCGGGCTTTCCTCTGTCAATTAAAAGAAAAAAATCGTAATAAACACTTTCATTGTGCCACAAAGTCACAAGAGATGACGGACGCTGGCCCCCAGCGCCGGATGTGTGAGACTAAGAGAGTGGGCCTTCTTTGTCCTGGCCTTGGGAAAGGGGGACAACATCCCCCATCAAATCTCACACGAAAACAGGTCTACGTGCCTCTCCAAAGGCCAGTCCGGACAATCGGGCGGCGACGGGAACGCTCATCGGCCCGTAGAGAGGAGCGTCGGAAAAGGGGGGACCCTTTTGAATGGTGTTCCTTATGTAGGTCAGCTCTCGCTTTACATGCAGACGGCAGCGCTCCCTAGGTGAGACACCTATTCTGCTGTGGACTCGTGCGAATAAATAAAGGAGGGAGAGAGAGATTCCGATCTTGTGGAGCTCAGAGCGGATAACCAAATGAAAAAGACGAGCGTGGGTTTAGAGAGCGTTCCTCTCTGGGGGATAAGAGTCACAGTCAGTGCCACAGGGTGGATATTGTACGTAGATAATTGCCATTTAAACTCCCTTCAGATTTCTGTTAAACTGTCTGTTTTCCTTGTGTGCTAGGAGGCTCTGATCTTTCTGGTTGGACCACGCTCAAGTGCCTTAAGACTTTGTACTTCTTCTTTTTTTGGGGGGGGGAAATGTCCTTTTGTCTCCTAATTTATTTCATATAGATCCAATCTGTATGACAGCGCTTCCAGTTTACAAAAACATGTCAATAGAACAGAGACCGGTTGCTTCTATATGTTTCTCCTGTGCGGGAAGTTACTGAATTGTCACATTCACACCAATGCCACGTTGCTACAAGCAAACTTTTTTTTTTTTTTTTTTTATACCGTGTGAGTGATGACAAAAGCCAGCCTTGGCATTTCATGTATTGGAGACGTAGCCATGAATGAACATGCACAAGGCCCGAATGTGTTGCATAAAACCTTAAAACGGGGGAGGGGGGGACTCTCTGCCACCAGGGCGTCGGCAGCCCCCGAAATTGATTTATCACATGTTCACAAGTTCAAAGTTGTGTGCTCTTTAGATACTCCTTCCCTGCAGCTTAGGGTGTCAAAGCACCGTCTCATCACCAGCAACCTGATTTTCCTGATTTCAAAAGCTTGCCAGAGCAAAACGCGCTAAGGCCTAGCACAATTGCCAACAATGGGTGTCAAGGTCGCTGACAGACAGCACTGAAATTAATGGACTTGTCAAATGTGGGCCTTTTCAATTAATCACGAGGTTCACATTAGTGAGCGCGTCACTACTTGGTGCAAAGGCGACGGAGCGGTAAATTGACAGGTTTTGATGTGTTTACGAGAGGAAAGCGGGTGGAGTCGCGCTTCAGTGTGAGTTCGCGAATCACGCAGCTTCTCGATCCGCCCCTTTCTCCCGACGTGCCGATCGTGTGAAGGAGGACACTCCGGAGCGTGAGGGCACAGAGGGGGGCTTCAGAGAAGCATGCAGAATTATGCGGTCAAATATGACAATGTCATTTGTCGGCAATAAAACTGCTGAGAGTTCTTTGTAGGTACTTATTTGTTTTTTGACACGTTATGCAAGTCGAAGAGAGATCAAAGAGGAACACATGCACTTAAATAGCATTTACACGTCTATTAGCAGTACTTATTCAGTTTGCATGTGTCTTGTAGAATCAAGTCATTTCTACCCTCTAGGAAGAAAAGGAATATTCCATGCAAAACGGAGACAAATGGAAAATGCATGGAAGCATTCTACCCAGGATACAGTCTATGTGCAACCAGGACATACAAATGTGTTTTTTTTATTCACAAGAAACATTTGAACAAAAAAAGCAGAGATCTGTGAAAGATACCAAACATGATATACTTATTTCAGGATGCATTTTGTATGTCCAAGTTTGTCTATGTGAGGCAAGAGTCTTAATTTGGCAACCTGGCCATGTATAATCTATGTTCATTATTGCAATTTTTGTAAGTTTTATTTTGGCATTTAGAACAGACCATGCAAAAGTGCATAAGTACTGTAACTGTCTTTTCGAGTTGAGGTTTAAAGAAAGAACCAGTTCAAATGAGAAACAAACAGGATGCTGACCATTTCAATGAATTAGGCCATATCTGTTTGCATAGCATAATGACATAAAGAATAGTGTGCATTCCCATCTACAGTCCCTTGATTAAGCCAAACTGAGAATCCCATGATAATCCGTGCAGTGTTTCTTGCATATATGGGTTGAACATACTCACATTGTTTAGGTTGTGCAAATGCCACGATGAGAAACTCTACAATTGGGGGAATATGAGATCGTAAAATATTGTTTTCATGAAATTGTACATAAAATAGTGAAATTTTAATTTATACAGTAAATTATTGTTATTTTGGATGCGAATGGGATATAATCTATCTTTTGTATAAGTGAAGTGCGTTTGTAGTTTTATTTAACGTGTCCTGTAAAATAAATATGCATGTTTCTTATGTTGGTGCAGTCTCTTTTTTTGGTTTTCTGTTACCAGTCTCTTATCATAGACCATGATCTTTTCTGGTGATAGGGCAATAGATCGTATCATTGAGTCAAATGAATTACCGTGCAAAACAAGTTGGAACATTACAAAAACAGAGTGCCACATGAGCATTTGTTATATACTTTCCAGTTGTTAAACCACTGTATGAGGCTAAAACCAAACTCCCATTGTATATTGCATTGTATATTAATTACAGTGTATATACTGTATGTATTATCCTATACTTGCATATGGTTGTAGTAATATACACTAGATACCCATACACTATTTATACATGCATGGGAGTTCAAAACTGTTTTATTCTTCTGAAATGCTTATCAGATATCCATAAATCACTCCCAGGATTTTGCCATGGATGCACAAACAATCAGGCTATTTGAATAACTCCATGTGCAACCCATTGCCTCCCCTTGAGCTGAGGTCAGTGGAATAACCTGCAGACTGAAGGCTGAGTAGAGGCCATGTGGTCAGGATTTCAATTGAAACAACATGGAAAAGAAACTGGGTAGGTTGAGTTATAATATGAAACACTTGTATGAGGAAATTTATCAACAAGATGTTTGCACACACTCCCCTTTCATGCAACATATGAGGCTAATTTTCTGCATCCCAAATCCGTCTCTATATCTGCAGATATGGAGGATGCACAATAAGGGGCATTGCCTGGCCCACTCATGCTTTAAGGCTTGTTCACCAAAATAAGCAACATCGATACAAAATCCACAACATTTCACAGAGAATGAAAATGTCATTGTGAATTTTTATTATGGATGTGATGAAGATTATACTGAAGATGACGAATTACATTTCTGTGCACATTTTGTATCGTCTTGAGTTGGGGGGGGTGGACTGTGTTGTGAAATCAAATGCTTTGTTTCCCCCTGCTGGTAGTATTCATGCATAACCTCGAGGCAATATATTTCCTGTGCCCTAGTCTGCTCAATACAGATTATTATAAACTGGGTGCACTATAAAATAATCCAGTACAACGAATGCATATACTCAAGGTGTCATTGTTGATGGTGCGTGCCATTTATACTAAACTCAATTAGCGGAAACTGGCCTGATTATTTTGTAAAAAGAATATCACAGGAAATTAAGTAACATCAATCAATGTTGCACACCAGTTTTAGCAATCGCATGTAATGCGACTGCTGCTCTCACCGCCACCACCACTCCGACCCCCATAAATCTCCAGCACTCCAGTTACCAGATCTGCCATTCTGAATTGATGAAAGCAAATGAGGGAACGAACACACTTCAAGGTCTATTAATTCAGGACAGTGGTGGAGAGCCGATACCTCCAGCAGCAAAGATGGAAACACAGGGCCACTCATAGCAGCGGACTACACCCTCCCTTTGACTAGGCCTGGCTGATCTTTTACTCCTGTCCACTGGGGCCTGCCATTATTACACTGTAATCTGAGTCGTTGAGACTCTGCGCTTCGCCCTCTGTGATACCGAGAATTGTGGGACCTTTGCGTCCTCCATTTAACTGAGCCAAACTGGTATCGCAGGTTCCCATTGGAATTGTGGGGATCTCTCTCCTTCTCCCATTATTTCCTCACCCCTCCCTTTCTCCCTCCCCACAGGAAAGACCATGAGAAAAGACTGGTGCAAGGTTATCCTTCCTAAAAACCGAACTACTGTGTGATTAGCCTGACAATGGTGACAATGTGCCAGGTTTCTGGTGTCACTACGGAGATGAGGGCTTTCCAATCAATGGACAAGTTGGAAAACAAAACCTGTCACTTTCAGGGAAAATAGGTATTCCCAAGCCCGTGTGGGAGAGTGAATGTGTGTGTGTGTGTGTGTGTGTGTGAGAGAGAGAGAGAGAGAGAGAGAGAGAGAGAGAGAGCTCTGTCGTGAGTGTCTGTTACCCTTTCTCGAGCTCTCGAGGTATCCAGCTGATTCTTTAGTAAAGTTGAGGATAAGAACCCGTCTGATACATGTTTGTGAAATCAGAAACTTATGTCAAAAATTAAAACAAAACAATGCATTACACGCTACAAATAAAAGGGGAATTATTATTCCAAATATGTTTCTGTAAAAACGGCGATTCCCAATTTCAATCAGATGCAGTTTGTGAAATAATAACACAACGCTAATCGCTATCTACATCTTGGAGTATTTCTTTCCGCCTCCCATTCAAATAAAACTACAAAATGGCACCAGGAGGGTAACGGAGACAGTCGCAAATAAATGACGACATTTTAACGTCACATCATTAAATAACATGAGTCTACAACAAGATGGCAGCCCCCTTCAGGACATTTGCTAGCAAGCTCATATGTGGTTCTTGTCGTGTAGTGCACGGAGGACTGAGAAGTAGAATCGCCGTATCGAGTACAAGTTGCCTTACTTCAGTGTGTCGTTGCTACAATGCTGGTTCGGAGGACAAAAGCACGCATTTCGGTTTCGAGACAGTTCCTGAGGGACAGAAAGCGGAGAAAGGTAATGTAATGATTGCCTATTTGACCTGCTAGTCGACTAACGTTAGCTAGGTCACCAGGCAGCAAGTCGGGATGTTGCGAGTTAGCTAGCTATCTTGATTAGCTTGCAATTATAATTTCGTGTTAACTTAAAATGATTAGCAACTAGTCTTTTCGTCGTCTGTATCCCCCGGCAGATGCTAGTTTGACTGAGGGCACATTGATCATGGTTCCTGAAGTTAACACGAAAAAGGATGAGGTCTCGCAAATGACATCGTCGGGGTCCACAACAGAATTGATCATTTATATTAATATCTGTCATAACTGTAACGTTATTGGCGTGCTGGAACAGGTTTCACTTATTGAATATGGCCAGCTGGTGCTATAGCATCCACATGAGCAATATAAAAAGGGGCGTTTTAGAGCTATTGTGTTACATTTTAATCGTTGATTGACTGGAATTACTTGGTTGGCGACTTGGTGTTGTCAGGCTGTCAGTACATCAGAGACAATGCATGTCGACTGCATAGCTACTCGTGAAAGATCGGAGGCTTTGAGCCAGCTTCCTGGTAAAAACGTGGAAGCCCCACCGCGATAAACAATCTTTTCCAAAACACTTAAGAGTTGTTTATGTGCCAGCCAGCCACTGAAGTGTCAGTAAGGTTAAAAATGTCACCGATTGATTGAAATAGATCATCACTAAATCAGATGGCCTTGAGGTTATGAGAGTTTGAGAAGAATTTCTGAAAATAATTATTATCTGATGTAATCACAGAACCGTCCTTAGGTGGGCAGTTCAGTGGATGCGGCAGCAACCGAAGTGATAACTACTAGACATTGCACCTTCGTGAAAATGTCAGTGTACCCAGAATAGCTAGTGCATGTGTTCATCTCTCCGTTGTCACCGAGAGTCCGTGTGTATAGATTGTCTCCGTTGATGTCTCTCAGTGTATAAGGTTTTCGAGACAGTGGCTCAGAAGTATGATGTCATGAACGATGCGATGAGCATGGGGATCCATCGATTGTGGAAGGACGCCCTGTTGCGCATCATGAACCCCCAGCCAGGGACTCGCTTGCTGGACACAGCTGGCGGCACAGGTACCCTACCAGCGTTTCTGCTCACTGCCTCTCACAATGGCAAATGTACAGATGCAATTGAGCAGATAAGAGCATCTGCTAAATGGCATATATTAAAAATGTTCTTGTATTATATATATATTACACACCTAAACACAAAAGTAAAGTAGTGTTTAGGTAAAGTAGGTCAATGTTCTGCATACAACCTTAAAGTCCTAGTTTTTAAAAATCATGTCCTTTCTGCACTGAAAATTATTATTTTGAAAAGCAGGCTTCATGAAATTAACCTTATTTTGAAACCAGCCGTAATAAATAATATTACATCACTTCTAACCCAACGTCAAAAAACAACCATCCCTTATCCAACTGGTATCACACATTTCCCTGTTCTGTCTGATACTATGAACAAGGTAGATATCAAACCTGCGTCAGTGGGCCTTCTCTGTTGTTAGGTTCTGTCTGTGTGTATGTCTTGCATCGATGCAACCCTTGCGCCCGAATCTTAATCGAAACCGTCTCCCCAGGTGACATCTCCTTCCGCTTCCTGGACTACGTGCGCTCGCAGCGTGCCCGGCAGGAACGGCACAAGGCTCGCTCCAGCCAGACCCTCACCTGGCAGCAGATCGCAGACAACTACACAGCTGAAGAGCAGGGCCCCGGGCAGTCGAAGGCGGTGGTGTGCGACATCAACAAGGAGATGCTGAAAGTAGGGAAGCAGCGGGCGGAGGACTTGGGCTACAAGACGGGTACCTCTACCCCTCTCCCCTCCCCCTCCCCCTCCCCCTCCCCCCTCCCCCTCTCCCTCCCCCTCTCCCTCTCCCTCTCCCTCTCCCCTCCCTCTCCCTCTCCCTCCCCCTCTCCCTCTCCCCTCTCCCTCTCCCCTCCAGTTTAGAATGATAGGGTTCCATCCAAAGTGTTTGTCAAAAATGAGTTATTAAAATGGAAACGCTTTGTTGTGTCTTTGTGCGATACAACTGATCCAACACTTAAAATCACTTTTTTAATAAAAAAAAAAAAAAACATGTTAAAATTAACATAGAGGCATCATGCGATGCAAAACAATGCCATGATATGGAACTTCCATCCATCCATCCATCCATCTTCTACCGCTTCTCCTTGTCGGGTCGCGGGGGCAGCGTCCTAAGCAGGGAGACCCAGACTTCCCTCTCCCGGCCACTTCGTCCAGCTCTTCCCGGGAATCCCGAGGCGTTCCCAGGCCAGCCGAGAGACATAGTCTCTCCAGCGTGTCCTGGGTCTTCCCCGGGGCCTCCTCCCGGTGGGACGTGCCCGGAACACCTCACCAGGGAGGCGTCCAGGAGGCATCCTAACCAGATGCCCGAGCCACCTCATCTGGCTCCTCTCGACGCGGAGGAGCAGCGGCTCTACTGAGCCCCTCCCGGATGACCGAGCTCCTCACCCTATCTCCAGACCTACCAACCTGTACGCATTTTGCGTACAAAGCACGCAATTCTTGGTCAAAATACGCATGTACGCAAATGTCCGCTGAAACTACGCAAAAAAGGAAAAAATTCAGAGGGGTGCCAAATTTAAGAAAACGTAAAAAAACAACATTTTTTGCACCACGGACCGGTTCCGAGGGGCGCAATTATTTCCTCGCACCCCGTGCAGCTATTTTTCGCGTAGCACCCCCGGTCCGCGAAATAAATGATCTGGTCTCAGCTTTTTCGCGTAGCACCCCCGTCGACAGAACATGGGGCGCCGTTACGTGCCTACGCCGCTGGTTGTACTCAAAAAAAATTCCCACGGTTGGCAGGTCTGTATCTCTAAGGGAGAGCCCAGACACCCTGCGGAGGAAACTCATTTCAGCCGCTTGTATTCGCGATCTCGTTCTTTCGGTCACTACCCACAACTCGTGACCATAGGTGAGGATAGGAACATAGATCGACCGGTAAATCGAGAGCTTTGCCTTTAGGCTCAGCTCCCTCTTTACCACGACAGACCGATGCAGCGTCTGCATCACTGCCGACGCCGCACCAATCCGCCTGTCGATCTCCCGCTCCATCCTTCCCTCACTCGTGAACAAGACCCCGAGGTATTTAAACTCCTCCACTTGGAGCAGGATCTCCTCCCCGACCCGGAGAGTGCACTCCACCCTTTTCCGGCTGAGAACCATGGTCTCGGATTTGGAGGTGCTGATTCTCATCCCAGCCGCTTCACACTCGGCTGCGAACCGCTCCAGCGGGAGCAAGATATGGAACTTGGAAATCCTAAAGCTTGATATCTCAAAACGTACACTATCAGCAGATGGAACCCTGTAATTCTAAGCGCTCTCACATTGTCGGATGTGCACGTAGACCATTGTGTCGTGCGTGGAGACTGTTGTCTCGTTACAAAACAAAATAATGGAGCTCCACAACAAGCAGTAAAAACAAAGTTGTGAGCATTGTGCTCAGATTGCGATAGGATTACGTTTTCATCAGCTTTAGAATATCAGGTTGCTTTTCTGTTGCTGTAATTGAGCTGTCAGTATGGGCGTCGCCATCGTTGAGCGAGCATATTTCTGTGCCTTAGACCTGGGTCAAATATGTATTCGAAATAGTTAGATACAATGCTCTCTAGATACCAGTTAAATTACAAAATCACTCCTGTTCCCCAAGAATTTTCAGTGAAACCTGGTATTAAGCAAAAGGCACAATCATATTGAATGAAGAACTGTGTTTTTGAATATTGCTGCGTAAATAGCAAAATCCATAAAAATGCACACCGTATAAAAGGTGCTGGCCTTAAGCGTAGTAAAACACTTGTGAGAGTGAATAAAACCGCACTCTACGTTTGCAATGCAGTTTGGGTTATATATTTATATATTTGCCATTTAGCAGACACTTTTATCCAAAACGACTTAGTCGCTTTATATGCATTCACAGTAGTGAATGCATATTCAGTGTATGTGGTCCCAGTGGGAATCGAACCCACAACCTAAGCGTTGTCAATGCTATGCTCTACCTACTGAGCCACACAGAACCATGAACCAGGGTTCACGAATTAGCACTATTAACCCTTCAGGTTAATACATTTTTCTGTTTTGATCAACTTTATTCACTCTCACACATTTTGAACATTGCTGAAAACAGATTTTTCTTTTTAAATTGTCAGCGATCTGCAGGATTTCTTTTACCGGTGCCTAAAGGTTTAAGGTATTTAACCTGGGAACGGTGTGTCTATGTGTGCCAGGCCTGTCCTGGGTTGTGGGAGATGCCGAGGAGCTGCCTTTCGACGATGACCAGTTTGACGTGTACACCATAGCGTTCGGGATCCGCAACGTCACTCACATTGAGCAGGTCAGAACCCCCTCGCTGGCAGTTGGCATTCCCGCACCTCTGCACCTGGAATGTGTCAAATATCAGCCCTTTATATTTACATAGATGCATGATTCAATTCCCTTGTCGTTCTGTTAGACACCTAGCTAATTATTAGCTTCAAGTGCAGCATCAGTCCGTGACCGCTCAATGCCCTTTCGTAGATTGGCGTTTCCATGTGAACACTCAGTATAGTTCATTTGCATCCAGAGGAATTGCCAGCAATCTACAGATAATTTAATTTAATTTTAATTTTTAAATGTAATCATAAATTATAATAATATTAATAATGGATTGCACTTATAAAGCACTTTCATCCAGTGAGCTCAAGTCTTTACAGTGAAGGGGGAACTCACCATAACCACCACCAATGTGCGTCCACCTGGGTGATGCACGGCAGCCATTTTGCGTTAGAGCGGGGGGGGGGGGTGTCTGAGATAAAGGTCGTAGTCTGAGTTTCCTGACTGTGTGCGCGTCTCTGTCTGACCCAGGCTCTACAGGAGGCTCACCGCGTTCTTAAGCCCGGCGGCAGGTTCATGTGTCTGGAATTCAGCAGAGTCTCTAACCCCCTGCTATCCAGGTGAGAGACAAGGCAACCTTCCTGCGTTGGGAGGACCAACGTTATGTACCCGACTTGTACAGTAGCGTTCATGAGGAAGAATGCCGTTTGTAGCGAGAAACACTCTCAATGTGGTCCGCGCCGAAAATGTGCCATTACGTCATTCCAAATGTTCAGATTAGTAGTCTTCGCTCTCGCACTCGGAGGGCTGTAACGTGGCTGGATTTAGTTTTCACCTTAAAAAATCGGCATGAAATTCAGACCAGGTGAAACCAGGTGAGGCGAGTTCATTGTGTAATCAACTACTGTAATTGAGCAATTAAGTGTTCAGCAACAATGAAAACCTGCACACCCTGCGGCCCTGCAAGCGGAAGAGTGAACGCCACTGGTGTAGATGGTTAAACACAAAATGACTTCAGTCTGACATTACATGGCATACAGAAACATTGTGCTCTGGGGTAGTGTAGGCAGTAATCTGTGCCACCCCTTCCGCAGTGTCTACGATGCTTACAGCTTCCAGCTGATCCCTGTGCTTGGAGAGGTCATCGCAGGAGACTGGAAGTCCTACCAGTATCTGGTGGAGAGCATTAGGCGTTTCCCGGACCAGGTAAGGTGTGGGGCGGGAGGCAGGCAAGTCAGGGTCCCGATTCCCCAAAACAGTGGGAAGACACCACTTACCTTTCTCCTCTCTACCTGAATTGAGTCAAGGGTTATTCAAAATATTGCCAGTGCAAAATGAAAGTACAGTCGAGGGTTCACAACCACAGTGGAGTATGTCTTCCTTATTCAAAACATTTTTGTTGTTTTATGAAAACAAAAGTATGTAGCTAATATAAGGTTTGTGATTGGTGGAGAGGTATTGTAAACATCCCTGCTCTTGGGCTCAGAGAGGTAGGACATGCAACAGTCAAATCCATCTGCTGTTCACTGTATGGCAGCTTGTCCAGTGCAGAGTAGCCAGTACACCCTGCCTATTTCCAAAGCTCAGAGCACGTGCACTGGACGGATAGCGGAATGAGCTTTGCACGTTTTTTTCTCCCTAGTGCTGATTCTCTTCTTTATTCGCCATTCCAGGAGACGTTCAAAGGCATGATCGAGGAAGCCGGCTTCTTCCAGGTCCAGTACTTCAACCTGACGGGAGGAGTGGTGGCCATCCACTCTGGGTTCAAGCTCTGAGACGTGCCCCCGTGCCCGACTCCTGTCTGTCGCCGGAATAAGGGTCAGCTGGGCGAGGCCTATCTGCAGCCTGGGGGGCAGACCACCTGGTACCCAGAGGGGGGCACCAAGACCCTCAGTCATGTGACAGAATACCACAGCCGTGACACCTGTGGAGGCCTCGGCTGCAAAGTTGTGCAAACTGCACATCTCTCCTGGGAATGCGTGTTCCATTGTGTTGTAATGATGGCATGTGTGTGGGATTTGGTGTTCGTTAAACATGTTGTCCTGGCTGTTCCGATAGGGCAGGGGTATTCAAATCCAGGCCTCGAGGTCCGCAGTGTCTGCAGGTATTTGCTCCAACCACGCACTACACCACCTGATTTCACTAATTAGCTCGCTTCCTGGACCCAGGAGGTAAACCAATTATTCAAAATCAGGTGGTGTAGTGCATGGTTGGAGCAAATACCTGCAGACACTGCGGACCTCGAGGTCTGGATTTTAATACCCCCGCAATAGGGGTTTACGGAAAGCCTACCTTTTCGCTCTATGGGTATTAAATATAACATTGAGCACTAGTGGAAGAGTATTTGCCCATTTAGATTTGTCTCGGGCAGGGAGATCACAAAGGCCAGATTTGGCAAGTTTGTGGCCAGCGTGCTGGGATGGTGAATGAGGTTTCAGGAAGGTGGAGGTTCTGGCCACACATGAGGGGGAACCACAGCACACTGGGATCAGTATATGGGGATTCATGCTGTCAAATCAGTCTGCTCACCTGAATTTCAATAAAAGAAAAATATATATATTCTGAAATTGAGATGTGCTTTAATTTTTTCCAGTTAAGAAAGGAATAATTGGCTCAAATCCAGTCCCATTTTGTTATAGGAGAGGAATCGTGCATATAGAACAATGGTTCGGTGCAAGTTAATATGATTCTATCGTTTAACCCTGGGGGAAGGGGGAGGTTGAGCGTATTATATTATGTATCAAATTCAGGACTGTGTTGATCCAAATGTCAATGGATATTTAATAGGTATTATAATGTGCAGCTGGATATTCCTTTGGGCATCTGAACTGTAAGAGTTGTTTATCAAGAGATGTTTTTAAAATTCTCTATTTAAATATTGAAAGCTTGTAAATCTTGTTCAGCTATATTGGGCAGAGTGTTCGTTAAATAGGATTTGCTTGACTGCATAAGGTTGAAGTGTTAGCGAGCTGTAACCAATCAGATTTCTGTACAAATGTGATGAATGTACTGCTATCTTGCTCTAGCTGTGATTATCTTTGCATTTTAAATGCACTTATTGTAAGTCCCTCTGTATAAGAGTGTCTGCTAATTGCCTAAAAAAGTAAGACCATTCGCACATCCAAAAAGTGTAACGATTTCAGGTGCAAAAGGATATAAAATTCAATCATGACAAAGTACCGCACAACACTGAGTAACGCAACACTGTTTTGAAATGCTCTGATGAAGGTCTGTGAAATGTTGCAAGCTATTCAGTGTCGCGTGGTACTTTCTCACAAATGCCTAAAATGCAAATGTAAATTTCATTTTAATGCATGACTGATCAAAATGTCATACATGGGTACGCTGTTTGAACAGGAGCAGCTGGTCCACAATTTGCCTGCACCTTTTTTCCATTCCAATGCACCTGGGGATCACCTTGTCTTAGTATAACTGAGGCCAACGGACAGCAGTGTAGTATAGTGGTTAGGGAACTGGGCTGGTGACTGAAAGGTTGCAGGTTTGAGTCCCAGTTGGGGCACTGCTGTTGTATCCGTGAACAAGGTGCTTAACCTGGATTGCTTCAGTAAATATCCAGCTGCATAAATTGATTATATGTACGAAATGTAAAACTGCGAGTCACTCTGGATAAGGGCGTCTGCTAACCGGCTATGAAAATAATGCAATACCACACCAGCTAAGCCATCTTCCTTAAGCTGGTCATGACACCATTTCATGAATACCTTAATTTTTAATATAATATATAATAATAATATATGCCATTTCGCAGACGCTTTTATCTAAAGAATCTAAAAAAAATCACTAATGAATGCATACATTAAATTAATTACATTGAATTTTTAAATTCCCCATCCAAAATGTGCTGAAAGGTAGACAAAAACACCACAATTTTGTTTTACTTGAATAAAACTGTATATTTTTTACAGAACTTTGTACACTTTGTTACAAAACTGTATGGTACTAAAATTTTTAAATCAGTTTTTGGTCAGAGAATATTTAATCTTTGTGTGCAATTACCATGTATTTACAAAGTCTCATGTTAGTGATTTCTCAAAAAAAACAAAAACAAAAAAATAAAACCTCAAAACATTCATACACTCTGAACATAAGACATGGCTTAGAGATAAATATATTAGTAAATAAATATTCAGAGAACATATTTCCATAAATGAAATGTGCTGCTATACAGATACAGAAATATACACAGATTGATTTCTAGCCTTTTAAACATCGTAAAATGGTAATGACGGAGAAAATAATTATATTTAGAAAATTAAAAAATATTAATTTTTGTACACCAAGTTTTCTTTTTATACAATCCTTTTAAGTGCTACAAACGATAAAAAAATTAAATAGTGACTCAAGTACCCCAAAAATGTTATTTGCAGTACAGATCTCTATGCAAAGGCAAGATTAGATTCTCATGTTCAGGATTTACAGCACTGTGTTACTGTCCACATATAAATAGGGTTATTTTCAACTGTAGACTCTTAGCAGTATGGATATATTTCATAGAAACAGTATAAAACCGTCTGTAAAACAAACAAAAAGGCATATTGACAACATCTGAGAGATTTGTGAGATTATAAAATCGGAGACACTATTTTCTGTTTCGTTTCGCTTCGAATACCCACCGTCAGGAAACGATTCACTCTTGAATTAGAATCTTTCCCAACTCCTTAACTTTGGCCTTTTTTTTATTCTGACACAGAGAGTGTAAAAAATCACCTTCTGAAACTGCCTACGTGAAAACAAGTGCACCAGACACAGAAGGTGGTTAGGGGCGATTGAAGAGTTGACTGTATAAGTACACAAGTTAAGAAGAGTAGGCTGCTGAAGACGCTTCTCCATCCCAAAGCGGAGGATCTAGAGAGTCAAAGTTCTTGGAACCTAAAGACAACTTCACTTCACTTCAACCCAAAATAGCTTTACTCTCCCCCCCCACAGTGCTGAAATCACTTGTTGGGGAAAAAAGAGCTATCGTCTTAAAAATGCTGGCCTGCTACTAAGGCAAAAGTAGCCCTGAGAGTGAATGGAAGGGGCGTGGCCAGGTGGAGACCACCCACGGAGCAGAGCCTGGGGTGGCCTTGATCTTCCCGATAAAAGAGAACGTGTAAAAAAATCGGTTCTCCGTCCGATAAGAGCCACAAAGATCAACGGGGGCAGTGATAGTCGCTGGAAGGGGGATGTGATGTGGGGTTAAAGGGGGGTGCCTATGTGTTGTGTTTTGGTAGTTCTCCATATTACCACTTTTTCTGTTTGTTGAAGCTTAATATACCATACACACATACATATGCATGTATACACATGCATGCATCTTTATACGTAAGAATATATTATTAAAAAAAAGAAAAAAAAACACCCTCAAAAGTCTTGCTCAAACTGGAGTCTTAATATTATTAAAAATAAAAAATAAAAAATCAGCAATTCCCGTATAACCGAACATGAGAAGCTCACAAGCTGGGCCGTGCTACACAGTCTTTCTCCATGGGTTGCAATGGTCCTGACCCTGCAAGACAGAGATATGCTTTAGAGCAATGCCCTCTGGGTATTTCTATTTGCATTATAGACAATTGGAATGAGGCGTTTCACTGACATGAAGAAAGAAATCAATGAATAACTGCGTGGTTGCAATAAGTCATGCCATAAAAGCGTGGGGCGGGAGACATCAAAGGCTAACAGGGAATGAAGTTGAACAAGCAAATTCGCTTGCTTGTATGTACTGCCTCTGCCATGATAATTTTAAACCAAAATTCCAATCATATCTGTGGTGTAATTATGCATCCCCCACAAGCGCTCATTCCACGGCGGTGGGTGTGTCGTTAATGGCTGCAAACATTAGCAGGTCTGAAGAACTTCAGCTGGAACTCACTCGCAAAAAGATCACTTTTAGGGGTCAGCGGAAAAAAAATCTCTGAAGCAACTACTAGAGTGCTAAGAGGAGTGGAGTGACGGACGCCATCTTGTTTCAGTGTGAGCCTCACGTGGAGACATGCCGGCTCGAGCCCTCACCTGTGGCTTTGCCGTTTCCCTGTGCTTCGTGGAAACTGGGGCACTGGGTGTGGAAAAGAGCCCGCACCTCCTCCTCATGCAGACACGTTTGACCTCTATATTGCCCAGCGGGGAAGTACAGCTCGCCGGGCTCCTCCCTCTCCCCAGTCCGACCCTCCTCGTCTCCGGGAGGCCTGGCCGGCAGCAGGCTGGCCTGAGGCCCGGGGCTGAGCCCCAGCTCACAGTCCGTGTCCTCGGGGATTATGGGTATCCGCTGGGCGAGCTCGCGGCAGCCCTGCGGCACGCCGGCGTGGTGCGCCTCGGCCTCGCCCTGCGCGTACTGGACGTTGACGGCGTAGTCCTCGGCGTAGCGCCCCCCGCTGCCCCGGGGGTGCATGTGCATCTCCTTGTAAAAGCAGCAGGGCAGCCCTTCGTAGCCGCCCTGCTCCGCGGGGCACAGGTGGTCCGCGCCCATGGCGTACAAGTTCTGGGGGGGCGACGGCCGCGCCTCCGCCCCCCGCACGCAGTGTCCCGCCGCCGCCAGGAAGGCAGCCCCGCCCAGCTCCTGCCCCTGCCCCAGCCCCAGCCCCGCGCCCTCCATGGGCGGGACCTCGAAACAGCAGCTGCAGGCCGCCCCCTGGTGCTCGCCTCCCCCCTCCTCCTGCGACGACTTGCCCCTGATCCGGAGGTCCACTCCGGCGCCCTCTAGGGCCCCGGATGAGGTAGTGGTATTAGTTTCCCTGGGTTCCAGTGAAGAACGGCTGCTGTAGTTGGGCTCCAGGCTGCAGCTGGACAGCTGGTCCCCCGAGCCGAAAGGGCCGGCGCCCACGGGGGGCAGGAGGCAGTCCTGGCCGGGGGCTGCCGGCGAGTCGTCCGCCGGGGGCGCGGGGCAGCTGGGCCCCGCCTCGCCTCCGCCTCCGCCGCCGCCCGCCGACCCCCTGCACGGGCTCTTGCTGCGGTAAACGTACGGGTCGTAGTCGCTGCTCAGCGAGCTGCGGAAGGTGGAGCAGCTGCCGTACACGCCCTGGTTGCTGACCTCCGTGCAGTCCAGCATGGAGTCGCTGGACGAGCAGTGGCACTGGCCCGAGCTGCTGCTGCTGCTGTCGCTGCCGGGGCAGTCGGCGAGGTAGCCGCTGCACACCGAGCGGTGGCCGTGGTAGCAGCTGAAGCCGGACGCGCTCCCCGCCTCGCCCAGGCGGGAGGTGGAGGCGGGGGCCATGTGCACCACGGTGGGGTACAGCAGGCCCTGCTGGAAGGTCCTGCCGCCGTGGGCCTTGTGGGGCCCGCTCCCCGGCTGGCCCTCGGGGGCCTGCGGGAAGGTCAGGCCCTGGAAGTAGTAGTGCTGGTACATGGTCTCGTACTGGGAGAAGCAGGCGGCCCGGGAGAAGCTCCGGCCGTGGAACTTGGGCCGCTTGAAGGCGTGGGCCGGCGCGTAGGGGGGCCCGCGGTGCTCCAGGCCGCAGTGGTGGGGGTTGAGCGAGTGGTCCAGGTGGATGGGCGGGTAGCTGCGGATGAAGGCCGAGGACTGCGGCGGGTAGAGGCCCTGGTCGGCGTGCTGGTCCACCGTCAGCACCGTGATGGGGTTGCCGTGGGGGTCCATGCTGGTGCGGGTGGGGTAGGCCGTCACCGGCCCCGCGCGGTGCACCCGTCCCGGGTAGTGGACGGGGAGGACCACCCTCTGCTGCCGGCTGTGGACGGGGTTCCCCGGGTCCATGCACACAGGACCTGGGTTCCCCTTCTTTTGCTCTGTCGGGAGGACAGGAAATGGAAACATGAGCAGGGGTATGGTATGGCATGCAGCTGCCAACGACGATGTCTATCGCTGTATTACTGCTCTGATCTCTTGCGCAAACTATGATCGTTCCTACGATGTAGTAATGCACATCTTGTAAGTCGCTCTGGTTAAGAGCGTCTGCTAAATGCTTAAAATGTAAAATGGGTCAATTCTATTTCAATGGTGGAAATTATAGAAAGTCAATTGAAATTCAACTCAAAAATTCAAAACGGGCATAATGCTGTGAGGATTTATTAAATTCATCAATTGAAAAGTCCTGATAGAACATTACTGCCATTGTTCAATTCGTTAATTAAGTTTCAATTGATTTCCAGAATTGACAAACAAAATGGTATTGACCCCAGCCCTGAAGAGGGGCCCAGCTTTAAAACCAGTGGACCTGCGGAACACTCTCGATCAGAAGAAAGATTAGAATTTCAGGATCGATTCCTGCGACGCGCCGTGCCCTTAGCATGCGGATCGATTTGAAATCTGCCAAGACCCCTGTAATACTGATATGTGCACTCGCACAGAAGAAGATCCCTTCACTCAAGCAATTTAGTCATGATGCAGTGACAGGTTATTCGATGCAGTCGATCGCTAAGGAAACATTGAATCAAAGGCCAGATTAAAAGTGGTAATGCATCAGACATTTATGGGATCTCTAAGGGCTGCTGCCTTTGGTGTGTGTACCGTAGGTCTAACTAAACACTTTCCATGGGGGTCATTTGAAAGTAATGCCTCTACCCTCAATCCTCAAGCTTCATTGAATCAAGTTCCAATTAGATCCACACCCTAAATGTCAAGTAAATATAATGCTGATCGATTTCCAGAGAACAGCGTACGGTGGCTCTTTAAGATCAATTGTAGAGCTGAAATCCACAGTAATACAGGAAGTGAGGTTTCCCTCTACAGGTAGGTGTGATTTCAGTGATCTACAGTAATACAGGAAGTGAGGTTTCCCTCTACAGGTAGGTGTGATTTCAGTTATCCTCCAGTAATACAGGAAGTGAGGTTTCCCTCTACAGATAGGTATGATTTCGGTGACTCACAGTAATACAGGAAGTGAGGTTTCCCTCTACAGGTAGGTGTGATTTCGTTATCCTCCAGTAATACAGGAAGTGAGGTTTCCCTCTACAGGTAGGTGTGATTTCAGTGACCCACAGTAATACAGGAAGTGAGGTTTCCCTCTACAGGTAGGTGTGATTTCGGTATCCTCCAGTAATACAGGAAGTGAGGTTTCCCTCTACAGGTAGGTGTGATTTCGGTGACCCACAGTAATACAGGAAGTGAGGTTTCCCTCTACAGGTCGGTGTGATTTCGGTGACCCACAGTAATACAGGAAGTGAGGCCTCCCTCTACTGTTTCGCTAGATTTCGGTAACCATGGCGCGAGGGCGGAGCTCACCGATGATGTTGTGTCGGCAGTGTGGACAGGTGTGGTGCTGGAGGAGCCAGGGGTCCACACACTTCTTATGGAACCTGTGAGCGCAGGGGATGACTCTGAGCTCCTGTGGGGAAGAGATCAGAGAGAGAGGGGTTAGTGACATCCCTGAAACCCCAGGTGCATGCTGGGAGCCCAACAGAGCTTTCAAACCAGAGCTGCAGAACCATTTCACTTAAAATGGGAGAACGGTTGAATTTCAACGTTGAGTTTCTATAATAGGGTGGACGGTTCGACCCATTGAACTGTACTGATTTGTCAAGAGTCCAGTGAGAGCAGGAATCGGCGCTCACGTGCTTGGGTGGTCCTCCGACAGACCGTGGCCACCTTGAGCGAGGGTGACCGGCTTACCGAAGATCCTTCCCCGCCCGCGGAAAAAGAACGCACACGCGCGGTCACAATCGGAACTGCGGCGCGGTGATTATCTTGTTCGCAAAGGCAAAAACGTTGGACAACACTCTCTCCTCCACGGGTACAAATTCCGTAGGATTTCACATGCACATGGCTCTGGTTTGGGAACTGGGGTGGGGGGGGTGGGGGTGCCGACATTTCCCAAATTAGAGGGGAGGTTGGGAATTCAGCTAAATGGCTTCCACCTGTCATGTAATCCTCGCTGGACCACTTGTGCAGCAAAAACACTTTGATTTAGAGCTGAGAAACGCAACCAGCTCCAACCGGATCACTCCAGAACCTTCCCTCTGCCTCACTTCACTGTCCCATAACCCATATCCCTGTCCGGAACAATTACTAAGACGATAATGCGATGACTAACCAAGCATATTCAAATAAAGCAAAGACATAGGAATGTGATGTAACGGTTATTTCACTATAAGCCTCATTAATTTTATAATTACTTAACGACATGTATTACTGGATAGCTACAGCTCTATATATTAGTGCATTATTCTGCTAATAGAAATGTACAATTCCCCCTCACGGCATAGTATAGAATAATAAAAGGGATGCCATGGTTTGAGTTAGTACTAGATGTCATGAGGGAAAAGTAAAAAAATCCATTTGATCATTGCGTTTATGACGGTCTATGTGAATGAGTTCATTTGCCTGTGTGTGTGCCTGTGTGTGTGTGTGGCTTCTTTTCTAAAAAAGCTTCGGGGGGACTTCCACTTTGGGCTTTTCATAAATCTCAATTTCTCATTTTCGCCTCTACATGAACTTTCCAAATGTTCCCTCCTGTTACCGTTGATTACACGGCCTTTTTTAGAACCTTCTCCCTCCCTAAATAAAAATAAAGTCCCTGCGCATAAATAAAAATCATGAAACGTGTAGTGCTTAACGAGACCTGTCAGGATTCCGGGCCTGTGGCTGAACACTCAGTTCTGTGGTGCAGTCTGAATTACACAGCTCCAGCACCAGAATGTGAAGCAACGACTTGCAAACGCCAAGGGAATGCAGCGCGCTTCCGCCAACGTCCTGAAGGTGGCAGCAGAGCTGCGGGAGACGAGGCAGCTCTCTCCGCCCGGATCGCTTCTGCTTGTCGCGCCGGCTCGACGTGCGACTAGGCCGTGCCCAGCACCGTGCACACCTGCGGGCGGATGAGCGTTCGATACCTTGGCGCTAGGGCGTTCGGAACGTCATTGTTGTGGTTTGGGCTTTGGCACGAGAGGAACAGAACCACAGGGGAGAGGGAGGGGGCCAAACTCGCGTAGCGCTAATGCTGGAGCCGCCCGTATCGGCCGCGGCGATCGGTGACCCCGCGACCCACAAACCGCGAATGTCCGCTAGGATTTCACAGAGACCAGATCACGGGAATTTCCAGAAAGGCAAGCGAGCGGCGCGTTTTTGGCTGCAGAATTCCCTTCCCTGCCCTCCGGCGTGACTCATCCGATCTCCCTGTGTTATTTCGCCAAGCTTTTGTGCTTCCCCCCCTCCCTTGCTTAAAAATCCCTTTGATCCTATTCAGTCTTTTATAGTGCCACTTCCTCTCTGCTGTCCAGGCGATTTTCTCTCCCACCGCCCCTCCGCCCCCTTCCCCGTAAATGGCGACACATTACCGTAAAACAACAAAACAAATCGCTTCCCCGAGGCACCACCCCGAGTCCTTTGGCATTTGGGCACGCTAGACAACATCACACAGTAAAGTAAAGTCACACAAAAGAGGAGGCTGGAGTCTCCTGCAGCTACTGAGGCCGCATTGGAGAACCGCGGAAAAATAAATAGATAACAGGCCTTATCAGCTAAAGGCCGTTGATATCCTCTGACAGACAGGTGGAGATCTGATATGCGGGGCTTGTATTGATGCGCTGCAGCGCTGGGTGCTTTGTTACAGGTTACAGAAGGTTACGGAAAGATTCGATGGATTGCTGGTTCAAATCCTGGGTGGGGCACAGCTGCTGCAACCTTGAAAATGTCCCTTCACCTGAGCAGCTTAATTAAATATCTAGCTGCATAAACTGTTATGTTTAGTATTGTATTTAGTATGTTATAATATTTAGATGTCCTGGGTATGGACATGTTGATACTTCTAGCACTTTTAAATTAAAAGGTCTCCGTTTGAATGTGCCCATTGAACCTGCGCTAATAATGTTTGGTAGATTGATGCCGTGTGCTAAACATAGGCATACACCTGTGTGTGTGTGTGTGTGTGTGTGTGTGTGTGTGTGTGTGTGTGTGTGTTTATGCATCGTTTTTCATTTAACTGATGAAGATCCACTGGGACCTGAAACGTTATCACAAGTTTGTGGTGAAAGCATACATATCATGCAAGCCCTATACTGTTTCCATGTCAACAGGGCCTCCGTTAAACACGAGAACAATGTGCGGGTGCACCACGCTGCGCTGGCCGCCCGGCCTCCCTCACCTCCCCGTCCATGTACTTCTCCAGACAGATGGCGCAGTCGGAGGTGGAGCTGCTGCTGAGGGAGTCCGACGTCCCGCAGCTGCTCTCCCGCTGCCCTTTGCTCTTGGCTTTGAACTTGCGCGTCTCCATCTTCTCCAGCGCCTGGATCGCCATTCTGTTCATGGAGCTCTGAGGGCGGAGTGACAAAACTCAGGTCAGGTCTGTCCCGCTGACACCCAGACACGCACGCACACATTTACATCACATTTACATTTTAGGCATTTAACAGATGCTCTTGTCCAGAGCGACTTACAAAAGTGCATTTAAACATGGTAAGATTAATCATGGTTAATCATGGTTAGTGCAAGGGATCAGTGTTGTAATTCTGTAATAGACATCAACGTTGGCAGCTGCACATCGTACCAAGGCCTGGATGCGCCCACTCACTCACGCACGCACACACGCATGGACACACTCTCACACATCCTCACGCACACACACACATGCTCACACACACACAGACATTGGTAGGGGTCCAAAAGTCCACTACCAAGACCTGTTTGTTTTCATCATTCATCAAAAACGAACAACAATTTTTACTCAGGAGAACAATTTGACCCCAAACTACTTCACTAAGCTCTGCTGACATAATTACAAACAGCTGCAAAAACCTTTGCAAAGTGTCCTTTTTCAAGATTAAAGCACCTGCAGTAGCATTGAGAACACATAGAGGACCATATTAATTACATCAATATCCAGTGTTAATTGTTACAAAACCAAAACAACTCACACTGTGTATTAGGAGTGTCCATGTATTAAAACTTAAATGAAAAATAAGCTGTCACAACATTTTGAGGCAATGAAAGCCAATTGTGTGCAGACAAAATATTTATAGATATTTCAATTTCATACCATCCTTTCTCAAACAAACATTTTTTTAAAATTTGTATCAGGGTTTTATGACATTCCTGAATAACAAATACTACATGAGTAAAAATCTCGTGTTAGTTTTCAATGAACGATGAAAACAAACAGATCTTGGTCATGGACTCAGACTTTTGGACCCCACTGTATGCACCATGCACACAGGCACGCACATACACACACGTGCATGCACACACTCATGCGCTCATGGACACACTAATGCGCACAATCATGGACACACTCGCACATGCACACACGCACACACAGCATGCACTGTTTATGCTAAGGAAGTCCCCCCTTTAGAGTTCTTCCGGAGAATGAATGGTTGCACGCGCACACAGGCGAGCCGCACTTGAGCGCTAATGCAGTTAGGCAACTGGAACACTTAACTCGGACTCTTAACAACTTAATGCGCCAGCGTGGTCAGCAACTTGCAAGCAGGTGCTTGTTGTAAGTAACTTAATCTTTATCTCAGAGAATGTCTAGTTGTATAAAACGGCAAAAAGTTAAGTGTAAACTAGGTACAGTACATGAATCTGCATAAGAACATCTGCTAGGAAAAATGATAATTTAATGTTACTATGTTAATTGAAACTATTCGATTAAACCGCTGGTATATTACTTGTCCAATTCACTTGCTTGTTGGTAAACCACAGAGACTGCATCATCTGTGTTAAAGATTGCCCTTCACAACACCCCCACCCTGTGCGGAGTAACCTGTACGTGATATCAGCTGACTGCACCTTGACACACCCTGTTCAGACCAATCAATCTAGGGCACAAGTCAACGTGTGTCGCATACTGATGATGTCATCGCCCAGATGCAGTACAGCAACAGTAGCCACGTGGTGCCCTTTTTCACGTTCCAGGTGCAAAAGCCAAAACTAAAGTGGTTTCCGAGGCTTGGCCCAGCCCAGCTCCCCTTTTCCCGTCAGAAGTCTTTGGACGAATTTGAAACGTTTTTCTCAAAGCACGCCTGTGGTGTTTGATGCGACTCCAGCACTCCGTGGGCGAGGTTGAGAGACTCACCTGGCTTCGCCTTTGCTTTAATTTGATTTTGATGAGGAGGACAAGGCAGACAAGGGAGACCACTACGAAGAAGGCCAGGAAGATCCCCATGTCAAAGTATTCTGTCGGCTGCTGTTGGGGGACACAAGAAACACACAAAGAGGTGTTAGTTTCCAACACTACAACACAGTATACTTACAGTGGGATAATAATACGATTTCAAATGTGTTTATTTACATAAGAACATAACATAAGAATACATAATGAGGAGAACAGGCCGTTTGGCCCATGTAGGCTCAAGCCTGGACTTGAATACCCCAAGTGTTTCTGCCTCGACTACCTGACCTGGCAAGCTGTTCCAGGCCTTGATAATTCTCTCTGTGAAAAAAAAAAATCATGATATCTTGTGGAATTTTCCTTTAACTAATTTCCACCTGTGTCCTCTTGTTCTTCTAACCGAACCTATCTTAAAAAATCACTGGTAGTTCACTTTGTTAATCCCTTTTTATGAATTTAAAAACCTCAACCAAATCCCCCCCCCTTAGTATACACTTCCTGAGCTTGAATTGGTTAAGTGTCTTAAGTCTTTCCTCGTAACTTTTTCTTTTCATACCAGGCACCAATTTAGTTGCCCTTCTTTGTACTTTTTCTAAAGAATCTGTATCTTTCCTGTAGTGTGGTGCCCAGAATGATGGGCTTCTGGCCCTTCAGTACATTTCGTGGTGAGAACTTGGCTGTGTGAGCTTGGCTGTGTGGTGGCATCGCGGTCTAGGCTGTAGCCTGAGGGAGCACGCTTAGGACGGATGGTTAAGACCAAGACAGCTGAAAGGTGACACTATACCAAAAAATAGATAGAATTTGGCTAGTTGTTTCGTACCGATCACAATAGTGTCTACATTTCCACTCATTTATGGATTCTACTGTGGACCGATGCACACCGAGAGCCACCTTTCACGTGGAGACAACTGTTCTTCATCTCTGTACCAGTCAAGAACGCTCTCAATAACAACGATTAGACGCTAGCCATGCGGCTGCTCTGATCCCTCAATGTCCCAGCTTGCTTTGCAGGGCAATCGATTCTGAAATGAACGAGCTGCGATAATCAGTGACAAACATTAGCATTCGACGCAAATGTTTCCTCGGTAATTTATCTAGTTTCTTCCACGACGAGCCGTGGGATTTCGAACGCGTACAGAAAGTCTAACGAGATGACTTTGCAGTGAGCTCTGCTCATAAGCAATCTCCAGTGTACTGGAAAAACACTTGCCAGTAGCCATGCAACCAGGGAAACAAATAGAGTAAAATGGTGGAGTATACGAAGAAGGAATAAAAAATGTTGATTTAAAAATAATAATAATAATAATAATAATTTAATACCACAAACATGTTGCTGCTTTGTCCTACTGTTTTATTATTGATTTATTTAGGTATTATGTTTGGTTTGTGTCCTGTGTGTCCTGTATCACGACAGAAAAGTATTTACAGGGAATGAATGTAGATATAATGTTCTTATGTACAAAAAAGGAAGAGCAAGCAAACGCACACACATATTCATCCGCACAGACAGACGCACAGATATGCACACAGACACACACACACAAGACAGAGACACAGAGACACATATATACACACACACTCATCCGTACAGACAGACACACAGATACGCACACGCACACACACACACACACACACACACACACACACACACACACACACACTGATCCATACAGACACACAGATACGCACACAGACACACACACAGACAGACACACACAGACACACAGACACACACACATCCGCACAGACAGACACACAGATACACACACAGACACACACTCATCCGCACAGACAGACACACAGATACGCACACACACACACACACACACACACACACACACACACACACACACTCATCCGCACAGACAGACACACAGATACGCACACACACACACACACACACACACACACACACACACACACACACACACACACACACACACTCATCCGCACAGACAGACACACGGATACGCACACAGACACACACAGACACAGACACACTATTCCCAGATGCAGCCTCTGGTTTTCCCTGCCCTCTTACCCTCGGCGGTTTGTGCTGGATCCTGGCGCGGGCGACCTTCTGCTTGTTCACGATGTTCATCAGCCTCATGGCGTCCCCGCCCTTCATGTAGACCACAGGTCTCTTCAGAGGGTCCTCCGCGACCTGGTTCAGCTGAGCGGAACAACACAACGCGTTGAGAAGAGCGTCTCTCCCCCTCTCCTGCGCTCCCCTCTGACCCACATTACACGCTCAGATGTGTGATAATCTGCCCGATCAATAATGCCAGCTAACAAACCAGCTGGCACCGACCGCAGCGGGCCAGGCGAAACGTAAAACCTAAAGACATGGAAATTACTGTCAACTTTTCTAGTGGGGGGGGTGAGGGAAATGGGAAACGAATTGCATGTTCTGAATTTGGACGCAGTCAACCTCTCCCTCGTCCCCGGTCTTTGAGTCTGGTGTTGGAGTCTGTAATTTTAAAAACCCACGGGAAATACCAAAGAAATACATACTTCGCTTTCTTTTTTTATCGTCATGTTTCCAGCCGAAATGTACTCTTGAAATCTATATATTTTTCAACATTTGTCTGAACCGTTAGTTCTCAGCATTGCATTTGTTTGAGCAATACCTGTGCTCGTGCCCAAAATACATTTCTGTCTCGGTTCTGTGTCGCTCAGTAGGTAGAGCATGGCGCTGGCAACGCTTAAGCTTGTGGGTTCGACTCCCATTGGGACCACATATACTGAAAAATGTATGCATTCACTGCTGTAAGTCGCTTTGGATCAAAGCGTCTACTAAATGGCATATGTTATCTTATCTTACATTAGAGCCTTAAAGAGCAGGATCCTCCATAAGAAGGCACAACAATCCCTTCTCACAGACAGTTACTTGCAAGTTCTTTCCTTTTTTGGGGGCGGTTTTTGGCTGAGGAGACGGAGATTTTAAAGATATAAAACTTCATTAACTTTTTTGCAGATTTTCGCCCAAGGATTGTATTCCCCCCCCCCAACCCTTGTTCTTGCTCTCTGGATCGCGCAATGCCCCGAATCGGCCTCTTGGATCACGTCTCCGCAGATGTTCAGAAAGACACACAAAGCGGATCCGAAGGGGCTTCGGCAGGGAAAATTCGAAAGTGGTAACGTGCCCCCTTTCATGTGGTTTTTACAGGAGCTTTTCATCTTTTCAGGACGAGCTTTATGATCGGGTGGGTGGGTGGCGTGGGGGCGGGGGGGCCGCACAAGTCTGGGCCTGGTGATGCTGTACGTGAAACACCCGGAAAAGAGTCTGGCCTGCTCGCGACAAAGAGCCTGTGCTGCTCCTACTGCCACGCAAAGCAGCACCGCCGTCAGATCGACTGTCTCCACACGTGGAGCTTTTGCGCATCGGCACGACATCGCCCGCTCGACATCGCCCGCTCGACATCGCCCGCTCATCGACCAGGAGCTTTATTAAGCTGTCAGGGACGTTTAGAGGTCCATTTTTAGTCTTGTTATTCATTCCTGGAGCAGAACCACAGACAAAATGCAGTCTAGGATTGGGCCCCGCTCTACCCACAAGCCTCGGAGCCCCAAATCTGCGAAACAGAAGATGTTGTTTTAGGACCACTGTTTGTCTAAAATATCGCACGCATGCTGGCGGAGGAACGTGCTCCCTTTCGAATTCCGTTTCATGGACAGATTTAGTACCGAAGATACAGATTTTTTGCTCGACCATAGCTATGCGCTTGTTGGACTCGATAAAGCAAACACGCTATCCGATTTTAACAAAACAGTCCCGGTTCAAAGAGTGTGGACACTTGGCAGGCGTTTTTGTTTTAGGGCATGAGAATGCCGGAATCTGCAGTTGCCGAAAATAAGACCGATCAAATAAGCCAGAGAAAAAAACACACGCACTGACCTGATCAATGGCGTCTGGGTTTTCAGACACATCGAAGATGACGGCGGTTGCTCCCCTCTGAACTGCTCTCTTTGCCTGGAAGAAAAAAAGAGGAGAGTTTAGGCACACAGGAAACTTCAATTAGCAGGGAAATTGTTTTCCCACTCAAATCAGAACAGAAAGGCTAAAAATACTCAGATCAGGGAAAAACTTTTTTTTTTTTTTTGCTGAAAATGCATATCTCTTCAAACATTAAATATGGATTAATCTTCAATCAGACTCTTTGCCAAGCATAGCAACTTCCATAAAGGTAAATAAGGTGGCTCATAAACACTTGCATTTAATATCATTTAGGAAAGCATTCAGTCAATTCAAACTGTTACATCTTTATCCTAAAAGTCATCTTGTTGTAAAACCAGTACGGAAGTCAATTTGTAAACGAGCAGCAGGACGTTCTAAAAACGCTTGTACTTTTGAGAACTTTCACAGATTCTGAGCAACAGTGGTTGTGTAATCATTGGTGTAGAACGGAACACTTGTGCACTTCAGTCCCTTTCCACTAGAGGGCCTTCTCTCATCACAGATTCAAATTCAGAGTGAGCAACAGCCTGATTCATTCACCCAGAGGAACTTTGCAGCTTTAATATAGTCACTGGTAAGTGGTAAACAACCATATAAAAACATCAGTTTGAGGAAAGCCCCAACTATGTGGCAGTACTTTCCTAAAGATCTGTTAACATCACTCGACACTCGGAAAAAAGGGCATTCTGGTCAACAGCACATGCAGTGTACTTTACTTTACGTTTAATGACACATTGCAAAACTATTAAAAATGAATTTTATGCAATGGTTGAACCATAAACCCATTACATCAAGACCAGGACCATGCGTGAATTATTTTATTGTACTCATTGTCAAATTATCATTTAAAAACACGCCACCATCTGTTATGGGTCATTTCCTCGATAATAACAACGATGCTGATGTGAATGTAAATCTGTAAGGGAAAAAATAAATGAATAAAAATCTGTCTGAAGTGCGAATCCTTTATCTTTGCCTAAAACACTGCAGGGATCCAGGTAAAGTCTAAAGAGAGTGCTAGAATAGTCTCTTGGTTTTCACTTTAAGCCACGGATAGAAGAAAATGCTAGAATCAGCAGAACAAAATATATCTACAAATGTAATCCAAATGAGTTTTAGCAAGTGTTTGATATCTTTGTGCAGCACATCACAGCACAGTTTTGAAAGTACAGAAAACCCCACTAAGCTTCCCCCAATATGAGTCGGTCATATATTGCTTTTTTCCCCCCGAAGTAGACGAGAGTGGTCTGGATCAGGTACTGGAAGGACTGAGTTTTTTTGTTTTTAATAAAAATGAACTGTGAGATCAAAAGGGACAACGCAATGCTCTCTGTAACACTGTTTCAGCGTTGACGAAAAGGCCCAATCACAGCCTGTGATGACCACAAGGTAATGAAGGACGCTAGTTCTACGAGTGCTCTTTAATCTGGACCGCGATACCCAAGGTTCATAGTTCTGCAGTCATGTACGCTGGTGCACTGATAGCGCCACTGAAAAAACCCAGCATGCCTCTTTCTTGGCTTTTTTCTATCCCCCCTGTTAGTAGAATAATTATATTCTATAAATAATAGTGGGTTAAGGGCCTTTTAACACCAGCTAATGATTGCGAGCGAGACACTCATTATTATACACAAGCTTTTTTTGTCCAACAACCAAGTGTTTAGATACATGGTAACCTCACAGGAAATTACTTTGAGTTTGGATTGCATAGAAGACTACAGCTTTAGGCTGTACTTAACTTTAATATAGAATGAGCATATACCATACATATGGGTGTGGCTGGAGAGAGCGCGGAGCCTGCACTTAAACGACCTGAAGCCGCTTCTGTGACGAGGCACTCGCACAAGTCCCTCGCAAACAGGTTGAGAAACGGAGAGGGGAGGTAGGTGGGCTCCATAATAGCTCTGCCAGGGATAGACAGAGAGAAAAAAGGAGAGAAAACAAATAGTTTTTGCCATGTTTGATCCCGACTCCCACCATCTATCTGCCTGCTGGCGGTCTTCCATCCACTCCCACCTCAATATTGGCGAAAGGAAGCCTGTGGTCTCAAAACACGGCACAGAGGCCAAGATTTGTGTTATTACAGGGTTCACGGAGGAAGCAATTTGTGCGTAGGAACCCTTTTTTTTTCCTCCCGCGACTGTACGGACAGGTTTAAAGGAGTTGCAGTTAACCCAAATGGAACTATTCGCCTCCGCGAAAGGTGGTACGACGGCAGAGCTCGCGAGGACCGACGCGTTGGCTCCGGGGCTGCGCGTCACTCACGGCACAATGGGCTGCAGTGTCGGGACGTATATCGAATCAATCATTTCCATTGGTCACGTTTCATTACGGAGCCGCGGAAAATGTCCATTCATGAGAAAAAGCCCATTCGGGGACGCCGCGGCGCGACACTTCTGAGTACTGTTTACTATGTGACGCATAGCGAAACAATGTGGCGAAAAATTACATGGACTTTTGAGCCAAATGTGGTAATCGTACTTTTTCGTTGGAGACCTAATTTTTCTTTTTTTCCATTTCCCGTATAACCAAATACATTTCAGGCCATTATAACCCGACCTCCCCCAAATTTTAATTGAAATAAATTGCTAGCCTTGGTTAGGCTACTGCAGGGTCTCTAATCAGCTGTTCAACATTGGCATGCTGTGTCTAAGCGCCCAGTCAATCTGGCGTGGCAAGAAGAAATCTCTCAAATGAATCCGGACCCCTTGAACTCCAGAGGAGATATTCCAGGACTCTGACATGCAATGAATAATTTGATTTAAAATAAAAATGAATAATTTGATTTAAAATAAAAATGTATAAACACATTTCCACACATTTTGTACACACACACACATCACATACACACATAAACACACACACACATATCACATATACACACACACACCTAATTGTATGAGAAAAACACACTCGTGTGAGGACTGAGGCAGATTGAGTGACCCAATTCAAGACAGGTGGTCAAAATCGATCCTTTAAGGATCTCTAATTTACTGTTCCTCATTGCTGCCTCATTGTCATCCATATTTATGGAAATCAAACACTATTTTGGTACTATGTTCAGCTTATATTTTTATATTTTACCCCAGCTGAAAATACAATATCTTTGATTTTCTTGCATATGTTCTAGTCTGTCAAGATTTCCTGTGCATGTCTGTGTGGTGTCTCATTAATGAAAGCATTCAGATGCATTCTGTGCCAAGTAGGCCTATCAGTTGAATCCTGCAAGATTTTGTTGTTTGATATTTAACATTGCTGTTAGGAAACAAATAAACAATTGTAATTCTAATATTAAAACGGATACATAATAAGTAAAAAATAAATCGTTTCCGAGAATAGGCATAACAAATGAAAGAAGGGTCATATTTCTAACTCACAAGTGACGATTTAGGGAGCTCTTTTTTTTTCTAATCCAGAAATTATATATTTTTATTTACTTTGGGGTATTCATAGAAATCCTTGAAATCCAGTCACAACAGCACTGTAACCTTGAATTAAATTGCACTTGTATTTAAGCCTTTGACCCCAATTCTGGAGATGCACCAAAAGTGTGTGGATGAGAAAAACCTCATAAAATACCTTTCGACTGCTAGCTTCAAGCTAATCATTGAATTTATGCGACACAAGCAATATTGCAAACAACGTAAGCTTTACCGTGACGTAATAATCAGAACCAAATGAGACACGGTTCCTGTCTCTTATGAAAATCAAATTCCGGATTGACACATGGCGACTTAATCCCAGATGCCACACAAATGCTCTCGAGGAATGAATGCATTGAAAATGGCCTGTTTATTTGCGAGGGTGGGCCTACTTTTTGTACTTAGGTCATACTTAAAATCGCCAAAAACAATAGTGCAGCAGACAGGTTAACGGAACGAAAATAAGTCATTTGCTCAATCCGTCTCCAAAGAGCAAAAACCCATTAAAAATATGAAAAGTATAAATCATTTCAATAGACGCTATCTTTGTCTGAGGCGCACATTTCTGCCGCGCTAAGGGCCGCGTAGGGAGCTGAGCGGTCTAATCAGTTACCTCGCCTTTATTGTCTTTGTTGTCAATATGATATACCTTAAAATGTTGTCGTTGTTTAATATGCTGAATATAGCCTCGTGATCAAAAAATGTCCCCCAATGTTGACTCCATGAGAACTTGCCCCAAAAAGAAGTGGCGAGAACTGACCCCCTCTCCTCTCACTCTTCTCGCCACACTATGCGAGGCTCGCAGCCCATTTAGCTCTGTCTGAGTCTGCCCCTTTGATGTTTGCAATCCCAGTTAATAATTAATAGCTCTTGGTAAAACAGCTTTCAAAAAGAAAGAAAGAATCCGCATTTGGACAGGCGCTGCAATGCAGGGACTTGCCTGACAACAGCAAAAATGTACCTACAGGCTAGCTGTAGGCTGCAAATCACGACAACCCCCCACTCTTTAAAAACCGACCTACCCCCAACGCAAAAGCAGTGAAGCACAACATATCTTGCTCGTGTTAGATTCAGACTTTGTCAATTTGTGACAGCAACGTTTTTTTGTTTGTTTAGTTTAGTTGTTTTTTTTACCGAGAAAGGGGGCTAGGATCTGGTGTTATCATCCGTTCACTGTCCCTGCAGTCAGAGACAGAGACAGAGTGCGGTTTTCCATTGAGATCCACTACATCTCTATTTTTGTCAGTGCGTTGCTTCAAAGCACTGGCAAAACATTGTTGATATCAAACATCACCAACCTCCAAGAAAGGGGGGAGTTAGCAGTTCAAAAGTGGCCATACCCTCCTATGAAAATGGCCCTACAAGGTTTCTGAGTAGCACTCATATTCCACTTCAGAGACAGAGAGCAGTTAATGCATTGCATACAATCAAGACTTCTGCCACTTTTGCCCCTAATAATTATAATAATAATTATAATAACATAAATATTAATAATAATAAATAAGCCTGCCTGCCTGCCACTTAGTAAGGCTAGGTCTTTCCAACAGTGCCTTTTCAGGGCAAACAAAGCGCTGTCTTTCCTAAAGTTCCATTTGAGCAGAATGAGAGAAAGAACGATGGTTCTGAGAGCCAATCGTCAACAAGCAGGTGTGAAGAACAAAAAGAAATGCTGCTATGGCTCTCAAACCAGCTCGTAATTCATTCCACAACTCCACAGACCTAAGGGGCTAATAAAAACACGTTTTAGACAGCTTATTTCCACCAAAAGGATCGGACTCTCATCAAAACACACAGATGCAATTTCAAGTAAAGCATACTTGAAAATTGTCAGCCAGTAGCTAAAGTTAGCATTTATACGTCCAAATATGTATATACGAAACAAACAGAATGGACATACACTTCACAGGAGCCGACACAAACAATCTGTGACTGAAGCCACTTTGAGGTCCACTGCACATGTGCGTTACAGAGAGCTGGAAGTAATTCCTCTCCTTATGATTCCTTTTGGTGGACATTAGTAGAACCTATACTTTATTACAGCAAGATCAATGTGAAACATAACAGATCTTTAAATGGTTGGCTGAAGTTGTGGTACTAGTCAACATACATAAACCAGAGTGGGCGAGAGTTGCTACTGAGCCTCACAAGATGGTGACCTGTGGCATCAGCATCAGACGGTAAAACATTGGTCCAGTAACTGGAGATCAGCAGCCACCCAATATACCATCCTTGGCTTTCGAATAAACTCGGCTGTGCAATGTAAAAGAAAAAAAAAAAAAAAAAAAAAAAAAACATGGATTTCCACATACAGGATCACTGTAATTCTAAACATCTATGTAAGAATTACTAAACCATTCTCCATGGTGACTAAGTATATTCTACAGCACAGAATACAATACAAAATATAAAACTTAAAGGACAGATTAACAAAAACAAGCCAAACACTCCCTAAATAAAGACTTAAGATCGATATCTAATAAGAAAAAAATTCCTACAAGTTATGAAGTAATACAGCCCAAAACTCCCAAAGACTAAATTTGCAGCCGTGAATGGGGCCCTGCCGGGAAAATGCCACCAGCACAAACTGTGGCGGTGCAGGGCGGTGTAATGTATTCCGGGTGACATTCAGGACAGATTGCTCTGAGGACACGTGGTTCTTTAGGAGGACAGCTGTAGCGCCGCCCGACTGACAGGGCTACCTCGGAGAAATGAAAGGTAGATCCTGGCTTTTCCACTGGCTGCTCACTGGCTTTCCTGGATCAGAGCCCTGGAGCCAAACGATTGAGCACCCTGCTTTTCACACCTCCACCCTCCACTACACACTACACGCAAACACACTAACAAACTATATAAACACACACACACACACTTTACATGACGTACTCGGTGACCTCTGCAGAAGAAGCCCCACGTCATCTTCCCAAATCCCATCAACATTACAAATGTGCTAATGTCACTGAGCTTTTTATTAAAAAAATGTAAAAGCCTGTCTCACTCTCACTGTGTGTGTGTGTGTGTGTGTGTGTGTGTGCGTGTGTGCTTTTTAATCTGAGCGCAGTGTTACACCTGCACAGGCAAGGGGGGGGGGGCTGATTCTGGCTAGGCTGAGCTTCTGTTCTCCACATTCTTTTCACACCATTATAAATCGGATAGTCCACCCCCTCCACTTTTCCCTCAAAGAGGACTGCTATTAAAACCCAACTCTCTCTCTCGCACTCCCTCTCTTTCTGCACTGGTATAATTAAGGCAATTAAGTCTTCAGAAGGTTCTCCACTACTATTATACAGTAATTTTATGTTGCCTCCTGGCTTTTCAGTTTATTAAAAGATAAAGGCATACTTCTCTCCCTTAGTGTTTGCTTATCTGTGGTAGGTTTTTTTTTTCTCCAGCTCTTTTTTTCCTTTCAAGAGAGAGTGCCAACGCATTATTTAGATTCCCTGAATAAAAATAATCAAAAGATTTCCATCAAAACATTAACCGTTTACTCGCCACGAGAAATTATTTCGTATGCATGCGCTCTCCCCCTTGGCCTTCTCCACCCCGCCCGAGATATTTGCATCAAAACAACACGTTACTCGACACATTGGCGGCGTATGGGATTTCAGTGGAAAATACCAGTCTCCCGGAGGGAGGAATAACACAGCGGTATTGGGGTCATATAGTGTTTCGAACACGGCGACGGCGGAGCGTGGAATGCGACCGAACTGGATTTGCGCGCACAGAGCGGGAGCTTCTGTACCCAGCCACGACTTTGATCCGACGGCTAGCCCACTTTCCCCCATTAAAAAGAAGAAGAGAAAAATAACACCACAAGGCCTCAGATGGTGCGCGAGAGACGTTTCCCCGTCGAAGCAGTGACAGGGTTTGTTTAGGCTACACCATTAGCACCTATTTAGATGACACACTTATCCGTTGTTTATACTGAACACTTAAAAGAATTACAGTGCTTGAGGCTGTATAAATCCAGCCCATCAGAACTTAAAAGCGAACTCCCCCCATTATGGGGTCTCTCCTCATAACGTAAATATTTATAATGCTGTGACCAAATGTTCTTTAATATAAATAGGTTTATGGAATTTTTTAAAAAGGTTCAACGCTCGAGACGCAATTAAAACAACCCCGAATCAACTATACGCCTTCACGTGGGTGCGGTCCTGTTTGTTAACATACACTCCAGGTATACAGTGTCTTGACCCAGGCCTCTCCCTCTCAGCTCACTTTATGATGCGATACTCATTATTATGTTGCACCGTGCACTGAAAAAAATGGCTGTTCATTCACGCGCGCTTTCCATGCATAAATAATTCAGCAAATTACATACATAAACAGTGCGGAAAATTAATGTCTTTGCTTTCTATGAGAAACCTGGAGAAAAAAAACGGGGGAAAGGAATGGGAAATGAATTCAAAAACGTTGATCATTTCTACTGTCCTAGTGCCTTATTGTAATGAAATGCATTTCCCCCGACTGCATCAGAATGCACAGCGCTCCCAACAGTGCAAATGTATTCACGCGGGCTGGTGGAGGTGTCAATTTCAGCAGCTTGCTACGTGTGCCCCACTTAGCATCCTGCAATGACTCAAACTGCAGTTGAATACCATGCAGGGGGTGTGACATTATATTTCCTGTTTCATCCGTTTTATCGTTTATAGGGGAACTACACCAATGGTAATGACCTGTGGCTTAATTGCAGATGATCGACTGGCGTTCACTAGAAGTCAAGTCTGGCTAGCGAACGCCATCTTTCAGTAATGATAAAACACCAGTTGGGGATGTGTGTGCGGAATAATGTAGAGGAGGAGTAATATGATACTTATTTCTCTCTTCAGTTTCAATGTTTATTTATTTTTCAAGCCGTACTCCGCATCCATCCATAAATAGAGCATATGCATTCAAATGCAATTACCAAGTGTCACTTTGTCACACACAGACAGCTGGCACGTGGGGGTAGGGTGAAATCCAGGAACTATCTGTTTGTTTTTGAAAGCGTTCCTTAATTGAGAGATGAAAATGGAGTCGCCAGCCGGAATTGATTATTTTAATTCTGCGGCACCAACCTACCCCAACAGTAAACAATGTGGCGCGCTACGAACTGCGTTTAGTAATTTGGTATTACTGCGCCAGGAAATCTCAAGGAATCGGGATTACGTCACGTAATCCAGAAATCTCTCCTCCGAGTGAAATAGAGTCCCTCATTAGTGTTTCCCCTTCCTCTCCCGATTTGAGAACAGCGCAGTCCAGGGGGAGGCTCAAAATATCAGTCTCCTTGGATGAGAATTTGAATGAAGATCGAGTCACTCCGAGGAATGTGGCTCTTTGCGTCGTGAGCGACGCAGTTCTGGAATAAAAACATGGCTCACTTATTGTGCTGTACCTTACTGTATGCGTTCAGTGTGGCCAACGGTGGCTGTTACAGTTTGAGCCGAGGAACAAGTTTACCCAATGATGCAAGAGCATGCAGAGAGATTGGACTTTGTATGCCCTTGGGTTTAAGGACTTTCTTTAAAAATAAGTAATCACCTTCACGGTTTAATACTGCTCCAGTGGCTGTTAAGGACCGGGCGGATACGTTTTACTGGAGCCAAGGGGTTATTATTTTACAATTTAATAGTCTTTTTATAGATGTGAGAAATATTTATTAGCCACACGAAGCACCCCAGTTTTTTTTTTCAGGACAAAAATCAGTTCGTAAAATATCTCTATTGTCTAGGTCAGGCCGTTCTCATCGGTGAGAATACGGATGGAAAACCGACGTGAATGGAATGAATCATGAAAGAAATCATGAGTTCTACATCATTTCTTCCCCCTCATTTTATTGCCTCAAAAACAGCAGATTGGAAAGACGAGACGCATCTGAAGGACTGAATGCTAATCATCAAAGCTTCGTTTGGCTGTCTAAAATTGAAAATCGAATGCAAATTGGTCGCTGGCTCTTTAAAAAGCTCTAAAAGGCAAAAGCTATGACCTACTTTGAAGGAGATTCTCCCTAATCTGTGTATCTCAGCAGAACGGAGCACTATTTCTGTGGGGCAGCCATGTCGCTTAACTGCCCTTGCTGGGCAATCATACTCTTATGACAGACAGGATAACTCCTTCAGACAGGTATAAATCGTCGTACCTAATCATTTAGATTATTAAAGTCTTCATTTGTACATGAAAACATCAACAACAACATAAAGGTAAACATGTACGGATGAAAAAAAACAACCCCCACACACAATCAAGTTGTTTTACGTAGTGGCGTGTCTCACCACATTGCACACAGGGGCCAACATGGCCTTATTTTTTTTGGTTTCGTTTTTAAACAAGCCTTGACATTTACCAAAGTTATTTATAATTTCATTCACCCCCTTGGCTCAGCTCTCGAGCAGAGTGCTACAAATGAGGTGCCAATCATGTTGGTGGCCTTGTGAAATAGTGCAGAATTAATGTCCGATAATTTCAGACCAGGCTTCAGGAGTTTCGACCCCAGAGGTCTGCTTCGCGTTCTGAAGCTCGAGTTTTCAGGCCGCCACAGTCTCAACAGAGAGAAAAAAAATCCACGAATCCACAAGCTCACGACCAGAGTCCTTATCTATTAGGAATAAGAACCCTAGAACACCTAGCGTCTAAAAGCAGCACACGTTCCTAGCCACCGGAAAGCCCCCAGTCTCACCTTCTCTGGAGAGAGAGAGTGGTACACGTTTCTCCCATCAGCTCTCACCGGAGGATATGTCGGCTTTTAAGAAAAGAAATAAAGTAAAAGTGTAAAAGGAACTGTCCTCCGGGGGGGCGATGCGCAGTGTCCATTATGCTGCGGCCAGTCGGCCTTGTCGTGGGCTTTCAGAAGTGTGAAAATGTTGTGTTTGACGGCCTAATGGGAGGGGGCCTGCTCAAATCTTGCAGGAGAGACATGCGTTCTCTATTCCTCTATTCTTGTCCTCCCTTTTTCATTGGGGGGGGGGTGTCCAAAACAATGACGTCATTGTCTATGTTTTTGTAGATGCCGTCTCAAAACTGAACCTCAGGCCTGGCCTGACATTGACGTTGCCGTTGCCGTCTCCATGCCAACGAAGCACGCCGCAGCCGGGGCCCTAGGTGATCCTGGGTCGCCGTTTGAAGGCGACGAGGCGGAGGCCCTCTCCGCAGGGTCCGCGATTCTGCGGCAGAACGCTCGTCCCTTCCGACGTCACCGACGGTCGTCATGACCTCTTGAACAAACGCGAATTGTGCGAGTGAGGCAAACAATTTAAGAGTAATCCCTTTTGTTTCCCCATAAAGGGATTACTTTTGCCTGGGAGGGGGGGGATAAATAAATAAACGTTGGTGTTAAAATCAGCTATCAACACTGGCCCCCGCTTCATCTCCGTCCAGATCTGGGCCGCAGCACCTAATCCCAACACATTATATGAAGGATTATACGCGAATATGAAGGAAGCGTTTACTCCGGCTCAATAAGATGGCGAAATGGTTGTGTTGCGGCATTGTTCGGCTGAAATTCACGCGTGTCAGAGTGACGCATTTAAGGGCACAAACGTGGCTGTTGAAGGGTTCCAAAGGTTCTCCGGGGAAAGGGGGGCGTTTTCCGCCGTCCGCCGTCTTACTATTCCTTAACCGTGTCCTCACAGGACGTTCTGCCACATGGCAAGCAAGAAAAATACACAACAGGCACGCTAAATCGTGACGCACTTACTATTTATGACTCAAAATGAGGAAATAGTGCATTATTGTCAGATTAGATCTCAACCACAGACTTGTTTTTGGAAAGGCCACATTGATTTGCATAGATAAGATTGCCCATCAAGATCTCCCAACACATCCATAGGTTTTTAGTGACTGATTCTCACAATGACCTGAAACCCAGGATCATATACAAACTGTATTGAAATTACGATTGGTTTTTCGCATTCAAGACAAAACCACTGCAGGCTTTGCTTGCACATTAAGTTCTTGGGAATAGCATTATAGTTAAAATAATAATAATGTTGTTTATCATTATACCTTGTCATGTCATCATTGCTTAAATGCCAATCAAAATCATAACCATTAAAAACTCAAAATCATAACCATTCATAACCATCTTATGGTCTTATCCTCTCGGATATCCCAGCCTTTGAGCTAGCAAGATTTCCCTGAAGATATCTGAAAAGCATGTTAATATGGACATCGAGATTTCATGTAACAGTTTTTGAAGTAGGCAAGTTTGTAAAAAGATCTTTTTTAAAATGACTCACTGATCACTGTTTTAGAAGACAGATGCACCTTATTAATATCGAGCACAAGAAGCATAAAAAAGAAAGGCACTCCAGGGTTCTTTACATCTGCTCGCTGTTCCGGCCTACGGTGGCAAGAGAAAGTCTCAACACATGGCTAACTGCAGGAGGACCTCTGAGCAGATCCCGAGTCTGGCAAGCTTTCTCAGGGCTCTCCCAACCCGTTCTTTCTGTCCCTGTCCCCCTCTCTCCCTCTCCCCCTTCCTCTCTACTTCACTCATTCACTCTTTGCCTCTTCCCTCCCTCCACTTTCTAGTTTGTTTTTCCCTTCCCTCCCTACCTCCCTCTCTCTCTCTCTCTCTCTATCTCTGCCCCAGTGCACAATGCGGTGTGGCTATTCAGCCTCCGTTGCGTAACACAAAAATCATACAATTGAGTTGCACCATGAATGTGCGCAGGGGGGCACCTACAAAAAGGCTGCCAGTGCCACTTGGCAAGCTGGGGCGAAAGCAGGCCCGCGAAGACCGAGCTCAAACTCCTCTCGATGTAATAAAAATTACCGCTTGGAATTACGCAGACGTCAGCCGCGGGGCTGAATCTAACACCGGGCACTTAAACGAGCAGCAAATAAAGCAAACCGGACATCGGCGTGCTGGCGCAATCAATGTTTTATGGGGCAAATGCTTGCCGGTCAACAGCGAAAAACGAGCGGAGATCATTAACGCCGGTGTTTATGGGTAATTTACAACCGTGAATGACGATCGCTCGGAATATGAAAGAAGCGTGCGCCGCAGTCGAGATAAAGAGGGGCGAAAGCATCGTCTGTGGGATTTTTCGACGGAAACGCACGTGCGTCACGGCGACGCGAGTGTGACTGTCTCTTCGGCATGTCCGCACGGAGTCCTCGAGGAAGCCCCGCTGCGCAGAGACCGTGAAAGAACAAGGGCCCCGAAATCTCATCGCAGCTACTTGAAAACAATGGAGACGTTTCGCGTTTTAACGGTCTGCCTCCACTGAGTGTCGGCCTCTCGCGCCCGCGCTGAGGGTGAGGGTAGCTGGGCTTCCTGCTGATTGTTCACGCACCTGCATCCTGGTCACACTACATCGACGCCGCCGGCCCTTTTTGCACGCTTGGCGCTGGCGTTTGCGCTTGAACCTATGAGCTGGAAGGACGTGTTTTCTGAGAAATTCTCTCACACACATGCACAAATGTGTATGCACATGCACACACACACACACACACACAAATGTGTATGTGCACGCATACACGCATGCAAGCACGCACTCACACTTACGATCTTGCGTGATGCAGCAATCAAGCATTTTCTGCCTGGTAAAAGGAAAGTAGCCACCCGCGTTGTTGCCACTTCCTGACCCCTCAGCTGCCGTCCCACAATCCAACAGCAGCTAATCCGACAGGTCAAAGCCCATCAGCTGATCATCAATTAGGCGCCGTGGAGACCCAAGAATGGACAACTGCTAATTAAATTTCCTCTTGTTTTCCTTTTCGGTTAATTTTGTTTGTCTTAGCTGCGCACTTTTCCAGTCTTTGTAATCCACAGAGGAAGAAGAAAACAACCCTTCCTGTTGTTCCATGTGTTTCCCCCCCCCCTCCCCGCCACCCTCCCCTTGGAAATAACACCAGGGATATTTACACCCTCAACGCTTACCCGGGGATTGCATCACTGCCAATGAAGTAATGTACCAAAAACATTTGAAATCATCAGTGCGAAATTGAGAACGAGTATGTCACGGATGTTACCGAGATAGACTTCTCAATAACGGCATTTCTATTACGGAAGGGTACTTGGTTTACCGTGACTCACGCAGGCACACACCGCAAGCTTAAGCAATCAATAACAGAAATGTTAAGATCTGGATGCATGAAAGGCGCACTGCTTTGTATCTGTATTTTCAAACGACGCACACAAGGGCCCAGGGAGCCCTCTATCTCCACAGTCTCTGCTGGAGAGTTTATGATTAACAAGCAGCCCGGGCGTCTGTTAATGTGCAACCCCCTCCTGCTTGGTCAACATCCATTTAGGCCAGGATTGCCATTTGATGTTCAGCTTACAAATTCAACAGGAGGGAGTTTTATGCCGCAACTTCAGAGGCAGATTTGGGCGAGAGGAAATGAGAGAAAACAGGAAGCAGGACCGAGATGTCTTTCACCACACCGGCCGATGGCTTTGAAGAGTTTTAAATAGTCACTGACGTGTATGGCGCAGATTCTGATAAGATGAAAGCATTGCTAATACGTAATGTAATGTCAGCGCTGGAAGTGGTCAATCTCTTTCCTCGCCCGTTCGGGAGCGCCGCCGAACGCTGCGAATTACGCATTTGGAAGGAGAGGCTCTTAATATTTTACTGTTGGTGAAAAACAGATCCACAGAAACATGTGCTATCCTTTGAAGGCAAGGATATTCCAGCAAGTGTTTTGTAGGGTAGGAGGTGTAACATTTCAACACACGTACAGCGCACGGTGCAAAGTGCACACGGTGCCTTGGGGTATTCATGCTTTTCGCTCCGTCATTATATAGTCTTAGAAATGTCTAGCATAAGCCTGTATGTAAAATCCCAGAAATTATTTGAGGCGCATAATGCTTAGCGCAGTAACAATGTGCATTCCTGCAAAGATTTGCAGGCAAGCCAGCGTCTCTCTAATGAGAGTGAATTACTGGTTTTCAAACATACCCGTGGCCACCTATAGGCCCAATTCCGTTTCCATATGCATCCAGCTGCATTCAAATTGCAGGTAAAAAGTGATATATTCCACTTGGCAGTAAAAGTTGCGTACTTTAATGCAATTTAGAATTTTTAAAGGCGGGTGGGGAGGGGGCGAGATGCAAACGGTTGGGGCATCCGTAATTCAGCAGACGATTTCAATGGCCCTAATTAAAGGACCGCGCATTCTACCTTCTTATTTTTCTAATCTCTCTTTCCCTTGAAGCTGCCTTAGGGACCATGTCTCTGCTTGCATGAAAGAGGCTTCGTCTCCCTGTGTAATGGTATCCTCTCTCGGAAAGGAGTGTTTCTCTCTGGGCAAACAGTGCAGCAGGTCAGGACTCGGCCTTCTCAACTTCAGAGTCCCCTTTCCACGGGAGGGGTTAACCCTTTAAAGGACTGTTCGTTCCCCACGAGAGGGGGGCACACGGAAAAACGGTTCAAATGGTTCACTGCTTTGATTTGAGGACATTTGGGGAACCGTGACTGAAGGATGATTCGGTGGCTGACGGGAACTGCCCACCTCGGTCCACCTCATTTTAGATGGACTTCCATTCTAGTGAAAACTGCTAAAAGGAGGGCGCCAGAGAGATAGCCAGTCATTTCCCCAGCATCGGAGTGTACTGGAGTGACGTCAGTCGGATATGAGGCCCTTCCTGCTGGAATGTCTTCATCTTTGGGGAGGTGGGTTTCCAAGAAACAAATGTTAGTCATGATACCAGAATGCTACGATGTGTAGGATACCATGTTTGCTAGCCTGATAATGATAAATATCCCCCCTCCCAATATGTTGTACAGTTCAGTTTAAAACACAGTATAGTTTACCGTTTTCAGATCTAAATTGTTATGCGGATTAACCATTGATAACTGCTAAATGAGGAAGTCTGCTGAAAGTTATCAAATGTTGAGAAGAAAAACTGCTCGTCTTCCTCACTGTTCGTTTGTATTCATTCCCTTAGAATGTACTCGGCACCAAGATTTAAAACTAATCATATGGCGGTAATGTCGAGTTAGGCCTATATTTTAGCTCACATGACAATTACTGTCATCCTTGAAACATAGGAGTTCCACCAACCAGGTAACTGCCAAAATAAAGGAAACACCAACAGTGACTTAGTACAGTGTCTTAATAGAGCCTTGGGCCACCACGAGCCGCCAGAACAGCTTCACTGTGCCTTGGCGTAGATTCTACAAGTGTCTGGAACTCATTTGTGGGGATGCAACACCATTCTTCTATGAGAAATTCCATCATCTGGTGTTTTGTTGATGGTGGAAAACGCCATCTCAGGCACTGCTCCAGAATCTCCCATAAGTGTTCAATTGGGTAGAGATCTGGTGACTGAGATGGCCATGGTATATCATTTTCATGCTCATCAAACCGTTCAGTGATCACTCGTGCCCTGTGGATGGGGGCATTGTCTTCCTGGAAGAGAGCACTCCCATCAGAATAGAAACGCTTCACCATAGATGAAGGTGATCACTCATGATCATGGCTTTGTATTTATCTGCATTTCTTTCGCCCTCTAAGGGTTTGAGCAGACGTAAACCATCCCAGGAAAATGCACCCCACACCACAACAGAGCCGCCAGTATCCTAACCCTAAATGCATGATTCAGTGTACACCTGGGCCGTTTTAATAGTTTTAATCTCAGGCTAGGCTTGCAAGCTTCCTGAACACTGGACCCAAATTAAAAATGGAATGAAACCAAACCCACACAAAGCCAAGATCCGTTTGGCTTGAATCTGGCTATAGACCCATGCTGTCTAGCTAACACCATAACCTCAGTTCCACCTCGTGATATCACTGTCAATTTTGTCTTCGTGAATGTCCATCCTTAATCCATACGAGACTGAGAAAACCACCTTTCACCACCAGAAAACGAATGGTTTTTAATAAACGTAAAAAAAATATATATATACATTTTTTTTTTTTTTGACTTTAAACATGAATTATTTATTTTTTTATTTTTTCGATTTTACCCCATTTTTCTCCCAATTTGGTGAACAATTACCCGCCGTGCTTAGTTCAATCCCCTTCCCTCATAGTTCACTGCCGTAGTCCTGTGACCGGCAGTGACAAGGGCGAAGCGCTGCCTCCTCCGAGACATCGAACCCCGGTTGCCGTGGCCAGCGTCGGACGTTGAAACCACTAGGCCACGCGGGAGGCCCAACAAACTAATGGTTTTTAATAAACTTTTTTCTTTCATTTTTCTTCTTCAAATTTGGCTTTAAACATGAATGGATTTTTAAGGATCGATAAACTCTTCACTGCTGACTCCCATTGTATCCACCATAAGAATCCCTTTGTTTTAAGCCCCCTGTAATTTGGCTCCCCGGCGGTGGAGGGGAACAATATATGAAAGGAAACGAGATCTCCTGATTAAAGTGGCATGAGTACATTTTTAATTAAAGGCAAACCAAAAATAACAAGCAGTGTGAATATCAGAGGTGCAGATCAAAAACATTGTTCAACGGAGTCAAGTGGGAAAACAAGTTGAACTAGGAACCGCTGCTTTGCCTTCCAATTAAGGAGAGGAAATATAATTACGCCATACCTTTGCGTGCGCCCACTGAAATGCGGCCTACTTCTCGTATGAGTCATCCGTAACTAAACCAAATCTTATAGCGAAAGAGGACATCCGAGTTCATCAAGTGAGGTAAATGTGCCTCGCTCATTACCAGAGCCCGCGTCACGCTAGCTCCGCTTTCACAATGCGGTGCCTTTTCCGTGTTTGCTTTTGCGATACGCCCAAGGCACACCCACGTATGAACACAAAAGGCCGTTTCAATGATGTGCACAGCTTTCAAGGGAGCTGTTTACACCGCGGAGCAAGCGCACCTTGCCGATTTACTGCAGCAAATTTACTAAAAACAAGAAGTACCTCAGGCAAAAAATTGCCTAAGTGTGTTCAGTGTTGCTAAGCAATAATTACCGCCACATGACAAGGAGCCACAAAAAAACATATTCAGGTGGGGCCTAGTTAGCACTCGACTTCTTCAATATCGTGCTACCGTGAATGTGGGTTGATTCCAATCAGAGGTGAGGAAGGGGGGAGCTTAAAACGAGCGTTTTATGGATGCATGTTATCCTGTAATGCATTAGCTCACGTGTCCTGTTGCCCTGAAGTTTAGAATATGAACCCCGGTTTGAATCTTCACCTCCTAACAACTCAGTCCCACACACCGCACAGCTGGGGCTGGCATGCGTAGTGCATGGAGTACTGTACTGTTGTCAGGGACAACGCAAAATGTATTTTTACACGAATGTCACCATTTCATGCACCCCGGCTAATCTTCATATGCAGTCTCGTAAGATGACGTCTTACGAGCCGCTGCTACGGCCACAAGTGCAATCAAATCGAAGAATTGCTTTCCACCCGCGCCTCGAATCCAGTCCATGCAAACACTCAATCCCGGCCCAGGGCTCCAGTTCAGACCACCCCCACCCCAGTTTACCCAGGAGCCACTCCCTTCACAGCCACTTGAATGAGCCACTGTAAGGACCTCCTCTCTTCCCTGGCAACAAACTCCTTCAGAAGTGCGACAATGGCGAGATGTAACTTACCCCACACTCACCCGGAGCCCCTCCCCCCCCACCCCCCCCCCCCACCTCGCCCCATCTCTCTCTCTCTCTCTCTCTCTCTCTCTCTCTCTCTCTCTCTCTCTCTCTCTCTCTCTCTCTCCCGTCCAAACCGAGAGAGAGCATAAAGGCAGCCCAGTCTCTGCCTCCCTTCTGGCTGCCAGGTGTGTCCGCGTCTCTCCCCCCACCCCCTCTCTCTCTCTCTCTCTCATGTGCTGGCCTCTCTCCTCCATTAGCTCATCCTCTCAGGTCACAGCTGGCCTGCCCAATGCTTCAAACCCACGCCCCCACCCCCCCCAAAACCCCTCCGAATTATAAAGGGGGACTTAAACCACGGCGGATCTTCCACAGAGGGTAGGGGGTACGAGGGGGCCGACTCGGGCCCGGCACAGCCATAAACGGGGGAGGCCCATCTCGACGGGGGTTCCGCAGTGAGGGACCGCGCGGGCAAAACAAAGCCGGGTTTGGGGGTGAGGGGGTGCGGGGCAGGGGCGGGGTGTGACCGCTTTTCTTTGGGGTTTTTAACACCCAAGTTACGGCGAGTCTATAAAGGCTCGGCATCTCCCGTCGTACACAGGGCCCACTATACACCCTCCATGTTTTTGTGTTTTTTTGTTTCCCCCACCCAAAAAAAAAAAACTCCACATGCATGGCAAACTTTCCTCTAATTACCTCTGCAAACCAAAGAGGATTTCTTCGCACTTCAGACATGGTAGCCTACTTCTGAGGATTAAAATAAATAAATGAATAAAAAGGAGACAAAGTCATAAATGTGAGTTGGGAGTTTGGAAAGTTTAAGAGTTTAGCAGGTCACCCACATTAACGTGAAGACGCAGTACTTTTGAAGATTATTAATTTATTCCCCCCACCCCCCCAAAAAACAAGAAAAAAAAAAAAAAAGTCTACCTCTACGGTGATGCACTGCGTTCTTTCTCTCCTTTTCATTTTCCCCCTCTCTTTCTTTCTCTTTCGTCTTAAGTCCCTGTGGTTTCTTTCTTCCTCTTCTTCTCCTTCTCTCTTTTTTTTTTTTTTTTTTTTTTTTTTAAATAGGGGCCCGGGCAGTGAAGTATAATAATGGTCATTTTGCTTCCCATTGAAAGCGGAGTAATTCGGCCCAGGGACGGCTCACTTTGAGCCACATGACATGGGGAGCTTCCCAGTGACCATGGCAACGGGCTCAGTGGGTTCCCAGCGCGTGAAGCTGTGATTTCATACTCTTGAGCCGCGCGGACAACAAAAAAAAAGCGGCCTACGGGGAGAAGCTCTGCCTGGCAGAGGAAAACCTTTGACACCCCGCTAGGAAAATCCGGCGAGATAATATCGGCAAGTCCAGGCAAACACAAACATGAAAATGGAGACGGAGAGGCAAGGCTCCTCGTTTTTAGCTTCAAAAGTTTTTTTCCCCCTCCCCCCAGTGTCGGGGAGAGGAGGGAGGGAAGGGAGGGGGTGTATTGTGAGGGGGTGGGAGGGAGATGTGTATCCTTTGTAAGCTTGCCCTATCAACCTATTCAGAAGATCATCAAATAAATAAATCTTGAGGTCAATCTGTTCCCCTACACCGACTGAACTAAAGTGAAGTACCATAGAGATGAACTGTGATGGGGTGGGGGAGGGGGGGCAACCTGCACCCATGCGGGCTACAGTTTTGGTGTGTTTTGGGTTTGGAAAACAACCCTTAACAACAGAGAGAGGTCAGTAAATAATGATAAAGCAAAGTGAGCATTGAGGGTCAAATAGTTTGCTATGTTTGGGATGAAGTGCTGACCTCTTCCTCAGTTCGATAACAGATAAAAACAGGAAATATTTTGTGTCCAAAAAAAAGAAAAACCGTACAGAAAAAAAACGTTAAAAAAAGAAAGAAATCTGTACAGAGGCAACCGTTGACTGTGAATGTGTAACTTGCCACCTGGCTGAGTCAAATACTAAATATGGGAACTGCAGATAATACATGCAAAACTACAGTAGAGTATATCAGCAAAATTGTGGTTTATAAAAACTGTCTCAAGCAGCACAAATTCCCCTTCGAAGTTTCACTAAAAAGACGGGACCTTGAGGTTAAGCAAGTCGACGGTTTATAACAGAACAGGAATGCGCCCTCAGAACGAGGTGGCCTAATGACTTGAAAATGATCGTCGTTATCTCTCCCGCCCGCAGCTGGGCGACAACCCAAATGACCAACCGTCAATGTGACAAACCATCCCCCTTCACCAACCGTCTGCCTATTCTGCCAGGCATCCATCCCGAGCTGACACGGCGCAAAAAAATCACCTTCAGCCAATTTCCCCTTCTCAGCACAAAACATATCGCTGTCGTTGTTCTATCCACGAACGATATCGAATTTGCATAGACCGCAGACATAAAATATTAATGGCTTCTGCATCTACACTGCCGCCCACATATTCAACATTATTCAACATAGTGACAGAAAAGTTGTTATAGACAATCAATTCCAATTGGGACTTGGGAACGGCGTGCCAGAAATCAGCCACTGCTCCAAACAAAGAATTGATAGCAGCCAATCAAACAGGTTTTCGCGATTGATTGACGGCCCGGTCTTTTCCACTGCGCTCTGACAAGGAATTTTTTGCGGTTTGCGTTGGCAACCCCAGGTGGACTTTTCACATGGGAACCTGCTCAGAGGAAAACATTCCGCGTTCGGAAAAAATGTCGAACGCCATATTCTTATCGGCTGAATTAATTTATTTGTGTTTTATGCAAAATTATATCTGGCAGCCTCTAAAGAGTCATTAAACAGTCATGTTTTCATGCTACATTTTTTCACGGGCTCCACGGATGAAGCGAAAGATTAGACTCGAAAGAGCAGACTTCGGTTAATTACGGTGTCTGGCAGCTAAACGCACCGAGAACAGCTCTCGCCAGCCCAGGAAGGACCGTGGAGAGGCGGGAAGACAAACACTCTTCGACTAGAGTTTTAACTTTGCGTTCTATTTCCAGACTGAAGTAAAACTCCAAGGCCCATCATTCAAAACAACAACTAAAAAAGTTTCACGAGGCACAGGACTGAAATAAAACAAAAACCTAGGGAGAGTGCTTGGCGTGTCCAAATAAACTAAAGTTTCTCTCGGGTTCCTTCTACAAAATTGCCTCGTTCCAGAAACGTCAAACGTTTTTAGTGCATCAAAGAGACCTCCTGTTTTTTTTCCCCCCCTATGACTTTGAGTTTCAGACTAAGGTTCGAGCAGCCTTTAAAACTGAGTGACAAGGAAATATTCGTAGTCTGCTATTTACGTGAAACATCTCTGACCCTTGCCATTGATATTAGCGGGGGGAAACTGAAACTTCCCTTTGAGGTTTTTTCCCCCCGTCGCTATCTACCGTACGCAACACGTGCTTCATAATGTTCGGGGTGTGCTTCGTGTCCGTCAGTGGAGACGAGCCCGACTCCGGTGCACTTGAAAGGCCGGCGCACAAAGACGCTTTTGTGCTCTTTTCGCTTAGCTCCCCCCGTCCTGTAATATTTAAGTTCAAATGAAATGTCCATCATGCTCACTTTGATCTAGGGAGGCGAGGCAGTTTATTAACTGAGGATTAGCCTCATGTTGTACACCCGTTCCTCCGCTCAGGTACATCGGAGCACAGGGGTGTTTGAGGAACGCCACGGACGAACGTTGAAAATGTAAGGTTCTACCCGTGTTTCAAAGATAAACCTAGCCGAGCAAAAAAAAGAAAGGCTTAAAATGTCATACATGTATGAGAAAGCCATCAGAGCAAAGCAGCATCAACTCTGGCGAACACAATGAGATGCACCGGCATCCCTCTGTTTAATTCCAGATCAGGAAAATCCTGAGCCCCCCACCTCCAAATCTAATTAAGTGCCCCCCCTCCTCCCAGTGCAATGCCAGGTGGGAAGTCTTTGGCTGCTAGTGACACTTCTTCCCCAGAAAAAAATTGCGGGCAGGACATCCGGCTCCGCCCACTCTTGGTCAGAATCTCATCAAAGAGTAAACAGAACATCTGACGGAATCTCATTTTGATCTCTAAGCGTTTCTGATTAAATCTCATCTGGACAAATAAACTGAAGAAGAAGAAAAAAAAAAAAAAGTTGATTTATATAACTGAAAAGGCGCTGGGGGCGATGCTGGAGAGAGAGAGAGAGAGAGGGAGAGAGAGAAAGTGAGAGCACCATTTAATACGGACCAGCAAACGCCCATGTCTTCGCCCTCCGGCCTGCAGCTTGTTTGCAAACGGGGCTGAAAGGGTTTTATTTCCCGACAGGCCAATACGGCTGCCTGCTTGTAAAAGGTGTGATGTGTTTGAGGGGCGAGGTAGGATTATGCCGAATACACAGCTTATGGTCCATTTTCCTGAACCACCCCTCCCCTTCCCCTTCCCCTCCCCTCCTTATGTCTGACGAGGTCAAACACGCCGTTGAGAACTTGCACACGGTTTAAGATACAAGGCCATACATTACCTGGCGGCTAAGCCCCAGTTTGCCAACACTTTGCACACTGAAGTACAGCAGGACTAACTGTTTGTTTTCTCTAGGCTCGTCGCCAGCGCCACTTTTCCCCGCTGCCCTCGTTCTACACCGCCATCTTTTTTATCCGGCCCTCTTCCCCGAGCTTTGTCGGCGGACCTGATCCCGATCCGAAAGCCACTTAGGCCTAAGAAGGAGCAGCTGTTTGCTTTGTTTTCTGTCATTAGCTGCGCCAACTCTCCGGTGACATATATCAAGGGGGGCGCTTAACCTCGAAACCGGGCGAGTACATGATTTCATAATTAATCGTGATTGATGAGGAGGGCTTCTGGAAGCCTCGGATGCCCTTTGCCGTGAAATGAGGTGAAGGATGCCTCCAGGAATTGTGGGAGAATTCTGAAAAGCAGCTGCCTCCCCCACGTGGGAACGCTGGGAGGACCAGGGGGCCCCCGCCCCGGTCCGGTCAGCCGGTCTGTGCCAGCCTCGGCCCCAGAGAACTCCGATGCCCTCTGCACCCTCCGGGGGGGGGGGGGGGGATCAGACAGGGCCGGCCCACATCCCGAAATGCCGCCCCTCCCCACCGCCCCTGTCAGAGGCTGATGTAATTAGAAGAGCCAACATGCCAGTGAGATGAAAGGCCATTTGTGGCTGCCGATGTGTCAGTCGGGCGGGCTGAAAGAGAAGATATCGTGCTGGCAAAACGACAAAGGACAAGGGGGCTCTGAAGCCGTGCCGTGTATTTCACGTTCCGATCCGGCCGCCGATTCGCACGGAGGGAGGGGCCCACCGGGAGCGCATGCCGCGGACACGTCCGAACATTCCACGCGTGCAGGAGTCGGCACTAAACAAAACAAAGGGCACTGTGAAAAAGTTTGGCGATCGAACAGGAGTTCAGTAACAGTTTTCAGTAGGTTTTTGGATCAAATATACATATATATTTGTTTCCTGAACCTGTACCCTTGGTCTTAAGGATCTTTTGACAATTACACAACGTCTATAGTGCCATGGCAGTCTTGTATGTCCCCGGATAGTGTCCGCCCAAAAAAAAAAAAATTGTAACAGCAACTCTAATAATAATATTAGAGTTATTATTATTATTGTTATTATTACTATTATTATTATAAAGTACCTTTAACCTAATTCTTCCTCTTTAACTAGGCTAGTTAGTTTGGAATTTTTTTTTAACAACCATTAAACAACAACTGTTTCCCAAAACCACAAGCGAGGTATTCCTTTGAACATTCAAACGAGTTCATTTCGCCCCAGATGGCGTACAATAAACTACACGCAGTACAACATCCGGAAGGTTCTCTCCGCGCGGCGGCGAGGTGTTTGAAGTGCGTCCCTGGTGTATTGCGCTCCTCCGGGCACGCGGCCGGCGGGAGAGGTGGAAGGTTAATGACGGCTCGGCCCTCGGAGGAGGCCGACAGGACGTGGGGGAAATAACAGTGTACATATACGTGACCAAAACGCCGCCGTGGCCACTCCAAGGGCTGTGCAGGAAGTAGGACGGCCACTGGTCATCCCACGCCCCACGCCTGCTCCAACGATCACCCCCTCTCCCCTGTGATCCTCTGTGTCCAGCTCACCCGCTCCACTACTCTACTTCCCCCCGCGCGCCTCGAGTCCCAGCATCAGCGTGGGATGCATTTTGTGATCGTCCTCGCCTGCCCTCAGCTCCACTAGCCCCCCTGCCCATCCCCATCTGCCCACCGGAGACAGGGAGACCCCACCCCACCCCTCCCTTTTTTTTTTTTTTTTTTTTCTTAAAGAAGAAAGTGAAGGGACGGTGCCGGCCAAAAGTTCAGACAGCGGCCAACGGCGTGCCAGCAGGTCGGGCGGAGGGGCGAGGGACGGGCATTGTGGCGCGGCGCTGGCAGGGACACACTAGGTTGTCTGGCAGAGGAGGCTGGGAAAGAGGCCTCCAGCTGTGCCAGTCCCAGCCAGCGCTTGTCAAGATGCAACAATGGGCTCCCCCTCTAATTATAGCACTGTCCCTAAAAACGGAAATGTCTGTGACAATGAGGCCACTGATGCTGTAGTCTGGATTACTTGAAAAAATTAAAAAGCGTTTCAAAAAAGGAGACGATTCCCCCTTTCCCCTTTCCAAAGACAGCCGCCCGCCCCCTCCGCCCCCAATTTAAATATCTACACCGTGGATAAATCCAGTGAGGGTTTCTAGCTGCAAACGTCTCAAAGCTTGCCACCTTCGCAACATCCGGTATCAGGTCAGATTTCACCCCAGTTAAACATTCGTTGGAGAAGGCGCACCAATAGCTGGCCTCTTTCTGTCACCCACCACCCTTACAATAAATTAGATGATAGTTCCGGTACCGTCAAGGGACAAGAAGAATATGCCATAAAAAAAATAACAGAGTTAATTAAAGCCAGCATGATAAAATACTTCTGGAAGTGCGAGGGGTTTTGGGGGCGGGGGAGCTCATGTTCTTACCATTTCTCTAACTAGAAAAAAAAGAAAAGAAATTCAAAAGACTCCACATCATAAATCTGTTCCCATGGCAACCAAGGTTGAGACTTCAGCATGATTGATGATGTCTTGATTGAACTGAGAGAAGAAAGAAAAAAGGAAGAAAAAAAAAAAAAGAAAGAAAAAAAAGCTGCCCCCACCTGGCCACCTGCTCTGCTCAGAGCGTAAGCAGGCCCCTCCCACTGTGGCCCCCTCCTCCTCCCTCTCTGCTCCGCTCCGCTCAGCTCTGCAGGTACAAGCTCCGGGCTGAGGCACGTGAGGGACCATGCCTTTTAACAACCGCTCGTTCCCCCCTTTCTCTCCTTCCCAGACTCCCTTCTCAAGGTCAAAACATGCCCCAGAATTCCACAGCCACAACGCTCTGCTGCCCAGGACCAGCCAATCGCTGTCCAAAAATTGTGGGCCAAAAAAACCCAGGAGATCGCTTTCTGTCCAATCAGCCATCGGTCCTCACCCCGTTTCCTAGTCCTGAAGCGTACCCTCTCTGACTTCTCAATACTTGCCTTTCTAACCTTGCTTCCTTTCAGCCAAGTGTCAAAATCCCACCCTGAATGTTTCCAGGGGCTATTTCACCCTTGGCCTGTCGAGCGCCTCCTCTGCGTTTCCCGTCCCGCTCGAATAAAACTCTGCGCGGCGTAAATCCAAAGCAGCAAGACGGTAATCCTCGGACTCGGAAACGGAGAGAATGGGCTCCTTACCTTCCCCAGGACGGTGAGACAGCTCGGGTCCAACTCGGGCTGCTCCAGCTTGACCACGCCCACCCAGCCGTATTCGTACAGGTCCTCCTCGTCGTTGTTGTTGCATAGTCCCAGTGGGTGCATCTGTAACCACGGAGACAACGACAATTTCACTCACAAACATCAAACAAACACTCATAACGCCACAGAAAACAGGGCCTGTATTTACAAAGATTCGAAGAGTAGGAGTGCTGATCTAGGATCAGTTTAGTTTAATTTTAGCTAGGATATGGTTGGGATATGGACAGGGGAAACCTGATCCTAGATCAGCACTCCTACTTTTAGAATCTTTGTACATATGGGCCCTGGTCGCCAATTACACCTCCAGACGCATAGAGCAAACATCGAGTGGCAAGAGAAACGTATCACTTATTATAGCCGGAACAACTTTTGCCCAGAGCATCGCTTACAGCCCAAAGTTATTATAAAGAAAAACAAAATATGAAATAAATAATCAAAAAAAAAAGGAGCAGGTGCACATTTAATTGCACGGACATGACACAAGACTTGTCGTCATGACCGCCGCCGGCTGCTAGCGTGCGTGGTCGCCACTCTTAGCAATTACAGGTCGCACACTTTGCATCAGGTATTAGATGCGGTCCTGTGGGATTCTGCCCCATTTCTCTAGCCTAGCCTGGAGAAGCGCAAGGACCTGGAGGAACACCGTCCTCTAGTCTCTGACAACTGGATACCGCACATTCCTTCCAGCTCGCTTAGGATGAGCTAAAGGTGGTTCACGTCTGCCGACTTGAGTCAGCCGCAGCCTGTGTGTCGCGCCTCCCCTGTTCGGCTCGGCCTCGCAAAGATGCCCTCACCTGAGGTGAACACGCCCAGGTCTCCGTGCGGTTGTCTAGGCCACAGGTAATGACCGAGCAGACACCTCTCCGCTGCTCTGTGGGTTTTTCGCAATCCACACAGCGCAAAAAAAGCGAGACGGAGCGCAACATGCGTCTCGATGACACCACGTTTGGCTGCACCGTCTCGCCGGGTTAGAAATGACCGGCCGCGAACACCCCCAGATGGTGAGCGACGGCGTGTTGTCGCGCTCGGTTTGAGCCAGGTGTTTTGGTTCCTTTCTGCGGCGTTCTCCTTCATTGTTTTTAACCGGGTCTGACGTCACCAAGCGAGCGCGATGTTGCAACGATGTCACAGTGACAGATGGTCAGTGACGGTGTGTTGTTCTCTTGGCAATTTTGGCTCCTTCGTGCGGTTTTCTTTCCCGACTTTCACAAGGCCTGACACAGAGACGTGACCAACCGGGAACATGATGTCGGGAAGATGTCACGAGGACAGACGGCGAGTGAGAGTGTGTTGTTCTCTTGAAGATTTTGGTTCATGCGTTTTTATTTCTTGCCATTTCACCAGGCCTGACGCACGATGGGTCAAATGGTCTCATCGCCCACAGCTGACCACCCCTCTGACTAACGAGGTTCCGGAACACTGTGCCACTCCAGTGTATCAAGCTCATTCTAGACTGTTCAACATTTAAATGGATGCTCATTACAGATTTAATCCATGCCAAAATTCATACATTACCCCTGAAAATACACAAATAGAATTATACATGTATTCTTATGTATATGTTTTATGTCATTGTACAATGTTTTATGTCGTTCATGTGTTGATGTCATCCCTGTGTTGATCTGTTTGCATGTATCCATGTAGTATTTTTATTTATTTTGTACTATTTGTTTCTAAATTATTATTATTGTTTTTTGGACCTTTGCTTTTATTGACTTTTATGTGAGGGGACCTTGGGTGTCCAGAAAAGCACCATCTAAAATAAAATGCATTATTATTATTATTATTATTATTATTATTATTATTATTATTATTATGCTGTATGTATTTAAGCTCACAAGCTTGTGATTCACATTCTGGAAGTGAAAGGGACCTGGTCTTTAGATGCACAAGGTCAAAAACGCATGCAGCTGACATACTGATAACTCACATATCGATATTGATGACATATTGATTGGCAATTGAACGCAGCTTAATAAGAACAGAACTGAATCAGTGCAACGTGAAGGCTTAAATCCCACCAGACACATCATCAAACTGATACTGACAAGAAGTACTGAAAACCCGTCAAGGTGCAATGCAGTGCGCAAGACTTAAAATCGACCTCTGCTAACGTCCCGCATGAGCCTGTCCCATTCCGGACGAGGTTTTCGCCTGGCTGACCTAAAAGCGTTAAAAATAAGAAATAGGAGAGAAAAAAAAAAATAAAATCTGAGAAAAGCTTTGAGGCCCTTTTTTTTAAACACATACCAACCATAGTCTATCGGAATATCTCAAGTGGCCCCTTTTTCCTCAAGGCTACTAAATTACCCTCCACCTCACCACAAAGCACGCAGGGCACAGTGGATGTCTGGAGAGCAGATTAGCAGCGAGGACGGCAGACATGACAAACGCTGACTCACTCCGCAGGCCCCAGATAGGTGGTGCGACTGTAATTAAGGCTAACGCGTGCCTCTTCTCCAACGCGCCTGGCCCACGCTCTTCACTCCTCCGTCATCTGGAGACGCTCGCGTAAATGGAAGACCAGGGGTCAGCAATTTAATCCAAGAACAACTTCCTCCCCCCCCCCCCCCCCTCCGTTTTTTGATACAAAGTCACCGAGGTTTGTTTTAATTAGTTGCCGGGCAGATTAGGCCAGACTTGAGGATTCACGCTGAAGACGCTCGAACAAAGAAGGGACACTTTGAACAGGGTGCCTTTCTTGCGCGGGGTGGCTCGATTACCATTTCCCCAAATAAGAAAGTCACTTGGCTCCGTGCGCGATTCTGTTGCTCGCGTCTGTGATAAGCCTGTGGAAAACCAAAAATAGAAAAACTGTCCCGTACGAAATGTCCCGCTGCTTGGGAGCACGGGACCCTCGCCTTACACATCACTGAATGTCTGGCTTTGAGAACCAAGACCCTTTATACGAATGACTGAATGCGGGCTTGAGCGGCAGCAGTCGTCAGGGCGGGAGATGAAGGAAACCGCCATCAGCCACGCGACAGGCGCAAGCGGCCATCTTTTACAATACAACGTGTCACTGTGACGGGACTGGACATTACTTCGCAGTTACAGGAAAAAGACTCTGTTGTCCTCTTAACCCCAAAAACAATCTGGATAGATTAAAAGAGAGAAAGACACGCAGCCATCAGCATCTAGAAGATGAGTAAGTAGGTTATCTTGCCCTGTAATGGCCCAAATTGGATTATCCCCCTCTAAAAACAGCTCAGCGTCCGAGGCCCGGCGTTCTGCTGCACGGCCGTCCCTTCTCGCAGCGGCGCCGGAGGCCGCAGTTCCTGTATTTGCATTGAACGTCGCCGAACTGACCCGCTGGCATTTATCCTATTAGCCCGGTGACCACGCTGGCCCCCTCCCTCCCAATAAACCAGTTTTGTGGCGCCACGGCGGCCCTCCGGCCTCAGGACCAGGGGTGACCCCGGATGACCTTCCCCTCCCTGACCCCTCTCCGTCACTTCGGAGCTTGTTGGGGGCGAGCAACAAGCCAATTGAAAAGGCATTCACAATTCGCCTTCTCATCGCATGCCCGAAGGCACAAGGGCAGATTGGGTGAGAGGGGAGGAGGGGGTTGGGGGGTGGAGCGAAAGCAAAGATCGCCCATCGCACGCACATGAAACCGGACCGATGCGCTTCCAATATCATGCAATTGTGGCGCTCCATTAAGATACGAAATCAAAATCTACCGTGGCGCCTGTGGGCTAAAACCTCATGGTTTGATGTGAGCAGCACGCAAGGTTACCCGTCCGACATGTTTACATACGGTGGCACCGCAAAATTATATACTTTTTCATCAAATGTTGAAGCGTTTTTTTGTTTTGTTTTGTTTTTTGGATCCCTGGGGAGGTACTCCACTATCCCACAGACATCAAACCGTCCCGTCTTGTAGATCCGAGCCCTGATGCGTCAGCTTCGATTCAAATTCTGAGTGGTCCCATCCAAAGTACAAACAAAACACAGACGAGGGTTTTGTTTAAAGGCATTGTCGTGGATTCGGTTAAAAACATTGTTTCATTAGCGTTAAGCCGTTCGCGTCCCGTTAAAAAAAAAAGCGATTGTTTAATGATTTAAATATTCACTTAAAATTCAGGCGGCTTTCGAGGAAAAAACAGCAGGCCTTCGCCAAGACAAAAGAATTAATTAGTACAAGATGTTTAATCACAGATACAATGACTTGAACGTTTTTAATGAGAATACGCTTGTGTGTCTACAGCTGTTAGCCCAGGGAAACTGCATGCCAATTGACTTTGTGGATAAATTCAGTATTCTCCCCCCCGCCCCACTTTGTAAGTTGGTTAAAAGACACCTACGGGCGGTACCATGAAAAATTAAACACTCAAAGTGTTTCCCTGGACGTGGGACACCGTGAGTTGAAAATTCGGCCTTGAGAGCCCTGTTGACTTAGTCTGTGCAGGGTACATTCAGCTTTTTCGGAGGTTAGTTTTCCAATATTTACCTTTTTTTTTTCTCCCCAGAAAAGCTTAAAGCTGATTTCAAGCTCCAATTACACGCACGTGTTAAATCATTTAAGCCTGAACTGAAGCAACACGTGATGATTTTTCAGCCCTGGGTGCATTTTGAGGGGAATGCACCCGCTTGGGCGGCACAGTGCCACAAATTCAGGAAAACCTGTAGGCAGGAGGCAAGTCTTACCGAGGACAGTTTGGGCTTTTCGGGGGGGGGTGGGAGTTGACTAGACGTCAACGTTCGGGGAATGCTTGCTCAGGGCCAAGCTGTGTCACTTCTGTGTGTGTGTGTGTGTGGGGGTTACACATAGGTCTGCTACCCTAAAATGTAGAGGCAGCTGCCGCTTTCCTACAGCAGGGACCAGGGGGGAGATTTGGGTTGTGGAGCGCTTGTGAAACCCAAAGCATAAACAATTTCGCAACAACGAGTTTCACCGCAGCCAACCTGAATATTCAAAAGTAAAGAAAAAAAAAAAAAAAAAAGGTATGCACTGTTACAATGATGGGCTCTTTTGATGGGCTAAATTTGCTGGAAAAGTACAACTACTCCGACTCTTGTATTCAAGCGACAGCCAGGCCAAGCAAAAAGCTCAGTCTTGCAGAATTGATCATTTACTCTCCTTCCCTTCCCAGTGAGAGTACCTGACCTATGAGCTATATGCCAGCGTAAGCCTAGTCATGTAAACACACGCCTGTAGACACGCACGTACATACTCACACGCACACACGCACACACACACACACACACACACACACACACAAATGCCCACCCGTACATTCACGCACACAAATGCTCATGCATACACACACGCACACACACACACACACACACACACACGGACATACACGCAACACAGGCACACACACACACACACACACACACAAACACACACACACACACACACGCACACTCGCACACACATGCACGTATAAATGCTCACGCATACACTCTCACACACACGCAGGTACACATACTCCCAGAAAAACACAACTGAAATTCAGAAATCTTTACAAGGCCACAGGAATGATGGATAACATCGGGTACTGCAGTGTTCTGGAGCCCATTTCAAAGAGGAGGCCTTGAAGGATGTCCTACACTCCCGACAAGAAAAATCAAGACAAGAAAGGGCCACAAAAGTCGAGGCCACAGGTCGAGCAAGGCCTTTTTCCGATTCCACTCCGGCAAACTTTTAAATGACAGGAAAATTCCAGAATTGATATCGTGATTTACTCGAAGCCCTTCTCTGATAAAGGCGTTTTGTTAAATCAAGGGCCGTGAGTAACTTGGTCACAGGAGCCAAGAATAACACCAAAATCCCTGCACATTTCAACCATGCAAGGGAACAGATTAGGAATAAATTAATCTGCCTGGCGCATAGTTTTTAAGTTTGAGTCTTTCTGCAAGATGTTCCAGCAGTCCCCCCCCACTCCCCCGCACTCCCCCACATAACCCATTCGAGAATCTGTGGTACAGGTAATTACTTCAGGGGCACATATTCTGCTCGTAGGAGGAGGGAAACGGCTCGGTCCCATTACCATCTCATTTGGATGTTAATTTGCAAAGTCTTGCTCCTTGGCAACTGCCGGCCGCCGGCGCAAACCCGACAGCAGAGGAGATTAGAGCGCCACTTGTCCGTGTCCCCGCCAGGATCTACCAGGCCTGATTATGCGGAGAACACGCCTCCACATTACAAGGGGACTCAATCACAATTTCCCCAAATCAAATTTACAGAAGATCCACCGACTGCGCCATTATGCGCTAGAACATTCGCCGGTGGACGGCAATGCTCGCGCGAGTCAAAGATTAATCGCGTTTCGGGACCTGGGCATTCGGGGTTGGAGGGGGGGGGTGAGAGAGCTCGGGTGGTGCTAGCTCGGGGTGGGCAGGTGGGGGGGGGGGGGCACATAAACATTGGGAGGCCCACTGGCCAATGGAGAGCCGGACAGGAAGTAAACAGTGCGATGACCTCTGGCTCAGTCTAATAGACGGCCGTTTGGCTCTGCCCGCGCCCACAGGGCCAGCAAACACTGGCCTATTGTGCTTCCCCCCCTCTCAGTCAGAAGGGGTTCTGATGTTGTTGTTGCTTTAGAGGCTGGTTATCACACTATTATCCGTTTGGTTTTTAAGGTCAGTCCTCAGGGGTTTGGAGAGGAGCTCGGGGGGGTGGGGGGCCAAGGGGTGGGCGGTGGACAGGTCGCCTGGCTGGTTTTGAAAAAAAGAAAAGAAACAGAAAGAAAAGAGGCACACACCTGTGGTGGTGCGGAGGGCCGGGGCTTCGCCCTCCCAATGTCGTTTGGGGAATTGGGTCACCAGGTTATTATTATTATTATTATTGAGTCCCCCCCCTCACCCCCTCCAGGGCTCCCACTCAGTGCCCCACATGGCTCGGTTGTCCTCTGCTCCACCCGGCTCTGCCCTGCCACCACCAGAGGTGTCCCCTCCGCCGGCCCTGCCCTGCAATCCCAGCATGCTCTGGGGGAAGGGGGGCTCAGAGCCTTTCACATGGGTATCTTCTTACACAGGCAGCAAGCTCAATGAAATCAGAACGGTGATCTGAACTGCGCAGGTCAATCACCAATCCCTGCCCGCCCCGGCCCCCGCCCCAACCACCCGACGACGACAAAAAAATATAGGCTCGAAGTTCAGCACTGTATTTTAGTCGGCCTCTCGTTTTGACTGCCACTCCTCATTTCGTTTTACAAACAGGAAATACGGGCAGTTAATTGCTTTTTTAAAAATAGATTTGAATAAATTACAGTCCTTCATATCAAAGAGTTTTTGTTTACAATACAGTGAACATAGGAATGAAAACATAACACGATGATATTTACCAGAAATGGGATAAAAGGAAAAAAATAGAATCGAATAGAAATAGATTTAATTGGAAGACTCTACATACATGTATTTGTTTAATGGATTCCCATTCTGGAGCACTTTGTTTCAAATGCTCAACGTACAACCGCTTGGATCTCTGACAAACTCCAGAGCGATAACGCGCTGGAAAGCGCAGCCTGCACCCCAAAGGAGTGACCTGATTTGGGTCTGTAACGGGATCAAAACAGGCCTACTTCTGGAAACTCTTTCTAGTTCCCCTCTCAGAGGAAATCAGAATGCGAGTCACACCACCCCAACCATTCTTCTTTGTCACCGACACAATTCGCAGGGCCTTTGATCATCTCAACAACAACTACTTCAACCCACCCACCCACCCCCCCATTCCCTCGCCTTCCCTCCTCACCCCTGGTTACAAAACCCACCTCCCCCCCCCCATCCCAAAAAAATAACCCCCCAAAATGTGTCCTCCCTGCTGTTTGCCATGTTTGCCCTTGTTTGAGCAAGCTCTTAAAAAAAAAATAAAAAAAAAAAAAAAGTTAAATAAAAAGACTAAATCCAGGCAAACCAAATTTTGAGGGATCGCCTGTGATACCGTCCATTCACCGGCTTGTTCGGCTGTTTCGTTACAATGGCGCGCCATCTTTTTGCGTCGCAAACGGAACCCGTGGCTAGAACTACATTTGTCCGTCTGACCGTGCTCTCCTGAAAGCAGAGGATATAGGCTAGTCTGTCACGAAACCACAACGCGCAGAATCTAAGCGGTTCACGATCCCTCACAGTGCGCAGTTGTTTGGTTGCGCTCGCGTACGGACGACTATAAAATGACTATTTTCCACATAATGCGAGCGGAGCCGCGAGACGCTTCCCCGACTAAAGCTCTTCCTTGTTCGGGCCTCGCACGCGAGTTTGATGCGCGCTATGGGAACAAGAAGAACACACAAGGCAGCCCCGAGGGAGACCCTGACAGTAGCCTTGGCAGGCCGGAAAATGATGTGAGGCTCGTATTTGCATTCGCTTGAAAGAAAACGGGCGGAAAGAGAGGGAAGGCAGAGGACCCCGGTCTTTTAAAGTGCCTCTGATAACTACAGAAAAAAACTGTGTGTGTGTGTTCACCGCGGCGTTCACAAAGCTCGCGCCGAAGAGTCCCTGGGACTTCCGAGCGAAACGACAGGGAGGCAAGGAATCGGGAGGCAGGAAGATTCGGTGATACGATAAAAACATTCCCCCCCCCCCCCCGAAATCCCAAAGAATAACAAGACGAGCCGTTTGAGGGGGATCAAAGCGGAACCGAAAATCGTAGCCGACGCGCGGCGCCCCGGCGGTGCGCAATTGAAATTCGAAACGAGCGCGCCTTTAGAATTCTAAACGCACGACTCTGCCCGACCTAGGCTTCCTGCGTCTTCTCTGCTCGGTGAAAGCGGGAGGGGGGGGGGGGCCTTCTGTCAGGGCTCAAAAGAATTGGAGTGTAGGGGGGTGGGGGTGCGGGGGGGGCAGTAAACATTCTGCCACGGCAACTTCAAAAAGCAAAGGGGGGGGCGGGCAGATAAAGTCTGTCTAAAAAAAGAGGAGTAGTAACCCCCCCCGGAGGGCGAGCTGTGCGTGGAGAGGCGAGAGGATTTCCAGGAGTAGAGGGCACGCAGCAGATATGACTCTCAGCCGCGGCGGTGGCATTTAGGTCAGGGCCCGTATCGGTTACAGGGACGGCTCTTTGTGCGGCGGAGCGAGGCGAGGGAGCCGGCCCGGGGGTCCGCAACGTGACAGAATCCCGTCTCCGGACGATCTCCCGAAAGGCAAGCCGCTCCTCTGGCCCGCGTCCGTGAGGGGAGGGGAGGGGGGGGCGACTGAATAATTAACCACCCTCTGATTAAGACGGAGCGCTTTGAGGATTCTGCGGTCTTGCAGACTGTCAGAACCCCAAAAAAAGAAAAAAGTTAAAAACGTGAATAAAACAAAAAATCTTATTGAGGATAAGGCTGACACTGACTCGCCAATCGCCCTCCTCGCGTGTCCTTCTGTCCATCCTCTGGCCCAACGCGTTGGGAGAACACGACAGAAAACACCCAGGCGTGGGTATAATATAATATACGCCATTTAGCAGATGCTCGTACGCAAAGCGACTTATGGGAGTGAACACCTACATTTCTCAGTGTATGTGGTCCCAGTGGGAATGGAACCCGCAACCTAAGCGTCGCCGGCGCCACGCTCCACCTACTGAGCCACATAGAACCGCGGGTGAAAGAGCCGCTCGCCCTTCGCTCGCTGCCCGCGCCGGGTCGCTCTGCCTTCCTGGCCTCGGCCTCGAGAGGAGAGAGAGAGGAGAGAGGCTGGCCCTAATCCCTAATCCTGCGCTGCGGACGCAAGCCTTGGCCCGTGGAGAGTCGGCGCTTTCCTGAAATAATAAACCGTCCTGCCAGGAAAGGTAAGGGAATGTTTGATCAAAGCCGCAAGAGAGCCCCCTGGGCCTTTGGCCACTTAAGGACGGATGGGGGAGATTGAGGGGCAGGGGGGTCTCCGACCGCAGCTCCCAGGCTGGGCCTTTTCAAACAGGGCCTGAGAGCCCGGGAGCGCTGCTCACCAGCTGCATCTGGCCACTGACGAGACTGGAGCCCCCACTGAATTGCAGTAATTACTCTTCAACTTTTAACCTTTTTGAAACTGTTTAGGGAGTTTGGCACCTGGGACTTTTTTTTAATTTTTTTGAAAATTGGGGCAACAACGTGCAGATCGCTAGGTGCTCGGGAGTAAATGTAGCCATCGGCTTCTCCTGCGCTTCCCGGATTAGATTTTCTCTGGAAAGCAGGTTCCTGAAGTAGGACGTCGCCGGGGTATGCCCTCCCTTTTAAATGTAAATCAGAACGAATTAAGTACTTTGCTGTTAACGGCTTCTACACAAATAAACAGAATGTCCTTCCCTCTGCCTGTAAGATTCCCGATCGATGCCATCAGCAGACATAGCGTCTACGGGCCTCGGTGTGGTGTAATGATTAGGGAACCAGGAAAGGTTACAGGTTCGATTCCCAGGTGGGGCTACTGTTGTTGTACCCTTGAGTAAAGTACTTAACCTGAATTGCTTCAGGAAATATCCAGCTGTATAAATGGATTGTACGTAAAGAAATAGGAACCGTGCACGTTGCTCTGGATAAGAGCGTCTGCCAAATGCCTGTACCGTCATTTCAGGAACACTCTGAAGCCCACTGAAATAATTTGGTTGGCCATTAACATTAAAAACGTATGTTGGTTTAAATGCTTACTGTCAGAGGACGGTCCAAGCAGAAGCACTGAAAACCTGCCAGTGAATATTTGTAAAACGTGTGTCAGCGTATACATCTTTCCATTAACAACGCCGTCCCCAAGCGAAAGCATTAGAGGTGAATCTTAGAAACGTGTTCAATTTCATTGTGTGTGGCCGTTCGCTCCTGCATTTCAATGGCAACAGGGTGCTAGGATTATGGGACCACATAACCAGATCAACGTTGTTGACAGAAGTATTTTTTCCCTCGTGATTAATTGCACCAAACACCGGCAGGTGTGTGCATGTTGGCTACCCGTTTCAGGGCTCCTTTCAATAAAAAAATGGAACCTCCATTGTTTAAAAGGAACCAATCGTAGGCTTTATGTCGTTCACTAAATTACCATATCCACACTTCCTGCCTTTCAGATGCATGAAAAGATTCTGTGCATCACATGACACACTTCCACAAACATGAAGGGTTCATCGATGACATTTTCATTTCACGACTTTCATTTCAGAAAAACCTGAGGAAAAAAATGTCACGAATGCTATTTTAACCGTGCATTCGCATTCACTTAAGCCTCAATTCACAAAATGCTACATAAACTAGAAACATTAAGTTTGAGAGGTATTTTATAGGGCTATTTATGGCATTTATTTCCATTTTGATCCACCTTGATCAGGGTTTGATTTATGGGCAAGTGCTAAACTCCGCCCCCCTATATAGCACATAGTACAGAAGGCAATGTAGGGTCAACTCCAGCACGTAATCCTCAGAGAGCTATCCGGGCACTTGCTTTAACCAATTAAGTCACTGCCCCGAGAGATGGAATTTGCGAGCGGTGACCGCTCAAATAACTCTCCTCACTGGGAACCGCCGCTTCCCAGGGTTCAGAAACAGCTCGCCGAAGGATGGAGGTTTTCAATCACGTCACGGCGAAGATCATCGATCGGTGTTGACCTCCTTTAAAAAGGAACAAGAACTCGACCACCGGGGCGGGAAAAAAATAATAATTCTTGTCCTTTTTTAAAATGTGCGAGAAATGTCTTCCGTAACCCCCCCACCACTGCCGCCGCCGCCGCCGCCCCCCCCGCCCCCAGCTGCCACATACTTCCAGTAATACCTCATACACAAATCTGGAGACTCGCTAGCAATAACATGCCCACACATAGTGGGGAGAACCTGATCGACTGCGCAGCGCGGGCCTTGCCAGCTCACTTTCGGCGTCGTCCTTTGAACTCCGTCCCGCAGCTAAACAGTGGATTTCATAGAATCGCCAGACACTCGCGCCAGTTGCACTTAATCTGTTTCAAAATTCCCGCGAGTGCGACAGCAGATAGTTTCCCCAACCACCCCCCACCCTCGCAACGACAAGACTTTCTGTCCCCCAACTGTGACTGCAGATCAAAAACAGAACGCCGACGAGCAAGGAAAAGGCAACTGCTGATTAGGGAAAGGGTGGGGGTGTGGGGGGGGGGGCAGAGAATCAGGAAGGAAAATGAAAGTGAGAGAAAACAAACAAAAGCTGTGTCCTCTCTCTCTCTCGGACCGAGCGCAGAAGAAGAAGGAAGAAGAAAAAAAAAGAAGAGAGGAGAGAAGTGAGTCTGGGTGGAGCACGACTTTCCAATCGACTGTCTCCCAGTTTCCCAAGTGCTGGAAATAACTTCAAAGGGGATGGTATCCTTGAAGAGGAGGGAGATACAATTACAGTGGGGCAGCTGGGAGCGCCACGCAGGTGGGGCCTGCATTCACTGTGTAATATTATCTCATAAAGGTTCCGTTGAGTTTTTTTTTCTTCTTCTTTCTTTTTTTTCTCTTTTTTTAAGAAAACTTCCTCTCCTTTGTCCGTTTGACAGAAGAGAGGGGACGCCACAGTCGCGCACAGGGGAAAAAAACCCCAAAAATCAAAAAAAAGCTTGGCGAAGGAATTCCCCCCCAACCCCTGCCCCAACCCCGCCCCCAAATCTAAATAAATCTGCAAACCAAAGAGACGGTGTGTTGCCCTCTGTAAATAAAGCGGAGCAGAGCCAACGAGGGAACAGTACGCTTGCGGAAGGTGTGAGGCGGGGAGTTAAGTGCTGGCGTTATTGTCTCTTCAGCTGGGTAATCTGACGTTATATATAGGCATTCAAATTGCAGCGCATTCCTTCGGTGGCTCCGTGTGTAGCCCGGGACTTTTTATCCCACTTCGCTGCAAACAACTGGGACATCAAAGACTCATTTTGTCACTGGTAATCTTGTTATAGTGTGCTCTGGCTGTGGTGGAAAAGAGAGGGGGTGAGAGAGAGAGAGAGAGAGAGAAGAGAGAGAGAGAGAGAGAGAGAGAGAGAAGAGGGAGAGAGAGATCTCTCTCGATGGAGAACAGAGAACCCAGAATCCCGAGCCTGTCACACCGGGGAGGGGGGGGGGTAATCGGGGTTTACGAATTACACGTCAACGGAAAAGCGCACTGCCACCCCCAACACCCTGCCCCCCCCACACCGAAGCCTTCCGTGAAGTCACCTCCACAACCTGTCCTCATGGCAACCGTATAAGCAAACAAGTGTTGCGATTTCAGTGCTGGAAGAGGACACTCCGAACGGACACTTAATATCATGTAAATATTTCAATATGCACGGGGCCGCTCCGGAGCTGACAGCTTTAAAGCCGGGGCAGGGGTCCCTAAGAGCCTGCATCTCTATTAGCCCTCCCGGAGCCACCACCGAAACCGTCAATGGTGTGTAGGGACTCCGAAGTCCGGTGTCACTTCCAGAGCCGCCGTCTTTTCCGAAACCGTCCGGCACGCTACAAAGGCCCGGCCGACAAAGTTGACGGGTCAAAGCGTCGCACAATACCACCCTGAAAGTTCACGAGCGCACGTCTCGCACACGCGTGGGTCTATCTTTCGACCGGGGGCATGTCGTCTTAAAGAGCTAGTGAAGCCCGGAGAGTTGGCCACCAAGAGTGGGCCGAACGCGCCACACACGCACGCATCATAACACAGGCATTAATCAATTTCCCTGGGAATTAATTTCCATAGCTTCACACGGCCTGCTGTAATTGATGCAGGAAGTGCGGGAGCACATGAAAGTCTAAATCGATGCCATAGATCAGTCGTTGCTGGTTTAATTACAGTGTAATCTTTATTCTACTAATTACCCTACAGATATAATCTGATATGGAGCGGAACAAAACAAAAACAACAACACAAAGTGACAAAGAAAGTCCCCAAGCCAGGATCTGGTCCAGTGTTTCAGTTTAGCTCAAAGACGTGAAGCACGATCTTAGGGTAAAGGATAACTAACACAGTAAAAAGTTTTGATGGGGGGCGCTGACGTAAGAAGCATTCAAAAGGCTTCCAAAGACGTCACGAGTATTATCCTTTAAAAGCACAGCGCGTCTGACAATGGTGACCCCACTAAAGGCTGGTGTCTTTAGCTGCTTAGTCATGCTTTATTTTGGTTGTTTTGTTTCCCTCCCCAAAATTGTCTTTTGGCTCTGGGCCTTTAACATTTTGTTCATTTATTCCAACCCAAACACTGTGGCCCCTGTGAGCGGGGAAGGCCTCACTGCGGCAACAGGGACAGGGCATCGTTTCAGAAGCCCTAATCCCGCGACGTAAAACAAAAGTTAATGTCGGAGTTAATAGGATATGATTAATGCTGGAGGAAGGACAGGACAGAGGCCCAGGAGAGGGGGGAAAAAAAGATCTCCAGAACCGCTCTTGAAGTCCAGAACATGCTAAATCGGTACCCTCGAGGATTGTAGTCATCAACACCTAGCCTCCGAAACGTCCTTTGAAGTCCCCCCTGCCTTTGAACGTTACGGCTCGGAGAAATCCATCCGCTCTCCTCTTGGAAAGCCCCCAGAATTGAGGAATGCACTGCAAGCTGCTGCCTAGCCCGCTGGAATGTGATTCGAGCACAGCCACACCAGGGCTCCAGGCCCCCGAATGACAAATGTGGGCACTGTCGCTCGGCCCGCGGTGGGCTAAACGGCCATTTCGGGGCTGGATTCTGGGGAACGGGGTAAGGCAATAGTCAGAAATGGCACCGGCTTCCTGCACATGTTCAAATGAAAAAGTATGTCCCTTGAACTTTGGTGGCTCGTTCCAACCTGAACTTAGATAGCCAACTCCAACAGCCAATAGCCAAATGGCAAAACAAGCATTCGGAAATTATGAAATGCCCACGTCTTTGATCAACGGTTCTTTTATGCCATGTTGCCTATGTATGCATTAGATGTATGAATTGTTCCTTTCACAGATGCCGTTGATAAAACGAAATGCACGATGGTCTGTTAAATGTGTGCAGGGATTTACACAAACATGCCATAGCACACCACACCACGCCAAGTCAGTAGTTACATTATTGAGAGTCCCAGTAGTACCACAAAGATGGGTACATTATCCATATCCAGTCCAATCAAACTGTCAAATCTTTATCAGAAGTGAGGCTTTGGGGCCCCGAGTGGTGCAACCGTTAAAGGCACTTGCCCGGAGTGCAGGTTGCCCACTGTGTATGGGGTTTGATTCCGCGGCTGCGCCAGCCTGGCTCTGGCCGGGAGTCCCATTCGGACGTGGCGATTGACTGTCCCGCCCGAAGGGGGAGGGGAGAGGGAAGCCACAGGAGAGCTCGCAACAGGCACAGAAAGCTGTGACGGAATCACGTTTGACAGCTTGGCAGGGTCCGTCTCAGAGGAGGCGGTTCGCTCACTCGCCTTCGTCACTGCCAGTGCCAGGGTAGCGGCTGGTTCTGCCGTAGCAGGCGGCGGGCTCGTGGGGAGGGTAACTGAGGGTACAATTGGCCACCAAAATGGGAGAAAAACGGAGCAAAAACAGAAACTAATTTCTAAAAAAGAAATGAGGCTTTATCCACTTTCCAAAACACTGTGGTGGTTTGAAATGGACGACAGGTTATCCACAAAGGACCAGAAAATAATTCACCCCAGACATCCACCACGTACTGCACAGCCTTTACCGCTGGGACTGAGATGACCGAGTGTCTAATGATACTCAACTGGTAGCAAAATACATACTCAAGTATCACGTTTACTTATAAAGAGGAATAAAATTACCTCTGCATCCGTGTCACAGTGGCCATTGCCAGCTCCCACTTGGGTAGATTGCAACTGGCGACTCCAAAAATAGCTTTGATTTCCCTCTTTCACGTTCTTCCTTGCCTGTTCAGCTACTCTTGTAAAAACTCACCGTCCGTGACAAAAATGTACTTGGAAGAATCTTTCTGATGCTAATTCGAACGCTCTCATTCGCCATTCTAACGCTCCACGTCGAAAGTGCTTCGCAGGTCACACACAGCCTCGGCCAGGCTCCATTCCTGTCTCTTCCTGTCCCCTGGCTGCAGGTCTGGGAGAGAGGCAGGCCTATTAGCGCCCGGCTCAGGTTTCGCCAAGCCCGGCCTTGTTATCTTTAGGAAACACTAACTGGTTCTGGTGTTACATTGGAGGAAGCAGTCACCTGCATCACTTCCAGGTCGGCTGGCGAGGGTCACATGGCGCTCTTTTGAAGGGGGAACAACCGGGCGACATGTGGAAAGCATTAATGCCACTTCTGGCCAATTTCACAGAGACTTCAACTCTTCTGGCGATTCGAAAATAAAGGGAAAAAAAAGTCCTTGTAAATTAGTAGCCCGTTAACATTCTCATGTCATGTTTGGCAAATTCCTTCGCAGCAATCCATCACGCACCCTCTGATGAATGATCTATCATCAATGCTCAAATTGTTCATTCATATCCAACTGTGAAGCTGCAGGGATCGCTACAGCATAAACCAAACTTCAAGTCAATTTATTTAGTTAAAACCGCTTTTGAGTCATTAGGGTCTGACTCCCCAGCCCCCAGCCCCCAGCCCCCCACCCCCATGGCACACGCTTCTCTTCCTACTCCAAATTGCACCGTAACTGGGCCTTAGGACTACCCACTACATTTAGGGCTTCTCGTCTTTCCGAATTTACACAGGGACGCTCCGCTGGCTCCAAGATTATTTTTGCATGAGCAAATTTTCCCTGGATGGACGGGGCTATCGCCTTTCAAGAAAACCTGGAGGACGGGAGCTCCCTCGGAGCTCCTTGGGCTAACGGCATTTAGGAGGAAATGAGAATGTGAATAAACAAAGGCAAAACTATTTCCTGGAATTACACGATGGGCCAGGGAAGACTGGAAGCGGCTCGGAGCAGCCCGGGGTCTACGGTTATATTCCTTGAGGGAGGCCCTTGGACGACATGCACAGGAGCTCCGGAAGCCGGCTGGAAGCACTTCAAACCTGGGATTGCTGTTCCTGTGCCATGATAAGCAATGGGGAATGGGGGGAGCCATGGCTATGCACTCCTACCACATTGCACAAAACCTGCTATTGTGATGGGAGTCTCTGTGCATGTATTTAGGCTGGTAGCAGTAATGGGAGAATGAGGTATCGCGACACCAACAATGGCTGGAGTTACAGTTAGCTGTCAATCACTGTCTTGTTTGAACCAATCAAAGGGTTTTGCTCTTCAGAACAAAGTGCAATGATTGGTTCAAATCAGTCAGTTCTTGGTAGTCCCATTGATTTTTGGTGTCGTGATGCCCAATTCACCCCTCACCACATTTTAGATTAGTATTCACAAATTACTGATTACGTATTAGTGAACCCAAAGGGACCTGTGGCTGGCAGTGTAGTGTAATGGTTAGGGAGCTGGGCTTGTAACTCAGAGGTTGCTGGTTCAATTCCCAGGTGGGAGCACTGCTGGTGTACCCTTGAGCTAAAGGTACTTAACCTGAATTGCTTCAGTAAAATATCCAGCTGTATAAATGGATTGTATGTAAACTGTGTAAGTCGCTCTGGATAAGAGCGTCTGCTAAATGCCTAAAATGTAAATGTGACAGAGGACAGTTACCCCATTAATCCAGGCGCTCGTCTGTTTGGGGACTTATTCGTGCCCATCCACCAAGATGACCAGACAGAGAGGTCTCCACTATCACTATGGGTATCACCCAGGTTACCATTACCACGGCGTTACCCCGGTGTCGTCAAATCTAAGGCGACAGCAGAAGGCCACGTTGTCCGCATAGGATCCAAAGTGCGATTTGACCACGGTCACCTTCCTTCAGAAATGCACATTTCACTCCAGTTACAGGACGTGCGCGATCTGCTCCGCAGTTACCCGAGAGATTGCAACTGGGTTTGGAAGAATGAAGGAGAAAGAGGGGAAAAGTGTAAAAAGAAAGAAAGAAAGAAAGAAAAAAAACGTGAGGAGCGGATCGCCGACGGGCCGCTTTTCCCCGCAGAACGCGGCGGGGCGAGAACGATCCATTCCCTTTCATCGCCGACCATCTTTTATGCCGCAAAATTATCAGGTTAGACAAGCCCCTTTATTCAAAGCTAAACAGTAATACCAATGTCCCGACCCTTAAAAAAAAAAAAGAGAGGAGGGAAAAAAAGTCCTATCTGAGAGATTAACTCACAGCACCCAGCTGAGCCAGTGCTGGGTTCACTGGCTCACTCGCCCCGATCTTACCCAGCAGTCTCTTGTTCTAAAGCAAAGCATGTCTTTGATACTTGACTAGAAGGAATCTGGAGGCGTTACAGGTTTCTTTTGTACTTCGCACTGCACAGAGACTCGCGTATGGGTGCCAAGGCAGGGATTTTTTTCCCTTTCACTCCTCCTCCTCCCCCCCACCACCACCACCACCACCACCACCACCACCACTACTACTACAAAAAAACAAAAAACCCACAACTACTGACCATATTTTTTCATATCAACACTTTGTGTATTTAGCATTTCACTGCTAAATACACTGCTTATGATGTTCATGAAAGGCAGGAAATATGTACAGAATATGACCGCTTCCTTTAGATTTCAAATTTCCATATTTAAGGGGTTTGGGGGGTGGGTGGGTGGTTGGGGATGGGTGGCTTTGGAGAGAAGAAGGGGGGATCTTGACTCCCCTTGGAGATTTTCGTAAGCCCATTACATCAGCTTTTTTATGCTTCATGGACTCTGAGGCATAGGCTTTTGTGAGGCCAGAAAATGACCTAAATTGACATTCAAAATAGTCTTCTTCAGGCCCAATGCAAGCTTGTGGTCGGGACGATTGTCAAAAGTAAAAACCTGATCACCGGGAGAGTTTTATGAGGCTATTTAGCCCTGCTGGAGGAATTTAAGACGCGACCATCACAGCGTAATCCGCAGAGAAGGGAAAGCGCAGGCGTAACACCAAACCTACACAGCTTAACTTAAACATGCTAAACCTGAGGCTTCCAAACCCTGAGCTGCAACCATGGTTTAAAAAAACGAATAAAATGGGGCTACAAAGCCCATCTCAACAACATTTCAACAACATATCATGCACAAGTCCATTTCAACAGATAACTGAAAGCGTGACACTCACAATGAAAATATAAAATGTAATGCACCAATACAATCTAGATAAATGACTAAATCCATTTACAAATAATCAACTGGTGTACAGTGTTAAATATGAACATAGAACTCTTACTACAACTGAGGCAATTGTAGTGAGGACTTCAAAGCGCCTGAACGGATTCATGGCATGCACACGGTTTCATCATTAATACAAGATCGGTGTTTGTCTTAGCGGTGCATTAGATGTATAAATCATATTTGGAATGCCAATGTTAAATGCCACTTGTCTTCCCCCTTATCGTAAAATGTTAATAAAGCACATGATGATTATATAGACTTCATTTACCATGTTGAAGGTTGAGAGATCTGGCCGTCCAGAGCGGGCCATAACATTATCAGCAGAAAGTAATTCGCGTAAAGGTGCATTTCACTCAAGTTCAACGGCCGCGTATCAAGTTTAAGCCGTTGTTGAAAGGAACCGTTTGAGCGATAATTATATTTCAACATTGGAATACTTTTCATGTTAACAGTTGCTTGTTATTTTTGTTCTTTCTTTTTGGCTAGGTTGAGCGTTGGCAAGTCCAAAATCCAAAATAAACCATAATTGCATTAAGCTTTACTCATAATGCTATATTTATGACGGTCAAATGCTTTTTTTGTCTGCGACATTTTAGGGTCACAAACTATTTTTTAAAATGGGGCCAAGAGGGGAAAAGGGGGTGTGGGCTATTCCTGGAATAATTATTTTCACATAATTAGCAAAAATTACACCTCGAATACGGCATGTTGAATACATGAATTTGCCTGGGTTCCACCAACTCTATTCAACAGCTGAATAGCACGCTGACGCCAGGAATCTACAACGGCCTCGTGACGAAACTCACCCCTCAAAGCAACCGCTGAAGGCACGAATGAACGCACGCTTCATTCCTCAGACCTTTAACCGCCGGCTGCCTTCAAATGCAAAGTCTACAAAGCAGCCATTTCAAAATAACCTGACGTTTGCCCATTACGGACTGAAGCTGCAACTGAGCGTTCGATGAGCAGTTCTTCTACAACTGGTGCACTGAATCCCCCATACCTCCCCCCCCCCCTTTGCTTGTGCTCTCACCCACCCCCAAAATCAAGCATGGCACATTGAAATAAGGCCAATGATATAGAGGCATTGTTATGGAAACATATCGTGGAAGAATGGCTGGCATGGCATTGCTTTGATCTTTGTCTGTTGACCTGGATGGCCCTTTCTCTCCTCCGTGTGACGAACAGTCCCCTTTCCCATTGGCTAGCGTGGCAGAGGTCAGAGGCAGAAACCACCGCTGTTCCCTACATGAATCTAATCAGTGCTCCAGAGAAACGACAAGGAGTGTTATATTCCACTTTCTAATCGGGGGGGTTCCATTACAATTTAGGCACTAGGTTAGGGGCCTGCTCGAACCCTAGGCCAACAGGTACACTGTACCAAGACCAACCATCTTTGTCTGGCTTCAAAAAGGTCCTTTATTTAAAAAATAATTTGGCACATTTAGATCCCTTTGATAGATTGTTTGTGTGTTGAAAATGATGACTGTCCAGTGGAATAGATTACAAATATCATTTGGCCGTATATTAGTTCTCAGCAGAGGCCAGTCCAAAATATATTGTTTTTAAAAATATATATATGGTACAGATAAACTCACAGCAAACGACATGCCCGTTATCAGGCACGGTATAGGGGGAAAAAAAGTATTATGGATGGATTATCTGAGCGAAATGATGGAGCTTAAAGGCTAGAAATATAATATAATACAGAAGATTATTGTGGGCAAACTCAAGCCTGTTGTTATTCCAATACTTGCACACAACCCGGTTGTCTTCTGTGTCAGAGGAACTGACCTTGCAACCGGGATTCCTAACTTGACATTGATAAAAAACCCACAGCGAGCCCAATTTTCGTAATTTTAATCTACGTTCGTGTCCAAGACATTTAGCAGGATACTGAACACACCAGAGAGCCAAAAGCGAAACTCTCGTCGAGCACAACGGAGGACATCTTGGGAACGGAGTAGCAGTGAAGCTCTGCTTCCACTCCGCTCTTCAAAAAAAGTTATTATTTACAGCAGAGGGGAAACGAGGAAACTTTACAACACTTCCTCTATTCGGGCGGAGGAGGAGAATTAAAAGGCAGATAAATAAGGAGGGGGTAATGCAGGGAAGCTTTTTGCTCAGACTTGGTGTTGGGGGAAGGGGGAAGGGGGAAGGGGGGGGTTGGGTTGGCGGGAGGTAAATCAAAAAGCCCTTGATGAATAGGGCACTTATTTCAAACAACACCATTGGGGTTGGACAGCGCGGGCAGCACCAAATGGACCATATCAAAAGCCCGGGGCCGCAATACTTTCTCCCCGCGGTGATCAAACGGGACGTCCCCTGGGTGGGTGGGTGGGAGGGAGGGAGGGGAGAGGGGGCGCCGGGCCCTGTGAATGGAGGGAACCGGGGAGATCCGCATGGGGAAACCGCCAGCGACGGGGGCAAACACTGCGCCTCATCCATAACGCCGGGGAGGGGGAAAAGAAGAAGGAGAAGAAGGAGAAGGAGAAGGAGAAGGAAGAAAAAAATAAAAAGACTGCGGGCAAACAGCGAGGGGTACGAGGACAAAAGGGCCCGGTTGCCGGGGAGAGAGGGAGCCACGGCAGCAACAATGTCCACATGAAGCGGCCCGGCCGCTGGAGAGACTCGGCGGAGGTGCGGTTTGTCGCTGCGCCTGGGGGTCAGGGAGTGGACAATGGAGAGAGGCTCTGGCAAGCAGCTGGCCAGGGGAATGAAGGGACTTTGAATTCAGAAAAGAGGGGAGGGGAGGGGAGGGGTGTGTGTGTGTGTGTGGAGGGGGTTAGAGAGTGGGGGGTTGAAAGAGGAAGGATAGACTGCTAACCAAACCCCATCAAAACAACCTGTCCCCCTGCTCCCGCTTTTAAAACTTGCCATCCACACACACACACACACACACACAAACACATACAAGTATGGGCGTGCACACACACACACACACACACACACACACACACACACACACACACACACACACACACACACACACACATGTACGAGCGTGCACACACACACACACATGTACGAGTATGGGCATGCACACACACACACACACACACACACACACACACACACACACACACACACACACACACACACACACACACACACACACACACACACACACACACACACACACACACACACACACACACACACACACACAGAGTAATAAAAAAGGGGGTGGGGGCCTGGGTGGTGATCTAACAAACACCGTTCTTGCAACTCTGCCAAGAGAGCCTATTGTGCGCCAACGCTTCACAAGGGGAGACAACAATGCACGGTTCCACCACTGTCACACAGACAGAAGGCAGAAAGCTGCCTGGTGAGGTGCTACAGAGGAGAGGGGGGTAGCGTTAATGCTACTCATTCAGCATGGCTGAGCAAGAGCGAACTCGCGTTCGTTAGGCCAGCAATCATGTTATACATTGGCCTCGTTCTCTCCCAAAAAAAAAATCATACTTTTTTTAACATTTTCGAAATGGATCCTTTGGACTCCTTTCACAGAGATATACTTTTCGCAAAGAGGGGGAACCATATTTCCATACCCCACCCCACCCCTCCTCTCTGACTCCTCCTAGAAAACCTGCCCTTTGTGAAACCTCTAGATCCATTTCACACTAGGTTCCAAGCCTCAGGGGCCAAAGCTCTCCTGTTTGGTGGAACAAAACAGATTGTATGTCAGAAGCCCAATGGATCTATGACAAGTTATTCAATCATCTTCATCCTACCAGCTTCAATGCAAACTCACGGATCGGAATAAGCCATTAAAGAAATATGCAAGTTGGGAAAGCTATAGTTTTGTGCAAGGTTCCACAGTGAAATAAAACATGCTTGCTCTGCATTTTACTTTTCTCCAACACTAATTTTGATTCCGAATTACTCCTGTAAAGGATAGCACCTCTGCATTAAACGAAATCTAGAAATATTTGCATTTGAAACAAGTCACATATCACGGTGGCATGACAAACGCCCAGGTAAGCATGTATTTTTCGGTGGGTCATTTAACAGTGAGGTAAAAGCGAAGTAAAACATACAAAGCCACAAAGTTGGTTACTTATCGATCTACTGTATGGAACTTATCCACATAGTCAGCACAAACAGCAAGCCGGTAGTGAACCTGTGATCGGAAAAGTATGGGACAGAACATTCTTTATACCTACCGAGTGCTCTGAATATCATCATACCTTCCTAAAGCGTCAGCAAAATACATTTGACTATATACGTTTGATATTAATAAAGTATGTGAAGACAAAAATGCAGCACAAGATATTACAGGAGAAAGGTAGTGCGGTGACCTGGCAGTTGCAATCAGTCACTTAAGTGAATATTAATACCTGTGAATTTAAAACACATACCTAGTTGCATAAGACCCTTCCTACAATTTCATTTCATTTTAAATGTACTGGTTTCCTTCTCGAAGGGGAGATTGGAGATGTTGGCCAATGTGACATTTCCAGGCACTTTGTCAATAAGCTTCTAAGATGCAACCAATTAATTTTGATTTGTGGAAACGCTATTACAGATGGTTTGCAAATGTTACTGAACGCACAGTTAATGGACGTTGATGTGCCTGGTTTTTATGAACTTTCGAGTGGAAGCATCAACACCACAATCATCTACACCCACCCATCTCCTCCTCCTCCTCCTCCTCCTCCCCCAAACCCCGACCCGCCCCCCTCGCCCCCACCTTCCCCCATCTACATACACAGCAACCACGCACACTCCAGTCACTAAATTTGGAACAAAGTGTAAACCGACTCCGTGACAAGAGGTTCGACTGGCTCAACGTAATTCTGACCACAAATAAACCCTTGCCGAATGTCTGGTGTGACCCCATAGGCTTCAAGTGCAAGACGTATGGCATGATTATTTTCAGCAATACAGTTCCTGAGGGGCACTGGGGGGGTGGGAAAAGAAGAAGAAGAAAAAAACAGCAAACGTGGGTGAGGGAGAGAAAAGTAAACTTTAATTGGTGTGGAAATAATTCCATTACCATATAGTTCTCTATAAAGGCCGATTTGTTCTTTTGATCGTGCCAGTGTTTGTGAACTCACTGCTGCGCCTGCACCAGGCCTCAGAACAACCACTCCACAGAATTCCAGACATTTGTTCAGCGACTATCTGAGCGGCTCGCACAAACGCAGTATTGTTCAGTTTGGGGACTGCGCTGCCTAAGGTAAGCACACACTCATGGCCAGCCGTGTTGTGAAAAAGAGGGGAAATTGTGACATGCAAACCTGTAGAAAGGTTAAACATTAACCAATGCACACAGTTTCCACTTTATTCACTTGGACAGTACAAAACTCTGCATTTGGCGCTCTAGGGGGCCATTGCCAACTATGAGTTGAGGTCAATCAGCAATTTGGAGGGTCGTTCTGTTGCTTGGGTGAGTTTTTTTGGGCCTCCTTCGAGGCTGTTCGATGGAAAATCTAGGTCAACATGAAGAGGAAAGGGTCCCACTCCTGAACAAGCCAAATGGAATTCATACCTCATAAACTGGGAGTTAGTTTGCAGCTTTTCATTTTTTGATTTGTTTTCAAACGAATAAGAAACTACATAATGTGCAACAAACCCTCTGGCTTTTTTGGCCAAAGATAAGAAAGCTGGTCACACCTGAACAAAACCAGGTTAAGTGGAAAGCTTTAGAACCAAATAATTATTTAGAAAAATAATATAACGATTAAGTATAAATGGTCATATTAATCTGTGGAAGACATTTCTACAAAACCGAGTCTACTAATTATTGCAGATATTAAGAAACATTCAGTAGGTTACCCCTACCATTACCTCTACGCTACTTGAATTAATACGGAACAATGGTGGAAAAAAAGAAAAGAAAAATTCACATCTGAACGAGCAAAATCAACAATAAACGAAAGCCAATCCACGCTTTCGATGACTCTTTTTTGGCCTTTTGTGCTGCCAATTGGCAAGCGTCGTTATCATGTCTACCTTATCGCCAGGTGTCCTTTGTTTGCGTAAGGCAAACTGGACGATTCCAATTCGCGGTTCCCGTGATTCAATTCAAATGCAACAGGTAAACAAAAGGGCCAACGTGTTTCCACGGCGCGGGGCGTGTGGATCGCGCATGACGGAACGGGAACAGAGCGCCACGCTAGAAAACAAGGCCTGCTTTATGCTCACGGCGATACTCAGACTTCTATATTTTTAAACAAGCCCAGTTCAAATAGAAAAAAAAAAAAGGAAAATAACAAGGATGAGAGGGCAGCGAAAAAAAGGAAACCGAATTTAATTAGGGGTTAGACAAATAACTGCTACATGCATACCACAGAGCCCGGGACGCGGACAGAAGACGGAGCCGAGGTTTAAACGGGAGCTCACGTGCTTTAGAGCGAGACCAGCCGTTTTCAAGCTTGGGAGAGGGGGGGAAAAGAGGAAAAAAACACCTCAATGAAGGCGTACCAAACTCCCGACGACAAACGCACGCGGACACCGAGAGACTAAACACATGCGTCATTGCGGAGCAGACGAACACAAAAACAGCCCTTGTTTGCGAAGTTCGTTATCCGTTTTGACGAATGCGCGAATCTTCCGATTGTGGCACAGGCCGTTTGCATGCGACGCTCCGGGGGGGGGGGGAGACGGGGCCTCTGGCGTCGAGTCGAACCGCTTTCGTGGCGTCAACACTGCTTGGGGACACTACCTTTTGCCTTTTAAATGTCTCCTTGTTTCATTAATGCGTCAGCCGCGCCAAGAACATTTCCCGAGCATCAAAATACCCCCCACGTGTCGCCTTTCAGGATGAGTCATGGCCCAGTGGGCTGATTAGCCACATCTGATGATTGCTAAGGGTTATTTTTTATTTGTTTGAAGCACTCGACTAATTGGGGGTGATGGTGTGGCTAAGGTTGCTGGAAATGCCACCGATGCTACATCTACCCACCCTAAGCCATGGTCATGGCTAGATAGTAACCCTATTTTTTCCCTATTTTGGAAACTCTCGCAAGGTTTGACTGAGTCCCCATAGTAACAACGGAAATCGTCCAATCCTCGTTGGTTACGGTTGGGGTTATCAGCTCGTCTTTGAAATGTACCACTTTAGCAGCAAATGCGCATGCGCAAGATCTTGGAAAAATTGGGTTACTATCTAGCAATGTACCTGAGCCATGTCTCCTCAAGACCCACCTTAGCTTGAGTAGTAAGGAGTGGGCGGAGACATAAAAGGATGCTGGCATTTTCCTCACTCACCCGCACGGTCCGGTGTGACTCAAAACAGTGAGGTACAACAGCAAACGTCCTCCTTCAACATCCATGCTCTACAGTAAATCACTTGCATTTAGACACGCCCCTTGATTACCCAATTGGTAATGCTGCCAGGTGGGGTGGAGCTAGCACAGCGTAGCTTTGTTGACGATTGCTGCAAATTAGCCTCAAACCCCTTAAGACCTTAATACAGCAAAAAATTAAAAAAAAATTTTTTTTTAATTCAGGCAATAAGGGGTTAAATGCAAAATCAGGGTTGCTCCTTGAGAAAGATAATCAACCGAGAGAGGCGTTTTGTTGTGCACGCCATGCATTATTTAGGACTCAGGCATGTGCATGCTTTGCATGTCTAACCAAGGTCTTATAGGATTCCTATATACATGGTGCGGTGCAGTGGTGCACAGATAAATGCGCCATTTGGGAGATGCTTTTCCTTACTGAAAATGTTAAACCTACCACAGACCTGCCTTCTGTCCAGGTTTTGTCATTTGACACACGGCCCTTCAGATTTGACAGATAATTACATGCAAACCATCTCTCAGCCCATGCAGGAGTAGTGTGGTTTTGAAGTTTTAGGGTTCATTTTAATCAATGAACCAATAACATTGCTAAATCTTGCGACTGCTTTCAGCACTACTCCAAACCCGGCAAAGGCTTCATGCTAGCCAGGTTTGTTTGTGAAACGTCACGTCACCCCCTTTTATCAACTTGACGACTGACGAGGATCTATAAATGCTACTAAAATGCCCTCGTTTCATGCACTTTGATCTGGAGTCGAGTTGTACGGCACGTCGCGCTATGGGAGTTCATTTCAAGACATGCTGAGGGTTGAAACCCTCCTAAAACTTTCTGCGGAGACGGAAAAACTTGGAAGCGGTCCTCGCGAAGATTTCACGGTTATTACGCGACAAAATAAGGAAACATTTAGCGTTCCGGCGTTCGGCTCTCGCCAGGCATGTTCAAGTTTCATCTTCTCAAAAGAGAGGGCATGAGTAAAAAGAGAGGTGCTTTTTTTTTTTTTTTTTTTACAGGAGCCAGCATCCTACCCAGCAGCCCTTATCCTGGCTGCACACACGCCACCTACACATGCACAGGCCAACCCCAAACCTCCCCTGTCATCACTCCCACAGAGGACTCTATTCATACCGCTAAAAAGACAAAGACCAAAGTGTACACCAGCTATCCCAACCATCCCAAGCATCCAGATATTTGCCGGCGATATCGTTTTAGTCTTTTGTGTGCCCTTCCCATTCTGCTCCCTCAATCCCTGGCATTGTAGGCTCAGATTTTTATCCTCGCCTCCTCTCTTTTGTTGGGGTATTTTTGGTAATATCGGGGTGTAACGGAGGCCTTTGAGAGAGTAAGGTGGATGGGCTGTTTTTTGATGGGGGGGGGGAGGGAAGGGGGTCTGGAGGACAGGGGGTCATATTGCTTTTGCGGTCCCTCTCTGCACCATCACTGCCCTTCTGTCCTGGCTTCAACTCAGTCAGAGAGTATAACCCACCCCCAACTGTCATATTCCTAACCTGTGACCCGCCCCCACACACACACATGCACACGCACGCACACACACACACAAACACATGCACCACACACGCACACCACACACACACACACACACACACACCACACACACCACACACACCACACACACACACACACCCCTTTGATGTTCCGTGGCAAATTCCCCGGCAGCCGATAAAATCAGCTCTCCCCTCTCGTGGGCATGTGTGCTGGGTTCTGATAAAGACAGAGCAGATAGGAGGAAACACAAGCTGTTATGGGGAACACAGTGCACCAGACAGTGGGCCAGAGAGAGGAAGGAAAGAAAGAGAGAGAGAGACAGAGGAGAGAGAGATAGAGAGAAAGGGCAGTGGGGGGGGTTGAATAAAGGAATAAAAATAATAATCGTTCTAAAGGTCACTGCTGCTCCAAGGCAAAACAAGATAGGGGGCTCACAGGGATCAAGCTTTGTAACACAAACAAGACAGAACAAAATAAATAAATAAAGACTGAAAGTAATGCTGGACTAACCAGTGGGCTATTCCTGAAGGGGAAATGTTTTAACCTATTCAATATTTTTATAAGAAGGGGGAGTTAAATAAACCACAAAGCCCCGTGTTGGAATGTAGTGTTCGTTTTAATTGTCGTAATGTCTATAATTGGCCAATGCTTAAAAATATGGTGGTATACGTGGCGAACTGACACCAAAAGAACATTTTGGGCTTCTTCGTACAAGTACATGTCATCCTGAAATCAGAGCACGTTTTGTTTTCACGGGTCAATTATTTCCGATTAAAAAAATAGAAATGTAAATAAGTTAAAGAGATGCCTGGATGCGAAACCGTTGACGGTTCTCTCTCTTATTTCAGTCAGAGGGCAAGGGCCGGCGGCGTTCTCAAACAACAAACAGCCGCTCGTAAAGAAATCCCTGCCGATGACACTGACTGACAGAGTGGAGGGGACAGGTGGCACAAAGACACCGACGGCCTCGATGAGACGTGCGCATTTATACCAGTGTCAATTTACACGGGGCGCATGTGAAGACAAACCAGTCAATTGGGTGTGAACGGAGGGTGCCACTTTTATCCAATTTTCATACCGCCGCACGCAACACAACGCTAATCTGGCACTATCAAAAGCCTCCTCTGCAAAATATTGGATAATTTAAACCTTTTTTTTTTTTGGAGCCCAATTTCTGCACTAGGAGCTACGCTTTTCTGTATCCGCTTGTTCTAGAGGCCAGCGCTTTCTGTGGCTCAGAACAACAGCTGTTCCCTCAGAGCAAAGTCCACAATCAACTGCTTCAAAAGAATCTACTTGAGGACCAAGGTCACCCACACTGTCCAACTGTCCGCCAGTGGCATAGCCAGGATATCATTTCGGGGGGGGGGGGGGGATGTGCAAACAAATTGTTCAGCTGTACATTATACATTACATTACATTTACATTTTAGGCATTTAGCAGACGCTCTTATCCAGAGCGACTTACATTTCTTTTACGTACAATCCATTTATACAGCTGGATATTTTTACTGAAGCAATTCAGGTTAAGTACCTTGCTCAAGGGTACAACAGCAGTGCCCCCACCTGGGAATTGAACCTGCAACCTCTTGAGTTCCCAGCTCCCTAACCATTGCACTACACTGCCAGCCCTATATCAATATGACATTATGTCATTTGATGATTAAATACCGCCTTGCCCAATCAACAACATTTGATAACAACCACACATTAGGAGCGTTATTTGATATGGATGATATATGACTAGCTCTGAACTGCACTGTCATAAAACATTTAGAGGGGGTTAAACCCAAAAATCCACTAAACTAGGGCTGTCCACCTGTGACCCCGAGGTCACACTGGCAAATGACTATTCTGGATAAAGTGCTTTCATTAAAGCACAAGTAACTCAGTTGCTTTCTGCTTGTTCAAAAAGAAAGATGGCCAACTTTTGGAATGGAGGCACCTGCTCGGTACAATTCAAGCTACTGCATTGTCCTTAGAGAAAGAAAACACTTCAAAGCAAGATAAATTAATTACCTCCCCCCACCATGCACACTTGTGTGGCAGCCAGGACATATCCCAAGTCACGTTTTCACTAGCCTCAGGCTCATAACATTATGGGATTATGAGTTTGACCTGCTGAAGTGAAACAAGTCCACCAAACTTCTGTGGATGTGCCTGGCTAACAAACTAAGGATTAGTTACTTCTGATAAATCATGATTTTGTGTAGGGTAGAGGCAAGGACCAAATCAGATGCAGGAAACGAATCTCACAAACTAACTTCCCTTTCTTGTCAGGAGTAGAGGCTATGTTTTCAACAACCCATCTCAGCAGTAGGCCATCGATACCGGAGGCGAGCTGGAGGCAGGCCCACGGCATGGCCAACCAACCCAGGATACTACAGTAGAAGCCTACCATTGGAGCCCAGGCAAGGCAAGCTGAAGTAGGTGTGTTTACCCTGTCAACACCATAGCCAAAGAGCACCATTTTGAATGCTTGCTCCTCATTTAGGTAGCACAGGCTTATTCACATTTCACTAATCATTCCCTCTCAAAAAATGTACATTTTACCCCACCCTCCCTAAGTTCTACATCAAATCTGCACAAGATCAGCAGCATTTTCACCAGAACAGAAATGGCAAAATGACAAGCATCAGCAATTCCCCTTTCTTCATAAGCTAGCGCCTAACTAAACAGACTGGCAGGTAGGTGGCAGGTGTAGGCGGTACCACAAACTTCAAGTCTAAAGATATACCAGGGTCATCAGCACACAAGCAGCAGGTAAGACCCCATAAGCTACAGACAGACACATTAGCTCACATTAGAAGCGCTCACGTACAGCGAAAATGGGTCAGTGGAAAGACGGGCTCAAGGGGATTGTCGTCCCTTAGCGAAGGTCTTTTAATGTGCCGCCCAAGCCGAAGTTCACTTACGACAATCCGTTTGCGATTGCCTCCATTCTCGCATCGGGATTGCCACAGAGCAAAATAATTGCCACAGCAGGTCAGTGTAGAACACCCATCATTGACTATAACAGAGAAGGGCTGGTGTGGGTGCTTTTGTTCTAACCAAGCACTAAAACACACAGATTGAACTAATCGAGGTCTTGATTGATGATCATGATTGGTGGATTCGTTGAATCAGGTGTTTTAGTGCTGAGCTAGAATAAAAGCCTGCACCCACACTGACCCTTCTCGGCTATAACATAATGAATCGGAATTTGTATTTTTTTTTTTTACAAAAAATTGCCTGTACTGTGGAAACACTATTGCTGCCCTGAAGCGTGACCAATCAGCGCAGGTCATTGTCTCCTGGTGTGCTTATGTACTTTTCATCCAGTTATTCCAGCAAACATTGAGGCATGCTCACACAATATGAACTGTCTACGTCTCAGTATCTTTGAGCACGATAGAGAGACGGGCACCTACAGTCTTTCTGTGATGCTGCAGATGTTTAAATCGTCTTTTTCTCTGGGTGTTGTTTTCAAGGGTAGTAAACGCCGTGTTTTTTGTTAACCAGCGTACGAAGCTGTTGTGACTTAATATACAAAATGGCCTCAGCCTGATCATTTCTTCGATGTCGTCTATTCCTTTATTCTTTTTAATATACGTCTCAAACAAGGTGCCTCCCGTTTCCCTGGCAGCCACGATTAAATAACTCCGTTCACATTTTCACCCTGAACCCTACAGGCAGGACCAGAAAGCAAATGGTCATCTTCGCCAACATTTGCTCTTATCCAGTGCTATAGAACAGCCAGTGGGGCTTAAGTCTTAATTCTCGATATGACTTATGGCATTTGTTATCCATACTGTGATGGCAGGAGCCGCAGGGTGCAGGGGGATTAACGCTCACGTTCCAGGCCTGCTCGTCCTGGTGCTACTTTAGCGCAAGGTCCCCATAAGGGCAATCCAACCAGGAAAGCACCCCCCCCCCCCCCCCTCTCTCCCCGAAAGCCACAGCTCACACAGTGCAAGATGGCACCAACTTCAAGTGGCAAACCAGGGTCACGCTGGGGTCATGGTGCTCTGCTCTACGGCATGGGTTCATTTTGTTTGATCGCAGTAGACCAGAACGAGACGGGAACCCCCTTCAGATTCTGCACCACGGGTAGGCAAAGAGGCATCGCTCATTTCATGCAGTTGCTGGAAGTGTTGGGACGCCCTGCAGTTCACACGAGACTCCCTTTAAAATCTCAGCACGTGTCCAAAATAGGGAGTAGGCATGCTGAGAAAGTGAAAGCTGTGAAATATGAATGCAGCGTTGTAAAACAGATCGTCTAATTTGGCCTCTCTTGATAAATGTTTGTCACCTCTTGGAATCTCCTCGCTAGCACCGTGGAATACTGGCAGAGGTTGATAGTGAGATTGCATTCCGTTTTCCATAACCACAGTCAGAATTGATATCCAATCCTAACATTGAAATCCATATTTCTTTTGTGTTGTATTAAAATGTGCACTAAATGATGCGTCTGCGTCTATCATATACATCGATATGAAATGAAGAAAAAAATGTTTTTTTTAAATTGATTTCACAGGACTGTATTCGTACTTTGATTTCAAGAAGAAGAGCCTCAACTGCAATCAGAAGTGGAAACTCGGTAACATGTTTTGAAGCTTTATTCAAGACATACTTGGGGCTTCTGTAACAAAAACTAGCAGGGATTAATACAAATGCTACTTGAAGCAAGTTGTCCCATAGAATCTTGGGAGTTAATCCTACTGCATTTTCCTTTTTATAGGATATGGAAATTAAACTCAAACTAAAAAAAAACTACAGAAAAAACTTCAGTCCAAGGCTACTTACAAACAGAAATCACCCATCTCTACAACTGCAGTTTAATACAGCCAGGCCCTAGGGCGTTGAGGTTGTGGAGGTTGTTTTGGACTTGGGGTAAGTGTACTTAATTCGTTGTCTTCAAGCTCACGAGTGAGGGCACAGCTTGGAGGGTCACACATTTTCCCAGACTGTTTGGTGGAGAGAGCTATTTAAACGATGGGAGGGCAAGCGGCCAGTTCTGAGGGTGAGATTCTGGGAATGTTCGTTTTGGAATACTTGCGGAATGCGTGTCACCTCAGGAACGGCTATTTGACTTTGCCGGAAGCCTCCAGAACACACTGACGTGACAAGACGTGGTAATTTAATGCACTCAACTCCACGTCTCCTTCCCTCGCCGAGTCTCGCACTGGGCCTCTTTCGTGACTTGTTTATCACAATTTATCGTCTCTTATTAAAGACGCTCCAAACTCATTTTGGATGCCCTGACATACAAACAAGCCAAAACGATACTTTCTGAAAGTAGGAAAAAAATTGGAGAAAAAAAAGGAGACGCAAACATTAACGGTCTGGAGGCAGAGGAAAAGCACAAGGAGATGCACTCTATCTGCCCCGAAACATTTCAGGCACAAATCGCGACCACACACTACCGGAGGGCAGACTATGAACAAGGAAGCGCCTCCATCCAGATAGAACCAAGTTCCCTGAATAAGGTTTTCACATTTTACCAACGAATGGAACAGAATAATATGGAAGCTGCTTGCGTGCTTGTGAAAGATTACGTTGTGGTAACAGCACTGACCTTTCCACATCCACACACACCACACCGGATGTAGTCATGGGGATGTGAATTTGACAAGCTGTCAGAAAATGTCAGCGAGGCTCCCGAAAATCACTGAAGTCTTAAAGTTCTGTCGAATAAAAAAAAAAAAAACGAAGCTAAATCCATCTCTCCCTCGCAGGCCTGAAACTTCCGATTCGCCGGGCCCTCCCCTCCTCATTGCAACAGTGATCCACATCCAAAGTCATAAACTCATATCCCCGACCATAAACGTCTGGCTCCAAATGCAGCGAAAGGTCAGCACTGTACACAGTGCTCAGCATGGCCGACAGGGATCGAGCGACGGCTCACCTCCAAATGCCGCACCGAGCAAACGCAAAGTGACAGGGCTCACTTTATTCCCCTGATGTTTCATTAAACAACAATAAACCCAGGATGGATCCAAAGGTCACCCTGAATCAATTCCCAACTCACAGCTCAAACTCCATATGAACCAACTGAGTAAATAACCTCGCTGACATTTTTACTGCCCGTTTAAGACCATCAAAAAAAGGAGTCTTCTGAAGGGCAAGGGAAAAACAAAGACTTCAAATCACACGCACGCAAATACGGCCCGTCGCGCTAAGTAAACAGCGGGTATCACTACGCGCCGATCCTAAACGGTCCGGGCAGACGTGCTCAGCTCTGCGCCGCTTCGGCGTCAACTCCCCGCGATTCGCGGAAATCGTTTGAAGCGGTCACGGGAGCTGTCAATGAATTATCAGCAAGACAATCTTAACAGCATTTTTAAAGTAACTCTTGTCTCTCTCCCTCTCAATCTCTTTCTCTCCGTCGGCCTCCTTTTCTCTCTCACACACACACACACACAACTTTGAAGCAGTGTACCTGTATAAACTTTACACAGAACAGAGTCAACTATGCTCCACCTTTTGTGTACTTTAGGAACGCCCAGTGGATTATGCTATCTGTTGACAGCAGATAAAATGCGAGTCGAACTTCACAGTTCCCGCCTTTTCCCAGCCCGGGTCTCGCTGGCAAATCTAGGACAATAAACGCAGATTAAAGAAGAGGTTATGGGGTGGGCTGAGAGGGGGGGAGGGGGTGAGGAGGAGGTAGGTAGGGTTCTGATGGCCTACGTCAAAATCCAAAGTGGTTTTTTTCTCCACTGGAGCAGGGAACACCGGCGGCCTTTGTTGTGAACGCGTTTCGCCCGAAGCGCAAGATTACATCATCGGCGGTTTGCAGCGCTCCGTATTAATCAGGCGCTACTCAGACGCCACTTTGAAGAGCCTCGCTCGCCTCCGACTGCCCCTTTGATCTCGGCGCGCCGCCGCCTCCCCAACCAGGTGATTGTATCTTTCCAGGCAGGGCGCTCGGGCGGTCACCTGCGGCAAGATTCCGCCACCTATTCACTCCCCTAATTGCCCTCGCATAGTTTCAAAACTGGAAACAGGTAATTACTGGCAGGAGAAGAGGACGGAGGACACTAGATCGGTGCCGCTCATGTCTCCGGCGATGTCTGTGACTTCGACGCCACCGAGTCGTCGCCTCTTTGACAGAAGATCAGCAGGTGACCGGGATAGTAGGGCCTGTTCTTTTTTGTTTGGATTCGGGTTTGAAAAAACACACCGGGAACGGAAACGGTCGGCGAAACAAAACAGCATGTCAGCCCAAGGTACGGTGTACAGATCTTCAGAAAGAAGGCCACGGAGTAGCACAGATCCAAGATCGCATCTCAAAGCTTCGTTTTTTTTTTTTTTTTTTTAAAGGCTGAGCCATTTCCACGGCCAGTGGAGATTCTGCTGAAAGGAAAACGGACCGCCTCCTGTTTGGTGGCCCACATTGCGTAGGAGCAGATAGGTTTTTAAAGTTGCCCAACTTCAGTTCAAACAAAAGTAAGGGGGAGTTTTAACATTCTGCTTGGACTGGGGTTCTGGAACAAATTTAGCAGCGTTTCAAAATATCCACCATCTCAGGTCAGAATAGCTGGCAGAGCCTGTTGGCTCCAAACCACACAGAAACACTCAGACACAATTGATGTCTCAGGCCTCAAAGTGAAGATGTTTAGCTTGAGCAAGGGTTTCTTTCCCCGACACAATCACTCTGCCGTCAGATTGCAAAGCAGAAGCATAAACCGAAGCCTCGCCTGAGAGGACATCCGGGCCTTACACGTGAAACCAAGAACATTTCTCTTCCCCGTGCCTGTGAGGCTCCCGATTCATCGCCCCATGGGCACGCGCCGTCGACAACACCGCGTGATCGGATGAGTACCAGGGCGTTCTCCCACCCCCACCCCCTTCCCCAGCTGTGCCAGCGCGGTAAATCAGGGACGCTGTGGCCCGACGCTGGCACGAGACACCAAACTGCCAGGCGCGCGCCGGGAGCGAGTGACAGAGCGATGCGTCTCGCGCGACACGCTCGAGAGACCGTCGGCTGATCACCAGGGAATTACGCGCCGAGGCAAGCTGGCCGCCTCCGAACGGCAAACCCAATCCATCACGGCCAGGCTCCTTAGCGCCCGCGCCCGGGCTCCCCTCATTACGAGAGACCGCCGACCGGTGCGGCCGGGGGGGGGAGGGAAGGAGGGCGGGAGGGCGGGGTCAGAGAGACAATTTCCACATATCTGGCACACCTGTGCACTGCCCCGGTCATCAGTCTCCGCAAATGACCTGACGGGCGACGACTTACAGAGAAAAATGGCTCCCCGGTAATGGACTTCCTGTCAAGTCAAAAGGTATAGGCCTAATAAGAACGATGTGATATATTTCGCCGGGTATGAAGGGAGGCAGAAACAGAATAACATCTTAGCTGTGCCACAATCATTATGTATGTGAGGATTGCGAAAGGTGACGTACCCAACTTTTGTTACGCTTTAGGTAAGCCCAGCAGGCAACTTGCATACAACAAGCGGCTAATGAGATTGAGCGGAAGGGAACTGCAACAAATGAAAACTGGCTTGACCTGATGTGGGAAGGGCAACAAATATAAAAATGATTATTTTCAATTAATCTCATTAGGCAAAGCAGGGTGTGGCCTCAAATGCCCTTTCAAGCAGAGCACATTTGTTGTGTCCCAAAGCCCCACCCACCCTCCACCCCAAATCAAACCATCCATCAAAGCAAGTCATAAAAAGTTCAATGGGTGTGTATGAAAGATGCTGTAATAGAGCAAGACTCACTCTAAACACATAATGGCGTTCTCAATTATATCATTATGCCAACAAAAGGCTGAAAGGCTTTGAACCTGCCGGTCGAAAACCTGAAAAATGTGTTACAAAAGGGAGAGGTTTATTTTTATTTTTATTTTTATAAGGGCACTCATCGCAACACACACACACACAGACACACAGACACACACACACACACACACACACACACACACACACACACACACACACACACACACACACACACACGCCGAGCGTGGGTGTGTGCAGAAAACAAGGCTTAGCGCAAGGCATGGTGAAACAACTGCAACTGCCACGGTGCTACCTTCCCCTTTTATCTGAACGAGAAAAAAAAACACAAAAGGGTGCTAGCATTTTGGACTTCCACCGTTGGTCAGCACATTCCTGAGGGACAACAAAGCATAACTACGCCCCCACCCCCCGCCCCACCCCAATCCGCCATTGAGAGTATTGTCGCACCATATCGCTCTCCTCTTGTGGCATTGTCTCTTAGTTCTCTCAGTTCTGCAGGGGTGAAAGTGGAGGGAGGAGTCTGTGTGTTTCAGCACTTTTTAATCAGCGCTGTCCGCAGAACTATTCATCAGAGAGAGCGTCCGCTTCCTATCCCGACGAGCCTGCTCGCAGAATGTCAGCGGGCAGGAAGTTCCAAACCCCTCACGAATTCCGACAGACCGTCCCCACCACGTATGGGAGAATTTGCAATGCTGTACGCAGATTTTTATGTGTGCAAGTGATAACAGAACATCAGTTGTTTTTGTTTTTTAGGGGGGCCTTACATCTCTAACATCTTAGGCCCTCAAAACTCCAATATGAGTATTTCACTGGTTACTGTTTTTCTTTTCTTGTGATATCAAGTGATTCTAAGCAAAACCGGGAACTCCTCGGGGTCGCAACTACCACCCCTTCTTGGTGCCTTTTTGCACATCTGTTGGCAAGACAAATGTGCCGTTGTCACTGCAGTGAAGCCACTCGGCGAGAGAGTGAGCGACACCACAATCTGTAAGGTTGCCAAGCCACAGCCGATTAGCTGCAGCCAAAAAGCACCAAAAAATACAGTAGTATTCAACTTAATGAGACAATTATCAAATTGAAGCAAGTCACCTCAAACCCTAGCATGTCCAAGATTGCAAATAGAATTAAAACATTTTTCACTCGCATTTTGAGTAATACATGAGGCTATACTCTAGGCCTACATTTCCAAGTACTCAAACAGTGCAGATTGTTCCAGATTTCTAAAAATAAATTTCAAAAAGTATTCCATTCCATTCCAAGTGATGATCTGAAGAGATCTCATCAACTGGGACTCACGTATGCACATTGGCAAGGCATGTTGGAGACGCTCATTGTTGTATTTCTCCCAAAACCAAGTGAAATTTCGTATCAGACTGCTTACCTATTGTCTGGTCTTCAATGTCAGATCATAACCTCATGCAGACCTACGCAAGATTCTATAGTAGTTTATGCTTAACTGAGCTTTTTGTGCCTTGTGCAATCCACACATTTTATGTGCTCAGAGATCAATAAAACCTCAAGTGCAGTGTTCAGCACCTTAATATCCTCTCACTGGGGGATCTTCGAAGCAAGCAGTCTAGGACTGCGGCCTAACTCAGCGATTTGAGATCTATATATTCATATATATTCTGGATAGATTTGGTCCAAAACGGTATATGTATGCACCCATTCATTTATTATAGATTTTTTTATATACGTCTCAGGTCAATTGCCATGTCAAATCAGGAAGTCCACAGTTCTCCAATCGTGGGTGCAACAGGAGACCAGGAAACGGACACCGTCAGGGATACCCCACGAGTCAAAGACAGAGGATTTTCCACAATACCCTTCCACAGCGAGAAGAAAAAACAAAACGTGCACGTCATTTAAATTGGCTCCAGCAATGAATCGATACCGGTTCAAGGATAGAGCAATGTGGGGAGCTGGCCCATAAGGGATCCTTTTTACTAGGGCAGGTGGAACAGGAGCGGACTACAGATATCTCAGGCACAAAGCGGCGCTCGCTACAATAGAAACGCTGTCACCCATTTCCGAAAAGTGGACTAGACCTCCACAGGTCCCAGCATGCACCTCTCCCAGGTACAATAGAAAGCCATAAAGTCAATGACGTAGACTGCTCAGCTCGAGAGGATTGCCTCAAGGCCACGGGAGAAGGAGCGCGGGAATAGCAAAAAAACAACAAAAAGAGAGATAAAGAAACAAACGAGACATTTAGCAGGAATGAAGTGCCACTCTAAATCAGCGGGCAAATCCTTGAGGAGAAAGGCTGTTCGCCAGAAGCCTAAGGTACAAGGAAATGCACTGCATGGCATTGGGATAAACTTTCTTGGGTGCCGCGTTTGCGCAAAGAACAAAGGAGAGGATCTAAATCCATGTTTGCCTGCCAAGTGCAATTCTAGCCTTGAGTCATACACATGCTAAAGAAAGCATGACACATTTTGTGTGCGTCAAAAGAACAGACCAGGGAAGAAGAAGAAAGTAATAGAGAAAAAAGGGTTTAGCCGTCTGCTCTAATCCAAGAGGAGAAATGCAGCCTCAAATTACTCCGGCTGGGATATGAAAGGCAAGCGGGGTGGTGGTTTCAAACGATAGTACTTAAAATATAGCTCTGACCACCAAACCAATGAATGGAAAAAGTTGTCAGGCAGTTCTTTTAACCTTTTAAACCCAAGCTTGAATGTTGCTGCCGTTGCCTTGTTCTGGGAGTGGCGCGGGCTTCTGGTAGCCCCAGTCTGGTGCTAGCCTATTATGGACTCCGGGGTTTTCAGCCTTTGGGGAGAGCAGGCCAAATCCCTAAACCAACCCAAGTGCTCATTACAGACTAAATGGAGCACTAAATAACGCTCCATATGGGGCGTCTGTAAAAAAAAAACATATATATATATTTTTAATAAATAAATAAATACATACATACATAAATATATATATATATACATACATGTCATTGCCGCGATTCAAGTTTAGTTACAATGTTCGGCATTGAACGCTCACCAATACACCAGCAATTCGAAGGCAAAGGGTCATGATCGTAGCCTGCAGCACTCGATTGGCGACTGTCATGGAGTTTGAGCACAACGCCTGCGGAGGCGGGGCAAAGAAAACCCTCCACGCCTCGGCCGCTGACACCTTTCAGCGCAGGAGACGCCGGGGGTTGGCGGGCGCCCAAGCGCGCCCTCACCCCGCAGCGTTCCGCGCGAGCAGCGGTAGCGACGAGCGATGGCCACGCCGCCGTGGAGCCGCCAACGCTCTCCACGCTCTCTTTCGCGAGCGGCAACATTGTCATCTCTCCCGTGAAAGGCCGCCTTTGTTTACCCCCGTTGGGTCTCTGGACAAACAAGGTGCGTCTCGCAGCCGCCCCCCCCCGCAGCCCCCTGACCGTGACGAACGCCCCCATCTTCGGGGGAACCGATTTCAACACGCCGAGCAAATCTGAACGCGACACGCCGGTCTGAAGATCTCCGGCATTAGACAGAACCTTCAACGCAGGGGAATGCCCTCATCGTCTTAGTCCAGTGGAGGAACAGAGGGAAGATCAATCTAATGATCATATAGCTAAAAGCAGTTCACCGACATGGCCTTGAGTTTTCGATTCACACTTTAGTTTAATGATGCAATTAACAAATATTAGCTTTTATTCAAAAAATAATGGTGAGCATTGAATTTTTCAAGCATTATCTTTATCCTATCAAGCGCTTAGTAAACAAAAGCACTCTAGTGCTGCCAACAAGGGTAATTACATTTAGGTAATCTTTAATATGAGATGATGATGCTAGCTGAAGTGAGAAACGTTCACTTCTATCCAATAATGTAATGGCGTGAGAGAGCGCTAGCCCACAGCGAGCTGGGAAATTTCATCTGTTGATGGGATTATGTAAATAGACATCCATTCCACTGGCCATTATACGGCAGGATTAGGAACAATTAGAGAACTGGCCAGGAAAAAGTTAGTTTTGTGTATTCGCCAAAGTAAGTCATCACCACACTTTCTGTAATGCAGAGCGAGTCCAAAATTGAGTTAATGTATTTGTTTTGGCCCGGTGGCATGTGCTCATTTTCACACACTTGGAAGAGCAGTGAACACCTCCCCCCCCTCGTGAAGTCTACAGGCGGCCACTCCGTCGAAAACCTGCTGGAGGCGGCTCAACGAGACGTCGCGGGCAGAATAAACATCAGGGCTGCGTTCACCTGACGGGGATGGATGTCAGCCCTGTTCCGGAAAACGTTGAGCCAGTCAAACCAGGCCGCTCGCGCTCACTCGACGGCGGGGTGAACCGTAAACCCAGAATAGTGCACAATGCACACGGAGGCAGATTTTGAATGCGCCGGGAAAGATCCAGGCCTTGTCGCATGCGGTCCGGGTACGGAAGACATCCCTGGATTATCGATGCGTGGGCAGACGCTGGCACCGGATGAGCAAAGTGACATGATTGTGTGTGTGTGTGTGTGTGCACCCATGCACAGAAACGAGGGTGAAGCATGCCACTGGGGCAGCCGTTTGCCTTATAACGCCCCCAATATGGCGGCAGTCACCGGAAATAACGTCTGAGGAGTGGACCTCATTTTCCATATCGTACATCAGCTCATCATTAATAATAATATAATATATGCCATTTAACAGACGCTTTTATCCAAAGCGACTTACAGTAGTGAATGCATACGATTAAGAATAAGCAACAGCAGTATCTGGGGTTCAAGGTATTTGCAATGGATGATTTCAATATGTTCTATTGCACAGGCAAATGTGCAATAGTGCACAGGCAAATGTGGTAAATTATTATTATTTGAATGCATAATTGTAAGTAAAATAATTATCCATTTATTGCATTTTGCCACACTTAGATTTGTCCCCCATCTGTGACAATTCTCTCAAATAAACAATCAAGGAAAACCAAAGCACATCGCCTCTGTGTCAGATTGAGCCCACTCAATCTTGACATTAGCTGCAAACAAACACTTGAATCCAGTGAGTCACTTCAAGCAGTAAGCTGCAAAATTGCCCAAGTTCTGGGTGTTTTGTCCGATTTCACATCCACTGAAAGTTTTGAAATACGGGTTTTGAAGGTCGTCCTCACCCGAGCCGGGCGGTCTGCTGTCTCTTGCAGTTTTTGTAAGCCAACGCATTGCAACTTCGCTACTGAGCACAGTTACAGCGCATTTGCTGCGTTAGTACTCCAGACATCACAGGCTTCAAAAGCACACAGCTCCCAGGGAATGACACTGTAAAACTGTCTTTTGTTTCCGTCAAGCTGATGCACATAAACAAGTTCAAAAAGACTGGGGCTAGGTAAGTCATGGCATGGCAGTTCGAAACCAATGCTCCATAGCTGGAACATTTATAATTACACCTAAAATGTACAACGGGACACAGACATGATTTCGGAGGGACTGGAGGGATTAATTGGCTTGATAAGACGTCAATCCGATGGACATATGATTTGGTTCTGAAAGCCATAACTATGTTAAACTGCACTTGACAAGAGCAAATATAAATAGATGCGGTCTTCAATGTACAGCTGAGGTCGGGCATTTTTTGTGCGGTTGCAAACCGAAGCCAAATTAAGCATACAAAATACATAAACAGGACCAGTTTCTGAGCTAAATATTTTCGCTCTTGTTTGGTTTAGCTCCTGTCCTCTAGTTTGTGTCAATTATGGAACAACTTGATCCATCTTTCCTCCCCATGTGTAATTTTTATGGCTATAAACTCTTGTCTTGGTGGGGAAGAGCCCTGAAGTTCTAAGAACACAGCTTTAAGGAGAAGAGAAAGTCTTGTCTCACATCCAACGCAAACTGCATTTCTCACACAAATGAACATAAATGATTATACACACAGGCTTGTCAAAGGACTCCCCCTCAATGGCTCCTTACAAAAACAGGTGGAAGCTCATTCAAGACCACACCAGTTAACTTGTTTGCATATGTGTTCATACTGCTTAGGAATGATTCAGACTCAATGTACAGGCCAGAACCAATGTATTGACCCCAAAAGCCTTACAGATGGGTCTCGGATGACAGACGCACCTCATATGCAACAGGGGAAAAAATGCATGAAAGCAGTAAACGAAAACATCTTTCCAAATAGTCCATGATACAAGGTGTAAAACATCATTAGTTTTGCCTTTGACGTGTAACTTGATTTTACACATTTCTTAATATGTGGGGAAAATGTACTATATTTCTGAAGTGGACTGGCATATCAGTACTTAAATAATAGAACAACATAGATGTTTATGGTCTCTTACCATTTGTGAGCTTGGTCTTAAAAAAAGCTTTGGGGAAACACTGCAGTTATTCAATACCCTTAACCTTGATTTCTGGAGCTGATTCAAAGAAGATAAAGGGAAATTCACTCTTAAAAATATGATAAATATAGACGCACATGAAATATGTATTTGGATGCACCTCATCAGCAATGTCTGGCACACATCCGACATAAATAAAAACGTCAATATATGATACGTCATTTTTTAAGAAAACGGCTTGTTGGAAAATGTCATATCCAGGGGTTTTGTGCACTTTCTTTAAAGTTTACTGGATATTTCATCACTTTTCTTTTCCATTTAGGGGATTTTACCTGCAGTCTGCCCGGTTGCCCAATCACACCAGAAAGTGTTTGCAAACAATCTGTGTATACGTTAGGAAAAAGTTGCACTTGAGCCGGCATGCATCTTAAAAATGTTACCTTCAGACTGTGGATCATAAGAGGAGCCGAATGGATACCCTAACCAGATCACATTAAGCGGGCTTTTCTGATGCTCAGATAACGAGCTGACCTTGAAAATTCCCAACTCCTAAGCTCTCCGACTTCATGCAGTGCACGTTTGCCAGTTAACAATTCAACTTTTATCTTGCAGGCAAATGCTTTTGTGAAAGATTGTTCCTCCCGGCATTGCTTTTAATCGTGCTCGGCACATTTACCCGCATTCTCCGTTTTCATGTGCAATGATTGGAGGGGGCGAGGGGGTGTAGCCTAATGTCTACATTAACGCAGCTGAACTGCACAGCCTTCCAGGACACTTGCAGACGTGCACGTGTAAAATGGAACACTTGTGAGTATTTTTTTTTATTTATTTTTTTTAAACATAGGACACATATTGCACATTCCACTTGCCCGTTACATTGCGACATATAGTCTCTGTGTTGAAATGTAAGATTCTTGTCGAACTCAAGAATTTGTTCAATCTAAGTACCCCTAATATCACCTCGACTGAATGTACAAGATGTAGCATATCACACTGTGGACAATACTGAGACACGAGCCGCCTGAGACTTGTAACGGAACATTTGCATCTCCCCACTGCGTGAAAACTTCAAAGTATACGCCGCAGTAGGAGTATTTAAAATGTAACACGCTATCTGACGGCTAGTGCGAGCGCTGCAAAGCGGGAGATGAACCTTCGTCATTGTGTGAGAATCGACGACTGTCAGATCTCTCAAATGAATGATTTCCAGTATTTCCGAACACGTCCCATTCAATTACAAACTTAAGAGTATATGAAATCAAGAACTAACAAGCGAAAATAAAAGGCGGCGGCTCATGTTGCCATACAAATCATGGCATTTTTGGTAAACTGCAGAACCTAGCCACTTGGAACAAGTTTCTGTTACTTTTTTGGTTTGGCGATCATGTAATTGTGTGATCTGTGAGCACCACATCGATTTGGAGGAGTAATATTTTAATTTGTGAAAACCGAATGCGTTTCTTTTCAAGTTTACATCCAGAAATGGAATATTTTCTCACCGTGTATGTACACAACCCCATATTATCAGTGCAGACCTCAACTCCAAAGTTTCGTTGCAAAACAAGTCGCAATGTGCATGTTTTATTGTGAACTGAAGTCCACTGCTGCCTGTACAAGATAGAAGCCATCTTGTGACCACATAGCTAGCAAGCTAGTACCATCCTCACATAAATAGTGCGCCCCCACCCCTCCCAAAAAAGTAGTAAAGAGAACGATAAAAGTATGAGGGATATTTGAAACGTAATCGCACACCGAGGTAACACAACTTTTAATCTTGAGATTGCTGTTATTTTCACATACCTGCACGATCTCGCCCTCCGCACTGATAGTGGCTCCAGCCTTTGAGAATCGCCCTTGCAAATCTGTATTGTAAGTGGTATAATCTCCATTGGGACTTGACTCAAATAACACTACTTCCACAAAGGCAGTATCCTTGGCGAAGACGGTTCCCAAAGCAGTGACCACAAGGATCACCAAGACCACCGAATCGGCTACACAATCTAACCCTCTCCTTGGTAGAATCATCTTGCCGGCTGGATCAGCGCCGATCGGAACATAATTTCCAGGGTTTTTTTCGGGATAAGCCCTTGGCTAGTTGTGGAATTAAATCTCAATGAAAACGCTGTGTTGAAGAGCGCGACCTTCTTTCTGGATTGTGCAACGAAAACTCTGTGGCGAACACTGAACGTGTTTATTTCACCATTGCAGCCTTGTCACTTACAGGGCTCTATCTATGCAGGCAGTCTCTCTCCCTCTCTCTCTTTCCCTCTCTCTCTCTAGCTCTCTCACTCGCTCTTTCCAGCGCTACAAAGCGGATCTCCTTTGATCTCCAAACACGTGATTTTTTTAGTTTTTTTTTTCCAAAAGGGGTTATCCCCACCCACCAATCTTTCTGACCCTTTACTTTCCACTCCCAGTTTTCGGCTGCCATTCCACACTTAAGGAGGCGCGGTGGTGTTTCAAAGTGCCTCCGCTAAAGAGACGTGTTTAGTTAACAACTAATAAGGGTTTAATTCGTTACAGTAGCCTATCATTTCGTAACCGCATGCCTCGTGTTGTTTTTTTCAATTTAATTTTCTATAAATAAGTGCGATGTATAACCATGTACGAGCATACCATTGTAATAGATTGTATTATGCATCATTGCCGTAACCTTCATTGCGATACATTGTCTACATATAAACTACATTTGCTGAACACGATTGCGGTCTATTTACGCTCTTGTACGCACGTTTTTTTTCCACCATAATAAAGAATATTCAAATATTTTGGATCTGAACTACCTTAAACGAGTTACCCCTCTTCAAAACACTTCAGTTCAAGCAGGCTAACTTTTCAAACCAGTTTGTAAGTATTTCCGTCGCCACCGTTACAATTATATCATTGATGTTTTGAGGAATTCGCTCACTTCAAAGCGCCGACACATGTTATTTTTATTACGGTGCAGCGATGGTTTATTCAACAAATTGAGTGTATCCACACCGCGTAATATTCAATATACCACGTTTCCAAATGGGAAGTCAACAAAACAATTACTTTTTGAAAGAAGAAACTCTTGTGTCCCATCTGTTTAAACGTTGTGAGAGATGTTACAGAAACGTTGGAACAGAAATAACTGCATTTTAATGTCAGGTTTATGTCTAATTCTAATGAAATGTATTAATAATTTACACTTCACAATATGTAATTTGAGCATGTGTTTCAGTAATATGTGCTATATAAGCTATGTTTATACGCTTTACATGCATTATAATATGCTATACCATTGTTTTATTTTGTACAAATATTTTGACGTTAAAATTGATTTCTTAAATAATTTTCATTTTCATATTCTACCATAAATCCATGGCTTATTTTTTCATGTGGGCCAACTCAAAAATGAAATGTAAGGTTGTCCTTAGTGCCTTCCCCGGTTTGCATTTTCCAAAGGGAGCCTTGACAGCCTAATTACAGATAATTTCACCAGTTCTAAAGTAATGCTGTCCTGTAGCGTTAAGAGATCGCATCTTAACATGCATTCTGACAGACAAGCATTAATTGTTTGCAATGGCAGGTTTGACTTGCGCTTCTGTAGTGTTTCTGGGATAGAGCTTATGTTTTAAGATTTTATTTTCTAATAAACATTTGTGAGCAATTGTTCTTGAAAATAAACACCAGGAAACACTTTACAGAGGAGGCTCTAACAAACAAAACATTGTACAATTTTATTCAGTCGTCAGCCCTTGGACAGCAAATGTGCATTGTCCACGAAGTAAGTATTTGTAATTTTTGTCTTTGTTTTTTTCCCCTCTCTCCACGAAACAAAGATATGTTTGTGCGGAACATAAAGGCCTTTGGAATTACAAGTTCCTGGCATGTCATGCTGCAGGTCCTGTATGGAATCTAGAGGCTTCACTATGTGGAATGCATTTGTTCCCTGGGTCCTGGCACAGCTTGGGCCCTGGATCAGCCGAAACACCCCATCATTGTCTGAGTGATGCAATCCGTGGCAAAATAAACAAACACTTCAGAACTTTGTGACTGAGTCACTCTGGTACGTTTTCCAAATGTCTTAGGTTATGTACATGGCGACACCTACTTCAAACAGGAGAAATATGACATCTGCTCCAATTTTGCTTTACTTTAAAAAAAAAGTGGCATTAAACAGTCAACAATAGCCTTTTGCTCAGCTGAAACTGTTATAGGAAAGAATTATTATTTGATAGGCGTGACCCATATGTGACTCTTCTGTTGCCGAAATTATTTTAACCCCACATTTGTTTGTACTATACTAGTTTCCTGTGCACTAGGGGTATTTGAGCATGCACAGTTCCTAACACGTCAAGCCTGCCGGATCAAGGTAAGAAATGATGTGGCCACATAGACCAGACCACATAGCCTTTTAATTCAGGTAATAACCATTTTTGAAAATGATCATTGTAAACAGCATGTGCATGTGGCATTTGTTAAGAATTACTTCACCCTATAAACAGCTGTAAGGGGTCTGACGAAGACCGAATAGTGCTTTATGCATCGTCACATGCTTTCTAAAAAAAGTTATAAAATAAATCAGTCATTTGTCAAATTTGGATCAGAATGTGGGTAATATGTATTCTTTACCATGCATCTTAGAAATAATGGATGTGTATTGTATGCTTTTTTTGAGACTTCAGAAATACCCTGGGTCCCAGATTTCAAGATTCCTATTGGCCACAGAGTAGTGTTGTTCGCCATCTGCTTCTCAGCTGTACCGTTTCTATCGCGCAGATGACAGATGTTAACATTAGTGCCACGCAAAGTACGATTCAGACATAAAACCATCATAATGGTGTGTAATATTTCCTTTGAGGGGGGAAAAAAATCGAAATCTGCTTTGAGAGAAATTTAAGAGAATGTAAACCTTCCCTGAATTTGACACACTTCTTTAAGTGACACCCGATTTAAATAATTTCACCTCCAAAGTGATGTAGCGGTAATAAATCAATTAAAATAAACCTCAGCCAAAATACAGCCAGTTATCCCACTGAAATTCACCTCAGATCAGTGATGGAACGTGGTCCCTCTGAGGCACTTGAGAATATTGGTGGATTCAGCCTGTTGTCAGCTGTGGCAGTGATTATGAAAACCAACTGTGGGGCCTTTTTAGGTCAAGAATGCAGCGCTCTTTTTTTTAAAAAAAGTGGAGGAGCTTGAAAATGGTCCCCATATGTTCTGATTGAGAATGTTAAGTTAGGCAAAACAATTCAAAGGGGTTAGCTGAATTTCAAGCAGGGATTTTTTTTCGCCTCTAGCACGTCAATTATTTGCAGGTCATGTTTCAGTGATGTCATCCAAGTTCTGGATTCTGATCAGCACCATATGTCCTTTCGCACCAAATTCTGCTTTCTCAATGTCGCTCGCTATAGAAGTGCATAAGAGTCTGAGTGAGGGCTAAGGAGAGCCGCCCAGTCCAAGAGAGCAAGCTCCTCAAGCCGCAAGCTCAATATCTGAACGCTCACACTTACCTCATGGAATCAAAGTGGATTAAATTGGGATTTCTTTGCACTGATCCATACAGAATACTCTACAATGTCATATATAAGAAACAACTATTAATAAAAAGCTTTCAAGTTTTTTAAATTTTATATTTGACATTACAGAGTATTTTGTGTTCATCAGTGGCAAGAAATCCCAATTAAATCCATTCTGATTCTATGAAGTAAGAAAATGGGTGAATACTTTTTATACCCACTGTACACATGCATGCAACCGCACACCCACACTCCCACCCACACTCCCATGCACAAATGGAAAACACCAATAAAACAACATTTTGCATCATTTTGGTTTTGACTGACAAATGCAACTTGGTCTGCAATGTCATAAACACTTGCCAAGTGTCAGACAATAAAACAATTATAATCAAATTATGAGTGGAAGATATGTCCCATTGCCTACTTACCGACAGCAACATAACAAAAAAAGGAAAAAAGCAATTAATATATTTTTATATTATATATATTTTTCCACTCACAAGAGTGACTTCTATTACGCTAGGTGTTATGCATGTGTAATGTTGTTAAGCTATAGTGAGAGGGACTCCAAAGCAATTGCTTTGGCTTGTTTGTGGCATTGAAGTTTTGTGAGTGACATACCCTCTCTGGAAGAGGGAGAATGCTGCGCTGCTTCAAGGTGCACCTCTATTGAGAGTGATATTCTGAACCTGAATGTCTAATATTGCCAACAAAGTGGCCTTTTAGCACTTCAAATCAAATACGGGAGTCCATTTTAAATCACCCCCCAACGCAACCCGTGTTTTTGTATTAGGAATTACATCAACTGCTGACACCGTGTTTACAAGTAAAGCCAAGTATTTATTTTACTGTGATGTATAAAAGCAAAAGCAAGCTCTTTGCATGGCCAGGACGTGTTCCCGTTTGCGCTGAATGGAAGCCATAGGCAACCATAAAGTCTGTAAGTCCTGAGCACTTTCATTAAACAACAGAGTTCTGGTCACAGTCACTCAATTATTAAAGGCTCCACTTTCAAACATCTCATAAAGTTCTGAAGGATGTGGTTGAGTACAGTATGCCTCCAGATAGCTCAATTAATTTTTAAAAGAGCTCTTGCAAGTCCGTACTGATATTACAACAACTTCCTGGCAATCTTAAATAGAAGCAGCGTTACATTATAAATCAAGTAATGCCTTGATTTCTTTAAAGTAACCGCAATGGACATTTTAACACTGTACATGCAACTTGTTTGTATTCATCAGTATTGCTGTGCTGTCCTTCACTTTTTATGGTCCTCTTGTTTTTGCATATTTGATGTCAAATGTATGCAAATATATGACAAGTGCCACATGGACAAGACCAATGGTAGAGGTTGTTATTGGTTCATAATTATTTGTTGACTGCACATCGAAAAAAACAACAGCTTCTTCCAAGTTCTATATATCATATAGAGCAGGCGTATTCAAATCCAGGCCTCGAGGTCTGCAGGTATTTGCTCCAACCACGCACTACACCACCTGACATCACTAATTAGCTCGCATTCTGGACCAAGGAGGTAAACTAATTATTCAAAATCAGGTGGTGTAGTGCGTGGTTGGAGCAAATACCTGCAGACCTCGAGGCCTGGATTTGAATACCCCCGATATAGTGTGTGACCAACATTACACCACTTGAAATTGAGTGCTAATTCGGATTGCTAATAAATTGCGTATTCTACATTAAGCAAGTGTTCAGTGTCACAGAAAACCAAAGCTGTTTGACATTCAACTTTTTCCAGTCTCCGTCTCCCATCGAATCAATAATCAGTTTTAAAGCTTGTCGGTATAACGAGAAGTGACGCCACGTTCATTAGCGTTTCCCACGATGCATTGCAACACACCCCAGGTAAGCCCACGCTTCCCGCTATTGGCGCACGGGAGACGGTTTATCCCTCGTTAAGATTTTCCATTTCATCTCAGCTGGGGATGGGGGCGGGCGGACGTCGGGGAGATGCAAAAGCACAGATAATTACAAAGGAGAAAGTTCTCCCACCCCCTTGCATGAGTGAGGCAATCAATTATTTTCATTTTCCCACATCAGCCACTTGTGCAACACAAGCCCTGGGACATGAGCGTAGGCACTGTTGCGTCACATGTGACAGGGCAGGGACGGCTAAAGCAAAACTGCTGCATGCGACAGAGCTGGCCTGTGCTTCATGAGAAACGGTGGTTCTGTGTGGCTCAGTAGGTAGAGCACGGCACTGACAATGCTTAGGTTGTGGGTTCGATTCCCACTGGGACACATATACTGAAAAATGTATGCATTCATTACTGTAAGTTGCTTTGGATAAAAACGTCTGCTAAACGGCATATATTATATCGTTGAATATCAGCCACTTCTCAAGTGGAGGAGATGCTCTCCTATAGAGCTTAAAAAAGAAAGGATCATTTATAAAAGCCCAAACAGAAGCGAAAAGAGAGCGAAAATAAAAGACGTTGGCAAAATGATATGCCCTGACTTTTCACAAGATCATCGTGAAAGCGCACGACGCATACAAAATGCATTTGATGTGGGCGTACATGAAAAGGAGAAATTATTAAGCAAAATCCTCCGAGCCTGTTTTTGGTAACCGAGGCCTTTTTTTCTTCCCCTTCCGGCCTCTCTGTTTTCAAACAAATTCCCCGCTGCTCTGGAGCGTTGGTTCAGAATGCTGATGTTGGATACGTCTGAGATACCGTTTTAGCATCTCCCTCTCGGATGGGACGCCGCTTCCTGTTGGCCGCGGACAAGCGTCGGGCCCAAAAGGTCCGGTCCGTTCCAGACCAAACCCGCTCTGGACCGCGTCGCACGCAGGGGAAACGCAGGAGTATTCGTTTTGAACCTTCTGGAAAGGGCTAAGAATATCTCCAATGAAACGCTCCAGGTCAAGCCAGTATTTATTTTGTTAAATAATGTATCTCGCCCTACCCTGTATGTGATTTTATGAAGGGTGAAAAAAAGACTGGAAACTACAGTGATAAAATATGCCCGGAACCCTTGCTTCTTTTAACGAAAAGGCCATTTTCATTGATCAGCTGGATGTCAAACTGCCTCGGGGTGAATATTGAATATTTTGAGTGCGCATCAATGACAGCTTCATGACTGCCCTGCAGCTAACGCTTTAAATAAGCGTGGCTCCATACACAACACTTATGCTTCCGGTGGAGGTTTGTTGCACAGTGTTGTTGAACTGAGCCATTGCAAAAGTGACTGCAGTTCGAAACGAATGACAGCATTCACAGCGTCAACCCACAGCGCACACCAGGAATGAGTGAGGTGTGCTGGGTAAGGGGCTAGGCTTTCTGTAACTGGAAAGCTGTGGGTTCAAATCCTGAGTGCGATAACATAAGCTGATGGTCACACTGACAAAGGCAGAATTTCCAAAAACGCCTCCGACGGACCGCTGCAGTATTATCAAACATACGCAGTGTTCTTTTTAAACAGGGGCGAGTGACGGCCTCATCGTTTTTATTGCATTCACCTGGGCTTTCGGCACCCATCGACATTTTCCATTTTTCAGTTTGCAGAACTGAGCCCCTCGATTAAACAAACCAGTTCAAATCCAGAGTGTGCCATCGGTGCTGTAACCTTGAGCAACGTACTTACTTAACATAAATCACTTCAGTAAATATGCAGAGGTTTCAGTTGATAAAATGTCAAATGTAAGCCGGGTAAGTAAATAATGGGTAAATAATGGAGTGGCGTGTTATGCAACCGCAACTATACAGGTGACCCGCGGTGTTCTCAGCCTGTGATCAAACCTGACCAACGGTCCTCCCAGTCAGTGCATTCTGTGGGACATTCTTGTGTGATTCCCTGCTACGGCAGGAGAGAAATGACCATATTACTACTGCTGGTCACAGATGATCTGGCCATAAACATAAAACAGGGGTGTCTAATCTTATTTGTAAAGGGCCAGTGTGGGTTCAGCCTTTTGTTCTAGCCCAGCGCTACAACTAACCAAACACCTGATTCAACTAATCTAGCTAGAACAAAAGCCTGCGCCCAAACCGGGCCGTTCTCGGATAAGATTGTACACCCCTCGCATAAGAGGTATAGCGTATTACCTCCTAAGTTATCATTTAATAAAAGGTACATTTTAATATCCACGGAGTAACCACTCTCACTAATTGTATACGCGTTCACGTAGTACACCTTACTGTTCAGACTCCACACATCCAGACGGCAGGAGACGTGCACAGAAACACGCTCGCGGGATAAATGCCATGCAATTATTTAACTTCCACTCAATAAAGGGTTGTCAAGGGTAAACCAATTTTTTGCAGGAAAATCAATGGCATGAAAGGAGGGTGCGGGCGGAGGAGGGGGAAGGGGGGAGGGGGGAGGGAGGGGGCGGGGGTTGAGAATCAATAATGCATTGTTTCCATTTATGGCCGCGCCTTTTGGTTTGGCATGCTCTGTGCCAAATTTATACTACATATACTGTATTTCCTGTATAATCAGAGGCTTGAAACAAGCTCTGAATAATCACTACCATAGAATGTAGCATACATAGAATCACAACTATAGAATGTAGCAGAGTTGGGGTGAGGAAGCCCTGCTGTCATCTGCCTGTAAAAATGGAGCAAATCTGAAGGCAACAAGAGCTCAGTATCACTGCTAAAAACTATGCAGGGACAGTAAGCATAGCTTTGCAGAGGGGCAGGGTTGAGGTTCCATTTCAATTAAGTTCAGGAAAACCAATCATTTGGTTAAACCAATAATACATTGAAAACCAATAATGTTCTATGGGGGCATTTCAATTACTCAATTGAATTTCAATTCACTTCCTGAATTGACTGACTTGAAATGGAACTGACCCCAGCCCTGCAGAGCCCAACCCTTCTGGTTGGCTAATAGTACCATAGCACCATTGCCACCTCACTAAGTGCACAGAGCCAAAGCCAGAAAGCCTAGCCCCACCTTCTGAATAAAATGAGACAGATGTGATGTTTTCAACTCAAACTTGTGATGCCAGGGCCTCCCGCGTGGCCCAGTGGTTACAACGTTCGACACTGGCCACGGCGATCGGGGTTCGGTTCCCCGTCGCGCCAGAGTCTGCTCTGGCCGGGAGTGCCACCAGGGGCGGCGACTGGCTGTCCGCCTCAGGGAGGGGGGAGGGAAGCCGACAGGACGTTCGCTGCGCAGAGGAGTGGCCCTGTAGTACTGGGTTACAGTCAACAGCCTGGCAAGTGCCGTCTTGGAGGAGACAATGCTTCGCCTTCGTCACTACCAGTCGCAGGACTACGGCAGCAAACTCACATTACTAGGGGGTGGGATTGACATGAAATAGCAGGTGTAAATGGGAGAAAATGGGATAAAATCAGAAGAAAAAAAAATATATTTAAGTGCAGGATTTTCTGGGGCTGCAGGATCCCAACTGCAGGTGACTCACAGTGTCCAGATCGAATCTAATGCACAATTAGCCGTAGCATTGCCCGGGCATGGAGCAATTCAGCCAGTAGGGTATTCCTGCCTCAGCATGCAATAGTGACTTCTTCAGTCAATTGGGTGCCTGCAGTCTACCTTCGCCAGCTGTGTAAACTGTGCAGTTTGCGGTCTGCCTGCGCCAGCTGCGTGCGTTGTGCAGTCTGTCTGCCTCAGCTTCATAGTATCTGGTCAGTAGAGAAATAAGGGATAAAAATATGGTAAAAAACCCAGTACTTCTCTACACAAAAAGAAGCCGAACAAAGCAAACATCAGTCACTGATTTTGCCAGCCACAGTTGCACGCATGTTCCTACTGTGCTGCAGTGGGTTACTGAGGGGCACAGCATCACAGTCTGGGTACTGCGAGACAGGAATCAGACAGAGGAATGCTGACGTGTGTCACTGACAAAGTGTCCTTCAGTTAATTGTGCCAGAGCCCAGGGCTGGTGGGAATCAATCAGTCAATAAATAAACTCCTGGCTGAACTATATTGCTCTCACGATACTGGCCTTCTTAAAATCAGATGGGGACTAAGACTAGAACTTTGGGTTCGTGCGACTAGCAACGTTGTCCACTGAGCAAGCAAAAGCCAGCCAGCGACAAATGGGAGGCTTTTTTTTTTTGCATTACCAATGCTGCCCTCTTGTGGCACAGTAAATAACTGCATACACTATGCGGAGAGTGAACGCTTTCTTTTTTAAGAGATCCCACAGCTGTAGGATTTCCCGAACAGCCTCCCCGTAAAATAAACTCCTCTCATCCACGAAAAGAACCACTCGGCTTCTCATTTCAGCTCACTTTGATAATTATTTTGAATCTACTTGGGGGCCTTGTCTCTGGAATTCCTTGTGCATACAAAGCAAACCCAAAGCAGAACTGTTGTGTTCCCGTGTTGACCTCACGCCACCACAGCTTCAGTGTGATCAAAGCATTCTCCACAGCTGTCCGTGGCTCCAAGAAAGCATATTTATAAAAGCTACAATTATCACTATGTGTCAAAATATATATCGGAGTGTCCGGTATATATAACGGTTCTCGGTGATATAAACACTGGCTAAATAGCCATTATGTGTTTAAATATAAGTTCTGTGGGATTCGTCAATGTCACAATAAAGGGTGGTTGAAAAACAATTATGTTTTTTGGGCGAAGTTTTTGGTCTGTTTGCGAAGTGACATATCTGTTATTCATCAAACAAAGAGTTGATTAAAAACACAATGACAAACAGATGGCACTGACAAAATAAACTATGTACAGAAGAAAAATGAAAAATCTACAGAGATTAAGAAAGCAATAACTTGATCTATTATAGACAATAAGACAGCAATAACATGGTAGTGCCCTCTCCATTTTACAAGGCTTATATTTGAATGTGATATGATCATGTATCACAATTTAACCATTGTAGAGTAACTGCCAATTATCTGGGTCTATTGTGGTCTCCACGGAGACCTTCACCCCTATTTTCTGACTGGATATCCCTTATCAAATCAGACTAGTGCTCACCTGCCTAAGAGGGAGAAAAAGATGAGCGCTCATTTGTATGCGATAACAACTCCGGATGTTGAATGTTAAACTGAGGTCCTCTTATATCCACTATGGACATTAAAGATCCCAGGGACCTTTTCGAAAATTAAGAGTGTTAACCCCCCCCATAAAAATGTGGCCACTTGGTCAGAATTTCTGATTGGCTACAAAATCCCTTGCATTCCCTGCCCACATCGATTCCCCAGGTCACTGCTGCATATGAAAAATTAGTTCTCAGTTGACCTACCTGGACAAACAAAAGGTTAAAAGAATTATGAAGCAGAGAGAGACATGGACATTCATTCGCATGAAGCAAAGGAAGAGACAAGCGCTCATTTGCACGAAGCAGAGGAACAGACAGACGTCCGTTTACGTGAAGCGTAGAAACAGACGGGCGCTCGTCTGCGTGGGGCAGAGAACGCTCAGCCATTCGAGGTGAGGACACAGACGAGCACTCGCTAGTCTTAGGCTGGGGAGCGGCCGCAAAGCTCCACGTCAGTCTCTGACATGGCTAATTTGTTAGGCGGATGACTCTCCAGCTACGCTAATGATCCCTGACTCTGTTTTGAAGGTGAAGCCATCTTTCGAGGCCCGTGCTCACGGCCGCCCCAGACGCAATCTGTTTATCATCTGGACAACGAGAAATAACATCTTCCCCTCCAGGCAGAGTGCTGAAAGGTGAGGTTACGATTCCGGGACGCTGGGCATGCGACAACTGTCTCTTGCCTATCGCTGCTTCTTGTTTTCCGTCGTAATCGTCCATCCATCCGGGCTGATTGATTTCACCGTGCGGTTGTTCAGTTTAACAGGAATGTACGAGTTCCCATTATGGACACTCTGAATTATCCGGAATTCTGGCCACCCGCTGTGGGCTATCGCAGTGCACCGTGTTATTCTTACACGCCGTTCCCCTATTTGCATTCAAAACTGTGCATATAAAAAAATATACCGAAAACATTTCAGCAGCTATCTTTGTTGACCAGTTCCTAAGACACGCACGTGCTCAGACATACACAAACACACACACACACACACACACACGTACGCACAACATGTTTGTACCACTGGCAAACCTCTTTTGTTGTTGTTCTTTTGCCAATTCTATTTGCATGCAAAGTGTAAAAAGCAGAGGACGCATGAAACACGTTTCGCTCAGCTCCCTTCCCCTGGAGTCAATAGTCAACTCGCCCTGTCGTGGGGGAAACATCTCTGACTGGGGCTATGGGCCCCTAATTGCTTTATGTAATAATACGCTGCAGTGTTGCACTCTTTGGGGAACTGTGAATGCAAACGCGGCCTTCCTCATCATCTCTTTTCTTCATTAAAACATAACGTCAGCACGGCCACAACAAAGGGACAATTCACAGAGGGAGTTCTAATTTATGCGCTCGGAGGCCGGTGATGTGCAGAGAGCACACTTTCCAATGGCTCCTTCCGTATTTATAGCAACCAGAACCTCCATTGTGATTACTTGTCAGAGTCGTCCGGGCGCAGAAGCCAGATAGGTATGGACCTGATGGATCTATATAGTCCTTTCCCCCCCTCCTTCACTCTTTTTCAAAGTTTGTGTCGTCAGCTCTCTGCGAAAAAAAGTTGTAAAGGGAACTCAAACTCAGCGAGCCATTTTTGTTGTTGTTGTTGTTGCAAAGTATGAAGCATTTCCTAAGGTCTCACATATATACTGTATATGGTTTTTTTATAACGCTACACTTTTCAAATATTTTAATTATTCCTGATCGGAGGTTTGAAATACTAAGCTGTCCGAGCACGCCCCACCCAAGTCAGTGATTTTCTTCTTTTTTTCCCCCTGGGGTAGCGCTTGCTTTGAAGTGCAGATTATGGAGAGTTATTTTAATAGGCCTTAATGCACTAAAGAACGACGTCAACAGCTGTCTCCAGGGGAAAGCAGGATCTAGGGAGAGGAGCCCGTTTGCACTGGGGTGGGGCACTTGCTGCTTTGTTGCATGCAAGGACAGGTATATTCCCAGAGGAGAAGAGGGGAGAAAACAACCACACGTGCATTTTCTATAGCTGATACTTGGCCATTGTTTTGGATCATTCGTTACAAAAGCTCATTGCAGCAATAAGCAGGAATCGCAATGTCAAGCCTGTGCTGTATATTCTTTTTCATCCTTCTTGGTGTTGATTATCTTAAGGCTCTGAAAGCGTTCGAAGAGCCACAAACTCAAAACAGGAACCGTGGACGTGAACTCTCGCCGAGGTATCTGGGGTGACTAATGGAACGGTTCTGCGTCCTCGCTTATGGATCGAATGAACATTTTCAATTTCGTGCGAAACATAATTTATTTTTACGAGATGAAAAAAAAAGATGGCCCTCATTTCCACCCAAGGTTATTTAGCTCAAGCGATGTTTGGGGAAGTGTCAGAAATGGTAGCCCGACGATTTCCCAGGAGACGAGCATGACGTGCCTGTCTGTAATTGACTTGAACAGTCGCTCAAGGGAGCTGCGCACTTAAATGTTTGCTCATCAATTGGCGATGACCCGAGTGGGGGATTGTGGGTAATTGATATGCACTTACTGTACTGTACCTACATGTTGGGTGCTGATAAACCCTGTGAGAGACATAGAGATGCAGCCCTCGGGGGCTAAGGGATAAAAGCTTCAAAGCCCTGATCCAAAATATGTCTCTCGCCAGCTGTTTTCTATTTCGGTGTTCTCTCATGAGCTCAAAGCCATTCGAGCAATAAATAACAATGATGAAATGATGTCAAGGTGAAAAGGTGGAGGAGGAAATTGTCCTGGGAAAGAGGGAGAAAGGTGAAAATCCGGAATGGGAATGGGAGCGCCGCGATACGTTCACACCTTTCGTCCTAATTGGCAGCAGAGTAAAGACGGTCTGAGAATATTACTCACGCAGCTCTTTAAATGAGATCTTAATCTATTCCCGAGAGGGCATTTGTTCCAAAGTTACATCTGTAAAAAGAAAAAAAAAGTATCCACACAAGAGCATTACTCAGTACATACAAAAACAGAGAAGCATAAAAGGCGTTAAAAATAACAGAAATATGTGGACCTAAATAAAGAAAATATTCATCTAAAGTATATAGAGTTGATCTGTGATAAAATATAACCCGGGAAAATGTGTATAAATCTTACCCGTAACGGCAATTGATTTGGTGTGTCTTCCAAAGGAAAATTGTATAACCAACCCTGCACACTTGCCCTTGTTCTGACCTCTAATGAACAAGTCTTCACTGAAGGAAGCTTGATTTACTCTCTACTGCCCCCCTTTGGCTGGGTCTAAATAAATAGTTTAATTGTTATTAATGCACATTTTCTAGGTTTTTGTCTCAACCCAGAAAATAAAAACATACTTTTTCAAATGAATTACTGGAATCATATCTATCTGAAGCAATAAATAATAGTTGGCCTTACTATTACAATGTTTGCTTTTGTTACTGCATGCTTTCATGACCATATATATCATATTTTGTATTATTGCTAGGTAGTTGCCTAAATGTAATATTACTGTACAACTGGTGTAAGATTTAGCAAGCCATACAGCTAGCTTGCCATTCCATGTTGCATAGCATTTTTGTAAATATACATTTTGTATGACACTTGACATTTTCTGTGCAGGTAGAGGCTAAAAAGGTGGAAACACTTCGGTAAATGAGGGACACGACGTATTTTGAAAGCACGTGCTTCCACACAGGTGTTGTTCCTGCGTTAATTAAGTAATTAACATACCAGTATACCTCTAGAGTTGTGTACAAAATGCTAGACAGCCCTAATTGTCTATAATTATAGCTAGAATGGCTAGAAGACGAGACCTCAGTGACTTCGAAAGCGTTACTGTTGGGGCATGTTTGGCAGGAGCGTCAGTTATTAAGACAGCTCAACGTGCTGATGTTTCACAAGATGTCGGCATGAAAAGATATCATCAACAAAGGGCAACTGTGGTCGGAAGCGCATACTCCTGGATCGCGATGTCCTTGCATTGGTTTGAGGTGCAAGGCTAAACGGGCGAGCAGCTCCAAATCAATTGACTGCAAATGTCAATCTAGGGCGCGAGCAGGTAGTTTAATCACGAACGGTCCATAGAGAACTATAGACCTATAATATATCATATCATATTTGTTTCCACCTTTTGGGCCACTAGCTGTACATCTAGCTAATACAATCACTGTTTTACCTTGAACAGCTGACGGCTGGCCTGCGACACGAAGGCTGTGGAGGTAATCTGAGTTTCGCTAAAATAGACAAGAAACATGGCGTCCCCGAGCGGTGAGGCATGAATATCCACGGCATCGCCCCAGGGAGGTACGGCCTCAGCCGCTCACTAGCAAGGCTCCTCTGGTCAGTGGGGAGCCTGCAATCTGGCCGAACCTGCTGTCTCAGATGCGACAACACAGCTGGCTGGTTCCTGGCCTCACTCGTCGGGATTAGAACCGTGGCGGTAGGGCGTCTGAGGTCGAGATTGGCAGACTGCAGAGTAGAAAAGGCTCGTAGAAAAAGAAGCAGTTGGCTGACTGCGTTTTCTTGAGGACACGCGCACTGCATGAACGACAGAGTACGCTGCAGCGATGGAACAGGCCTACAGTTACGTGTCATACGGTATTTAGCAGATGCTTTTATCCAAATCGACTTATAGTAGTGAATGCATACATTTTTCAGTATATGTGGTCCCAACGGGAAACGAGCCCACAACCTAGCGTTGTCAACAACATGCTCTACCTACTGAGCCACACAGACGCACTTACAGTTGGTATAAAAAACTGGGGGGGAATGGGACACGTGGATAACTGGTTAGCTAGCGATAACGCATTCAGCAGTCATTTCTTTCTCCGTCACAAATAATGGCCTAGAATAATGATGCCGAAGCGTGTTCCAAATGTAATATTTTCTCTTCGTCAGTGTAATCCCTATCGCAGCCAGTGGCGTCAGTAAAACGTCACTGCAACTCTACACTTTCCTTAAGACAGAGGGAGGATTACTTGCATTTGGAACAGTCTTGCTGTGTGCTTTGAATTCCCAACCCTTTTACTGGAATCTAACAATTTCAAGATCAAATTACAGACACGCACCCTTGATTGATACATACGTGAGGAAAACTAGTGAGAGTTTGGCAAAACCACTGGCTTCCCTTTAACCCTTCCCGTTGTGACTGAGGTGATAAGAGTAAACCAAATGAACAGCCCCTCTGTCCCCCTTTCGGCACTCTCGGTGATGAACAGGTCGCTCTCTGTCATAAAACGTTTCTCTCAACATGAAAGCCCTGGCAGGGTTACCGTGCATCGCATAGCCAGAAGACCGTGGTTACGCCACTGGTAATTAAGTGTTTTATTGCGCAGTTTCTGTGCGAGACTCGTGGCCCACATGCACATCTGCAGGCTTCTGTTCTGCAACCGGCAAGCCCCTCGAGAGCTGCCCCAGCTTGTAGGCGCTATCTGAAGCTAGAGCGAGCGAGAGACGTGACGTTAATTTGCATTAAAATAATTGCCTTTGTCCTTATGCAAGGGCAGCTGTGTTTCTATTCCATATTACGGGGCACTAATGTTTCCACACAAGTCGCCCGAACTTAGCACTGGGCCTTCAGCCGCTCGCTAATTGGTCTTGACGTAGCGAGTAGCGACTGACATTAAAAAAGCATGTTCAGACCAGAAGCTTCCGAGATTAGTTAGAAAATAATTCTCCCAGGGAAATCAACATCAAATCTGGACTTGAAACGCCTCTTCAATCCATTTTTTTCTTTGTTCCCTGTATGTTTGTGAAGAATATATTCGTCAGTCATTGAAGAGGCATACGTCACACAAGGATCAGGACAACTTCTCTTAAGCTATATTCATTTTGATAACATTTTTAATCAGAACATTGTTAATTCATCTGAGAATATAGTTAGGTAATACAAATATTTACAGAGCCCACTGGTAAAACGAGGACTTCAATCAATAATATATATATATACTTTCCTCTTCAATAAAACAAATCAAAAAGCTTTTACTTGGCTGGTACATCCACCATGGGAAATGGTGAGAAAAAAAATTAATAGACTAAAATAGCAATATAGTAGCATTAAAAAGCTACTATATCGATTTAAACTGACCAGATACATACAGGAACAGTCCTGTATACGGGTACATGAAGCTTCCAGTTACTGCTGTTGTATTTTTTTTTTTCAAACTTTCATTTTCAAATGAAAAAGGCCTTGTACAATATATGCCTCACTGGAGAGAACGAGCTGTGGTTTCTCAATTCTCACAAGAAACAGCTATTTGTGCAACTGTATTCATTGTTTTCAATAATTCAGTTGTATTGGCACACTGCCTCGAAAGAGCATGCTGTTTTATTTGGCAAACTATCAAACATGGAAACATTATGTGCCCTTTCAGATTTTTTTCCAGTTATTGTGCCTCAATATATCATAAGAAAATGAATATATAGCAAACAGTAAAAAAAAAAAAAAATCTGTACTATGGCCAAAGGATTTCTGGGCTTTCTACTATATAAAACAAGCAAACTCAATCTACAATACATCTCGCCTTTAACAATTACAGCGAAACATTTACAATTACGTACTGCCTATGGGGCCAAATATATTCCGTTGGGATGGGATGCAAGTTTCAAACTCAAACCTCCAAATAATGTTGACAAAACGGCATGATGTGTAGTCATGGGAACTGAGCATGACCGAGATGCTTCAGGTCCATGGTTTTAATTGGCTGAGATGTCCAGTGGGTAGAGTGACTGGATGTCCTGCATTTTGGCTCCTTTTCCCATTTCCTGTAACAGTGGACATTGTCCTGCCTTTTAAATAAAATAACAGCAAGGTTATATTTTCCCCCATACCCTACCCCACCAGAAAAATGTTGCTTCAGCTTTCTCTCTCTTCATTATTTTGATTAAGTATTCCTTTCCCATCCTGAAAAACCACCCTGCTTGTCCTGTATTTGGACTGTTTGAATTGCCCTACCAGCGGTTTGAGACCAGGGAGGAGGGACCACATATTTTGGAAGGCCCTTACCTGAGGCTCTGAACAGCCAGAGGGAGAGAAAGGTCCATTGCTGAAACACAGGCTCTTACTGTGTGCGAACAGAGCAGAACCCAGGCGACAAGCCGGAAGATGACTCGCGATTCTCCAGACAGGAGGAGAAGTGCAAATAACTATGCTCTTGAACAAGGCACCTGTTTAGACAACATGGGAGAGAAATATTTGTTCCACAAATATTATTTTAACTGTCAGGTAAGTTTAGGCCCTGGTTTTACTGGATAGTGACCCCCCAAAAATCACTGGGGAAAGGCATTGAACCAGCATCCTTCTATTCAGATTTTTATTTTTGAGAATACCTTAATTTTGAATCAGTTGAACTGATGGTATAAAACAGCTACATTTACATATAAGCCTGCTGGACAGGATCCAAATCCATACTGCGGACACATTTGGTTTTGTTTTCCATCTTATTTACTGTTAAATGCTGAGTGTCAATCAGAGACCATCAGTCCATGACGCTATCATTTTTTTTACATTGGGATTGAACCCACAACCTCCTGACATCAGAGGGTTGTGGGATTGAACCCACAACCCACTGATGTCAGGGGGAAACAAACCACAAGATCACTGAGCTGATAAAGCAAAAGACAAAAAACAGCTGTTTTAATACTTGGCCATCAGTTTAAAGCCAGGGCATTTCAGTTCAAAATTAATGGTAAGCTTATGTGTTATTTATGACTGGGAATAACCTTGGGACCCGTTTTAATTCTTATCCCATGTCAGACTTCAAGTCGGGTATGTTGTGCTTAAGAGGATCTACGAATGATTTAGAGCCAAACAAGTACATATTTAGCAGTCAGAGTTCAGGGGAAAGACGTCAGTCTGATTTGGATAATAGCTCCATCAGCATTTTGACTGAAAAAAAGAGAATTTGCCCCGTTTTGCCAGGTCAGCTTTCCTCAGACTAGTATCTATCTTTTTAAAGCACGAATAGATGTTACTAATGAGTATTACTAATAATCAATTATATGCAATCGTTGAATTACTTGCACCATTTACTCAAGGGCCTGGCCATTAGACTAAGCCAGTATCCAGCCATTTTCTCCCCATGTCCTGTGTAATGGATTTTTCCCACGACATGCATTGTAGTCACTATATTATGTATCCGCTTTAAAACATAATCAGCTTTATTGCTAATAAGAAAGATGTTAAGTGGTACGCTTTTTATTTTACAGAGGTTGTGGTTCAAGTGCTGCTCAATTACGAGGGTAATGGGCATCTAAAACCTATATAACGTTAACTGGCTGTGAATGCGTGTTGTGCTCGCTCTATTAAATGTAATTAAGCTCATAATACCTTATGGATGCCCACAATAACCACTTAATCTGTCAAAGAAGACCACCAAGGGTAACAGCACTGTAGGAGCGCGATTCCAGTAATACCTCATTACAGGGCACTAATAGCGCTGTATTCTGTCATTCAATAGAGCAGGAAATGGCAACAATATACAGGTGCATTCTGGATGTTTGGGATAAATATACATTGAATAAAAGCAGAAAGCCTTTAGATACTGCATGTAAATATCATGCTTTTATGTTTAGTTACTTTGTAACATTCAGACTGGTGTGAGATTAAATTGAGGATTCAAAACAATTCTGCCAGGAAATAATTGTAAAAATTTGAGCCCATGAATATCAATGTTCACAAACTCATGCTTGTATCACTATGGAATAGAGGCCCCAAATGTGCCACAGTTTGATGACAGACATGCATTGAATTGAAAATCACCTTGGGGCGCCAAACGGTGAAGTTGAGCCATAATGCAGTTTGCTGAGTTATGAAATAATGAACGCAACTTTAAATAAGAAAGAACATTGTGAAACATCCACGGTTTGAAGTATGGAAATGCTACAGACGATAATTGCCCACTTTTTAAACGGGCTTAATCTGTTTGTCTCGTCTACCTCATTTCACATTTGGTACGGATCCAAGAGCGCTGTTGCTAGGTAACCTGACGTCACACTTCATCGGCGCATATGACCCTGGAGTTTTATCAAGTGTGAGGACAACGCAAAGACTCCGTTCCCCTGGTCCAGCGAGGGAGCTGGGCCACAAGAACCGATACCCTAGTGGTCAGACGTCCTGATTTGCCCGCGCGTCGTTTGTCCTTCCCCTCCGTGGCCGCATACAGCAGGGACACTGTCCGCTTTGAGATGCGGAGAACTGTAGGCAGCCACAAAGACCCATCCTATATGCTTTCAAGCGGCTCGCAGTGCCGAATAAACAGTCAATTAAATGTACCAACAATTAGTCATTTCCAACTGTGTTGCAGGGGAGGGTTATTTTGTGCTTGCATGCAATGATGAGAGCCTGACCGGCTCAGCGGACTGTGAAGGCAGCTGCAGGGACCGGAGATTGAGTGATCTGTCCCCTCCCACCACCCTGTCACAGGGCCCAAGGTCTGGTACTCCAGTGCTCATGGGGAGAAAAATGGTGACCCCCTTGGTGAAGGTGAAGGTGGAAGTTACCCGTGAGCCTGGCCTGGTCTATTTTTCTTCCTGATGGTTAAGGTTAGGATTTGGGGAGGGTTAGCTGGTCCTGTATCAGTGGTTACGAGAAACGTCTGCCTCGAGCACCGCCCTCCGTCTCACGCACCGCCCTGCCCCTGCGGCTGGCCGCGGACCCTCTGGCGGTGTCGAGCTGTAGTCTGCCGTCATGACATCCCGTTGGAGAGACAGGCATTCTAAAGTCGTCGTCCAGGATCGGGAACATCGTTATGGTTTTCCAAAAGTGGACACCTTTGCCCAGGGTGACTCGCAGGGCCCGTGTTCTTAATAGATCATCCATTTGTACAGGTGGATATTTACCGAAGCGGATCCTGTTAACGACCTTGATCAAGAGCACTGCTCGACCTAGGAGAAGCTGCAAGCTTTGGGTTAACCAGCCTTAGTCACTGCTCCACATAGCCTTTCCAAGTTTAACTTCAAAGGAGGTTTTGAAGGAGCTCAACTGCACTTGTAAATTAACTTCTCGGAAAAACCTCCAGCTGCACTCCCAAGACTTTGGTTTACATCTATTTGTTTCATGCACTCTGACTAACTAGCCTACATTATCTCCACATTTCTATTACTGGAAGCCAGGGTCCCCATGTATAATTGCCTTGTAAAAATGCAGAATCAGAGGACTGTGTCCATGAAGCAGTTTTTTTGTGTCTTTCTGCTTGCTCAGCCCTTAATTTGTTCTAAATCAGTGTTATTCCTTAATATTGAACCTGGGTGGAGCTTGTAAATGTTAACATCAGCTTGTTATTTCATTTAAACCCTATGTATTCAGCAATGCTACTTAATATATACATTTACATTTTAAGTATTTAGCTTAAAATGTAAATGTATATATGAATATATATATATATACACACTTAAACTTACAATTATATTTGAATATTAGTATGTGCATCCAATATGAGCTTGAAATTACTTGCAAATTGTAATTAATTGGTGCTCTTAAAGTAGCAGTTAATCATTTCTGATGCTTTAGTATTTTACCACGATGTGCTGTAGCAGATTCCAGAACTGCCGGAACATTTTATTCCCTTAGATCACAAATATGAGGCATCAGAGTTAATGAAGTGACTAAAAAGGGGAAAAAAGGACCAGCCACACCAACAACTCATAAATGTATATTAATACACATAAAAGGGGAATTTACAGCTGTTTAAGCTTCACATTTATGGTGAACTGGTTTCCTTCTTTTTGAAATGCAACAAAGAAAAACCACAATGCTGCAATTTCAAAGAACAACAGGAAATTACTAAAAATGTGACTGTGATGACAATGTTCCTTTGTGTCTATTTATTTCTGCCCTGCCACCAAAATAACAACTCGTAAAAACATCTTGCACAACATGGATCACTTTGATGGAAAGTTTTGAATCCATTTCAGTTCCACGCAAAGTGACATCTTGGCAAACGATCCCTTTCTGTTTCGCACATTTTGGTTTACACCTCTTTGTTTTGACCGCCGTGACCAAAGTCTCCAAGGAGCGTGTCGACACACTATCGTACATTGTGTGCAGATTTTTATGATTGGAGGCCAGGGTTTGGACATTTAATAGTTGTGTAAAAAACCAAAAAACAAAGCTCAAATCACAGTGTCCGCAAAGTAATCCTCCTGCAGCTATTAATTTGTTCTAAATTAGCGTGCCACTCCATAAGATTAAAGATTGACAAACCAGTTTTCTGAGGCGGGCATGCAAACTTGGCATATAGTGACAGGATTATACAATAAATCATGTCTGGAACTGGCTGAAGAGATTTCACTTAAAAAGATGCAGCACCACTGATGTCATGCCCATGTCTAAAAGTAAAACCTGTCTCCATCTAGTGGGGAAAACAATAAAATAGGCTACCTGTGGGAAGACAACTCCAGGACTCGACTGCAGAGACAGAGATATGCCTTGAAAAATGCTATGGACCATACCTGTGTGCCCCTCTTGATTGATCCAACATGTAGATTTGAGACCACATCCCACGCACGTGTATATAAGTAATGTGTCTTTTAAAGACCAATTTAGGGTCTACATAGCTAGTCATAACGCTAAAATTTTAGTATTTTGTTCCTAGGTTTGTAAGTCGAAACCAATGAAAATGTAAATGTAATGTACTGAACATAACGTGACTTTTTTAGTTCATTCCAGTGGGACCAAAAATCAGCTCGTAAAAATAACATTAATAACATAGCATCACTTATAATGCACCCGAAATATCTTCTAGTCGCACCATTCAAGCTCTAGTGCAGGATACGTAATGCTTTAGAAAAAATATGACAACAGGCTAACAAAACCAGACCCAAAAACAGACTTCGGCCTGTGCACACGGAGACACCACCGGCACCGAAGCAACAATGACACAAGCCATTAAACAAAGCGCCCAGCAAAAGAACAGTCATTGTTCAAGCAAAACACACAGCCTATTGTAGTCTAACACCATCACACTCCTGATGCTCGAAAAAGTGAATTGCGTGAGGTAACGTCATGGTCTCAGATCTACATGTTGGATCAATCAAGAGGGCCAATTCCACATTATCCACTAAATTACTTGGCTAGCAAATATAGCTAACATAAATATAACATTTTTACTAGCATGTTAACAGAGCTATCAAATAATTACATCCACACACGCGAATAATATTTATATTTAATTAAATTTCAGTCATTTCAATCCATTGGCAATGAAAAACATTGTTAGTTTTAGCAGATTCGTGGCTAACATGCTACTTTGCTAGAATCTTTCCTCCAAAGACGGAAGATACCTCTCTGACGCTAATGAGCTAGTTGTTTTTCCACTGAAATAAATATATATTAATACGGCCAACTTGGTCTGTAACTACATTTATGAACAGTATCATAACTAGATAGTTAGCCAGTTGCAGTGGGAAGACAACACGCTAGCCAGCTGAAAGCCCCAGCTTGCAGTAAAACGTTTGTGCTGTTACAATGATTGTGCTTACGTCAGCGCTCAAAATAAAGTCATTTATGCATATGCATATCTTACAATTGATCAGATTTGCTTTAAAAACACCTTAGTTATATGCACACCATAAACGAAATATGCATATGACTCCTGGACTTGCAAATTATGCGCTTGAAGGACTGGAATTTCGAAAGGACATGGGGGACTCATCGTCTATTGACGTAAATAATAACGTGGTGCATCACTTCGCGGTCTCCCTCTCATAGACATATAATTATAGAACACTAGTTAATTAACACTATTGATTAGCTCCCAGCAAAACGTTTCACTCAGAGACACAAAGAGTCTTCGCCTGGAATTCATAAGCTTATCAATAAATGTAGCTAAATGTTTATAATTAAGGGCAGAAGTCGGCAATAAATCCATAAACAATACAGTCATCTTTTCCCTCCTTGATATACATATAGGCTTTGTTAACATGACTGTGATGTGTATTTCTCTCCATTCATTTAGCCACATTCATATAACTAGTTAATATGGAGTAAATCACGCATATGTGCTATCTATCAAGGAACTCGCAAATTAAAGCTGAGGGTAACTATTCATTCTTCATTAGCTATCCAGTTGATTTACCCGTATCTAGCTAGCTAGCTAACGTTATTTCTCCTGCCATTCAAGTGCACCCAGGACTCGACTGCAGACACAGAGATATATCAAATACAGCATTGGGGATCCTTGAAAAATGCTACTGTACCATGTTACAACAAGGACTTGGTTACAGGACAAAATCAATAGTTTGGGCTCTCTGTATTGTGATCCCTGGTTTGAAACGCGCTGCTGTGCGTTTATAAACATTAAATAAACCATTATTGATTAAACGGTAAAGGTTTCCAGTGATCGGTGACTGATGTGATGCTCACTGACGCGCTGGCCATTTCCTGCGCCACTCTGCATTGCGGTTGTTTACTGTGCTCCGCGAATTTTTCCATTTTCTGCGAGAGGCCGGGATATCCGAGCCTGGGTTTAAACAAGTCCGTCAGAGTCATTGCGCCTCGCACATAATTGGCACGGCTGGGTGAGTCAGGTCTGCAATGCCATTTGGAAATTAAAGGTAATGAGAGACGTTAATGCCCATGAACTGCAGGTGACCCGTGGCAGACGATGCCCCTTGTAAACAGTGAATCGAGACGTTTCAGCTCGTTGGTTGGTACTTTGCATTGACATTTATTTTCCTCCATTTGGATTAAGGCCATATGGTATTTGTGTATTAATTTGTCATTAAAATTAACATCAAAAAGTGGAAAAGGCGTGAGGTAATGCACAGGTGGGATTTCGCTGGTAGTAATTTAATATGGATTTATTTGTGTCATTTAATATGGATTTCTTTTTGTCTGCTGTCAATAAGATTGAACATACACTTTAGCCCATCTACTGAAAACAAATCCCTCAAATAGGCCTACCAATCAACTCTTGCATCTGAATTATATGTTTTATATAGTTTCAGGGGTGAGCAGTAAAGTAGTCAGCTGCTGTCAATAAGATTGAACATACACTTTAAACAGTAACCTTGGAAAGTCCGTGTAAGTACTTGCATGAGTGAAATGACACATTTTTTTAAATATTATATAAAAAAATTAATTATGTCATGCTGTTATTTCAACAGCTCGTCATATCGGTCCTTGATCTGATCAGTTTGTTGCTCAACAAGAGAATCCTTAACTGTCCGTTGAGATGACTGTGCAGCTGTTTTTGGACGATTTCCTTATAAAACAGCGATTCTTCAAATCCAACATATGATATATATATGCTATATATGAGTAATATATCACAATTATATAAATTAGTGTCTTTCACACAATTTTATGCAGATATTCTTGCCAAAAATGTAGCACAATTTAATGTGTTCCAAAATACACTTCGATATATGCATAAAATGAAATGTATGGTAATAATTAATATTTAAGTTACACTAATTCTATAATATATGATATTTATTCAAATATACCTTGTATTTTTTTATTTCATGCACAAATACCTCTTCTAAACTGAAGCTTAACTCCATGGCAACCCCCACTTAACCCACGAGCGCCGCTGCAGAAAGGGACTCTGGACCGAATCTGAAAATTGGCGGCATTTAATTCACCATTGTCCACCTGCATACACTTCGCACCTGAGACACATCCACATCTCGCTCCGCGGAGGCCCAGCGCGGCTCTGCATCACCGTGACTGAACATTGTTGTTGTTGTTGTTGTTGAGGCAGACAGTGCAGCGAGTGCAGGGGCAGAATGCGATGTCCGCCAAACAAATAAAACCCGACGTCAGCTCTTCTGAAAACAAAGCTGGGATTATCCCGCTAACAACGTGCTGGCAGGGACCCTCTGACAATTATGTAGATTGACAGTGAATGCTCTCTCGTGGATTTGGGTCAATTTACACAGTGCAATATTTTTGGTTTATGCATTGCGTCTTTTCACCGACGGGAATTAATTAACCGCAGCAGTGTCGTTTCGGTCGAGGTGACTTCTGTACAGAATGTTGTGGAATTTTATTTAGCAGAAACTGACATTGAAGCGCGGGCAACGGCGGCGCAATGTCATATCGATGTGAAGGACACAGGCGATCACTACACGATACATAGGCTACACGTTGCATACTGCACAGGATGAATAAGGACGTCGGTTTTGGCACAAGACATCTGTGTCGTGACTCACTTGTATATACAAAATCGAAAAGTGTGCCAGGGAGTAAACAACATTCCTTCCACATCTCTTCAGGTGAAATGGGTTTAAGTCAATGGCGTGTGTTTCTGTCCGTGTGTATCTTTGAGCCGCAAGGATGGAGCTGATGCTTATTTAAACCAGCTTCATCCTGGGAAAAGGCCACTCAGCCACAGAGGGCAAAGCAGGAAAAGGGCACACAGCTAAAGACTGCAAGGGGGGGCAAAACAGGGGCCTTGCAACTAGGCTAGTGAGCCATTGCTGAAAGAACCTACTCATAGATGTTGCTGTAAAGTTGGAGAGAGAGTCACCCTCTTTTAAACCATTTTTTTTTATCCCCAATTTTTCTTTCTCTCCCCAATTTGTAATTCCCAATCGTATTCACAGACCCATCCCATCACTGCAACACCCTCCGTCAATTTTGGAGAATGCGGACTCCTCAAAAACACTTTCAGGGCTCAATTCCAGACCATTCTGTGTGTCGCCACACTGAGAACCAGAGCTTTAGATAGACAAGTCACCCAGCAGCCTTTTTCAAGACTTGAAATAATGAACCATTTATTCATAGATCAGCCGTGTAGAGGTCATCTACTACTTGTGTGCATGGCATGTCAAACTAAACACTTTCATTCGTATTAAATCTCTTAACACGTATTTAAATGTCAAAGAACACAATTGATCTCAAGCTGCTATTGTTACATAAATGTAAAATGATGAGGCAGTGATATTTACAAAAAAATGTGTCTTTGTCAAAGTGTCATGATATGTATGTCAGTACACAATTCAATTCCCTCTCTGCATATGGAGACAGAGATAACGTCTCTTATCTATATAACATCCAAGTAGTTTAAATGGCAGTTCTAAAATTTGCTAGTATTAAAATCACATGCAAAATTTTAGCACCATTGGCGAATCCCCATACTGGAATTTGATAGGAAAGACATGTTTACTTCCATAGCCTTTGTTCTTCAGCCAGCAGATACAGTGTTGTGGGCCTTATTAAATCATTAATACAAAGGCCATCATAAAAACAAGTTGTCTTTCAGTCGGTAAGTGAATTTTCTCCATTTGCACTCTCTCACGCCCACGCCGAAAAAAACACAATGCTTTGGGTTTAAAATTCTCATCATTCTCATAGAAGAGACTTTCAACAGTGCGTTCTTTGGCTTTTAAATGTCAAATTTACATAATGTGCGCGCTAGCTCTAAATCTAAGAAGTGATGCTTGTACGCTAGCTATTATGTATTATGCTATAGTGTATTGTGGGAGAAATGGTGCTGCAGACGAAATATGGATGCACCGGTTCTATTCCCACAGCTCAGGGGTGCTGTCTGCAGGCAGCTTGACTTGCCTTTGCCTTTTCCAGAAATCACAAGGGTGGGAAGATAGCAGTCAGAGTAAACACAGAGAAGGGGCGGGGGGTGTTGATTTGGGTTAGAGTCAACACAGCCAGGGGGCCCTGTTTAACCCACAGCTGGACGCTGTCCCAGGGGCTTGTCCTAACACCCCGACCCCCGCACCCGCTTAGCTGCCAGACCCACCTCCATTGTCTCAGCCTGTGCCACCGTGGCCGCTGCCCTGTCGTATACACAGAGGTGTGACCGTATTGACTTGTCGGATGTCTGGTCACCCTCAAACAGACCCCTGCAAAAGAAATGGCACTATTCAAACCGGTGCTGCTGGGAGCGAGCATTTTAGCCGGGGACACGTTGTAATTACCTCTTGGCATTTGGAAGCACTGTAACAATGCTTGCTGTGAGCAATGATATTTAAGCCCACGCCAAACAGAGATGTTTGATCCACCCTGTAATCATACGGTAAGTAGCTGTATTTGAGGGAGACCTCCCATGCCATTTCTAATTAAACTGAATGCTTTATTAGTGGGTGGGTCGAAGATGTGGTTCCAGACCTCTCGGGCTTGAGTTTCGACAGGGCGACCGAACGGGCTGATCCGCATAACGAATGTAGGACAACGAGGTCCGGTCCACTTACAGCCACTCCCTCGACTCATGTTCCTCCCTTGAAATGTTGACACAGTTCCTGTGAGTTAGCCAAAATTCCGTACGAAGTACATGTCACTCCTCAAAATTCAAACAAGCGCTCGGTAACAGCTGGCGCTTCGATGTGAAGCGGCAGCACTCCCTGAAGCAACGCCGACTTGAAGAGGATTAGCACCAGCAGCAATAAAACTGATAATGGGCTTACAGTGTGCGGTCTCCCTGCATTTGCATCAAGCAAAAAAAAAAAAAAATGTACAAAAAAAAAGCTAGAGAAGCTACCCATGCATGCGGGAAGCAGATGCACATATGAAAGCGAGACTCGACTTGAACGGCAACAGCCCAGGGTTTCTTTGGTTTTCGTGCACTTAGTCATCAAAGGCACAGAGTATTCCTTTATCTGCAGAGGCGTCTGACCACGGGTCCCGGGGACAGTGTCTTACAGGGGCCCCAGCCTGCAGCTCGGCCTGGTCCCGGCTTGCTGGAGCCGGCCCAGGGCCCTCTGGCGGCTTCTGGACTCAAAGCCGCCATGTCTGGAAAAAGAAGAAAAAAGATAGTGCTTCATGGGCTACCAGAGGACTTCCGGTCTCATGATTATATGTCATTTTCGGGGTATAAATAGGGGATCCCTTCTGAGCTTGCGAATAGCACGGCTCATCCTTGACCATTCCTCAAATAACAGCCGGGATTCCCCTCAAATCTCCCGCCGTCAAATATATCCAGATCAGTTATGGAGATTTGTTTTCCTTTTTTTTGGGGGGGTCTGAGTATAATATTTCATCACAACGCCCATCACTAGACAATTGCAGGCTCTTTTACGCAACCCATGAATCTAAACAAACACTGCTCTCATAAAATCTATCAAAAAAACGATTGAAATCATAATCTTTTCTCCGTTTTTTTCAGCTATTCTCGTAAATTCCTGTTTTTCAGTTCTCGGAATCAAGTGTCGCTTAACAACGAGCTGCGGAGCCAGTCCCTTACAGCGCATGAAACTCTGCCCATTGAGCCCTGAGGATCGTGCCCAGGGATTGTGTTCCGCTGAAACGAGAGAAGGAACCGAGAGAGGAAGTGCGATTTTATTCATTGTCATCCACCTGTCAGGGAACCCTTGTGCCTTTGAATAGGCTTAGTACAGCCCTTTCAGAGAGAGATAGCTAACTCGGGGGGTGTGTGAGATTCTTTACACCATAATTCTACTAACATGCTCCTTTTTGCAGATGTGGTGAGCCTGACATATCTGACACCGACTCGTTTTTAGAGCAGCGAGGACAATGGGGTCTCAAAAAACAAAGGGCCTTAACAGCCCAAACTAACCTTTGCCAGCGGTATTGTGTTTCTTACCATGCCTCTCACCAAGAGACCGAACATGTCACGACAGAAGTACACTTCGATTCGTCGTCTAAATTATGCAATCGTGTAGCCCAGTTAACAGCCCAGAATAGCTTACAGTCTTACATCACACATGTTCTGTGCTGAGGGCCAGCCTCAATACAGAATGCCATTAAGAATGGGAATACACAAGGAGGGAGAGTCTGATGCATTGCATATTTGCCTTTTTATTCGTTTGCATATGCTGTAGGCAGCGCCTCTGGAGCTAGTGTGGCTCAGGCACCAGTGAAAAGCCACGTGACTTCAGAACAGACTTGCCATCCGGAAAGGCTTTCCTGCACTGTTAACATGCAACTGTGAAGTGCCACTTACATCCTGTTTCTGAGCGACGCCGACCATGTCAATATTGACTGAGCAGGGAGGCAGTGTCACTTTTTAATGTGTCCATTTCTGTGTATTCATTCATGGACATGCAAATTTGTGTTTGTACTCCATCCTGATGCATAATGGCAACTGCCTGAGTGACGTCATACTTTGGTAAAAAACGAAAGGTTTTAAACGAATTGTTAACAATTTGCTAAGATAGCAATGCGATTAGCAAATTATGTGTAGACCCATATTATATTTTTTCTACGTCATTGTTTTCAGTTGTGGAAGTTTGCCCCCGAACTGCTGTAGATGTTTCTTCTACACAATTTAAAGTATGTTTTATTAGCACCCCATCAAATCAAATTACACTAATCATCTTTCCAAGCTTTATCTTCTACATAACTATTTGATCTTGATCTCCAAAATGGAACTAATTGTGTAGGTCAAAGTATTTAAGTACCTGGTCATAGCCTTTCAACACAGGCTAGAGAAGGTAACTTCTCTAAGTTGCATTCAGTTACAGAGAGGATGATGAAATTCAGACTATCGAGCAGGTAACAGTTACACAAAACACTTACTAATGTGTTGGCTGAGTGCCAAGCCACTACTATGTCCCACAGTATATGAAGAAAGTCTTCCTTATTTGCTTCAGTTAAACTGGGGAAGAGTCCCCCAATTTAATGTTTAAGAATGTATATAAACCTAACAAACAAATCAGGAGTCATTCCAAAATTTCCCTTCAAGGTGAAAAAAATAAGTGAAATTCTGATCTTGACAAGAAAGAATTCACCCAGGGCTCAAGTTGAAATACACAATCAAATGCAGCACCTCATTTGCCTAGTAATGACTGGGGCTTTCCCTAAAACCATGTCTTCTGCCCTTAACTCACAACTTGAGAAGTTGTCAGACAAGCAGTTGACTTGAAGACTTAATTCCAATGTCAACCCTTAAGGCAATGTGGATCCTCAGACATACTGTAGGTATTGTGATCAATATATATTATATATTATGAATATTATATATATAAATGCCTGTAATGTAATTATAGGGACTAGTTTTCCAAACCCACCTAGAAAACATGGGTGTTTAATCACAGCTTGTAAATGGTTTTCTCCAGTACCACAACATCCACAACTCTAAATACCCAATGTATGAATATCCAAATGATTAGAGACTGTTAAAGATAAAATAGCTCAAATCAATTGCCTCAAAAAAATGGATGAATATTATTTGTATACTTTCTGAAAACCTCTTGTAATCATGAAAAATATTTTCTGCCCTCTCATTTGCTGTTTTAAAAATAATGTAGTCAAATGTACTTTTTTTCTAACTTACTAATTCATTCTGTAACTACAGATGGTCATTTTGGTACGGTTAAAGAACAATACTCAGCAAGCCTGCACTTTCTTAACTTTTACTTGGTTTAGGAATTTATCATTATAAAACGTTAAAGGTTATGCATACCAGGGCATTATCTTGGTGCTGAAGGGTCAATAACATATTGGAACTTAGATGTATTTGTTGTAGAAATGATTTGGAATTCAAAAACTGTGTGTTCATGTGTTCATAAAATAGCACACTGAGAGAAAACTAATGATTGTCAGCCAATGAAGACTTAAGGCCTCTACTCTTCAAACCAACTATAACTAACAAAATGGGAAGCTCAGAGAATCTGCCTAATGTGTCTGTGGGAGGTAAACGATCATTGAATTTACATGTACCCTTGTCAGTCTGAACATTCAAGAATTGAGAATAAGACATTGTCAGGAAACACCTTATTTGGAATGCAGTGTTCAAAATAAGCCAAAGCCCTACATGCAGATGTTAATTACAGAAGCGGTGTATTCTGTTTATATCATATTTACAATATGTTTATATGAATAAATATTCTGTTTATATTCCATATTATTAAATTATACTAGTCATGTAAACATCTAACATCTAGGCAGGCAGTGTGGTATAATGGTTAGGGAACTGGGCTTGTAACGTGAAGGTTGCAGATTCAAGCCCCAGGTGGGACACTGCTGTTATACCCTTGAGCAAGGTACTTAACTTCACTTCAGTTAATATGTAGCTGTATAAATGGATTGTAAAGAAATGTAAACTGTAAGTCGCTCTGGATAAGAGCGTCTGCTAAATGCCTGTAATGTAATGTAACCCATTCTGATTGCCTGGTTGATCATGCACGCAGGTGTGACTTCATTGCAAAAATGGCAGATGTGAAGAAATTGGTGAACTGTAAAAGTGCAACTCTCTCCCACCAATTTTTGCTCTTAACTTTCATAAACGGAGTTCTGATTATTGGCAGTATTGCTGCGAGGAAGTTACTGTAGGCAGAATTTGTTTGAGTGGCACAAGCCTCCAGTTTGACATCTTTTGTTCAAGATGTGTAGTTCTACAGTTGTCTGATTTTTTTAAAGAATGATAGAAAAAACATTTCCACAACGTAAAAAGGTAGATATGTTCCCCCTCTCTATCTGTTGATACAGTAGAAATGCATTACAAAGCCTATCCAAAGTGCATTTTATTCAGAATATGTGTTTGTGCACGTGAATAGCAACTATGAATGGAATGATAAATTGTGCGTGAGCATAAACAGCATATTGAGAAGATCAATTGAGAATGCACATATTCAGAATTCTTCAATCTTGTGTGTAAATAATGCAAACTAGTCGCTGTGTCAAAAATGTATACAGGCAGGCTCATATTTACAATAACTGTTAAACTGGTTCCCGCTAGATTCAGAACCACCAGCACAATTTTGCCTTCCCATCTCTCACCATTGATTGCATCTGTTGTTTGTTAAGTGTGAAGTATGGGCAGGGGTTGACTTCAACTTTTTAAATTTACCCTGAGTTAAGAACAGGACAAAAACGAATCTACTTTGCTTCCTTGCAGACTGTCTTTAAATCTCCCTACACATGCTCAGTGTAAATTCAGGAAAAATCCTGGGTGAAAATGTTACAAATGCTAATCTAGTCTGGGGACATTGGGTTGAGAGGTAGAGCAATTTAAGTACAGTGAAAATACTTTTCTATGTGCCTTCACATCAAGGGTAAACATGAAGGGTGTACTTCCATAGTAGAGCACTGGAATATTCTAAATGAACATGTGGAATTGCCTGCACATAATTTCTGCAGCATTTGCAAAATTATGCTGCAAAATGGATGGCATAAACTGAGACTGAGATGGACAAGCTGCCAGCTTCATGCACTTGGAATGGAATGACCCTCAATTTGAAACCAAAACTAGCAGCACCATGCAGCACAAAATTTGACTCATGAACATAATTTCAGCAGCAAACAAATGCTACTTTCGAATCTGAAAAGACCTATTTGAATTTACCGAAACTTCACTAAGCACACAGCATATGTAAAGTGGCTGAGTACTCCATCATTTGGTGTTTTGTTGATGGCAATGGAAAACAACATAAACACCATCTCAGACGCCACTCCAGAATCTCCCATAAGTGTTAAATTGGGTTGAGATCTGATGACTGAGACAGCCATGGCATATGGTTTACATCGTTTTCATGCTCATCAAACCATTCAGTGACCACTCGTTCCCTGTGAATGGAGCATTGTCATCCTGGAAGAGACCACTTCCATCAGGAAAGAAATGCTTCACCATCGGGTGAAGGTGATCACTCATGATGGCTTTGTATTTATTGGCATTTACCTTGCCCTCTAAGGGGTTGTGTGGACCTAAACCATGCCAGGTAAATGCACCTCTCACCATAACAGAGCCGTCAAAACCCTTAATTTACTCGTTACCTGTATATATATTACACCTATTTGTACATATATTATTGTGAATTCCTATAGTCTAACAAGAAATAAATGAAAGCTTGCAGCTGTCCAAAATCAAAGGAAATGCAATAGGTAAACTACCTGTTACAACTGAAAGTGAACAGAGGAAATAAAGAAAATGTTTTCATAATATTTCATATATTATAATACAATAATTTAGTTGCAAACAGTATGGAACTACTGTTTGCAAGTAAATTATTTTCTTTCTTTCTTTCATCAGTCCACTTTCAACTTGCCATTGACACCTTGCATAGGTACACTGACATTTTAGAAAGGGATCCAAGCTTCAGCTCTCTGAGAATCAAAACAAGATATACGACCACGCATGATCACGCATGTCCATTGCACTTCAGTTTTTTGGCGTATTTGCCATTACGCACCAAAGGGAAATTACCGACCTCTTGCTCAGAAAACATCGCGATTTAGCCATAGTACAACTTCAAGGGTAAACACTACACTGACGGCACTTCTCATGTAAATTGCATCAGCCTTGTAGCCAATTGGCGATTACCTTCCATTTGCGTCAGAGCTTACATTGACCTATCATGTCTCACCACGACAGTAGAAATAGAATGCAGGAGGAACTACCGAAGAATTTTCAGAAACCCAGGGGTAGTGAACACAGGAAGAAATCTTAGACGATTTCTTCATTATTAAATAATCCACCCCAATATTATAACATAGAGGGTCGTATTTAGACCCCAAACACAGTCAAATATGGTCGTTGTCACAGCAGGGACAGGGGGCACCCATAAAGTTCTCCTTATCTCCGGGAAGCAGAATGCCTCGTCCACCGGAACACACGGGGGATTCAGCCGGTCAATTTCTGTAATGTTGCCTTCTTCATCAAACCAAGCGTCGTCAGATTCAGATTCTAATGGATCTGGACCACCACAACGCAAAAGACAGCGACTCACACATCTGAGTCCAGAAGAAAAGGCACTCAGAAGGTAGGCATACGATTGATTTTTTTTTTTAGCTTGTCAAAGAATTGTGACGTTGGCTAGCTGATTCGTTGTCTACGTATTGACGTGTACTATACATTTGGCTAATATCAGAGTTTATTCTGAAGTTATTCACAGATCGCAGTCTATACGATGTTATACATTTTACTGGCATGGGAGTGGTGACTTTAGCTAACGTTGGGTAGATTGTATTAGCTGCGTAACATGGCTAGCCAGCCAGATTAGTTTAGGAATTAGTTGGTTAGCTATGTTGCTAGGACTAAAGTACCTAAACGTCAACCCGACGTATGTCCTATTTGTCGTAAGGCTACATAATAACTCATAACGATGGATCTTTTGTGATGGGCTGGTTGCCAGCCAGTTCTCGTAATGTAGTACCACCCAGTTTTGCATTGCTGGAGATTTGGATATCCTGTTCTGCCTGCGTGGCAAGATGGCCGGTGATTGCGCAAGCGTAGAGCGCTGTCGGTGCTCGAGACTGCTTAATCCTAATGAATCCTGTCACGAGCGCTTCCTTGTCAGCGAAAACGGAACATGCATATTTTTGGTTTTAAACTGAATTCTTTCTTTTCTCTTGATAGGAAACTAAAGAACAGAGTTGCCGCACAGACAGCCAGAGATAGAAAAAAGGCAAAAATGGGAGAACTGGAGCAGCAGGTCTTGGAGCTGGAATTGGAGGTAATATTTTTGTCAATTCACTTGTCCCAATATGGTTGTGGGGAGGGTCTCCTATTGTATGCTATTCATTTGGCGTGCCAAGTGGGGTGTGTGTGTGACCTGTGTGCTTTTATCTCCTTCCATCAGAACCAGAAACTTCATATTGAAAACAGACTGTTACGCGATAAGACAGATGGTCTACTGACGGAAAATGAGGAATTGCGTCAGAGGCTGGGTTTGAATACCCTGGAAACCAAAGAGATGGTAATTCATTTGGATAGTTATTATGCATTAAGAGATGGTGGGGAAGTTCGGTGTTGGGCTTTAGAGCTGTATAGTTTTCAAAGCTGCTCTCGTTTCGCGATGGGACCTGACCCCTTTCCTCCTCCTCCTCCTCCTGCAGGTTCAGGTACTGGAGTCCAACGTGGATGATGTCAGTTTGGTGGTCGGGTCTTCTGAGTCCGCAGTACTCAGGCTACGTGTGCCTCCGCAGCAGGTGCAGGCCCAGCAGCCACCAAATCTGAAGAGCTCCCAATGGATCCTGGCAGTCCTGACTCTACAGACTCTGAGGTGAGCCAGGTTGCCACATCCAGTATGTCTCTGGGTAGACTACAGTACAGTCACAATTGCACATGGGTGTTTTTAGCAGACGCTCTTATCCAAAGCCTCTTACATCACATTTAGTATGTACGGTCCATTTATACAGCTCAATATTCAATAATATACAATTAAGTACAGGTAACTGCCAAAATAAAGGAAACACTTGAGTAAATGAAGGGTTCTGGTAGTGTTCTGTTATGGTGTGGGGTGTATTTTCCTGGCATGCTTTAAGACCACTTATTTGATTATACGATTACAGTTTAGTACCTTACTCAAGGGTACAACAGCAGTGCAGCACCTGGGAATCAAACTTGTAGCAAACCATTATACTACATTACCACCCAGTTGATAGGCTCTCGCTGACCTTTATTAATCTTGTACCCCTTTCTCTCCTCCTTTGTCACCCTTCCAGTCTGATCTCTTGCTTGGCATTCTGGACATCCTTGACCCAGAGCTGTTCTTCAAGTGCGGTGAGCAGGAGTCCCAGGCCCTGCCAGAGTTGGTGGAGGCCGAGGCCGATTCATTACCTGCCTCCCCATCTCCGCCTCTGGGGTCCCCACCAGTTAAGCTGGAAGCCCTTAATGAAGTGATCCACTTCGACCACATATACACCAAGCCCGTGGAGGTGGTGTGCGTGGAGCAGAGCGAAGACTGCATCCCTGACGTGAAGATCGAGGAGGAGGCGGAGACCGTGGAGGTGGTGGAGACGGTCTCCGTTAAGGACGAGCCCGAGGAGGCGGAGGTGATCGAGGAGATGAGGGTGGATGACTTCCTGTCCCTGGCCTCCCCGCCCCTGGCCTCCCCCAACAAGGCCTCCTACCTGACGGATGCGTACAGCGACTCCGGATACGAGCGATCCCCCTCCCCCTTCAGCAACATGTCGTCTCCCCTGTGCGCCGACAGCGCCTGGGACGACGTGTTCGCCAACGAACTCTTTCCCCAGCTGATCAGTGTGTGAACACCATTTTAAGAAAAACGCCAACACCCCCCAAAATAGTCCTATCCAGGCTAACTTTGTTAAATGTATATAGTAAGCTGTATTTACTTCATTGTTGTAAAAGCAGTAGAGTGACTCCAGTATTCTGGGGTTAGACCAGTGTCACATGATTTGCTCTGAGTGCATAGTCTCTCTTCCAACAGGCCTCTTGAGTGGGCTACAGTATTGTAGGCCATCATTAACGTGCTGGGGTTACAGGCTTCTTAACATCTTGAGCAATGTCATCTCTTCAGTTAAGATTGTCTTAAATCTTTCACTTATGAATTGGGAGGTGTTCAGACCAGAAAGTTGACCAACTGAAAATTATCCAGTATTTCTGTAAATTGTTCAGCGGAAGGGGAGGGAATTAAATTTGTTTAGCATAAAATGACAGCATAAGTATTTATTTGTTGCATTTCGCTCCAGAGTCTGTATTGTAATCTGTCCTTTTTTAGCATGTATAAATGCTTAATTTACTATGTAAATTCACCAAGGGATGCTTTCTTTATGAAATAACTTCTGCATTAAATCCATGCATTGCATCATGTCTCCTTGTGGCTTTACATTCTACATGCCCACTTCTGAAGATTGACTAATACTTTCTGACGGTTTTTCAGTTCTGACCACAACATCCGTTTAGACCGGGCTCTGAGGGTGGAGCACTCGGGGGCCAAAATGTGACTAAGACCCACGCCCGTTGCAGTCATAAATGCAAAACGCATGGCTTGAATCATCTGCCACACGAATGGACATTTTCAATGGGTGTTAAAGGGCAAAGTCCCTGCATTCATGTTTAGCAATTAATTACACTACATGTTTTAAGGTCCGTTCCATATAGTCCACAATGGTAAGGATCTCTATACAGGGCACAATTTGTGCTAATATTCCACCCTGATTAAAAGGAAGATCCTTTTATGAACAGAATTTGAATGAAAACAAACATTTCCTGCAAAAACCTGAATGGAACACTAGGTTTTGTGTGGACTGATCAGAAGGGTACTAACTTTAGCCAAGGGACACTAACATTTTGGAGATGTTCATACAATATCACAGAACTGATGCATCAAAGTTCTTTGTATTCATTATCAAAGCTACAATCGCAGTGCTTATGGCTGAGGGATGTTAATGTGGCTGGCGAAAACACAAGTACAACTTCACTTAAAGCATGTTATACCTACTAATGAAAATGGAACTTTTTCTGTGCTCAGTATTTTGGTTTATTTCCATGAACAATTCCCAATCTAGAAACTACAGGCCGCTCAACCATGTAATACAGTGTGGTGCAGTCAATAATTATTGCCCAAAAACAATGTCTAGTCAGGAAGGCATAAAGCATTTTGTTCTCTTCATCTTTTTTTTCTTTCTTCCGTTGCATTTTTTAACTACACAATTGTGTCAACCTAACAGGTGAGATAATGTGATAATGTCAATGCAGATTAAAAGGCTGTAACCAAAGCAAGTAAAACGAAAAAGTAATTTTATTGTCATTAAAGTAATAAGCGGCTGCCAAGAAAGTGCTGAACCAAACATGCTCCTAATAATCAGCGCACGATGCAATGCAGCGAAATCTACCATTATCCACGAGACATTGCCACATGCCACGTGTACCTTTACCAAATATGCCAGAGATAAGATAGCAGGAGCCGAGGGGTGAATCATTACACAATACTGATGAATCTATCAGATGCCAAGGTCCTTTGTACTGTACTCAAGTCTGGACTGGTCAATCAGCAGGTTTAAAGTCTCTCACGAAAATGGTTTGTGGATTATGTACATATACGGGTAACTGCCAAAATGAAGGAAACATTTAACGAGGGATACAAATTATATTGAAAGCACGTGCTTCCACACAGGTGTGGTTCCTGAGTCAAGTAGGCAATTAACATCCCATCATGCTTAACATTACATTACATTACAGGCATTTGGCAGAAGCTCTTATCCAGAGCGACGTACAACAAAGTGCGTCAAGGCAATAAAAAGGTATAAAAATGCTGGGCAGGCCCAGTTGGCCATTATTTTTGCTACCATGGCAAGAAGAAGAGATCTGCTGATGTTTCACAAGGAGCAGTGGCGAAGGTGATGCTGGCAGAGAAGTCTGAGGGAAAGACATCATCAACTAGGGACAACTGTGGTCGAAAGCGCATACTCCTTTACCGTGATGTCCGTGCATTGGTTCGAGATGCAAGGCAAAACAGTGGAGCAACTCTGAATCAGTTGACTGCAAATATCAATCTAGGATGTGAGCAGGCAGTTTCATCAAGAACAGTCCGTCGATGAAAATTAAGCCATGGCATTTGGTCAGCTTCAATTGAAAGTTTCTTATGAAAATGGTTTGTGGGTTATGTACATATATAGTACACAGAAAAAACTGCCATTGTGAAATTGAGCACATTGTTGAATTACATAACCAATCCAGTTGCACTTAGCAGGCATGGGAGCCAAAATTAGGATCTTGTTTTGGAGTAAACTGACCCCCGGCGACTGGTCAGCTTGGATTTTTTCCCCCTTTCAAGTTTTGACACATTGTTGAAGAGTGGCACTCTGTCACCCCAGACACGTTATCCAGTCGCGCAAGCTTTCCATTTCTAACGCTATGCTTAGAAACTGTGCCTCCTTCTTGACAGCACCGGGTGTTCCTCAGTACTAACTGTACCGCTAAACCTCTACTTAAGTGTATCACATCACAGTTTTCATCCATCATTCCTTGGAGATCCCCCTCTCTCACTGTGGCTGAGAGGGATGTAACGTCAGCTGTTACTTTATATAAAACAAGCCCTCGGGTATTTCAACATGATGTGCGATATGGATTTTTTTGTTGTTGTTTGGTTTTGCTCTCGTCCTCCATATGAGTCAGTCAGTCAGTTCCACCTTCACCGTGTCTCCATTTTCGCTTCCTCCTTCCTCTCCTTTTCAGCTTGTGACAGTTGCTCGCTTTAGGCCAAACACTGCAGACCTAATGCCAAGGATGCTCAAAATTAGATCATTAAAATCCTGACTTTGCGATTAAAGACTTGATATTAATGGCTGGTATCGCCATGGGTGGTTTGTTTAAAATGAACAGTTCTGATTCAAAACCTGTATATTTCATATTTTGTCTACCCTGCTTTGAGCTTCACTTGGTGGTTATGTGCTAGAGATTCAGCTGCAGTGACCCAAATAACCCTGTTAGGGACCACAAATGTCAACTTCCTTTGTGAAGTTTGCAGGTTTGCAGGTGGTTTTTCTTCTTTCGCTATTCTCTCACATCTGAAAAACCGGACACAGTGCCAACCGCTTTCGAAAACCACCAGGGAACAAAAACCCACAGCTGTTTGAGACCTCAGTTGGAAACTGAAAACCCCTCATCGCCTCCTTTGTGAAAGAGTTTTTTCAATCACCCCCAAAAAAAAAATTGCATAAAAATTCCAAAGGGCTTCACGTTTCAAATGGTCTGAGCCCATTAATCTTAATGATCCAATCATTAAGGTCATTTTACTTTCGGGGGTATTTCAGGTAATGTGCCTGCTTGAATAAATAGAATCAGTCCTAATTTAGATTGGAATGAAGGGAGATAACATGATACTGTCATCACCTTGAGCAGAATTTTGAGAAATCCTATGGAATGGATAGTGTGTCCACACTCAGTAATTCTATTAGTGTAGGGGGGGTTACTCTGGCAGCGATGTGGTAAAGGAAATAAAATCTGTACTGAGGACACGGGGGATTCGATGTCCCCTCCTAGTTCTCGACCTCAGCTACGATTTAGAGCAACCTTTTTTCCTCTTTCTTGTGAAATGACCTCACGGACCCCTGAGCGAGTGAAACACGCCGCCCTGCTTCTGCTTTCTTTCCCCGCTCAGAGGTCGAGAAAAATAAAAAAACAAGAAAAGTTTAGCTCCCTCTGTGGCGCGTCCCTCCTGTGGCTTTCTAGAGAGGCTGAAGGAAAAAACGTGGCAGAGGAGAGAAAAAAAAGAAGCAGAAAAAAAAAACCAGAATACCAAATCAGAAGCAGTCATGGAAATTTCCACTGTCATACCCCCGTTCCTGGCCGGTGGGTCCGAGAGAGCGAGGCGTATGACGGGAGGGCTCCGTGCACGCGTGGCATTTCCTGGGATTAGCGAGCCTTGAAGGTAAAGCTCGTGGAGAGGGGGCTCCAGCAGCCCAAACCAAAGACACCTACGTTTTAAAGAGGGGTTTTCCCTGGGGCAGATTGGAAGATGCTGATGTTCCGCTGGGCTGATCCTAATCGCCCCTGGCAACTAGAGCACCGTGTAAATGACTCAAAGACACCCTGCCCCCCCCGTCCCTCCTCCCGACCCCAGGCCTTTTTCCCACCCCCATGCTGTTTAAACAAATATGAGACATGAGCTGGACATGTTGTTATAGGACCACAATGGCCTTCTTCCTTTAAAATAAAATGAGGACATTTCGATTTCCTGTTTACAAAGGTACACGGACCAAGGCCTTTACAGCCCTGGGTTGTTGGATTATGGAAATATTCTACTCATGGCTTGCCAAAATGTTTTCCTGTCCCCTCCCTCGCTTCATCAATGAGTCGCTTCACAAATGAATGTACTTTAAACACAGGGCAATTACTCGCAATCTGTCATTCAGAACCCTCCACAGTCAACCCCCCAGCTTCTGTACCACTGATTTTTTAATTTATTTAAAAAAAAATGTATTTCTAATTTTCCCCGTTTTTCTCCCAATTTGGTTGTCAATTAAACCCTCTATTTATTTTCAATTCCCCACCCCCACGAGTCCGCCGCCCATTCTCCGGGAGCGAGACACACATTCCTGGTCGATTGTTAGCCGCCTCTTCCGAGACGGAAACTCTTCCGGACGCCTTAACCTTCTCCTCGACGGACTCGTGCCGGCTCTCCCTCCCACCTCCCCCGGAGGCGGACAGCCAAATGCCGCCTCCGATCGGGCTGACGACCAGGGCCGGTCTGGTAGAAACGCGGGTTTCGATCTGCGTCCCTGACGGGCAGCGCACACCACTCCAAAGCATGGTGTGTTAGACCGCTACACCATCCGCCAGCCCTTATACCACTGATTTTGACAGAATACCAGTGGTGGGTCAATAATCAGTTACATGAATAGGTACATATAATAATAATCATACAGAACAATAAAAAAATGTAAAAAAAAATTTCACTCACCTTGACTGACATTTATCAGTGCAACTCATTCATATTAGGGATTAGTATTGTTGTGAATGGTTACACCACGGTGCGGAAATGCTGGCATTTTGGGGTCTTTCTCAGGGCCACCAGCGCCTGGCTTTTCACTGATGCATGTCCCATGCGTGTAAACGCATCACTGTCCAGACCCTCGTCATTAAAAAACAACGTGACACAAGGGCCTTTTATCTCAGGTTACCCCTAGCAACAGAGAGCTATGCCATGTCGATTGGCATTACCAGTTACGACCGGAAAGGACACCAGAATTAGATCAGACTGCAATCACTGTCTGGGGATCTGCTTTTGTGATTGAGACTTCAAAGAGCAGGCCATATCTAAAACTACATTCCTCCAGTGGTGATTACTGTGTATTAGATTAACTATGGTGCCGCAATCTGCAAAAGTCTGTTGATCCAACACCGTTGAATGGGAGAAAGTGGAGAGTAATCAGTGTATTGAACGCTTAGAAGCAAGGAGCTGGAGAATACGAAAGATAATCACTGTTGTGCCAGGCCTCTAATCAAATATTCTACTTTGCTCTGAGTATAGACACACTGTTTTGCTGCAATGCAGGTTTGGCGGGGATAGGAATGAGTTATTACAAAATCAGCTGCAGTATTATCATGACTGACGTCCTAAAAAGGTGTCTTAACTTGTTTGGTGCACTCCTACGGGTCTTGAAGGAATTTCACATTACAGCTGGGCGAGAGAGGCTTGTTCATATTCCTCAGAATGTTGAACAGATGTAAATCTACCACGCCACATAAAAAGGTTAGCCAGGCTATCAATATCAAGTATTTTTATTTCCTGAAACACCACACCAAGATACGGGAAACAACAATAAGGCTTAGGGTACTGTGATACATTTCATTTCCTGGAATAGACAGCTGAGGGACTTCCTGGACTCCTGATGCTGTTGTGTGAGTTCATGTCAATGTGCAAAATGCCATCATGTCAGGTATTTCGGGACAAAAAAGATTAACTGAAATACCAACAGGGGGACAATACTGCTAAAATATTGTGAAATACAAAGGGACCAGTAAAAAAGGGTACTGAAAGTCCAAGATGATGAAATTCTTTCGAAAGAAAAAAGAGATCAACCTCTGCCTTCCTGTTGTGATCATGAATAAACAGACATCACATGACAAATTACGCTTTTCAACAAATGTTGCTTTTCAAAATTTTTTTGCCATCGCTTCACTTCCTGCATGTGGCAGGACTGAAAGCATACTCTTGTTGAATGATTCAAAAAGAGAAACACCCTCCTGGCAGAAAGCATTTCATACATTTGAACTATACGGAGCGTGTGACACCCATAGCAACGTGCTCGTCGTAAAGTACAAACCCTGCCGTCTCTCTCCCGCAGGACAGATGCTGCCATCAGAAGATCCGTCGAACGGTACGCCGCCAGGACACATAATGCGTAACACACAGAGACTGTCCTCCTATTTCACGCGCCGCTAACACACTTTCTTCAGTTGAAGTACGGTTCTTTTAACTTTTAACACAGCCCGCTCTCGCCACTCATCTATTCTATCACAGCCAGAGTGGCTGCCATCTGGGAGACCGTCAACATCTGTAGCCCATATATAATCTAAGGCCCGGCTCTGCCCTCATCCCCTGTAATTTCCTCGCCTCTCGCCTCCTGGCTGGGGGATTGTTCAGACGGTAACCTGGCAATAATAATGGGGGAGGCCAGGGAGCGGTATGTGGAGGAGAGGAGTCAATCAGGCACACAATGTTGCCTTAACTGGAAGAGCCCACAGGAGAGCACTTGAGAATTCCTGCCCCAACTCGCAGGGTAGAGGAGAGCCGGGTGACCTCAAGGAACACAATAAATCAGACAGAGGCACGGGAGACGCCGTTCGTTCCTAGATGTGTTTCCATTTGATCCGTTCTACGAGTATGCAGAGGCCATAACCTTGTGAACATGAACTAGGAAAATAAAAACAACACATCCATAAATAGCTATTGTGTGGCAAATGCAAATGCTTTTATGTTTTACCTCAGAAGATGACTGATGGCACGCCAAACTTAACTAAACTATTTTTTTGCCCCTTTAAAAGCACATTTTTAATAAAAGCAAGTATATTTCTCCATTCTGGGATTAGATCAGTCTGGGACAAAAGGGATTTCCATGAGCAGCCTCGAAACAAGACTGGCAACTAAACGACCCAGCCCCCGTTACAGGAAGTTCAAATGCTGTATGTTGCAAGTGGCTTGTTTTATTTTCTGGGTGATATCTTCCTTCCCATTTCCTTCCTTGCAGAGAGCAGATCAGACCAACAGTTCCTGAAAAACCGGAGAACAATACTGTTTTGGCAACCTGCAAAGCTATCCCTCTCTTCCCAGACTTTTCAACATTTTCACATAACCAGGAGCAAATTGTGCATGACTTACACGATTGTTCAATTAACACTGCATTTGGTGCCACGCTATCAAACGTGTTTGCCTGCAAACAGAAATTGTTTAGTAAATCAAATGTATATGCTCTGTTATGTACTTACAAGGCGCACACAATTTGAAGGCAAAAACAACAACTCCTACACGTTCTATTCTTAGACGTTCTTAGAACGGTGGTCATAACCATGGCCTAAATAAAGGCCCTACATTAGCCTGCCTGCTCGTTTGGTGTTTGGTACAGCGATGTGTTCTTACGCCTGCTGGGGAGACGAGAGATGAAAGTGGATACAGAGGACTTTGAGCGGCTTTCTCGTCACAAGGCCCTGCAATTACGGCCTCATGGCTGCTGCTGGCCATAAAAGTTAGGTTAATAAAACTAAACATCGTCTGTACAGGATTCCAGTAAAACACGAACACGGATCAATTCCTCTGCTTCTCACTCTTTCCGTAGTCTCCTTTAGCTGTGTGCTCTTTCTTTTCCCTTTTGTTTGTCTTATTTGGAAATACAATAAATACCTTAGATGGTGATAATTAACCTGATACAAAGCTGACACTAATAGTTTTAAATATCAAAACATTTTTAAATATCAAAACATATCAGTTTTGTTTGTTTGTTCATAGTGTGTGTACACACAGGCACATACGCACACATTACATTTTACATTAAATTTTTGTCATTTAGCAGACGCTCTTATCCAGAGCGACCTACAAAAAGTGCATTAATACATGGTAAGATTAATCATAGTCCGCGCCAGAGATCAGTGTCGTGAATACACATATATTGTATATATACTGTATACATATATATGCAAACACTCAGGTAGCTGCCAAAATAAAGGAAACACCAACATAAAATCTCTTAATATGGCGGTGGGCCACCACGAACCGCCAGAACAGCTTCATTGTGCCTGGCATAGATCCTAAGTGTCTATTGGAGGGATGCAACACCATTCTTCCACAAGAAATTCCATAACTTGGTGTTTTGTTGATGTGTGGTGGAAATCACTGTCTCAGGCACCGCTACAGAATGTCCCATAAATGTTCAATTGGGTTGAGATCTGGTGACTCAAACGGCCATGGCATATGGTTTACAACGTCTTTATGCTCATCAAAGCATTCAGTGACCACTCATGCCCTGTGGATGGGGGCATTGTCATCCTACAAGAGACCACTCCCATCAGGGAAAAAATGCCAAACCCTTCACCATGGGAACAAAGCACTCGGGCCTGTAGGTTTCTTTTGGCATGTGCCACACATGCACTCAACCTTGCTTGTTGAGAACAGGGTGAAGAACTCCTCTGACCATCTGACTTCTTCCCACTGCTCAGTAGACCACTTTCTGTGTTCTTTGCACCACTTTACTCGCAAACACTAATTTTTAGGTGCAATACGGGGTCTATGCACTGCAACCCAACCATAGTATCCCTCTGTGAGGTTCTTGGCAGACTGTTCTTGATGAAACTGCCTGCTCATGCCCTAGATTGATATTTGCAGTCAGATGACACAGAAGGCACAGTCACAGATGATCACCTAAACCACTGTGCCTCATGAAACAAGTTGAGCAGGCTTTGTCACTGAATCTCCTGGCAAACATGCCCGGATGTTAATTGCTCAATTAACTGAAGAACCACACCTGTGTGGAAGAACCTGCTTTCAGTATAGTTTGCGTCCCTCATTTACACAAGTGTTTCCTTTGTTTTGAGTTACCTGTATATTGTTTATTGTTTTATTAGGATCCCGATTAGCTGCCACCCTGGTGACACATGTTCAAAGTCTTCGAAACCTTCTTATATCCTTCCTCTGATTGGTGATTTTGAAGGACCTTTTCTCAGATCTGCTTTGAATGTTCTTTGGCCTTGTTTGGAATTGCGCTAACCAACTACGAGACCTCTCACAGACAGGTGTATTTAATTTTTTTATTTATTTTTTATTTATTTTTTTCCCCCGTTCTTTTCCCAATTTAGTAGCCAATTATACCCTCTATTTTATTTTCAATTCCCCACCCTCACGAGTCCGCCGCCCGTCCTCCGGGAACGAGATTCGTATTCCTGGACCTATTTCCCCGCCTTCTTTCGAGACGGAGATCTTCCACGGACTCCATTAACCTTCTCCTCGGCGGACTCGTGCCGGCTCTCCCTCCCCCCTCCCCCCGGAGGCGGACAGCCAAATGCCGCCTCCGATCGGGCTGACGACCAGGGCCGGTCTGGTAGAAACGCGGGTTTCGATCCGCGTCTCTGACGGGCAGCGCACACCGCTCCAAAGCGCGGTGCACTAGACCGCTGGGCCATCCGCCAGCCCCCAGGTGTATTTAATTTTAAGTCATTTGAAACACCTTAATTGTACACAGGTGGACTCCAATCAAAACATTATGGGACCTCTGAAGACAACTGATTGCACCAGAATTATTTAGGTGTGTCTTAGAAACAGGGGTGAATACTTATCCATCATTGTCTGTTTTTATTTGTAATTAATTAAGAAAAAGCTTGGTTTTTTTATCTGACATTATAGAGTATTTTGTGTTCATCAGTGGCAAGAAATCCCAAGTAAATCCATCTTGATTCCATTTGAATCCATTTTGATTCCCTCAAATGTGTTCTCCAACCTTATTAAACATGATAGAAATAGGCTCAGTGCCCTTATCCTTACCAGGGGACGCTGCACCGAGTACTCATTGTGAATCTGTTTTTAGAAATACATTTCTAATTTGAAAAATTTATTTTGGTCGATTCCATTGATTCATTAATAAAGTAAAATATTTTCCACATGTTGGAAAAATTACAATATATCTCAGAAATTGTATTTCTTTTGTTTAAAAAAAAATTAGTTTCAGAGCTAATTCTCAGAGGGCAGCAAACTCTGCTTCATGAAATCGCCCACCCACGTTCTTGAGACTCCCGTATGTGCTTCACAGCGGACCTGAGCCGGCTCACCCTCCCCCCTCCCGCTGGGGCGGACAACCAAATGCCGCCCCTGATTGGGGCTGATGACCAGAGCCGGTCTAGTAGAAAAGGGTTTCGAACCGCGTCCCTGACAGGCAGCGCACACCGTGACCAGCCAAAATATGGTGCGTTAGACCGCTATGCTATCCGCCGCCCCTGGGTATTTGTTTTCTATATTCATTTTTGCTTAGTTTCATCAAGGGTGGCAATAATTCTGGACCTGGCTGCATATACACTATATGGCCAAAAGTCAGTGGACACCCCTACTAATTATTGAGTTCAGGTGTTTCAGCCACACCCATTGAAAAACAGGTGCATAAAATCCAGCACATAGCCATGCAATCTCCACAGATAAACATTTAGAATTCAGAATGGTTCATAAAAAGCTCAGTGACTTTAAAACGCGGCACTGTCATAGGATGCCACCTTTGCCACAAGTCAGTTCGTAAAATTTCTGCCCTACTAGATGTGCCCCGGTCAACTGTAAGTGCTATTATTGTGAAGTGGAAGTGCCTAGGAGCAACAACAGCTCAGCCACGAAGTGGTAGACCACACAAACTCAGAGTGGGGCCGACGAGTGCTGAAGCGCATAGCGCGTAAAAATCACCTATCATCTGCTGCATCACTCACTACAGAGTACCAAACTGCCTCTGGAAGCACCATCAGCACAAGAGCTACATGGAATGGGTTTCCATGGCCGAGCAGCTGCACACAAGCCTCACATCACCATGCGCAATGCCAAGCGTCGGCTGGAATGGTGTAAAGCACGCCGCAACTGTACTCTGGAGCAGTGGAAACGTGTTCTTTGGAGTGATGAATCACGCTTCACTATCTGGCAGTCTGATGGATGAATCTGGGTTTGGTGGATGCCAGGAGAACGCTACCTTCCGGAATGCATAGTGCCTACTGTAAAGTTTGGTGGAGGAGGGATAATGGTCTGGGGCTGTTTCTCAGGGTCTGGGATAGGCCCCTTAGTTCCAGTGAAGGGTATTCTTAATGCTACAGGATACAAAGACATCTTAGCCAATTGGGCGCTTCCAACTTTGTGGCAACAGTTTGGGGAAGGACCATTGCCTGACTGTGCCCCTGTGCACAAAGCAAGGTCCATAAAGACATGGTTAGACGAGTTTGGTGTGGAGGAACTCGATTGGCCTGCACAGAGCCCTGACCTCAACCCTATTGAACACCTTTAAGAGGAATTAGAACGCCGATTGCGAGCCAGGCCTTCTCGTCCAACATCAGTGCCTGACCTCACAGATGCTCTTTTGGTTGAATGGGCACAAATTCCCACAGACACACTCCAAAATCTTGTGGAAAGCCTTCCCAGAAGAGTGGCAGCTGTCATAGCCACGAAGGGGGGTCCGACTCCATATTAATGCCCATGGTTTTAGAATGGGATGTCCAACAAGCTCGTATAGGTGTGATGGTAAGGTGTCCACTGACCTTTGGCCATACAGTGTGTGTATATATATATATATATATATATATATATAGTTTAGCAGTGGTAGTGTCTCATTGAAGTACTTTAATTCCCTGAACAATGACCAGCATTACTGCATGGGCCGATTTAAAAGCATAACAGTGAGTGCTCTTTGGATGTATCTTCTCTGAAAGATGTGATCTCATTAGAGTGCAGAACACAGTATCAGTGTTCGGCCAAAGTGTTTGTGTTCCTCGGTACGTGCCAGTGAAGAAAGCCCAGAGGGCTCTCAGGCCAGATAACAGTGATAAAGTAAGAGTCTGTGTGAGATCAGGACTCTGAGCCAGACTGCCGACTGGAACTCCTTATCACTTCAGGGACAAACATGCCAGGGGACAAGTGGAGCTGGAGTGGAGCAAGGGAACAAAAACACGGCCTTCTTAGAAAGCAATAAAGTTGAGACATGAGTCTTGTGAGGGCAATCAAGACTTAAACGCCAGAATTCTTTCATCTGTTTAAATTTTATTTTGATTTAGTAAATGGTATTTTATTGTATTACTGGTGTAAGTACAAATTATTTTTGCAGAATTGCTTTTGCTGCTGATGAATGCCTGGTTGAACAAACCTTGACTTTATGAACACAAGAAAACTAATGAAAGACATGATGAGGATGTGTCCTGATATTTATTCCCTGACGATTTCATCTTACACTAAGTGAACAATTGCAATTTTTCAAATTACACTGATACAAAAACAACTGTATCAACCAGAGAAGCAAAGGTAAAGAGATACTGGAATAAATTATAATGAACTATTTAAAAAAATGAAAAATATTTTCCCATTCCATTACCGTCCCCCTATCTTGATCTCATAGCATGGTGCACACACAAACAGAAAAGGTCCACTTGCACAACTCTGGAATCGAATGCTCTTCTGGTAATTGAAAAGTAAATATTGAATTTTCCACAGGAGGTTGTGCTATTGATATCGTGGAAAGCACAAGGGCACAGAGAAGTTGACTCTGTGGCAGAATAACAGGGTGCCTGTATCCTTCACCTCCCAGTAAGGCCTGGAGCTTACGGGCCACTTCAGTGCTTAAAACGAACCCTCAAAATCCATCAGGCGAACTTAACTCAGCCGACAGACTCTGTGCTCAGACCTGCAGTCTGACCACAACTTAGCGCAAGGAACTTGAGTTTGGCCCACACCCCTCTGACCACCTCGCAGTCCACGTTGAGAATTGTGACCACAAAATGTTTGTTGCAGAGTCACATCTGTGCCCTGGGGGAGCGTGAAAAATAAAACTGAAATCAGCGTTTTTACTTATCAGCTGACTTTAGACTCCGATGGTGGAGAATTCTTCAGACGTGTGTACTCTACTCTACTCTACTCCTCCCCCCCGGTCAGCAGCACTGTTTAACCTCATTGGATATCTGCAACCTTTGACCTTCCGTCCTACTACACTCTGCCCCTGCTACCGAAACGCATCTCCCTGTGGGGATTGGGGGTGGGGGTGCGAGGGTTGGGACAGCAAAACTGTTTGTAGATGCTCACGTTTTTAAAAAGATGCCATTCATATAAACAATGATACAATCATTAAATAAATATATGGCTTTCTAAGCACATACAGTATATCACCTTGTGGAGTAATCAGGAGTGGTCCAGCAGTCCAAAGGATCAAATCTGCAAATCATTTTTTTTTTAATGATGTTTGCAGCCAGTATACTGTAACACACACACACACACACAAACACATACTGTGACACACATTGCAGATCTTTCCCGATCTCATTGCTGCTATTGAAAGCCTTATCATTAAAGGTTTTTCATCATCTTGTTTTAAAGCACAAATATGTTTTCATTTACAGCCAATGGTGAGTATCCATCTAAGATTCTCATTCCCTTACAAAAATGTGATAAATGCCAAAAAAACTGGTCGCTTATCTTCATTCGCCCTAATAACTGGGTCAGGTGTTGTATTCCATTCTATTCAAAAAGACTGCTCTGAATATCAGCTCCGGTAATAAGGCAGGTAAAAAGTCTGGGAGATTTAGGTTAAGACTGTTCGCACGCAATTATAAACAACCCCGATTCACGCCCAGGTGGATAAATCCCCTATAAGCTTCAATGGGACTGCAGTGAGTAAAGGCCTTTCAAACTCATCACTCAGACTGGAGTGCCTTGTCCATAAATACTCATGAGCATAGTTTTTATTACTCTCTGGGCATAAATTCAGCTTTGGTGGCTGCCTAGCTTGAGGATGGGAACGTGCGAAAACGGTGAATGGGGTTGATCTCAGGGGATCTGATTTTAACGGTGTTCGTGTTCAGAACGAGCACAAATGATTACATAAGGGAATGTGAGCCTAACGGAGACGCGCCAGCGCTGAAATCTGGAACGGCGATCCCTCGGTCCGCCCTTGGTCCGGGGCGGGTCAGCTTGCGCTCTGGCCGGTCGCTGTAGGCCGTGGCAGAGTGACACGGGACTGCAGCCAGCTGTCATACTCCCCTTCGGTCATCTGGACCACGTGCTCCCGGACTATCTGGGCAGGCAGTGTGGTATAATGGTTAGGGAACTGGGCTTGTAACGTTAAGGTTGCAGGTTCAATCCCCAGGTGGGACACTGCCGTTGTACCCTTGAGCTAAAGGTACTTAACCTGAATTGCTTCAGTTAATATCCAGCTGTATAAATGGATTGTGTGTAAAGAAATGTAAAGTGTAAGTCGCTCTGGATAAGAGCGTCTGCTACATGCCTGTAATGTAACGTAATGAAAGCACAAGGCACGGCCCCCTTGCCTCTCTTTACAGCGCGCTCTGAGTCTGCCCAATCCCCCCGCAACCACATTCCTCATTCCAGACATTCCTGTCCTGACTGACCGGGGGGCCAGAGGGTGTTAGTGGTAGGGGTAGGGGTGGGGGAGTGGGGGAGTGGGGGAGTTGGTGTTAGGGCGTCTGGAGTTGCGGATAAGGGGGGGTTGGGAGGAGGATGGGGGTGGTTTTGGTTGGTGGGGTGGGGAGGTGGTTTGGGGGATGGGTGGGAAGGTGATTACATTTACATTTGACATTTTAAGCATTTAGCAGACGCTCTTATCCAGAGGGACTTACAAGATGTGCATTAATGAGATCGGAGGGGGGATGTGGTCTGTACCTCAATGGCCACGCAGAGATCAGGAGAACACAGCTCCCAGGGCTGCAGGGCCCCCAGCACCCGGAGGAAGATCGGGGGCCGGGCCTTCAGGCTGCGCCCGTCGGTGAAGCGGCCCAGCTTCTCCAGCAGGCGGCCCACCCTGCGGTCCCGGAGCGCCGTCTCGGACAGGCCGGCCATGAGCTGACAGAGCCTGCGGGACCGGGGGAACCACAGAGTAAGAGTGCAGGCGCGCCCATGCGCCGGTCCTCCACAGGAGACAGGACTAGGACTGGCCGCTTCACGGACAGGACAGTCGCGTCACCACCCCCTTCCCCCCGCAGAGAGAAAGGACGCCAGTGTACTCTGCAGCTTAGTTCAACAAACCCTGAACTCTGAGCATTTACTCTGGGTTGACTATCATACTTATGCAAAATTTTAAACTATACCCTCAAATCCATTTTCTATTTAAAGCACTATATCCTCAATCTTCCTACGGCACTTAAGTCGGTTTATGTAATGAGTCCTACCATCGATTGTGACAATGATAACTTGGGTGTCGCCTCTGCTCTTTGTCTAAAACCTTTCATGTGCACTTTTGTAAATCACTCCACTAAGTGTGTGTGTGATAAATAGCTCAATGTAAATGGGGATGTAAATGACAGAAGTGCGTCGCATAGGAACGACGACACGCACCACGCGGCGTCCTCGCAGGGCCTGGAGACGGTCTCCGGGGCGCTTCTGGTCCGCGAGGCGGTTGTCACGGTAACGGGGCGGGGTCTGCGCAGAGGCAGTGCCCCGTGAGAGAGGGCCTCGAATCTCAGGACGCCACTGTCCCATCGATTTCTACAGGGACAGGTGGAGGAGGAGGAGGATAGACAACAGGGAAAATATTCACATGTATTAATACTAGGCTCACGCTCACTGTGATTTGGTCCTGACTGAATTTCACCAAACAGAAATGTCAGGTGATAATGGCATTAGGGCACGGTGACCCTTTGACCTCTTACTTGGCTCTGATCTCCAGGGTGTCGTTGAGGTTCAGGACCAGCTCCTGGGCCCTCTCGCGGAAGGACGACCTCAACTCGTCCAACACACAGGACTTGCTCTTTACGAACTGGCTGATGGCGGAGAGCTGTCTCTGGGTGGGACTGTTAAAAGAGAGAGAGGGGAGAGAGAGAAGAGAGACAGGAAAGAGAAAGAATAAAACAGAGAGAGAGAGGAGAAAGAGAGAGAGAGAAAGAGATGAAGACGGGCGAACTCTCTCGCCCACTCCTAACTTGCATCGCGGGCTTGTTTGCTACATCCCTTTGCAAACAGTTCCTCCCAGTTTGCTTCGCCTTCACGTCAGGCCGACAGCAATGGGAGATCCGCCAAGTTGCGAGGCTGTCTGATAGCCACCTGTACGTTCCTCACAGAACGACAACACCTGTGGGCTGCGATTGCGCTCCCAACATATGCAATCTGCGCTCGAGCTGGGAGGACGCCATGGCAACGGTTACTGAATAAAATAGCGGTAAACAGACACAGAGTGTTCGCCCCCTGTATGGCCGACGCCGCCTGAAGCGGCCTCACACAATGTCTGCCGTGTGCTGTGGGCCCATCTGCTGTCAATATAACAATAAGCAGGAAAATCTCTTGGTTTGGGCACCTGTCAATCGGGTCATCACTGCGTCGCTCCGGCCTGCAAGGCTCATTTGCAACACCCTGAGGAAGCGGGTCGAACTTCTGCCCACCTGCAACGGAACCATGGCTGATCACACAACACATTTCTGCACTGTTCTTTACAGAGGAGAAAAATCAACAACCCCTTTGAATGTTCGATTAGCATAACAGTCTGTATTATATGTGATTCACATTTTGGTACACTTAACGCCCTGTTTCATCTTGTTCATGTTCATCATGTTCTTCGAAAGGGCAGAGTTTCCATATTTTTGCATATTTATAGTTCAGGAAGTGGAGACATTTACATTTTGAGTCACAAATCTCAATCGGTTCTTCCATTTAAAATAAGTGACACAATGGGTCCCCCTGCTGGTCAGTTTCTGCAAAAGACAACAGAAGACCTTTGCAAGGGGTGTTACATTTTGAACATTACATTTTGATCTTCTCTTCTCTCTGATGGATACAAATAAAAAAAGATTATACTGTATCTGGTTTTTTTATAACCCTTTATCATCCTCATACCTCATATCCCCAAGAATAATTGCATACCTTTATAAATCAGTGGCATTATTTAAAAATATGGCTATACATTTGTTCAAAATCAAGATGTTAAATGTGACAACTTTTTTCAAGCACTACATCCAATACTGTAGAGGCATTTATTAATAAAATGAAAACAGAACGGTATCTGTTTTACACAAAGTCTATGCAAAATGCAGTTACGATATAATGACCAATCCATTTCTTTGGTTAGATTTAAGGTTAATACACTATACAAGGTTAATACACTCCCCCAATATTCACTCAAAATGTCCCCAATCAGAATAAAAAATATAAATAAATTGATTTGGTCCCCCAATGTTGACTCCATGGTTAGGCACTGTTCAGAATTATTTCAATGGATTAAATATCTATAAAAAATGGTATATTCAATTGAGAATAAATCGCATTATTTGAACCAGGACAGAAATAATGAAAGCTGATGATGAACCTCCATGCTTTTTCTGACTGTCTTTTTCTTCAAAAAGTCTCTACTTCCCTTCTACATTAAAGCATGTGGGAGGGGGGATAATATCAATGGAACAATACCGACTTGAATGGAATGGAATATCTCTGGTGCCCAATTCTAGGATTTCATGCATAACTCTAGGGATTAGTGGATACACCAATTAATTGCCTCAACCACTGGGGCTGAATAAGCCCTTTGATTCAGGGGCTGCTTTTATTGAGAGTTAAATAACGGACGACGACTGAAAAAACAAAGGTAACCAAACAGCCCCTTCGATCTCTCGGCAACATGCGATAATGCGTCGTGAGCTAGGCTACGCCGCTCATTTAAACAGATCAGATAGCTAATTATCCACGGCATGAATGTGCTAAGCACCTTTTGGAACACGCAGCGTGGCTGGTTTAGCCTGTCAGCGGACCCCTCTCGTCCATTAAGAGGGATAAAACGCTGCTGTCTTGTTTAGCGGTGTCTGTTACTAAAACAGAGACCGAAAGAAGAGGTTCTCTTTAGTAGAGGGGGCGGGGGAGGAGTTGGGGGTTCGGTCAGACGACCTGTCTGAAAGTCTATCGAACACGCGGCGTTAGTTTCGAATCAGCTTGTTCCTATGACAACCGGCACGGTCGTTTGCTGTTGTACACAAAGCGTTCCAGTCCGCCGACACGGACTCCGACATGCGGGATGGGAAACAGATAGGCCTCATTCCGCGCTTCAGCTGCCTGGAACGGGACTCGCGCCACGGAGCTCCGCTAACACCGCCGAGCAGCGGGGCGCTTTCTCTTCCATATACGCACTCCTTTTGCAAAACGCCCTGCAGCGGACCGTGACCACTAGGCAAAAAATATACTCCGCAACCGCATTTTGACCGGCTGGTCTCCCGACGTGCACGGACCTGACCTGGTCATATTAGTTCCTCGAAATGCTTACATGTGGTCATAGCAGTGCTTAATTTGTAAAATAAGAGGTGCTGGGGCTCAACTTGCCTCCCCCGATCACACGCCACACGCCCCCTCTTGTTGACGTGCAGATTAGATTCATTTGTGAGAAACCTATCTCGCACTCTGCCCTGGAAATTGCTACGGTGTTGACAGCGGTTAAGAGATCCTGTAACTTGTTCTCCTGATGTCTCTGTGAACACTCTGAAAGCACGATTTGTTTCTCGGCTGTTAAATCTGTTAAAATACGCGTTGTTGTCGCACTTTAAATATTTATGAGCCCAGGGCTCTGATTCTGAGTAAGACATTTGCCAGGGCTGTGCCCCGGCTAGCCCCAGCACAAATTAAGCACTGGGCCATAGTAACAATAGGTAATAATGACACTCACTCCTAATCATTATTTAGGACAGACTGTCAATATCTCTGTCATTGCAAGTTCTGTGTAGCTCAGTAGGTAGAGCATTGCGCTAATGCTTCCGTTGTTGGTTCGATCCCCATTGGAATCACAAATACTTAAAAATGTATGTGTTCACTACTGTAAGTCTGCTAAATGGCATAATTTTTTTTAGCAATCTGATTAGTAATGTTCAATTTCTATATTTAATTTTATTCCAGATTTCAGGACCAGCAGGCCTATCTGTCATGCTTGCCTGTTTCCTCTGTAGAGAGTAAAGTAAGTAAGAGGGGAGAGTAAAGTAGGCAAAGGGATGCAGGGGACTGGTCGAGACTCTATACAGAGAGAGGAGAGGGAGGTGGGGGAGACGAGAAGGGCGAAGGGGGACGCGCTCACGCTCGGACAGGGGTGGCTTGTCCTTGGGCTCCCCCGGGCCCAGCAGGGAGCTCTCCTCGCTGGCGCTGGCTCCTCCCAGGAGCGGGGCCTCGTCGGGACCCATCGCCAGGGACGACAGGCTGCGCAGGGTGGGGGTGGTGGCCGAAGAGGAGGCCACGCTGAGGACGGAGGCCTTGCGGGGGGGACGCCCTGGCAAGGGGCAGGGGGGCCTGGGCTGGGCCCGTCTGGGCTGGGGAGAGGGGAAGACGCATCACTCCCGAACCCTGCCAAGCTCTGCCACCTTCCGTCAGGCTAATTATGAGCGCTGACACGTACTGACCCTGGATCAGTTCCATATTCTTTCACATGATGGGTGGGGATCTGGCTAGGGTCGGGTAAGCTGGTCCAGGAAAAGGTTGTCGGGGACAAAAATAACCTGCAGCCTATTATTCAAAGAGAACAACCCTTTGGGGGCAATGTTCAGTCAGTCCAGCACACACTATCCATTAGCATCCCTTGGAAAGGTCACATGACTGTATCTGTAGAGGATACATATCCACATATATCCTCTACTGCTAGTCATGTGACCATTCCCAGGGATGCTATTGGCCAGTGTGTGCTGGACTAATAACCCTGTTCTAGGCATAAAGTGAAGCAGGAGGCTTAATTAGCACAGCATGTTGGCTTCAAAGTTTAAGCACACAACCACTACTGTACATTTAGTCCATAAAAGGCCACATATCCGAAAGAAAAGGGGAGACAGAGGAAAGGAGAGAAGGGAAAAAAGAATACTACCTTTGGCAGCGAAATGAACTGGTCCCATCTCATCTCCACGGCTTTCTCTTTATTCAGCTTCTTTGCTGTCACCCTGCTCCTCCCGGGGTCTCTGGGCAGAAAGGAGAAATGAGCGAGGGGCAGGGAAGCGACGTTCAACAGTCCCTCGGACTTTCCTGAAGCACCAATCCACCCAGGAAGGGGCGTTCAGACTAAACAATATCGAAATGATAAGTCAGAGTAGCAAAGAAGCAAAGTGTCTCTCCCGTAACCCACGCCTGAACCATAACGCGGCGATGAAAGTTTTACTCCTCTTGATAACATCTTCCAGAACACTTTCCCATAAAGCACAACACTACGGAAAATTGGATTCTGCGCCAAGGGAAGGGCCTTAAGGGTGTCCAGAGCGATCCCCCCCCCCCTTTTTTTTTTTTCTCTCCTAGCAGCTACTCCCTTTTGGTAGATGAGCGGTAATTTCCATGTGCATTTCCCTGGCTCACTGTGCGCGCAGAGCCCTTTAAAAAACGTTACGAACCCCTCCGTTTCTCCATCTCTCTGCCTGACCCCCTTAAAGAGCGGCGCATCAAAAGCCATTACTTTTCACGCTGCGGAAGCTCGGCTCTCAATTTACCGCTCCGCGTTTATGTGAGGGGAGCGCACGTCGGGGGCTGGCATCGCGTGCGTGGGCGCGGAAGACACTCGGTTACGAGGGCATCAGAGGCCGGCTACGGGCTCGGTGAGGTGGTTCGACATTATTCGAGAGGAGCTAATGTCGCGGCCGGCGATTCATCCGCAATGCATTGTGGGCGTGGAAATCATTCGGTTATGAGGAGATGTGAGACCAGTTAAGTGTTGGGGTCACCGGGTTCAAGTTTGCGTCAAGTAGGCCCTCGGGGAACGAGATTCACGCTCTCTGACTGAATCCCCCGCGGCTCTCGGCCTCTTCGCCGGGACGACTTCTGGAGGCTGCGCTCATTAGCAATCCGGTGTTCCCTCTGTACTTGGGGAGGGGAGCGGGGTGAAAAGGTCAGGCAACTAACGAGGCCCCAGCAAACATCGGTGCGCTTTGTTACCCAGGCCTGTGATTCAGCGTGCCCTCGGCGTCTCTGCGTGCTCGGATCAGCGAGAACATGCGTTTTCAGACGTGCCCCGACTCCCAACCCACCACAACCCCCTCCCTCCCTCACAGAGCACATGACCTTTGACTCACGTCACATCCCAGCACGAAGAGACAGGCCCGGTCCTGCCGGGCGGGTTCAAAGTCACCGCCTCCAGAAGCCAGTTCAGGCAGCACAGTTGACGAAAGAGAGGCTCTCTGCAACGGAGGGACATCCTTGTCATCACAGAGCCATTAAACAGAAGCCAGCGGCCGTTTCCTCAAACACACCGCGCCAATTCCTTCCTTTTAGCGGTGGGGACACAGGTGGGATGTAAGACGTGTGTATATTTTGTGGGGTGTGTGTTATTGTAGGGGTGGGGGATACAGTAGATGCTGATATGTGATGTGTGCTTGAGGGGCAGGAGGAAGGGGTCCGCCATGGGTTGTTGCAGGGTAGGGGGAGGGTCTATCTTATGGGTTCTCGAGAGTAGCTGGGTGGGGGGGTTAAGTGTGCACTATTTGGGGTTTGAGGGGTCACACACAAAATGTGTAACGTTTTCCCCGAAGTTGGGGGGGTGATGGATGGAAAATAATCCTCCCTTGTAGTGGTGGAGCAGCCAGGAGGATGTTAGCCAGAAGGCCTTTATTAGCAGCAATTCACCTGAATAAGGTGATACATTCACAGACACCAAAATTCTAAATAAAAGGGTAAGGCAATTGGATTACGAGAGCTTGTTTAAAATTTGGGGAGGTAGGGTGTTCAGAACAATTACTCCGACAAGCCAGCAGAGGTACCTTTTGTTTGATTTTTGCAGGCGTGATAGTTTATTTGTTAAAGGTTCATTTTCGAGTGGAGAGGGGTCATCTTTGGTGATTGCTGGCCTTGGCTGGTAACATTATTCACACATTGACCAAACACAAATGAGGAGACAATGATAAAATAATACGCGCTGTGCTTTGAAAGGAATACAAATGAAAAGGCACGGATAAATGAGTGAATAAAAAGCACACCGCGTCTATAACTGAAGAACGTCTCAGTAGAAGTGTAAGGTGAACTGAGAGACGTGTACTACACCGCCAAGTGGCCGTGAGTGGTAAATTCACTGTTTCTCTAGTTCACATGACCGGAATAGGTGATTCGGATACACTATGGCTTGATACTTGTGTGGTTTGTGACAGAAAGATTACAGATGAAAACAGCGACGGTCAAATATATAAGACAAAGTATGGTCGGTATGCCCACGGACACCCAGTGTCTTGGGATGAAGATGACCACGTACATTTTCCACTAATCACTTTCCTCCTCGTCTTTGCAAGGCTCCCCGGGTGTGGCCGTCTCAAAAATATAACTAGTCAGCTCTGGCTTGGGACAGCTTTTCATATCAAAATAAACGTTTAACTAGGCAGGGAGGCAGCCAGACAAAGTCTTTCTGATTAAGATCCATCAAAACATGGATAATGGCCTTTGGGATTGCCGTTATTTTCTTGGCTCTCACCGTGGCGGGCGTTCTCTCATTAGGCGGGGATCTGACAATAATTTGAGTGTCAGAGGGACCGCGGTCGTACGCGCGTGCGCTCACATTTCAGTTAACCTCTAAATAACGGATGCATTTTAGATTACATTTTAGATTTTAAGCATTTAGCAGACACTCTTATCCAGAGCGACTTAAAATATGTAATTAATACAATGGTAGGAACAATCATAGTTTGCATGCCCCCGCATGCATTCGAATGCCCCTGTAATACTTGAAATGCGAGCACGTGAAATGAGTTTGTGCGAACGGCTTTCCTGAGGCTGAGACAACAGCCACCCACAGGGCCGTCGCGGTGGGGGGATAGAAAAGATGCTCGTAATTAGCTAATTGGCTGACATTAAAAATAAAGAAAAAACCAGAAGAAAATCCATGCAGACTTGGAGGTTTCTGTAGGTGCTGGGACTGAAAAAATGCCATTCCCTTGTAGATGTTTTTGTGCCAATAAATCAATTCAAATGTTGTATTGAACACGTGACACATTATGCATGGAAGACAGCGCAGAGAAGACAGGGCCTGTTTGATGTAACAGATGTGGTCTCCACGCTGAGCCATAGAGACCAGGGAGGACTCCAAATGTACTGACAGAACCTCGGATGAAACATTTAAGATTTAACAGAGGGCTTTAATGGAGGAGGTTTTTTTTTAGATTCTCTGCCACCTGAGGAGGCGAAACACAGAGAACTTCCTGCCAGACCTGAGCAATGGAAACTGTCCGACAGAGAGAGAGAATGTTCCTTCACGGTGAGTGGCCACTGTTTCAAAACACCAGTCAATAACAAAGCCAAAAAAGGCCCTTTCATATTTCTTAAAAAAAGGCCTCACTCAAAGGCTGGGCGGTAAAAAGTTCTCCTTATTATAAATGTATTATGAACTTTTCTTTTACCTGGCAAGGTAATGTCAACTGGCAGTTAGTATTAGGTGCTGAAAAGTGGAATGAACTCTCCACGGGTGTCGGGACAGCAGAATCACGTTCCATCTTCCGACGCAGACTGAAGACTCACCTCTTCTGACTGCAACTCGACTCCCCTCCCATTCCCGTCCTCTAGCACTTCCAGCTTTTTATTACGGTCATTAATTCAGGTGGTTTATCAACTTTTTCCTTCTATGGCAATGGATGTCTCTATGTGCGTATTTAAGATTTGCCACAGTTCTAGGATTGACATTGTTAACTGACGGTAGTGCCCTAGTCACGATGCGTGTACGCTCGCTGGTCTGGGAGTACTGTTCAGCCTAGTCTATGTCACTGGGCTCATATTATTCTTGTGGATGCACTTATCAAATCAAATTTATTTGTATAGCGCTTTTCACAATTGAATTGAACCCTTAACAGAGGGGGAACCCAGGCCTTGACCCCCCAAAAGCAAGCCTAAAGGCAACCAGTGGCAAGGAAAAACTCCCTTGATCGGGAGAAACCTTGGGAGGAACCAAACTAAAAGGGGGGAGCCCATCCTCTTCTGGCCGGCACAGGGTGTGTCCAAAAATACCATATCTTCTCAGACTTATGTTCTCCTGCATTGTGAGTCATTCCGGATAAGAGCACTTCCTATGTGAATGTAATGTCACAGTAAGATAACCCTTTTGCCTCAACTCACAGGGCAACTGAGCTGAGCTCTGGAGAGGCCAGCGAGTGGTGAACAGGGGTGAAAGGTCGCGCTGCTGGAAGCTTCTTTCTTCTCACGTGTCCTGTGGATGACCAGCTTCCTCCTGCGGAGAGGGCTGTCCTGAGAGGACTTTCAGAAGGAATCGACAAAGGGATCCAATTTAGTCATTCATAATGTCCCCAAATGGCAACTCATAACCTCGTTAAAAGCAAAATTACACTATGCCGAGGGTAGGCTGCTATGTGCCCTTAGAAAAAATCTAAAAGATACCGATATCTTACATATCCATCCATATAGATCAGACCTGAATCAGAAATACATTTGAAATAGTTATTACTTTTCAAATACAGGAGTGTTTTCAAACATGAAAAACCGATCCCTGAGAATGTTCAATGAGACATACTACTCACCATGACCTACAATCAAATGAAGAAAATAAATTTGTTCTGAATAGTGGTGAAAATAAATGTTTCATAAAAGGTCCCATGAGCAATAGCAGGAATTTGCTATATAGATACATATGTAGACAAAGACATATATAAATAGATATTCCCCCAATATGGTGGCTCAGGTCTGATATAGATATAGCTACAGAAGTAGACATAGACATAGATGAATAGATATGCGCCTGATATGGTGTCTCACCTCTCTGTGTCACTGTCCGAGTCATAGCAGGGGGGCTGGCACTCTGTCCGCCGCTTCTCCTCCCTCCTCCTCTGCTCCAATAGCTGCACCTCCTGCAGCTCTTGCTCCTCCTTCCACAGGAGGTGGAAGTACCCCTTGCCCCGCCTGACCGCTGACATCAGACGCCTGGGAAGCAGCATGTCAATAGCGACAGATTTACCCGTGACCACCTAATCAACAAGAGACCTCGACGAACCGCATGCAACTTGTTCAATATAGTCTCCATCCTGTCTGCCTACTTCGGGAAGAGCTAGACGGAATGCAAATGCTACGAATCCTGCATTGCCTACAATGTGTGGAACAAATGCAAATGAGCATTGCTTGCTTCAATGTCAAAGGAAATACAATTATTCCCATAAATTACAGCTTTATGGAACAATCTCTCCAAGCACAGTGCAGGTCTCTGCGTGAATCTTAACCGCAGCAGGCAAAAATGATATCCCCTCCCCTAAAATGAGAACTATAATGAGATACTGAGAAATGTCTGACACCGGCAGAATAATTACTTCATTACAGCAATTTAGCTGCAGTTCGCAGCCAGCCTCGCAAATCTCCTTTGCTTGTTTTTAGTCGGTATGCAAATTCCCTTACATCTACACCCCGGTGTAAATTAGCGAGAGAGACACAACGCGCGCACTGTGTCTCCGCAATCATTTTACTTTGCAACTGAATTAAGGTGATGATACGTCCTGCATATCCCCCCTCCCCACTCCCCCACCCCAAAACAACTGGGAGGGGAGGAGGCCCGGGAGGCTCCAGTATGTGACTAGGCCGCTCCACCGGGAGGGCGGAGGCGCGTGATTGCCAGGATGACGGATGGCTGGATGCGTATCAGAGGAGCGTGGGCTCTGGAGCGAGACTGCGAGGCTCACCGCAAGGCAGATGAAGCGGGGAGGAAGCGACGCCCGTGGCGACGGCACGAGACGAACCCGAGAACGAAAGGGCGTAGCCGGGGCGAGACACGCCACACAACCGCGTCCCAGGGTCGGGCGAATGATCGGGCGCGAGCGCGTCGGGACTCTCGGGCTCTTCCCACCCAGGCAGGCCGGCGCTAGGACCGTGCGGGCGACGACCGCTGCGGGAAGGTTCAGGAAGGGTTTAGAATGTTCTGGTAAATGTTTCACGCCTTCCACTAATGACCGTTTCCAGTTACTGGGTTTTAAACACAGATTAAAAGGGCTGTCGCAGCGCAGAACAAATCGGTTGCTGAAAATGACACTTGTGCCCCTTTGATCTCTGACAGTTAAAAACCTTTTGGAAGGTTTTGTGTCTACGCTGTAGCTTAGATTCTGTACTTTATTTTGACATTGCGTCTGGTACAGCGTGAACTTAATGCCAGGTGACTGTTACCAGGTGACGGGTATTAAGCGGAAAGATTACTTTATATTCCGCAGCGCTCCAAGAAGGTAAACATCATTCAACCGCCAACTACCAACAGTCAGTCCCATGAGCATACTGTGCCAATAATATCCTCCGAATATTGCATGCGAACAAAGTACCACAAGTAGCTAATCTCTGTGATGATACAGGCTTTGAAAGAAGTTGATTTTGTGCATCTATATTAGTCGTTGTGCTCTCAATGATGACAGACAGCTGAATGCTTGCACAATATGAAAATACTACTAAAAATATAATCCAATTCATCCCAGTTCATCAACATACCGAATCCAAATCCTTCCCAGCCCCCCTCCCCGCCCATCTCAAACACAACTGCCCCCTCACATAGAATGCAAAGCTGTTCAATTTTGAAACAAATCTTTACGAAAATATAACACAAAAGCAAAATAAATAAATAAACATATATATATATATATATAGTATATATACACACACACTCAGTGGCCACTTTATTAGGTACACCTGTACACCTGCTCATTAATGCAATTATCTAATCAACCAATCATGTGGCAGCAACTCAATGCATAAGAGCATGCAGACATGGTCAAGAGGTTCAGTTGTTGTTCAGAGTGAAAATCAGAATGGGAAGAAATGTGATCTAAGTGACTTTGACTGTGAAATGATTGTTGGTGCCAGACGGGGTGGTGTGAGTATCTCAGAAACTGCTGATCTCATGGGATTTCCATGCACAACAGTCTCTAGAGTTTACAGAGAATGGTGCGAAAAACTAAAAACATCCAGTGAGCGGCAGTTCTGTGGGCGAAAACGCCTTGTTAATGAGAGAGGTCAGAGGAGAATGGCCAGACTGGCTCAAGCTGACAGGAAAGCAACAGTAACTCAAATAACCACGCGTTACAACAGTTCTAAATGCACAACACATCGAACCTTGATGTGGATGGGCTACAGCAGCAGAAGACCACACCGGGTTCCATTCCTGTCAGCTACAAACAGGAAAGTAAGGCTACAGTGGGCACAGGCTCACCAAAACTGGACAGTTGAAGATTGGAAAAACGTTGCCTGGTCTGACGAATCTCGATTTCTCATGCGACATGCAGATGGTGGGGTCAGAATTTGGCGTAAACAACATGAATCCATGCATCCATCCTGTCTTGTGTCAACGGTTCAGGCTGGTGGTGGTGGTGTAATGGTGTGGGAAATGTTTTATTGGCACACATTAGGCCCCTTAATAACAATTGAGCATTGTTTAAATGAGCCTTGTTGCTGACCATGTGCATCCCCTTATGGCCACAGTCTACCCATCTTCTAATGGCTACTTCCAGCAGGATAATGCACCATGTCACAAAGCACATATCATCTCAAGCTGGTTCCACGAACATGATAATGAATTCAGTGTACTCCAATGGCCTCCACAGTCACCAGATCTCAGTCCAATAGAGCACCTTTTGGATGTGGTGGAACAGGAGATTCGCAACATGAATGTGCAGCCGACAAATCTGCAGCAACTGCGTGATGCTAACATGTCAACATGGACCAGAATCTCTGAGGAATGCTTCCAGCACCTTGTTGAATTAATGCAGCAGGCTGTTCTGGGAAAAGGGGTCCTATACTAGAAAGTGTACCTAATTGGCCACTGAGTGTATATTATCATTTAAATACATTAATATTATAGCAAATACTAATCATGAAGGTAAGAATGTTATAATAGCATCTAGAGTCATTTATGATATTATCATTTAAATAATTCTTATATAACATGAAGGGTAATAATAATAATTAGGCAATAATTATAACAATAACAACATCAGTGCTATAATTATAATGGTTAAACATAAATATCCAATTATTTAGATATTATTTGCTATATCCAAGGTTTGAATTATAGGAGAGGGTTTATTAATACATGCAACAGAACTTTCAGACAAAATGTTTTAAAAATCATTTTGTACTTTTTATAACCTTTTCAATAGTTTTTTGTAAATATCTATGGTTGCTCTTGTTATGTAATTTACAGTTGCTTGTGTTTTTTATTTGCTATTTTGCTGTATTAAGTGGGTGTACTTTTTTGTTTGTGCATGTATTTTGTTTGTTTGTCTCTTTTAACTTTTTACACATACGTTTCTGTTCTGTAGTTTATTGGGGACAGGTGTTGGAAATCAACCTTAAGCTATAAACACTTAATACAACACCTCTAATGCTTGTTTTTTTAACACTGTAACAATGCTTTTGCGCTATGTCCCTGACAAACACACACACACACACACACACATATATATATAGTATATACATATATAATGAAAATTATAATATGTTTGTGTCTGTGTGTGTGTGTGTGTGTGTGTGTGTGTATGTGTAAGTGTAGCTCACTGGAGCCTGCAGTCTATTCAGTTAACCAAGCTTGCAGCTGGCAAAACGCTTAGTACATTCATTTGTATGTATGAACCATGCTGTACAGTATATAGCTGCTGGCCTGCTACCTAACCAATGTAGCCAACTCTAAATAAATCAGTTGTCCTACAAAAAGCCTGCTGGCATTAAGGGAACATTCTGGTCAAAATGTACAGATCAGATGTGCAAACAAAATATTGTTCCTTTTGAACATTGGCCATTTCAACATGTAGGCTTTCTGAAGTGCATTTACTATCATTATTTTTATGATATACTATTAATATTATCAGAAGTACCAACTATCAAAAAATATAAAAAATATTTGTATTCATCTATTTGTTTACATTTTTACATTTTCATGCATGGCTAAATAATATTTGTGATCATTGGGTAAGAAGCAATGTTGTGTCTTAATATTCTGTGGTAGATCAAGGAGCCAATTGATTCATTTGCAGGGTTCGCCTTGAGCAAACTGAGTTCAAAAGAAAAAAAAATTAAATAGGCTGATAATTTAAAATGGAGTGATCTATTTTGACATTTTCAAAGAGAAATACTGAAAATGATGCTTCACTGCAGATTGCAGGTCTTTTTTCATTTCCCTTTTCAGCAATTTCCTTGAAGTTAGTGTTTCACTCACAAAGAATAAAAAAACAAAACAACCGGCAGCATGTCAAAGCCCTTGCTATTTGAATCATTAATTGTTATTTGTAACAAGTGGCGAGATTACAGTATTTCCAACAGAAGTCTTGCCAAAAATTAAGTGCATTAATCATGAATGAATTATTTCTCCACTGATTTGCTCATTTCGAGGGCACCAGCGTTTATTTCCTGAATTATAATTCGCTCTGCCTCGATTGAGCCTCAGTGCTGCTGAGATTTCGGAGATTCCGAAAGCAGGAGAGCATTTCCGCCTTTCGTTTGTACACCCACCCCCCAACGCTCCTATCTGCCATTGGCTTCAAAAACACCCGTCCCCACAAGACTCTACTGTCTTCTTCAGTACTGAACGCTGCAATCACTCCATTTTTTTCATACACAGAGCCGCTGGAACTCACAATCACGCAAGGCACGGGGTTAATGCTCAAGGCCATGGTTTTCCACATTATTTACAGTAACTAGATGTAGTGTTTTGATGCTTTTTTTCCATTAAAGACAGTGAGATATGTATTACATTTGCAATAATACACTCTTGCCAATTTGAATTGGTCACAGAGGCTTTGGGAGACCCAGGGTCAACTGGAGACCTAGACCAAGCCCAACTCCATTGGTTCCAGTGTGGAAAATGATCTAAAAATGGCACACACATTTCCAATCAGCAGTTCCAGCACAGGATTACAGTAAAAAATAATGCATAGGTGCTGCAGGACTACTTTTCCATAGATAGATTATAGGCATCTTGTCAGAAGTAGAGTGTGTGTGCGAGTTTTGTCAGACTCCCCGGTAAGGTTGACCAGGGTCAGTATTTAGCTCATGAAACTCACTCCAATAAGGCCTCTAGCCAGTGCCATTGGTTCCCTAATCTCTTTTTTTTCAATCTTTGGGGGAGGGGGTGGGGGTGGGTGCAAAATTCAGCAAATATTAAGTAATGCTCGGTTCATCAAAAGTAAGCTGGGAACATTCCTTAACCGTAAGTGGACACAAAGTCATGATTACTTTTCGGATTTATGATTCAAGTTGTCATTGCAGTCTAGAGGAACATTTGTGCAGACAGGCGAAATAGAAAAATTTTCTTCCTCCCGTGGGCTTGGGAAGGACATTTACTAAACAGCTCTGACCGTAATTGGTCGCTCGTCTCCCGGCAACAAAAAAAAAAAAAAGGCATGTTTTTGGCTGCTGGGGAGAAGAGTCATCAGATCAGCAGCCTATTGTGTGTTATATAGCAACAGTCTCCATTCAAGGCATACATTCAGCACCCCTCACTACAACATATATTACCTTGTCTGCACCCCTCCTCTCCATATTTTCCTGATTGGGGCAGTAAACACATTATTCAACAAAGTATAAATAGCAAAGACAATATTCACCATGGTGTTAATATGAACACAAAATGCAGCTGCAATTCTTAGCAAATTCATGGTGGGCTGCTTAACCACAAATGTAAAACAGTAATATATTGGATGAATTCCAAGCTCTCTGAGGATCCTTCTTATGAGCCGCACTGTGACTTCCAGTCTTCCTTGCCTCTGAATAAAATGGCGTAAATCAAGCTAGTGTGTCCATCAAAATATACAAATAAAATTGGGGATCTTCTACCTTTTCCTCTTTCCTCCTTCCCCTGGAACATTTTTTAGGGTAAAGGAAGTATTTGAATTGTCATGGGACGTGGTCCATTACAGACAGATAACCCAAATATTCAAGGAAGGTTACAAGGCTAATTAAGTCTCTTTCTTTTAAAAAAATATTCAGAATCCTCAAAAATTTTCCCAGTACACAAACGCCCGATTCCTCTGACATGCACTGTGAAAACAGAGTCACACATTCAGTGGAACTAATGTATAAAAGCAGTAATCCTGTGAGATACTTGGCTGGTTTTAAGCAGTGGGAGAAACTTTCTTTCCAGAGAAGTCACATATAGAAATAAACAGCTCCCATGAAGCGTGTCTGAAGTCATGCTGAATTCAGCGCATTAAAATGGACTCATGGCCTGAGTTTACCCAGGATTACCAAACCGGGAACCTGGGAATGATGTTGTCTCCTCCTCCAGCCCAAACCAGAAGTGGGCAACAAGAACCGCTGACGTTGAGCCGCCTCGTGATGATTAACTGGCCCTGCCCCTCTTCCTTCCTGAAGCACCAGATTTCCCTCCCAACAGATGTTGTGCCAACCAAATTACAAGGCAATCACACCAAGCACACCCAGTCTTTGACCTGCTCTGGCACTTGCATGTCAGCGTGAAATTCCGCACTTCATTGTATGTGACATTGCCACCATTCAGAGCCAGGAGCAGAGATGTGGCAATCGGGGTTACCCCCGCATGACACCTCAAGTAGCTTATATACAGCGCATGACATGTATTGAGACGAATGCCACATGGAGCTTGGCTGAAAACATACCCCCTTCAACCAAAAACCCTTGAAAACACTTCATGTTAAACGTTCAAAAAAGGAAACCTTCAAACTCTTACCAAATTCCGGAAAAAATATACGGCAAGAGTATGGAATATGGTTATGCTGATGAAGGCAGGATTTCTGAACAGCGTCCATAGACTACTGCTGCAGTATAACATGAACAAAAGTGTTCTTTTGAAACTGTGAGTCCTGCAATACAACTTATAGACTATACAGCAGTAATTGTGAGACTCAATTCTCAACTCCCCAAATTTTCCACATGAGCAAGCTAAATTTCCAACAGAACCATAGCCTTATTCTATTAAAATGTCATATTATCTGTATTGTATTTCTTGAAAATAGTCATTATAATATTCCAAGAGGTTTTTTTTTACATTCTAATGAGCTATGTGTCACATTCCCTTTGTTCCTGTCTCGTCTTTTCCTTTGTCTTGTGTCTTCCCTCGTGATTGTTTGTGTTAATTGTTTTATTCTTTTCTATTATTCAATTATCACTCCTCGTTACTCCTCATCCTGCTCACCTGCTGCTAATCCCGTCATCAATTCCTGCACACCAGCCTCTCATCTAGATTATCAGCCCTGCAGTATATCTACCCCGGTTTTCCAGTCATTCATCGTCAGATCGTTGTTCTCTCTCACTGGTAGAACCTGACCCTAGAAATCCTTGACTATACGCTGAGCTTTTGCGATTCTTTGTGTTTCTTGTTCTTTTATGTTAACCCTTGTTCCTGTTGTCTCCCTTCGTGTTCAGATTCATTCCTCGTCTGTCTGCCAGCCCTGCCTGCCTGCCTGCACGCTTAGCTTGCCCTCTGGTTCCCTCAGCCTGCCTGCACATTCATCTCGTCCACTCCTCCTGTGCATCCTTTCCGTTGTCCAGCTCCCGTCACCAGTCCTCCAGCTCATCGTTTCCACTACCTCTGTTAAAATCATTAATCATTCTTTTGTTCTAAACTTTTTGTCTGTGTCTGCATTTGGGTTCGTTCCTGTTCATCACAACACTATGAGAAACCAAGGTTACTGTCCTTCATATTAGTAGACAATTTTCAACTTCAGGCCTAAAAGTGAGGGATCGAGGACCTTCTGAGTTAAGACAACTGCAGTTCATCACGGCTGATTTGATGCAGTAAATATTTCTCCAGCACAAAAGAATTCCCCTGCGTGTACTTTACAGAAATAAATAAAGAATATTCATTTGAAGCCTGTGCAGCTGGTGATTTAATCAATTCTGTCTTTCTGACACCACTATTAAACGTGCAACAAAAAGGCTTTCTCAAACTCACATGATGGATAACGCGCTGTTTCATGGAAATTTGAGATAAATGTCTTCATAACAGCCCCCCCCACACACACACAGGCTCAATGAGGTTATGAAACCACACCACTTGTCAGACTAGCTGGAGGCTTGCAGCATATCTGTCCTTCCAGTTTTTTACAGTTAATGTATTTGCAATGTGCAGTTGATACTCTGTGAGCTTCTCACAGCACAAATGCCAGGGCTGCATTTCTTAATATTCAGACTCCAAATGAGAAAAGAACTTAGATTTGCTGCAACTCAGAAGCAGGGAAAATGCCCTTCACTCAAGTCAATTAGGAAAACCCACAACTGTGCACAGGGAGCACACAACCGCTCAGCCCTACCGAATGTGTCTACATGAAAAAAACGGCACTAAAGAACGCCATAAAGGAGACCTCTTCCTCTGCTCCGTCTATTTATGGTTCTGTCGTAAATGCCATGCTGGCTGTGAGTACACAGCAGGGGGGTAATCAAACGGCAGTGCTTCTAGTCTTCGTTTACGATGGTGGCAACGCTGAAATCATATAGACTGGGGTCTTGCATTCAAGGCATTTACGAGGCCGACAGGTGGCATGTCCTGGGGCGCTTGTTCTCAGTGTAGTCATGTGCTCTGGGACTGCACATGCTCCGTGGTCTGGAATCCAATCCTGGGCCGTACCCCTACCACAGAGCGGTGCGTAACTGGCGGTAGCGTCGCCTGGAGAGGGAGGGTTTCGGTCATCAGGGCTCCCCCTGCCTCAGTCTGCCTGCACCAGCTGCGCATGGAGTGTCATCCTCCAATGCAATGACTGCGCAGCTCAGCCCGCGGACTGCAGAGTGAGAGGTATAGAGGGCGGAGAGCCAGAGTGCACTTCGGAGGACACGGATGCTAGTCTACCCTCTCCTGAATTGGTGGAGGACATTGCAGGGATTGGACAGGTCTACAAGATATGACTGGATTCCAAATGTGAAAGGCTGACATGTTTCTACCTGATGCTTCCTTGCCTATCCTTGCCTTGCCCTATTGTAAGTTAATAAGGGCTGCTACCCACTGGAGAATGGACCTCAAGTTCCTCTCTATATGCTACTGTGAATACCATAATCACAGGGGCAATCAAATGTTAAACTGGAATGAGGAAAGAAATAGCTGTTATACCACAGTGAAGAACAAACACATCATATTGGTTTGCTAATGTACTTCCACTTTCCTATTCATGCCATGGCTGTTTTTCAACACATTGGTACTTTCTGTTAATATTCATAACTGGTGTTCTTACCTTACATGGCACAAATGTTTTTTGAGGGCACTTGCATCTTCTCTCTTTGGAGACTGCAGCAGGTTAAAAGGCAAGCACTGGGCAAACAGAAAATAAGAGCAAGTAGCCATTTCTTCTCTGAATCAAATACAGACAGCTATGCATGAGCCCTGGCATGGAATCAGCCCTAATCATTATGTTTGTATATGTTATTGGCAAATGCATCAAACTATTGTTAATCTGATCATGTGTTTATGGCAGGCACTTAACTTGCACACTCAACACAGTACACCATACATTAAACAGACATTAAAAAGGTTGGTGAAGTGAAAAGTAACAATAGACAATCGTACCTTACTCTGCCCTGTTGATTTTAGGATGGCTGCACCGATGATAACTTGATCTGATGCCGACTGTTCATTCCAAAATTTAAAAAAGTAAAAGAAAATTCAATTTAAAAGACAAAAATCTAGTTTATTTGGAAAGCATTTAACTTAGCCCAACAACACAAAACACCACACGGAATACATACATAAGTAGTAGCTATATCTGATAACAGACACTGGGGAGAGGAGAGGAGAGTGGCCTTTGGCCACTGCGCGGGGATAAGCTAGTTCGAGCTGAGAATCGGGCGGAAGGCAAAAGCTTGCGGCCGACAAGCCCTTCATTTTTCACGGCAATGTATGGCGCGCAGGGCTCCCTGATCCGTCTTCGCTTGTCCTTGTGTTTCTCCCATACCTTAGCTGATGGATGATCTAATTTGCAGTAAATCTCCCTACGTTAAACCCAGACATCATTGCCTTTTCTCGCCTCAGCGGATACACGGATTTCGCCCCTAACCCCTGCCTCTCCTCAAAACAATGTTATGCGTTTTTTTTCATCCTCCAAGCTACTATACAAATGGCTTATTCAAATATTGATATCATCTTCCAATAGATTTGTTACATTATTTGTGCCGCTGCATCGATTCAGAAGCACCGGGTGTCGCGCGACTCTCTTGCTGGAGACTTGAATGCAAGGTTTTACCCTCGGACTAACATCAAAAGGACTTTGGCCAACGCGCTGAAAGTTCTATTTTATTTGTTTATCGAGGGAGGATCACTCTTATCAGGATTTAATTTTTCTACACATCAATGACACTGGAACTGATGAGTAGGAACTGCATTTAGACAATTCAGTGGAAGTATTTTACTCAGCGGGACAACGGTAATGTCCAACATGAGATGTAAAACCTTATCTTTACCCTCTCACCATAATGAATTACGCAATAAAGGGAAGGAGCTTCAGTCAGCCCATCTTATCATACTTACTACGGCCCAAATATTCACGAGGGTAAAAAAAGATGCCATATTTCACTGATAATATGGTTAGTGCCTACATGCTCATGGCAAAGCTGCTTGTATCAGCCATTTTACAACCGTAATAACGATGATAAATGCGATGTCCTCAGAAATAAACCAACCATTTGACATCATATCTCCCATGATGCATTAGGTGCCAATATTGTATGTCTACTACACGTGGGACTGCACTTAACACCTGACTCACACACTATGTCTAATTTCTGCGGTATATTTTTGGAAGCTGTGCAAAAGAGGGATACCTAACACAGCCCTCAATTTGGCAGCATCTTACAGGATTTCCAGTCTATCGCTGCTGAAAGATATCAGATGGATTTTCAGATGTCAGTGGTTTCAAATCTTCAAAACAGATTTCCCCCTTTTTAGCCTCTCGAAAAAAAACCTCATACAGTACAAGGATACACAAGTGATTTGTGACATTCTTTGTATTCCTGATCTGTTCAGTGTCAAATGCCTGTGTCCATTAGAAGTAAATCTAGTGACAGTTCAGGAACTAAACTGATCTCCCCTGTCCACTGCGAGACGACTGACGAATGTAAGATAGACAGCCTGCCACAAAATAAAAGCCCTTGCTCACATCACATTACATCCAGAAACATTGCTTTCCTCGGAGGACATTTGAGTTCTCAGAAACAAGAGTCATGCTTAAGAGACAGTCTGATCTGAAGGTACAGGATGACTATGGGAGGGGCGGTCAGAGAGGGCCAACACTCAGCATCCCAGCACAAAATTCTGTGAGTGCTTCATTACTGTTTCATTAGTGTATCGTCCATGGTCAAGGAGAATACCATGAACTCCATGCCCGTGAGATTTAAATACATAGATTGAAATGACATAAAGAATTAGTCAAAATTACATTGCAATATGAATAAAAAACTGAAGATCAATTCAAACATTTCTAAAAAGGCTTTAAAGTTTTATCTATTTTTAACCTTTTTTTTTACCACATAATTTAAACATTTGTAAGAGCCAGGTTTGAAAGTCCATCTTTAAAAATGCATGCAGTTCTTTGAGCCTGAGACAAATCATAGAAGTGTTGAGCCACTAGTAAATAGAGATGTGACTATCATTATATTAAGCTTAATGTTCTTATATGAAGTTATACATCATAATCCAGGCAAATTAAGCTCCCAATATTTCATGACAAAGAGGAGCCATGGTTGGGTTAATGTTACCTTCCAGAAATATTAATTAACTGATTCTATATGGGCACATAACTTGTGCATATGTATCAGGGTTCTACAGTGTGAGCCATTTGCTCGCATATGCTCCTAGAATACCATGAAAGTGCAAGTATGACATATAATTTAAGAGCACTGGTGCAAGTAGCCTACATTTTCCCATCAAAAACCATAAATTGAAAAATTAAACTAGAGCGCATTTTAATGAGACATTTGACATACTAAGCAGCAGCCACGCACACAACATCCTTTTTGAGCTATGACATAGTCTCAGATACTGTGAGCAGCACACTGTACACAGAATCGTGTAAATAAGCTGGACTTAGTAGCTTGGTGGAAGGGGGTAAGGGATAATAGCATTTTAACGGCAAAAATATTCAATGTTTATTCCGCCTTTCGTACAATAGTGCAACATAACAACATGGAACACAACTCTTACTAAACCCTCAAAGTGGTAGGCTATACCTAACCAGCGAACCCTGCCAAGTAGGTCTCTCGGTTGTGCAACTGGCAAATCTAGGGGGAAAAACAAAACAAAACATTTCACTGGCATTGAAAACATCCTATCTACAAGATCAAATCATTCCTGCCTTGACCCTTTTGTCCAATCAATCAATCAGTTGTCAAACTGACAGGACACAAACAAGGGGAGAGGGGATCTCAGGGGCAAAACAGCTGATCTGACAGTACGGGGGAGACTGTACAGTGTTGCCTGCCACTACCACACTGCCATGACATAGCGACATAAATCACTGACAACAAGCTTATTCATCCGTGTGTTTGTTTTGGAAACGCAAACTAAAAGCCTGAATGAGTCCATTTTTTCTAATAAGAGGCGTCTAATAGTTTGTGCATGGCCGAGATTTGTTCAAACCAGACGTAAGGATTTTAATGCTAAGAGCATTAGCAAAACCTATATAGTAACGTATGCAGGATTTACTTTAGTGAAAGTGATTATTTATGAGGGGATGCCACTGCCACTGAGTGGAAAATGGGATTCAGCAGTCTGAGACGAATAAGGACATCCCATTTCGTAAATTACATCATGAAAATGCTAGAGAGATGTATACTGTCACCACTTTCTGAATTAAGTGTGGAGGAATGCAGATTACGTGTAACATTAGTTAGCTAGATAGATCATGCCAGAGGTTAAACTGCCAGAGGTTAAAAAAAAAGTTTAGGTTACCAAAACTGAAAAAATAATGTACATTTCAGAGATGCCCTTTTCAGGGAACAAGTAATGGGTTAACGTGGGTTAACAGTCACTCTGTGCAAGTTGCCGACTCTGGATCCAGCAAAAGAGCCCCAGATCATCACACTTCCTCCTCCATGTTTGACAGTTGTTGTCACACACTGAGGAACCATCCTTTCGCCTACTCGACGGCCTACAAAAACATTTCAAAATTTCAAGATTTCAAATTTTGATTCATTTGAGACATTCTTCCAGTCTTCAGTAGTCCACTGGTAGTGCTTCATGGCCCAGGCAAGCCTCTTTTTCTTATTTTGCCATCTTAGCAATGGCTTTCTTAATGCCACTCGACCTGTCAAACCTGCAGCTTGAAGTCTTCTCTTCAAAGTGTGAGCCGCCTATCATGCAAGCTGTTGACTCTCAGAAACTTGTCTTCTGATTTTGTTGTGGCTTTGGGTCTGCCAGATCTCTTCCTGTCAGAGTTTCCTCCAGTTTCCAAGTGCCTTTTGATGGTGTAGGAAACTACTCACTGCCAAAAAATTGACATTATTTTTCAGTTTTTGGTAACCTAAACTGCTTAAATTTCAGTAAAAACTGGAAAATGGGGGTGTTCTAAAACTTTTGACCATAGTGTATATTTTATCTTCAAAAAGCTTACCAATGCCTCATAGACATAATATTAGACAGATGCAGATCTAAGTTGTGGGAATGCACTCTGTTGCTGTCTGAGAGGGGCAACACTAATATAAAAAAGGTCCCACTCACCATTTACTCACTCAGAAGCAATTGTCAGAAGAGGAACATGAGCAGAAGACTCAGTGAAGCCCTCGCTGTACTCTTAGACAGTGATAATGACAGTGAAATAGAGGAGGAAGTGTCTGAAACTGAGGACAATGTTGAACATAATTCGGATTACAATTAATCATCCTCTGATTCATTGTAGTCCGTCAATCCATTGATGTGAGTAACAGGTCATAATGTGTGTTATTGTGCCAAATCTACGATCTATGATGATAATTTCAAATCATTACTTTTTGAGGAGGTTAAATATGTATATCTCATAATTTTGAGCACTGGTCATTTCTGTCCGAAACACTGTTCATAAACATTGAAACATAATACAAGGGTTAAAGTACAAATGCTTGTCATTGTGGCAGTACCCCTGTCGGGTAGGCTACTGAAGTGTACTTTTAGTCAGAAGAACATAATTGTACCCTTGCGAGATAAAGCATGCTGCCTTGCAGTACAAGCCTTATTTTCATTCCAATATGGCTGTCAATGTGAATAAGGATTAATTACCGTACCTTAGTACATATCTGTACCTTTCTTCAATTTGTACCATTTTCACTGGAAACAGCATCGCTGAGCTTTGCTAATAGGTACATTGTTTACATTATTCATTTTAATTCTTAAAAAAATATTTTAAATGGCTTAGGGAACATGTATTCCAAATAGTATAGCATAGTATAGTTTTCATATAGTATAGTTATATTAGAGAACCAGAGCCCACCTCAATTTAATTACACAAAATTATTTTTTAACTCACTGGGAATATGTTTGTGGTGTGTGTGTGTGTGTGTGTGTGTGTGTGTGTGTGTGTGTGTGTGTGTGTGTGTGTGTGTGTGTGTGTGCAATTAAGTCCCTTAGTCCAAGTCACCTAGTCACTTTGGCCTGCTTTTTTAGGAATGATAAGGAATGATTTTAGTGTTTCATAGCTGAAGCCTTAACAAATTCACCAGCGTTGAATATATATTACAGTATATCAATGTAGAATCTCAGAATTACGTCCTCCCCGAGGGCCACAAACAATCTGTAAGCTCCAAAGAAAAATACTCACCTCATCAACCTGTTTCAAAGAGCCGAGCAGCTTCGTTTGCTCCGGGTGAAGGGGCTTTCCAACATGTTCATATGGCCTCCAGTAGTTTTCTCGGCTAAGCTGTTGTTGTCTCCAGTGATAGCTGCCCTGGAACACTTGCTCGCGGGTGGGTTCGCTGGCACTATACTTGGTACTGCTCCATGCTTGTAGTTTCATCCCAACAGGTGGACGGATCGTAAGGGGCTTTACAATAATAAAGTGGCTGGGATCTAAAGTTGTGTTTCGGTGAACAGGCATAACTCAGTATGCACTCAATCTAACACCAATATACATGAACTTTAAGCGTTATGCTAAACGCGATGTGGTCATTCTTTTCAATTACCGCAGTTTATAAAACGACATGTGGAATCGAGCCACAAAAATAGGTACATTCCTTAGTTGTCCGTCATGTTTTTTCATTCACGATTGAGCAAGCAAGTTTTCAACTCACCGTTTCTGGCTGCGAGTGGCTATAGAGGTGTCTCCATGCGCGCACACATTGACATGCGACTTGTTTGGTTTCCCTTAGTTACCGGAAATAGGAACTTTTGTAAAGCAATGCAGAGATTGTTTCGAGGACATTGTGTTGAATAACATGTCGGTAGCTATTTGTATCTGTTAGTTATGCTGATGTTTGAGTAGATCTACAGAGTATAGTACAGAATATAAATTGGGTTCGTCCTACAAATCAACTCTTCTTCCAAATTGGAATGTTACCCTTGTGTAATCTTCATATTCTGTATTCTCCCCGTGTAAACAGGGTCAAAAACGACCTACCTCGGCGTACCCCTATGATAAAGCCTCTTAATTTAATTTTAAATCCCAAATCTATTTTGTATGAAGAAACAACCTGTCACTCATCAACAACTTGGTGAATAACTGTGTGTTTCCTACTTCACAGTGCAGAGAGATTATTTGTTCAGTGTACACCATTCGTTTTTACTACATCATAATTGATTTGGACAATCTTTGTAGCCTACCCTGATGGTGTACACCTTTTATAAAACATATTAAAAAGGGTAATGTTTCACTTTTTCTAATGGTAGTGTGACTCCAGAAGGAATCGAATTTCATGCTGAAAAAATAATAATTCAGGGGGTTTTCACTGCTGTTAAACTCTTGTGAGGATAACACAATAGTTAATGTATAATGTTTATTTGTTGGCACAGTAGGCTACGCTACGGTTATTCAGTGTTAGCTTCTCGAAAAGGAAATTGGTTTCTTCATTGACGTGTTTTAGCAGCAATTCTGTTGTTGTATCTTTGTTTTTTTCCAATCTATATACTTACATGCATTCCGTGTACTCTTTTGCCTCAAAATACGTAGGCTTCATTTAGATGCTCTTGAAGGATTTCTAGAACGTCGGGGAGGTAACTAAATAATCGTTTGTTCTGAGCCACTGTTCAGCGTGCATTTGAGCTGTTGTTTAACACATTACGTACATTTTTAACCTTCCGGTGCTATTCGCCCTCATGGCCAGTCGTTAAACAGACTTTTATTTGATTGCTTCTCATTACGTACTGTATGGTGGCAAGGCTTTATTAGATTCCTCTACAATTTGTTAGGGTGGGTCTGGCCCATGAATGCCTTGAAGCAGTAGCACAAACTCATTAGAAGAAAAAGCAAAACAGATAAGGGTGTCACACATCTGCTTCATTAGTGTGACTCCTAGTTTTTTTATTATAAAAATAACGTTTTATCTTCATGTTCTGTGTGTTATTGCAAATTAATTGAGACATAAAAAAACTGTTATACAATTTCAATGGCTGCAGCATGCCTGGGACTCAGACAGTCGACATTTGCAATGCCACCTCTTTCCCTGTGTTTTTGTGAATGTCCTGTTCCTGTCTCCAGTTTCTGTCCACTGCATCAGTTCATTTCAAACAGTAAATTCTCTAGACAATTTGTAGATGTTGCCTAATCCTGTAGGCTGGGAATGAGGCTAAACCATCATTGTGAAGGACTTAACACTTGTTTCATTTGTTTTATGCCGTGTACTGGAAAAACTAAGCTGAATTTGACAACACTGTCTCCCCAGCACTTCAGGTTGACAGGCATTTATGCGCAGGGCTGTTTTTAAACCAAAATAATAAGTTTTCATAAGCTCTGTCTCTCTCGTATTAAAATGAATGAGACATTACAGGGCTTCTCAAAATTGAAAACGAAACATTTAATGAGCTCAGGTTTAACACAATTTAAACAAAAATCTAGATGGATAATACTTTATTAACGTGAATCTGTTCCAATTAAACTTGAAATGCATCCTCAAGGCTAACTCATTCATAAACAACAAGCCCACATTAAAATACCAAATTCCAAGAAAATAAAACCCCCCAAAACTGTGGTTTCCAGGCAGAACATGAAGGGCACCTGGATGCCACATGATAGCGGGTTCTGTCAGCACACTGCAGCTTTGTCTCGATGGCCATTGAGTCATCAAGAAGCTATTTGCCATTTCCCCTTCAGAGCTATAAATACAAATAATTAGCATCTCCTTCTCTATAGCCCAGGCAACAGAAAAGTAACAGCAATGTCCCCATAGTTGTCACCTCATCCCTACCTTCTCATCTCATAGGATAATTATTAATGCTTAATAAGTGCTAAAAATGGATGGGTAGGGTATATAAATAGTGAGGGAGATGTCTCCTATCTGCACAAAAGCTTTAGTAAACCTTTCCAGTACTAATCCCCCTCTATTGTCTTTCAACTCTTCTCAATATCGTTACACTCAACTTGTGCTGTTGTAATTGCTCCAGGACTAGCCATTTGAATCGATTTGTGACGTGCAAGGAAAACGTGCAAGCAAAGGAACTTATATAAAAGTTGTTTTGGGATTTTTTTTCTACTCCTCAAAAGTTCTGTCAACCATGGCTGAAGACGACACATGTTTACCAGGACCACAGTTCTGCCGGGATCTGAGCTGGGACCCGTTCCACAACTGGCTGCAGCAGAGTCACGTCTTCGACCAGGATTTCGGCATGCCCCCTTTCCTGGCGGCGGGAGACCTCGGCTGGATCCGGAACGCCCGGAAGCGGCTGGGCACGTCTTCCTGGCCGGGGTACACACGCTCCTCCCTCTTCACGGCCTTCGCTCCTTTGCAACCCAACCCCAGGATCCAGCGGCAACTGTCCGGGGGCGTGTCTGAGATGCACATCGGACAGGACAGGTGGCAAATCACCCTGGACGTCAACCACTTCTCGCCAGACGAGATCACCCTCAAAACCAAGGAGGGATACCTGGAGATCGCAGGTACTATCATTTTACTTTGCTTTACTGCATCATCGTTTTCCTTTCCTGACAATTCTGCAAATCTATTCCAGATAAGTCTGGAACAAGAGATACTCAAGGAGTTTACTGAGCTTACAGAGCTGAGCTGACAGTCACCCAGTACCTTTTGTGGAAGCAAATGTTCTGATGTTAAATTATGAGTGTATTTGTGTAATTATGCTGTGTCTATTTTCATATGTGATCTATGATTGATGTTGGCCTTATTTCTAGGGAAACATGAGGAGAGGCAGGATGAACATGGCTTTGTCACTAGATGTTTCACGAGGAAGTACAAGTAAGTTCCAAATCTTAAGAAATATTAATATGTTACACACTCAAGAGCAGGGCTGCCAACTTTTCAACTAGTTTGGAGTGAGATTTTGTTCGGGAGGAGGGAATTTTCTTTTTTTCCCCTCCATTGTTCTCTCACTAAACCACACATAAGCGGCTTTATTTTTATAGGTATAGAGACTATAGAGACTGTGAAAGGAGATATTTTAAACATACTGTATCTGGCAAGGTGATTAAAAAAAGACATGACATCTGATTTGTTTTTTAACTGTGAAACAATGGAATGTGTGATTCTCTTCTCACAAATAACTAGAACAAATTAGTTGGATTCGAACTACCAATAGGCTATTAGCCTTTTATAGAATATGAAATCGTTTATTGTCTAACTCCTCTATAAAATAAGTTACTCTCTGGCTTGCCTCCTGGCCTGCCCATTGGTAGTCCAATTCTACCCTATGGCAGTGATTGAATTGGGTTAAAATAAGTGCAGGGACTCACTTTTTTCAGGTCTAGCGCTGTGGCGAGCGATTGACAGAGACGGTCTGACTGGACCGCTCTCGTTCTCAGGATTTGGATTATCCTGATGATTTATTTTTATTTTTCCTGACGCATTATTTAGCCATGCTAACATTTTAGATTAGGCTATTATCAATGTAAAACATTTGATGTCAACTATTTTGAACGTCCCGCTATATCCTTAGCCACAACGCGCTGCTCGTACTAGTTTACGTGTGATACGTTATCTAGCATAGATGTCACATGTGAGATTTAATCTGGGAATTGTAGTCTACTGCGGACCTCGCGGACATGCATTTTGCAGCGCATTTTTATGGAAATATGATTATTGGGTGTAGAATAGTATTTTACGACCTGGATCTTATTTATATTCTAATTATCAATATAAATTGGTTATTTCACCTCTCAAAAGTCACAGAACAGTTGGAAATTGACTTCATTTAAGTGAGCAGGCATTGAAAATTAAGAAGTCTCGGGACTGCGTCCCAGTGAGCTCCGCCCAATTCAAACACTGCCCTCTCGTATGATTTGAGACTGTTTACAATACCAATGCAAGTAAATGAAGAGGGGGAAAAAGCTTTTTGTAGACGGCAGGTCACAGGGCACTTTTATTTTGCATTTGCAATATTATTATATTTTCACATTTTATTTAAAAAGATAATTATTCTAGTAATGTATTATTTTTTTTTGTATGAAAAAAATCTAATTTAAAGATATTTAATATCGGCACAAAATATCGGCAGCTTTAGTCCACAAAAATCGGCATTGGCTCCGAATGGCTGTCAGTGTCTCGCCAGCAGTGCAGTGCACCCAGATCCATTGATGGAGTGCACGTAACGTTACGTCGACTGAGCGCTTCTCAAACAACTAAATTTAAGTCACCATGGCAACCCCGCGGCATGCATGACTCGCGCTCCCAGGGTTGACTACTATACATGTGCGCTCAAAATCCAATGGTGCATGCGGGAGCAGCAGGACATGTGATTATTAGAAATGTAGGGGGCTAAAACTGTGATTTGGGGTTTCACAGTGTGATAAATAGGAGCTGTGGCGTGTGAGCAGCGTAATTTGCGTGTGTCTCCAATGCGAGAGAGTTGGCAGCTCTGCCAAAGAGCCATACATTGTGCGGGAAGCCACAATATTCAAGGGTCACAGAAAATGTAGCCTACATTCGGTTATTGATCGGTGAAGCCGTTTGTTCCAATAAGCCTTTGGCATTATCTAAAGTCATACAAATTGCCTTCATTTTACAACTTGTCATTTAGTAAAAAATATTTTTATGTTTGCCTCTCTGTTACCCATTGCAGGCTACCAGCTGGGGTTGATCTCCAACACATAAGCTCCTCTCTGTCTGGAGATGGGGTGCTGTCTGTGGAGGCCCTCATCCCTCTCTCGGCCCCCCCAGCCGAGATTGTCATCCCCATTCAGGTGAAGAAAGACAAGGATGCACAGAAACCTGAAATGGTCAGGTCATAGGCAAAGCACAGCTCTTTTTAATGGCAGCACAGCTTGGCAAAATGTTCCTTTTCTGTTTTGTTTTCTTTCTTTCTTTTTGCCTTAACAGCTGGCCACTTTTCATCACCGCCCAATTTGGAATGGCTAGATTTGGACTGGCTAGATTTGGACCGAAATCTGCAGTCTTTTTCCCGGTTTGCTTGTACGCATTTTATGCTACAACTCATCCAGGTGTTTTATTTTTCTTTGCCATATTTCTAAGCTCTTTCTGTCGATATTGGCTGGTCCTCCATTGGATGCCGATTTTGAACTCACCTCCCCGGCCGTCAAATTAAATGCGGTGCTGCGAAGCGGATCAGACATATAATTGACCAGCTGGATTCAGAAAGCCAATATGGTTTTATGGTGCAGAAACCAGTAATTTGAAAGATAATTAGAGTTATTGTCCCGTTGTATATGACCTGACTCACTTGTTTATGTTTGGGTTGCAATTTCTAAATTTAAAGTGCAAATGTTATTTTCTCCCGATGATTCATTGTATCACTGTTACTCTGGCTGCAATACCGCTGTGGTTTCTAGCAGTATCTGTTCTCTACAGCTTAATGACAAGACTTGGGCCATTTCTCATAGAGCTGAGCAAACTCATAAACCACATCTTGGGTTTTTGTGGCTCTTTTCCCTGTCGTACAAATGAAATACAAACCATACCTTTGCGCAGGTGGAAGAGGAGCTTCAGACTTTGAAAGAGGAAGGAGGAGAGGAAGGGGACAAGGAGACGGAGGTGCATGAAGTGAAGGAGGAGCAGGTACAAGAGGAAACTAGTACTGAAGAAACCGCTGGAGGAGATGAGAGTGGGGAGACACAGGCTGCAGACACAGAGGCCCCCCAGTCTACGCCCACAGAGGGGTCCAATGAGAAGCCAGAGGGTGGGGACCAGCCACAGGAAGTTCCTGTCGTCCAATCAGAGTCCTCTGTGGAGCTCCAGGCTGACAGCTCTGAGGTGCCAACAGGGGCAGAGGAGGGCGCTGTTGGGCCAAGGGAAGAAGAGGCACCTGCTGAACCTGAAGGAAGTACAACTGAAGAAGTAGAGACTAAACCTGCCCAGGAGGAGGGTGGCGTGGAGGAGGAGCCGCAGGAGGCCCTGGGGCAACAAGAGACCCAGGCTGCCCCAGGTGTGGAGGCAGAGGGGCAGGGCGAGCCGAGCGACCCCGCTCCGGAGAGTGTAACTGAGCAAGGCACCACCGGAGAACCTGTACAGGAACCCCCGGAAGCCGCTACTGCTGAAGAAGATCCACAGCCGACTACCAGCCAGGAAGCCCAGAGCGCTGACCAGGACGTCCCAGAGAAGCAGGAAACAGAGCAGGCCGAAGCCACCAAGGAGTCACCCCAATCTTGAGTCCAGCTCTTCATCAAGAGACCTGCAGCTTCTCTAGTCCTGACTCACTCCTCCGTAGTCTACAGTTCCAGAGCTAGCACTAAACACCTCAGAAAGTTGGCCCATGATGACGATACTATACCCTTACTACCTTGGAGCACTAATAAACAATTGCACATGACAACGAGACTGCTCATTTGTGATGTGTCCCAAGCCTTTGCATCTGCTTTGGACATTTTATTAAAAATATTAAATTAACCGCGATTTGACAAAAATATGAATTTATATTAATATTAAAAATATTAAATTAACATCCATCTTCTTAGATTTGTTTTACAAAAAATGAAACTTAAATTAGAGTATCCCTGAAATTGGTGCCTTTCAACCATTTTATGTTGGAACTCAATACAGGTATATTGGGACCAAATGTTCCCAAAACATTTTGGAGTTTCAATAGACACAGGGGAGGCTATTTCGTCTATGTGTTTTGGACATTTAGACGCTCAATAGCGAGATAAAAAAAGAAAAGCAATCCCAGAGTGAAAAGAAATCAAACATCAAAAAAATATAGTAATTGCACAACATATAAAAGAACTACATTCTGTGGTGTAATTGAAAAGTCTAACAGCACCCTTCTCGAATAAAGGCCATTCTAAATGAGCTGCCTCTTCAGAGTCTGAAGGCTGGAATTTGGTTCCCCATAAATTCATCATATATTTTTTCTACTGTGGGTTTGGAAATGGCATTTTTACCAATGAATGCTGTCAGTGGGTGAGCAGGCCCATTTTACACACCTTCAAGTATGCCTAGACAGGTTTGGAGTTTGTGATACCTTCTGCACTAGCTTGGTATCAGGTATCTTTAGTTTGTGCATATGCATGTACATGTATATAGATGAGTTCCTGAGTGTAACCTTTCATAGCTAGGTAGCCATGTAGTTAGCAAGCAAGCTTCTTCACATATTCATTGTTACTAAACTAGCTAACACATAATTGATCAATGGAAGCTAGCTAGCCATTGTAGCTATTTGTGTGCGGATTACCTCCAAACACCATTTTTTTATTATGTTTTAATGGCTACATGTCTGAAGAGCAAGCAGATTAACTGGGCAAGCCAACCAATCCACTCATCTCTGACTCAGTTCTCCTCCGTTTCCTCAGTTAATGGAGGCAGTCATTGAATGGATGCATATTATTAATGTACGATGATGAAAGTTGCACATCAAAGATGCATATAGCATTTTAGCTACCAAGTGCTGTCACTTTACTGGACATATTCAATCATCATGTCAGAACGTACCAACACAACCATCAAGGCAGACCCTAACTTTGGAACTTTGAAAAGCCCTGCTTTAAATAATAGGACTCTTTCAAAATAAACCTTTAAGCCCACGTTTGTATTCATAAGTATTTTAAACCAGTCGACCACAGATTAACCCAGATCTAGAGTTTTGTGGTGTGTAGGAATGCTTACATCGTCTCATCGCATAAGGGATCATAACACAACCAAGCTACCATAAACAAGCCTCAGATGAGTGTTGCTCAATTACTGCTCCTGTGCAGAAACACGTCCCTGGGAACACTTCCCTAAGTTGCTAAACATTGAACAAAAGACACAGATGTGACATTGTGCAGGGAAACGTCAGGAGGGTTTATTGCACAAACATTACAAAGACATCTGGTGGAGCCCTGTCCAAAAAAAAAATGCAATCATTTTGCACAACATACATCATAGTATCACATGTACAAGTAAAAAAATGAAAGGGCAAAGAACACCATTTTGTAAGACCTCTGTAATGTCGCTGAACTGATTGATGTGTAAATTTGTTCAAGACAAAATATTTACAGCCGGAAAGTACAGTACACTCATGTCACACACTGTTGAAGGAGTTACTATTTGCCATAAAACTTCTCCCAACAAATCTGGATAAGAACTAAGCCCACTCATACAGATGAAGTGTGTACACTTACACATTGATTTGACAGCCTTGCTTACTTTGCATGGACCTACACAGGCAAACTTTGGCAGCAAGCGTTATCTTTAAATGACACGGCTCATGGTGAACGAAAGAACACCCTGTCGAATGGATTCTTCGGAATTCTGCATCACGTGACTGCTGATCAACGACGTGGTTGCTCAGGGGGCGGTTCCCTCCACACTTGTTTGTTATTGGCTTCTCGTGTCTTGACCACCCAGAAGCCTGCCAACTGTTGGGGCTGTTGGCTGACTTCTGGTGCAGCGATTTTTCATTAGATCTCTCTAGGGGACGATGCCAAGTGTTCGTCAGTCTAGGCCGGAGGCTGGCCTAGGCTTGACCTTCACACAGGAGGCCAGGGCCTTGCAAATGGATGTGTGCTCATCTAATCTGGGGTATGTTCTTAAACATCACGGGTGGGGGCTGACCTGTGCCCATGTCCCATCGAGGTCACCACTACTAAGCCATGGGGGTTTCCTGAGATTTGAACTCCATCTCCTCTCCCCTGTCTTTGGGGTACTCATCGCTGAAGAGGTAATAAGGGGGGGTCTGGTGGGCCTCAATTATCAGGACCCCCTCAGGAGACAATGAGGCAAAAACTGTAACAGGATCCACATCTCCTGGTATTCTGGAAAAATACATGGAGAAGAACAAGTGTGAAACTAATGAAACGCCAAAAGAGAATAGCATTATGCATGGCACAACTGTCAGAGGTTTCTACAACCCACTCACTTGCAAAGCAGCACTTATTCAAATTTTCTATTGAGCTAGTGACATTGACTGACACCTTGTCAAGTCCTATATACCAAAAGGACTTTGGAGTCAATACTGGGTCCGACACTAAATGTGAGGGGAATATTTCTGGTACCATGATGTTGGCCTCTTAGTTCAAAACAGAGCTTTAAGTTCATGCCACAGATGTTTCCACCCCCCCCACCCCTTCATTCCAGACTCCCATTTTTAAAGCCAACACTTTCAAATTTATGTCTTGGTTTTCATTAATGTTACAGCAGCATCTTTCGCTGCCAGAAAAAAAAAAACTGGTGCTCTAGGTGGAGAATACAGATACAGAGAGTCTCATTTCAATTACCAGTGACTGCCTGATGGGAAGTTTATCACCTGAAATGTCCATCAGCATACATTGTAATCATCTGTTAAGGTAGACTGGCAGCAACCAATTTTGTGAAAGAGAAATTTTGATGCTTTTAATGTTACAAATGTGAAATGTTTATAAGCAGAAGCTGTCTAATAATAGCTGTGTTTGAAGAAGGGAGAGAGAGAGAAAGAGAGAGAGAGCTTAGACACAGCTTAACACAGGAGAGCTTATGAAACTAGCTTGAAAAACCTAGGTATATTAAATGACTAACATGGTTTGAAATGGAGACAGATGGATTTTGTACCTGCCAGATTATAACTTATTATTCAATTCAATTGCCCTACCAGCTACATATCATGTTTCTTTGAGAACCCCATGCCATATAAGCCTATGTTTCATATACCAACTAGAAATCTATACTCTTATCATTCTCTAAAATTGTCAGCACAGCAATGGGGATACAGTAAAAATGAGGTTTAACTTTGCGTTGCTATTCACAATGAGCTCCAGATCTTTGTGACTTCAGACACAATTAGTTGATGACATAATTCTGGCTTTAATGGTTTGAATATCAGTTTAAAAAACGAATTGATGATTTGAAATTAACAATTTGTATGGACAGTTAACATTTCTGTATAGCAAAGGAATGTTTGTTTACAAAATCCCCCGACTGTTTAAATATGTTCTCCATAAAGAAGAAATGTACACTATGTAATAGGAGAATTCAAAAGATCCACCTGCTAGAAGCAGCTGAGAAGAATGGGAGAGGGAGAGAGAGAAATAGAGAGAGAGGAGGGGCAGAGGACAGAGATAGAGAGAGAAAGAGAGAGAGGGAGAGACTGACACAGAAACAGTGAGTGAGTGCATGGGCTTTGTCAAGTACCATAGCCTAATAAGGCCTTGCCAGAGTTTCCGTAAAAGCTGCCAAGTTGCTGAGGTGCTTAAATAAACTCTGGGGCCATTTCAGAATTCATGCCCACCCTCCATTTAATTAGCACAACCCTTACACAATCCTTGCAGAGAACTGACTGCATATCTGTAGAGGCCGGTGCGAAGGAGAGAGGATATTATTTTCTTCCCATATGCCATTGGGAGAGTAAGAAATACATACATCATTGGACCCAGCTTAAAACCACAGCCTTTTCGGGAGAGCAAATATTGTGTGGCAAAGTCATCATTCTAGGGCAAAGTCACATCAATCAGACACCTTATTACATTGGAACCTGCCACAACCTTATCTGTCAGCTTGCTGAATTTTGTTTACCTCTGGCTACAGTTATTTTATCACTCCCATTGATTCTGTGTGACTGCCAAAAAAACTCCAATATGTGTTTTTTTCCAGAGAGGAGTGAAACACAGCTTGAGGAGAAAAGGGGAGAGGGAGAGGCCCACTCCATAGACAGAGTGACTCAGGTGCCATTAGATATCCGTCGCTTTGACTGATAATGGCAAAAGCAGCAATACCAATCCAACCATTCAAAAGGCCACAATACAAAACAAAATTAATATTTAAACATTCAATAACACGTTGTACACATGTTGGTTGGACATATGGTACAACAGCACCCAATTAAGAAGATACTAGCAATAGCCATGCACCTCTTTCACAGTGTGGTATAAATATATATGAATATGTTATATTTGTTACTGGTTCTAGCTAGCTAACTCGACCCCTCAGCCTGCTTGGAAACATCTAGCCACGTTGTTTGTGTTTTCATTTTACTTCAATCTTTGACAGCCTTTTCTGCTTCTTGCTCATAGTGAATACACTGTGAGAAAATGTGTGTTTTGGAATCAATCAACATTTAGCCCTTAACTTTGATTCGAGCGTTCATTTTTCTCTTCACAAACACAGTTTGACAAGTTCAGCGCTCGCCAAAACGAACACAACTAGCATTTATTTGTAAGTCAGGTCAAGAAAAATGTTGACTGAATTCATCCAGGCCTGTATCGAGGACAGTTAATTACACAAGTCACCGTTGGACTGGTTCAGGCTCTTTCCTGGAGCGTTGACGGAATATGAAGGGCCCCAATTACAGCGTTTGTTATATAAGGAGCCCTGGAAGGGAGGGCCAGCCGTCCGCTAATTAGCTGACAGCAAATGAACGGTGTTGAAGTGACACTACTGTAAAGCAGCACCAACTCTGATGCTTAGCAAAGTTCTGTGATACAATTGAAGGAATAGTGTAGCATGGCAACAAAACCTGTGTGCCCAACGCTCCTATGTAAACAAACAGGGCTCGTCCCACGTGCAAGCACTAGTCCATCACTGTCTCATTCTGTGCATCAGGTTTTAAGGTCAGTTTTACAAACCCTGAAAAGTACCAATTGGCATACATTTTTTAAACCTATTTTCGTTTTCAGGAATAGAAATATCTTATTGTTTGCATGATATTTTATTTTATTATTTTTATTTATATTGCATCAATGTTTCACCAAACTATTATTTGGATATCCTATCATTGCAATTCTTGAGAAGCATGTAGAAATGCATTCTATGTTTTTTCTAAATTAGTTTGAATATGACATAAACTGTTAATAACACCAATATTATTATAGTACCTAAAAATAGGTACTATAGAAACATATCTAATACTATAAATACATCCATGACTGCAAATACAGAATTAATGTAAAATACTATTTATTCTGAAGAAAATAATATGTGGGCAGTTCCACCTTATCAAACTAATAGCGAATCTCATTTTTAATTGCATTTCTTGGCTTGCACTCACAATTTGTCTTGTGAATTGTAATACTTCTATTTATATCCCTAGTTTTAATGACTGATACTAAAATAGGAAAACAGACTAATGCAGCCTACTCCTAGGGAGTGGAACTATCCAGTCAATCTTTCTGGAAGTTTCTGGATACTCACTGGATTTTCTTGGTGAAGTTTTTTGTTACAATGCTTCCCTCCTCTTGCTTTTCCTCATGTTTTCCTGCACAGAGAGAACAAGACAAGCAGGTCGACACGGTTTAGGCACAAACTCATTAACAATATAGTTAATCCTATAATAACGATGGGCACTTTTCTCATTGGCATAATGTCTTCATTGCAATAATCGATGAATGCTTGTGGCTTATTTAGAAACTACATTATATATACTGAATGTTGACCTATTATTTCTGGTTCCTGGAAGGTTAATCTACCAGCCAGGACAACCGGAAAATGGAAATGTGCGTATTTCAAATTCCACATAGGCCTGAAAAGCAGGGCAGTACTGACTGGTAAGCTCTTGATTCCCCCACAAGTGTCATGGTTTAAATTTGGGCAAGATAGTGCCCCCTGACATTCTGGTATGCCACAAGTGATACTTTGCTTCCTGGCCATATGGACATGAGCTGTATGTTACAATGCCCATTATCCATCTGTTTCTTAACAGAAAATGCCTACATTTTGTTCCCCCAGACAACACAGGATCTTGAAAATATAGACGGCCCCTACTATCAACCATGGTGTTATAGAGAGAATCTCTGAAGAGGAAGAGGTATGCAGAGGCCTTGCCTTTAAAGCCAGCTCTCACAGTCACACAGTGCAGCTGCTCGCTGCTTTTACCCCTCCCCCCCCTGTTGCTCTGAAATGTCTAAATAACCCCACCCCTCTGTCAGCCAAGTTATTTGCAATCCTAAACCCCCTCTGCGAAATCTTTTGACTTCGGAAAGTACTGGAGCGAGGTTCTGAAGAGACCAGCTGTGTGGGGGCCTACGATTCATTCCCCTCCCATTGTTGGCCCCTTTGGGGAATTTCACATTCTCGAAGAATGCTCCCATAACATACAGTACGTTCTGCTGTACACAGTGCTCCACGAGTCTCATCTGTGGTCTCTCACTCACAGAAAAGCCATTGCAGAACCGACTCATTTCGAGGTGCCACTCGGGGGTGACAGTGGTTCTCTGTGGCTCAGTTGGTAGAGCACAGCGTTGGCAACGCTTAGGTTGTGGGTTCAATCCCCACTGGGGCCACAAAAATGTATGCATTCACTACTGTAAGTCGCTTTGGATAAAAGCGTCTGCTAAATGGCGTATATTACAGTGGCTGGACCTGATAAACAGGCCTTGCATTTCTGCCTTCTGAAGAGGTGTTGACCCGTGTGTGAAGGATTCTGTGTAGATCCATACGCACTTTTTCACGACGCGCTGACCGGCACTTTTTAGAAGGACGTCAAGTCACTTGGACAGCCATGCCAGTGTGACTGAGTGACCCGTCTGGCATATCAGCAATGTGGATATAAAAAGCACAGTACTGGACTGTGACCCTGTTCCCCACAATGCAATGCTTTACACTCTAAAAAGGCTGTGGCCCCAGAAATCAGCGATGATTAACTCTGATGTCCTGGCAACAGTGGATTCCTGCATGAACAATGCTATGGACACTAATAAGTTAAGATACAAAACATATTTCCTAAATTTGTATCGCAATGGTCATATACGTGATTTCTTCACTCAAAACAAATACAGACAGAAGTAAGAAGAGAAATAGTATTTTTGGGAGGGTGGTGGGGGGGATCTGTTCCACTGCCCACTGATCTGTCTAGGCATTAAACCAACACTGACTAGCTATAGTAGGTGCCTTGATGAATACTTCAGAAAGTGGCCACTGTTTACCAGACCACTTAATGTTCCAGAAGGAATCTGTGCAGGCGCCTTGCACGAGGAAGTCTCGCCCGCAGCACTGTCTTTCGGACAAAGTTGTCTACACAGAGATAACTATAGTATTGGCCATTACAAGAGAAAGAAGGGAAAACAATTCGGTTTCGATATCACAATGTCAATTCCTCTACTTATCCTGGGTAAACCATCTGATATTTGACCTCAATAGCAGCTTTTTCACGCATAGGAGCCAGTTATTTGAAAACCGTTAACATGAGATACCGTTCAGTCTCATTTAAATCTTACAACAGTACGAGCGGTGAATGTATTGTTGTAGCCTATTATTATTGTGATAGCGCCTTACCGAGGAAAACGTGTTCAGAATAACAATAACACGAATAACAATAAAACGTCGGCTAATAAAACATAACAACAACAGATATAATAATAGCCTACTAATAATAGCAGTGACCGTCGCAGAAATGTTTTAATATGTTCTATATAGGCTACTCACCTGACACTTCTACAAAGCCGTCTTTAGTTTTGACGTTAAGCTCCTCTGGTTTAAAGCTGTGTACATTAACACAAACTTTCCATGGTTCACCCGGGACAGAGACGGGTGAACTGCGGGGCTCGCTGTACCTCGAACTATACCCAGTACTGGGGATAGCACTGGTGGACGAGCGAGGGAACCCCGATCGTAAGGAGCCGGACCAGGGCGAGCCCAATCGCGTGCTCAGTCTAGATCGAGCCCAACCCGGCCAATCCATTGACAGGTCTTCGGGAAAAGATGGCATTCCAAAGTCGTCATCCATGAACCGAGAAGAAATCGATTGATCTCGAAACGGGTCCCTCGAGATCCTCTGTCTGTTGCCCATGGGATAGAATTCTCCCTCCGCCATTGTTTAACTCGTCAGAACAACCAAGGACAAACTTATTTTTCTATTGTTCAGTCCGACTCCGACCACAGACTTAACGTGCTATTAGACGACCTACGGTTTTCAGTTGATCGAAGAGTATAAAGTTAAGTACCACCTAGGTTTTCCAGTCCTCAGTAAACACATTGACTCTCCAGTTCTAGCGGTTTATTTGTATGTAAGCATGTAGTTATTAAAGTCCACTGGTGCTTTCCTTTTGTACTCTAAACGTTTTCTGAAAACACCAGCTGTAGTTGTCGGTTTATATATACTGGGCTTCCCCAAGGTGGTGGTTTATACGCTTTTGCCAGAATGTGAATGGCGCAACAGCTGACAGGAGATTTGGGACGCTCCCTGTCCAAGTTTAGCAATCGGCCGTGTCACTCTTTCAGGAAAGCCAGCGCACTGAGACCTCGTCCCGCCCCCAGTAACTCATTAGCTTTTTAATAGAAATGAACTCAAGACTATAAGGCCAGGAGCTGGGAAGAGTTATACACAAACTGATGTCACCGACTAAATAGGATACTCCAATCACACAAACACAAGTTCCTACGGCATGGTGTAAGGCTTTATATTTCAAAATTTGCTAAGACAGCGTGGCACACTTGCCACTTACTTTCAAATAGTTCAAAATAGTTCTTAGCAAACTAACTTTGCATGTATTTAAAATGTGGCAATTCAAACACTTCACAATTTCTAACAAATACTGAAGTTAAATAAAAAAGTTGATGTTTTAAACAGCTTTTATTCAGGATTTTTTTTACAGGCTCACAAGATCCAAGAGGAAGACTAATTTGAAGGGGATTCTATATGAAGTACGATCAAGGTTCAAAGAGATTGATAGGAACATTATAAACACATTATAATTCAGCTCAAAACGACACATTTTAGTAATGCATATTTCTCATAAATGCATTTTCGCAATTTGTATGGTCATATTCGTTAAATTCGTAAATTACAGTGTATTTAATGTAATCATAATACCGTGCTTGAAGTGACCTATGTGAGTCATGCGTTTAACATTAGGTTCTTGCGTCACTTGCAGTCATCCCTCCAACCTCAAGATGGCGATCAAGTCACTATGTCGAATTCTCGATTGAGTGATTGTAAACAATTGTGTAATTCTGTGATAGCACTTATAACTCAATTCTACTCCTGTCTATTTCACAGCCCATGTTTTTAATTTTACTGTTACAATAGCACCCCGTTCCGGTGCTGTATGCGGTCACTTACATCCGTATCAATGAAAGTATTTCAGCGTCACTTAATCTACTAAGGAGTGAGAAACTGTTGGAAGGAAGTACGGACATTCAGAAACATTCACTCATGAACGTATAGGCTACATTAACTGTTTAAATTTGTAATGTATTGTAATTTACTGTTACAATAGCACCCCTTTCGGGTGATGTATGTGGTCACTTACATCCGTATCAATGAGAATACTTCAGCATCACTTAATCTACTAAGCAGTGAGAAACTGTTGTAGGAAGTACGGACATTCAGCAACATTAACTCATGAACGTATAGGCTACTTTAAATGTTTAAGTGTTCAAATAATTGTTTTTCTAAAAGCGAACTATAAACTATTAATCACTGTAACAATTTAACAAAGTATTTAGCCGTTTTATTGTGCCCATAATTATTGGAGTTCATATAGGCTATGTAAATAGTTACAAACAGTTATCCTGAAAGTGAATGGAGTGGTACATTTTGTTTATGATTATTCAATCATCACATTACATAGTGTAAGTACTTGATCGCCATTCTTAAATATGTGGGATAGAAAGCAGACGATGCCAGTCCCCTGTGAAAAATGCGCAGCCCAAAGTGAAGGAGGTTTTGGTCAAAGTATACTGACCAGACTTTCTCCAATATTATTCTAGCGACATTACAGTGGGTTCTGTTATTTCAGTCAATGGCTTTTTAAATGCAGGCAATGTAAATTTATTTTGGGACTTGGGTTTTCAATTATATGGATACACTATCTTATCTAAACCAATAGACGATTTGTTCTCAGATAATCTCTTACATTTGATCTCGATCTTTTAATAAAATTAGAGAGCAGATATCAACTGAGCCACTGAAATGTGAAATTATCTACATACCAAAAAGAATCTGCCCAAATTATTTGTTCACGTTTATCCCATAGTGCCACACACATTAGAAGAAAAATAAATACCCTTCCTCCATTTAGTTACACTGATGCATATTTACACAACATTAAATATACATATTCCAACATTTTTACACCTTATACCAAAAAGCAAATAAAAAGTAATTCACTTCAAAAAGCATCATATCACTGTACTTTGAAATATATCTTTCTTTGCAGTTATTTTCCATTCTCTCTAATTCTCTAAATAAGTTACTGGACATACAGTAAATCAATATTAGAGACAAGTCTTAGCTGTTCTCCTAATATATACAATGCATAGAGAGCACACCTTGGTAAAATTAACATTTTTATACATCATCTTAACACAGTATAGTCTGTTCGTTGACAATTTGGGCAAAGGATACAGGGTAAAATGGTAACTTATTTCCACCATTACTAGATCCTGTTCAGTTTCTGCAGTTGTACTATGTGTACTAGGTGTTCTATTGATTTTTAAAGTGAAGAGCCATTGATATCCCTAAAAAATATTAACTGTATCAAGTTTAAGGCAGAGTTACTTTTGTAAATTGTTTTTGTGTTTTTTCTTCTGTAACTTAAAATGAAAATGGTTGTGCAAATTAGGGGGAAATGTAGTACCACCTTAGATTGGTAAATTTACTTTTAAGTACTGCTGTATATTTTGGCTACATTGTTTGAATAGACCTCCCCTAATGTAATTTTGGAACATTCACAGTAATGGAGGAACAGAATCATAATTATATTCAAGCCATTAACACATATGCACAAGTAGTGTATACCAAGTGAAAATGTAACATGTTGTGTGCCAGTGTAAACCTGGTCACAAAACGATTTATGTAGCACAGTAGCATAGAATCAATAATGGTACACATGGATAATACATCCAAATAAATAAATAAGCAATAAATACACAAATAATAAATACATTAATAAATATGTATTAAATGGTTCCTTCATAACTTAATTGTACCCTCCATAAACTCCTCTAGAAAGGGAAATGGTCACCCATGTAAACATAACACATATGAGACGTGTGCATGGTACCTTTAAAATACCGAACACTTTGACTTGATACAAATATAAGAAAAGTGTCCTACAAAACCTGTACTTAAAACCAAAAGTGCAGAATTGTAGCTCTCGGCTGTCTCTTCTTACCCACGAATAAATAGACAAATAAATATGGTAAACAGTGCGGTATGCAAAATAAATGGTGTACAGGGTAATAAATAAAGCTCTTCATTGAGAGATGCTTTGCTCATCTGAGTCTCTAAAGTGAGTTCCAGCAGATAAATTAAAAATGAGATAAATACAGTGCACGGATGACTCACTGATGCCCCACTGACAATTCCACTCACTTCCCAACCTCGGTCACGGGAGATGATGATCCCCCTCAAAGACATGACAGAGAGCAAATCGGTTAACAAAGCCATGGAAAAAGCTGGGCTTGTTCTTTCACATCTAGGTCAATGGGGTTTGAAGTAATGGGGTCTCACAGCCATAGCATCGGCTTACAGACGTATTTTCCGGCCTACCCCAGTTTCAGGAACCCCGGAACTGTTCTCGCGTCTAGTCCGCAAGGGACTCCCTCGCTGTCTTGATATGTCCCATGCGGAGACATTAGCCTTGCTTGTCTTTGCAAGAGGACGAATTGGCAGTGCAACAGTGTAGCATCAGCGGTGAGCTGGAATTCTTCACTGAAGAGAACAGTTCTCTTTTAAGCCCAGATTCTGGCCGGGTTTACAGTGGTACTACGATGTTTCGTAAATTAATGTCCCGCGGACAAATAGCAATGAACATCCTAAAACACTAAGGCATGCTGAGTGGGAAAAAACACACCTAATAATCATGCAATGACTGCACCCTCTAATATAGATTTTTATGAGAAAATTAAATAAAATCAGTCAAACGTTTTTAAAAAGTTGATCAAAAGTTTGATCCATACTGGCACGTTGCTTCTCCTGTATTCACTAAAGTGGGATTTGCCCTTTTTCTCAAAGTGATCATGAATATCTGCACACCCTAGCTTCTGAGTTCTGAGTTGGAGTGTTGGTGAATTATTAAAGATGCATGCTCAAAGCAGCTGTCAGGATAACCGAGAAATGATGTTAAACGGCACTTAAAATGGCTTTCTGTTAAAACATAAATCCAGGGAAACCATTAGGTTGGATGTGCCAAGTGTTTCTTGAACAGGTAAGAGCCATCAGCCTTATGTATACTGTATGTCTCACTGTGCTAGATGTGGGAAAGATGATAATATTACGGCCACAGATGGACTCTGGGTGCCCTAAAATGCTTATGGAAATGTACAGATTCCCTTCGTTGCTTTGGTGCTTTCACCAGCTACTGTTGAAACTCCATTACTGAAATTGTGTGAATGTCAATGATCATCAAATATAAAGGCTAGATGTCATTGCAGAGAGAAAGTACATAAGAAAAGGTGGCATGACTGTGTTGAAACAGCCGGGAGAAGAAAAGTCAGTCTTTCCAGGGCCTTCAGTATGAAGTATTGAATCCGTTCGGAAACCCTAAGAGAAACCAGCATTACACCTACAGACAGATCTGTGGTATGATGGTAGGGACAAGAGAAAACGGACTAAGTGACAAAATTCCTGCATCTTCATCTATAGCCATTTGCTCAATAAGGACGCCACAGTCCTAATACGGGAGGAAAAAACGTTGTTGAGAAACTCAAGGTCGTAGAAAACATTGCGGATTTCTTCTAGTTTCGCCGGCTGTCACAGAAGTGCGTGCATCCTGTTCGACCTCGAGGGGGTGGTGGGGGGGGCATCCTGTTCAGCCTCGAGGGGGTGCCCCCCAATCCTGTTCGACCTCAAGGGGGGTGGGAGGTGGAGGGAGGGGGGTTGACAGGGGTCATTCTTGTCCTCTGCCAGGGCGATGTCCAGCCCAGTCGCGTAGCTTAGCGCCTCGCGCGACTGTAGCTGCCCACCGAGTCATAGCTGCGGCTCCTGCTTCGGCTGCGGCTTCGACTGCAGCCGCGGCTCCTGCTTCGGCTGCGCCCGCTGAGCGAGCTCCAGGAGCTGCGGCTGTAGCTGCGGTAGCTGGACAAGCTTCGGGTGCGGCTGCGCAGCCGGCTGCGGCTCCGGATGAAGAGGCTGCAGGACCAGGACGAATAGCTGCTGGATCGGCTGCTGGACGAGGGGCTGGGCCGGTAATAGGGGATGGGCCTCTTTCTCGCGCTGCAGAGGACAGCGGGGGGGGGGGGGACAACATTCAGAAGCCATTATAGCTCTCGATACAATACAATTCAATGCTCTCATTTGGCTGTCAGGTTGTTACATCTGCAACTTCGTGGTAAATGGGAAAGTGGCAGAGTGATTCCCAAAACAAATTAGGGGCACTAAAGTTGCATGCTGTCGTTGCTGATTCAAAACAGTTTGTTGAAGCCTATAAGCTTGCATATTACAGCAATAAACTAGCTGTAGCATTTTATCATAAATCTACACGGTCCAAGGTAATAATATTTATGTGCTGTTTTCTATCCACCAACTCTCAAGAAAAACTTGCAATGAATACGTGTTTAATTCGGCTCACCCTTTCCCAGAATGTACTGTCTGATAAAGACATGTCAACAACAAATACAACAATAGCAAATGTACAGTGAGGCAATACATTTGCATGGCAAAATATTCAAGGAGCACACACACGTTATTAAAAACATTACTGCTACTACTTCTGTTGTTGATAATCATTATATTACAGAAAGTAACATTAATTGCAGGAGCACAGTTTGAGATAAAAGTATATTATATTCAATGATAAATAAACTATAATTAAAACCACCGAATGTCTTTCACAAAGATGTGGTCTCTAGCTCTAGGTAGGGTGAGTGGCTTACTAGGTGTAAAGCAATCTAAAACTTTAGATTTTTATAATAGATGATGTGTTGTGACACAAAAACAGCAAATTAAGAAGTGAACGGAACATTTGTCAGCAACAATACAGCTACAAGACTGAAATGTTAGAAATGTAATGTTCATTTCACAATGTGTAATTGTCAATTCATCAAACTGAGTTTGCATGAGAGCACTGTGACTGAACCTTTTTTCAAATGTCTACTTTTACATCCAGTGCACTGTTTTTGTCATAGTAAGAAGTATGTAACAGAATGTGGAACACTACAAAGTGGAATATTCAGATTGTCTTCTGACAGCAGTGGAGTGTTCTGTACAAACCTGGTGATTCTTCGGGCCTCGAGATGGCTGGGGGAATCCCTCCTCCTTTTCCTCATGGGAGAGTAGGACCTTCGTCTTCTTCGCTCTCGTCCGTGTTTTGACTTCTCACAAGAGCTGTACTTCTTGTGGTCCCTCCCTTGAGACCTTCATTGAGAGACAACAAATTGAGTCACAACTGAATGTCTACTGGGACGTTGCTGTTGGTAAAATTATGTATGTTCAAATTGTGCTGTGTTTTCAAATGCATCAAAACTCGTAATATTGGACTATAAGATAAAAACAATATAAATAAATGATATATATATATATATATATATTGCATCTCTCCAATAGAGTTCCAGACATTTGTAGAATCTATGCCAAGGTGCATTAAAGCTGTTATGGCAGCTTGTGGTGGCCCAATGCCCTATTAAGTCACTTTATGTTGGTGTTTCGTTTATTGTGGCAGTTACCTGTATAGATAAATAGCACACCTATAAATGATAATGGTCATAGGCTAACAAGTGGGAGGGATGGGGGGCCCCCCAATTTTCAAAACAGTCATATCTGTCCCCCCCAATAATTTGTAGATATAAAATATTCCCTTTCATTATGTCCTCCCCAATATTTAATATGTGGTTATGCCCTTGATAATGGTACATGTTGTACACTGTTCTTAATCCTTAATCTCCTGTAGGTTAAACCTACACTGACAGCACACTGTAGTTACAGTCTTCCAATGTCATAATGCACATACAGACACAGCTATACTGTTATATTAAACTTGTTTCCTAAGCAATTTTTTGAAGGACGCATCCAGTCATTTCTTCTGGGAGTCCTCGTACCTGCTGGGGCTGTATGTGGAGTGACTTGAGCTGCGACTGGATCCTCCACTCCCCACGCTCCTCCTGCTTCTTGATACAGTCGGATAACTGGGCGATCTGGAGTACGACCTTGAAATGTGCAGACAGGAATCAGTCAAACAAAGCCTCAAGTTTGGTTCATTTGAATGTATTCGTGCAAACAAGAAGCCACAAGAAAGAGCTCTGACAGTGGCTGACATTTTTTAACCAATATTTGACTGATTCATTTCCATTTTATCCCGAATTTGGAACGTCCAATTGTATTTATAGGCTGGTCTCATCGCTGCGCTCTGTCAATCTGGGAGAGTGCAGACAAGTATATTATCCGCCGTTTCTTTTCACTCCTCAGTCCACTGGCTGAGCTGCACAGTCAATGTGTTGGATGAGCACGTTTCCGGGCGATGCCAGTTGGCACGGGCAGGCTGCAGGTGCCCGATCGACCAGAAGAGGTTGCTGGTGCGCATAGAGACACAGCTAAAACCCGTCGAACGTAACTCACCCTACTCAGAGCGATCACCAGAGTCGATACCAGGCTGATACCGCACACCTGATTCAATCACCGGAATTGATACAAGGCACACTGGATTAAATCACCCACTGGATTAAATCACCAGAGTCAATACCAGACCAATACCGCACACCGGATTCAATCGCTGGGTGGGCCACATCCACCCGCTGGAACAGCGTCTCAACGGGATGAGCCACCCAGCAGCCTCTAAGGAAATCAAACTGACATGGGAAAACGTGGCATGTCCGTGGAAACAGAACTGACCTGCTCCTCGAGGAGAGAGAATGGCTGCGAGAGTAGCGGGGGGAGCGCCTGGAGCTCAGAGAAGATCCACTCCGACTCCGGCTCCGTCTCCGGCTCCGGCTTCGGCTCCGACTCCGGCTTCGACTCCGGCTTCGGCTCCGGCTTCGGCTCCGACTCCGGCTTCGACTCCGGCTTCGACTCCGGCTGCTGCTCCGACAGTATGTCCTGGAACGGCCATGGGGCATGCTCAGGCGCTGGCCAGAGGAGATGCCCAACTTTGGCTTCCCCAACACCGCCCCACAGCTTGCAGTTGTTGGTTCACTGCAAGGGTAGATGAGCTTAAGTTGGGGTCTGCCATTTTAAAGCTCTTATCTGCTATAATGACTGATCTATCTGACTGCGATTATGCTTACACATCAGCTTAGCCTACAATGTAATTTGCCTTGAAATTTAAATGTCCTTTTAAATCTTAGTGCTAATTCAATGTTTTATTTACGTGTCACTCTATTTATGTGTGTGTGTGTGTGTGTGTGTGTGTGTGTGTGTGTGTGTCTGCTGAATTAAGCTAGTATGCAAGATATTGTCACGGCATCCTAAAAATCATGTATGGGGCTTACCTTTGTCTGTTCCCATTTAAAAGGATTGCTGAACCATTTTCCATGGGTACAGGTTTACACAGAGAAGAGTAACTTGTCACTGAATTCCCCGAATCTGAGGCGTTATCGCCATCTGTGAACCTCAGCTTTTCCGGGGAGGGCAACTCTACACACAGGCCTTTTTTGTCTTCGTTGACCTTTGACCTCAACAAGTTCGTTTTGGTTGAGGGTGGAGAAGAGGTGTCGTTCCCGGAGTCGTAATCCTGCTGTTGTCCTTTGTTCTGATTGGACAGTATGTCATGGGGGAATCCCTTTTTGGTAAAAAGTTCACCTCCACAGCCTGACTGCACAATCTGCAAGCAGACAAAGGGGAGCTGTTGCTGTACAAGTGGAGACATTGTTGACAAGCTCAAGCTGCTGCCTGCATGATGCACTGTAAATACTCTACAAAGCCATGTATTTTCCCTACAAAAACACAGAGAAGAAATTATTTTGGGACAGGAAACTAAGAAAGATTAAGACGTCATGCAAATCTGTAGCATGCGAATAATGTTGGGGGAAAATATCAACTTAAAACAAACTAAAACAAAGTGTTGTTTGAATAGGTAAATGTTAAACTAATTCAACATATGAAAGGAAAAAGAAAAGAAGAAAGTGTCTTAAAAGGAAAGAGAAGATATGCGAATAAAACAGCTTAAAAAGGTTGAGAAAGAGAAAAGAAAGAAGAACAAGAGCCCCGATAAAAGCATCTTTGTTTAAAGGACATCGAACAAACGTCACAAAATGGGTATTATGTAGAAATTAAACAAAATTGCAGACAAAGAGATATTCCATCACTCTAACTAAGAAAGCCCTCAGAAAATGTACACATTTTTTGTGCTTTTTTCCCTGCAAGAAGAAATTAATTTGCCTCCAACGACCTACAGTAAATCCCTAAGTCTGCGGATAGCATCGACTTACCAATCAAGATTTCCTCCTTAAGTAGGTAAGGTGTAAGAAAAAGGGAAGAGCGGGTAACATAAGTGCATCATTAGAGTCGTAAATTACAAGAAAAAGACAAATAACCCTCTCTTCAATCCCTGCGCCAGTTAGCTGTCTCGGCCTTTTCCTAATCTCACTTCCACTTGTGGGTTTCTTTCCACTTTGAGGTTTTCTTGGGACAAGATGCTGATGTGGAAAAGTAATTGGATTGAACAATTCACGGAAAATTGATTTTAAGGCCCTTAATCACAAAACAATGTTGACAGCGAAACTCATTTCCAAAGCAATAAGGCTTATGTATGGCTGTTCCCAATATAAGAGCCTTGCTGATTTAGATCCATTCAGTCCATTCAATTTCGGTATCCGTAAGTAACTTCATTATTTCTGAATACAATGCTTCTGTTTATTTAATTAGAGAGTAGTGGTAGCAGTCGCAGTTTGCAGTAGCCGAAAGTGTCATTTCGTTCAGAAGCCGAATTCCGAATTCCAAGGACGTCATTTAAACTTTAGAAAAAAATAAGAAAAAAAAGGTTTTTAATTGACGGAACGTTTGGGATCCTGTGCTAAATGCTCAACTGTTCACTATGCTGTTGCCTGAAACAGCGGCACTTCCTGTGAGTTCTCACGTTTGTGGGCACAGCTAGTTGCTCCAAACACAGGTAAAACAACAATTTCCCTCCCAGGGGACCACCTCACTGTTAAATTGCTCACTCTTTCAAATCAGACATGGAGTTGGACACCTCCAGTGGAACAGAGGGACAAATCTGCAGAGGGTGTCCACAGTCCACAGTCCACACTGACCCTTTTCTCCCCCCATCATGCATTCTCCTGGAAAAACGCTAAGGAAAAGATGGTGCCCTCCACCTTCATGCATATTAACAACATTTTAATTTCATGAGTCAGGTTTGACTTTTTGGATTAGGACTAAGGTTTTGGATTGCTTCATAAAAAAAAAAAAGTTATACAATATTGTATGTCTGTTTTGTTTTAACAAAATAATAACATCAAATTAATTTTCATCAACCTGGCCTTTTGAATCTTCTAGCCTTCTCTATTCATCTGATTGGGGCAGCAGTGTGCCATCACGGTGCTTAAGGAACTGGACATGCATTCGCAGGGGTTGCGGGTTCAAATCCCAGATGGGGCACTGCCATTGTACTTTAGGGCAGGCACTTAACATGAATTTATTTGCTCCAACGTACATCCAATGGATGTATATAATTAATAGATATGTCTAACATAAACTATGTAAATCACTCTTTTCCTTTATCAATTAATTAATGCTCCCTGTGTCCCTCCCTATTTAGTTCCACACAAACGATAGAGAGGCTTTCCCCATGAGACACAATCATTCCCTAAAGACCACCTTTCGGCCCTGAGATCCTTCACAATCAAAACAACATTAGCACAGTCCATTAAGAGGGGAAAGCTTTTGAAGCAGTATTCATTAAGTGCTGTTCTAATGGGAACTATATCGGCAAGACATGTTTCACTGCTACTTGGGTATTCTAGAGAAGTAAAAAAAATACAAGACTTATTAACCTTATGTAAATGTAATAAAATAAAAAAGCTCAGTTTAGACCAATACCCACCTTTCCCTTTTTCATGAGGAAGGCTTTGTCAGAAAGGAAATATGAACAAAATATCCTATTTGGATTGAACAAACCAAACAAAGGCAGATTATATTGTTATTACTACCAGGAAACTCAATCTGCTTGTGAATTATGTTCAAACACAAACTGCGATCAGGAATCAGTGATCTGAAGACATCTTCCATTTTAAATCAAGCTTAGCTTTTGCCACTGTTAATCAGTTGTGTCTACAGGTGATGAATTGAGGATTTGGACTTTGCATGGACTTTGCGGCGAAGAACTGCTGAATACCAATCTGTGTTTTTGAAGTTAAACTTTTTACCAACTGCTGTATTTGCTGGACATACCAGCTTGACAGTAGGACAAGATATTAAAATATAATGAGTGAACACATCATTTATTGCACTTCAATTAAACACTGTGTGGTCTCTGATTAAAGCATCTACAGACATAATTAGCATAATTTAATGATTGCTAGCAAGGAGCTAAAGGGTTTCCTTGCTTCAACAAGCATGAGACAATGACTCAATGGACAGATCTGAGTTTAAAAGGCAATCTCATGATGAAAAAGCAAACAAAGGCCTTCCACTGCATAGCCCTCCAACGAATGTGCATACTATCCTACTGCTGAAACCGTTGGCCATGGCCAGCTCATTATTCATTATTATTCATTATTTTTAACCCATTGTTTCCTTATCAAGCTGAGACAGTTTGCCTCATACAACTTTCACAATAATGGTGGTCAATGGTGGGAGGGGCACTGTATGTAAGCTGAAGACTGAATCACTCTACTGGTGATGTTTAAAGCAGGTTAATATCTAAATGAATTATTTCTTCTATTATTATGCTGAGGACTGTGAAATGAACACTAGCCAAGGATCCAAGTAATGATTTAATACTTCTGTGGCAGTATAATTTGTCATAAGTCACTGGAAGGAGTGATATGTTGATTATACATGCTCTACACATCTACCTATTAGATTCTTTTAAGAACATAACAATACATAATGATGAGACAGGCCGTTCGGCCCATCAAGGCTCATCATTTCCTCGTCTAAAGAATATCCAGTACTGCATCAAGCCTGCGGTACTAGATTATTTTATGATTATATTGATTAAGTGGTGTAATATAAAAACAGAAAAACAAGAACAGATGACTTCACTACTAAAAACAGAGGGAGAATAAAATGAGGTCAGGAAACATGAGGTAGGCCATGTAAAATTAGATCCAAAATGTTAGTTTCGCCTTCAGACAAAATCAACAGTATAAAAGCACATCGAGTAAATTCGTTTTTCCCCCCAATAGAATAAGAATTTGAGATTGGTTTAATTATGGAACATGCTTGTGTGTGCGTGCAGGTGTGGGAGTTTAAATGTATGTAAAAAGTATGTTCTTTTAAATTCATTTAAACTCAGAGGGATGTCATTAAAATATTACATTTTGATAAACAGGCGTCACTGATCGAGTTTAATCGGTGCTATAACTCATTACGTTTTAGAAGTATCAATTATAGACTTTTTTTGCTAGCCTCGGTGTGCAATATTGTGAGAGAGCAACAGTTTTACATGGCCTTAATCGAATAATAAAAAATAAATTGTTAGCACATTGGTGGGCTATCAGTAACCTGAGGAACACTTACGCTGCTTTCGGGAGGGGCGGAGCGGTAGTTTGGGGGATTAGTACAGGCTGGCTTGGCCGCTGGTCTCCACACGAACCCCATCTGGTTCATGGTGGCATGGCCATTCTCTCGAAGGCCAGGCTGCCTGAATGGACTCTCCGACTGAGTAGGCCTGCGCAGGTGCCTGCAGACACAAACATGACGGTCAGCCTGTGGGAGCCCACAGGGTGCAACCACTCAAATGAGCACTGGCGCCCTCCTGTGGTTGGGACCCATAAACGTGCTGATCACAAACCTAAACTCTTTGTTGTTTTGAATAAGCTCCACTGTAGCCTATCTTGGTGCCCCCAGACCCTTAGCCATACCGCTAACAGGCTAGCAATGACTAAAGGGTCTGTAAACGGTCCTTTGAATTTGTTAGTTTCTTATTGCCATTTGCAATGGGTTTCACTGAGAGAAATTACCAGGATGGCCATTTCTAGCAATTTTGGGGTACTACGAGAAATCCTCCCTGCCAACCCCCAAAAAAGTGAAATAGACAGTATAAATAATAGTTCGATATATTTGTTTTTTTAATTAATGATGTATCAGATGCTCACGGGGGCCCCCTTGTGGCTTGGAGGCCCTAAGCTGCCTCTCATACCTCTTATGGCAAGAAAGGGCCCTGATTACCAGACCGAGGAGGAGGTACTATGCTATGCTAACGCAACATGAGCCTGGCTAACAGGCTAACTGGCCACCTCCAAGGGAAAATACTTCAGCAAATGCAGCTACAATGTCTGCTGAATCCTCTCCCATGTAGGCCCTTACTTAATTGCATGATTTATTCGCCATAATTAGCCCAAATTACGACATACAAAAGGCACTAAATAAAAGTGATTTATGGAGATCTACAAAATAAAGGAAACAGCAACATAAAGTGTCTTAGGGGCCACCATGAGCAGCATGAGCTTCAATGCACCTTGGCATAGATTCTACAAGTGTCTGGAACTCTACTGGTGGGATGCAACACCATCCTTCCATGAGAAACTACATCATTTGGTGTTTTGTTGATAGTGGTGGAAAACGCTGTCTCAGGTGCCGCTCCAGAATCTTCCATAAGTGTTCAATTGTGTTGAGATCCGGTGAGTGAGATGGGCATGGCATACGGTTTACATCATTTTCATAAGACTATTCAGTAACCACTCGTGTCCTGTGGATGGGGCCCTTGTCATCCTGGAAGAGACCACTCCCATCAGAATAGAAAAGATTCACCATAGGATGACGATGATCACTCAGAATTGCTTTGCATTAGCATTTACCTTGTTCTCTAAGGGGTTGAGGGACCTACACCATGCCAGGAAAATGCACCCCACACTATAACAGAGCTGCCAGAACCCAGCAGGCACTAAGTAATAAGTGATTTATGGAGACCAAGATTATCAGTGGTTATGAGATTATCAGATGGTGGCAGTCCTAGAAGAGGGCTGCTATTTCTTGGCCAGTGAACGGTGTTCTTATAATTATGTTTTTTCTGTAAATATTTGAATGGCTCTTCCTCAAGGACAGGGAACTTGGACCAGGCAATGAGACACCACTGCTCATAAAGAATAGTGCTTTTCTGTAAAGATTTAGCAATTAAATGGACAATAATTGTTTAGTTTTTTTGTTCATGGCAGTGTTCAGGGTCACCGCAGTACATAAATTGGTACAGCTCAAGGTATTGAGGCTCAAACAGGCTTCATTGGTGCATTTCTAGGCCTGCAAAGATATGTGCATTTAACACCCAGCTACCTTTTATGGGCATGTGTGCCACGTAGCTACATTACCCTGTGGGAGAAGGACCAGTGTTTCCCCTGCACACATCAGCCCTAGGATTTTGATTATATCACAAATAAAACAAGCTTTTGCTCCATTGGCCACAGGCAGAGCAGGCCAAGCCCTTTTATGTTCTTGGAAACAATGCTAGAATAGGGGAACTGGCTGTCACTAGGCTGGTGAGGCGATAACTGATTGGCCAAAGGCATACGTCAGCCAGTGAGGCTACCAATGGGCCGAGTACAGAAAGCTGCTAGAGACGAGATTGGCTCAAACCAGCTGCTGGTGGGAATAGGCCAACTTTTCACCTCTAGAGGGAAAAAGCACTAAAGCTGCTTTACATGCAAGCTACGGATGGAGAGGGAAGGCACATCAGCTGTCCGTTGTTAATCGCCAGCAGCACCGCCTTGGCACACACGGGCAAGCGGACTGGCTCTCTATGCACCAGCTGGAGCAAGCCTCGCCAGTGCAACACCGCACCCTGACCAGCCAGACCAGCCAGACCAGTCAGATCGCACAGTCTTTCCATAGCCTATCGAACAGGGGGGTGACTGTACGCCTTGGGGGGATGAGAAAGGTTTTTAATATATATGCATGCGCACAGTTGCCCGGAGCGGAATTACCCTGCAACATTTGTAGTAATAGTAATAGTCACGGAATCTATGGGAATTGTAGACAATTCCGATTGTTCGCATTGTCCCCTCACAACAGGCTCCTGGTCTCTTTCCGCGAGCAAAGCCGTGCAGCGTTCAATTCCTGTAATGATTTCCTCCACTGAATATCCCATGGAAATTCCAAATAATAGAGAGATCAAGTGGGATTTAAAAGCAATCATCTTTGGCTTAAGACTATTTCAATTTGAAACCCCGGCTCTCTTTTTTTCTCCCTGCTGTATGGCAAAGTGGTCTGAGTTGTCAGTACGTGTGAATGGGGTGCATTCAGTTGGTGATTAATACATTAATGACTGGTAAGTGTCATATAAATAAAATGTAACCATAAACTAAAGATTGCTTTGAAGTTAAAACAATGGGCTTCTGGGAAAACGCTACAGACACGGCCCAATTTCTTGCCTTAGATGACAAAAAAAATAAAAGATTTATATTTTTTAAATTAAAAATAATAATTCTGTAAAAAACTACCCATGCCGTTATATTCAGCCCTAATTTTCTGCCTTTCTCAAAGACTGTAAATACACCATGTTCATGATGGTAACACCACCTGGGCACTGCTCAGAATATGCACATACCCGTTCAATTTCCTCCATTCAACCAACTGTTTTACATGTTGAAGAACACTGGTAACTGCAAAGAAAAATCTCAAAGAAAACCGCGCAAGGTTGGAAGAGAAACGAGCTGTAATGCATTTCCGCAGAGTGGCCATTGATCTGCAGCCCTGCTTTTTATTTTTGAAGTGCTTTTTTTAAAGTTCGACCCACGAGAAGCCGATTAAAGTTACCCTTCCGCCCATCAGAATGTCACCTTTGCCGTATCAGTCATCGGCGTGGCGCCAAAACGGACGTTTTTCCTGGAGATAAGATAAACGGACCTCGCTCTCCTCCTACCTGCTGTCGGTGCTGGAGGAACGCCAAGCGGAGCTCTCCGACTCTGACCTCGGATAGCGACGCCTCCGATGTGAGTGACTTCGTGACCTGAACAGCAAGCGAGACGCGAGACAGATAATGAACTCCCTCCCACCGCAGAACAAGCAGCGCTAGCAGCTCTCGTCTGAGAGAGGACGACTTTCACAATGTCCCCCTGCTCTTTGTAAATTAACAACAGGCACAAGAACGTATTGTTTGTTGCCTTTGAAAGGAACAAGGAAACGTACCCCTTCTGAATGTATGGGAACGGTAAGCAACATTTTGGTTTCGATAAGAATACTTCAAAGACTGTGACTTGAAGCCCAATTGGAGAAAACTTTATGTAAAGTAAAAAAGTACTTCACAGTTTAAGACAGATTGAATGAGTCTGGATTGCAGGTATCAATACATTATCATTATGTTCAATCTACCCTGGAACCAGTCAGTTACATATAAACCAACCTTACATCATTTTTTTACCAGCTAAATTGTGCTCTTGTTTGTTTTTTTAAGATAAGTCTAAAATGACAAAATAACTTTTCAACCTCAAATGAGGAAGCAGTTGATTTCTCAGTCAGGAATATAGTTGGGTGCTAGGAATAGCTGTCAAAAGTGTTAGCTTGTGCTAGGCTGTAAAACAAGTATTTTTGAAAAAAACAACAAAAGAAAACTTTAGTGGACTAAAATCCATGAGGATAGGAACACTGTACCCCACATTCCAAAAAGGAAAACAAAGAGTCATCGGATTCAAAGGAAGGCCTGGAATCCCTGAGGCCTTTCTACCAGAGCGGAGCTGGTGCAGAGATGAAAGGGCGTGCTACTGGAGACGCAACTCCAAGAAATTCTCTGCAAGGTCAGAACCGTAGCTCGGCTCACCTCAAAGGATTATAAATGTTGCAGGCTCTCGGTGTGAAATTGGTTTCTCTCTCTCTATCTCTCTCTTTCTCTCTCTCCCTTTCCGGAGTGAGTCTCATGGTGCTTTCTTGGCATGGTGCCACAAAGCGATTCTGCTGCCCCTCCTCCCCCCCACCTGCCCCTTTCCAAGTCTAATCTGAGGGCTGCCATCTCCCGGGCGGACAAATGCTTGCACTCCTGGCCATCGGAAGGAGCTTTAACTGTGCTAAAAACGGCCTATCGCCACCAGTGCAGTCCAGCTCCACCATCCAATCCTCTTTGTTCCCCCTGACAACCTATCCAGGATTCAGCTTACCCGTATATATTGCTAACTCCAACCGCAATGTGCTAAAATGATTTAAAGTGATCCCAGGTCAGTGTGTAGGGGCAGAATTAATCTAAACCAGGGGTGGCCAACCTTGGTCCTAGCTTTTAGTTTGCACCGTAAAATCACCAAACACTTTAGACCCAACAAACAATGTGAGGTGAGTTAGCTGTGAAATGAACAGCTTGATCAATGAACAGCTTGATCAATGAAGTGCTATTAAGAATAACAATGAGGACCAATGTACCCTCTGTGACCCTCCGGGACCAGGGTTGGCCAACCCCGGTCCAAACATTTCCCTCGGTGAATGGTTGTGGCCAATCCTAATGCTGTGTTGATACAAAACCAGATGAGCACAGAAGAGACCCTGTGGCCGCCCCCAAAGGAAATCAAAGTCAACACACGATAAGGTGAAAATATCTGTGGCCTCCATTTCACCAGGAACGCTGGCCTTGAGTTCACGTTGGAATGATTGACAGTGCAAGCTAATGAACAGGGCAGTGCTATACGAGCTAATATAAAGGCTTGGTTATATCATGGTAGTTCTGGGCTGATATGATTTCCCAAATGTGACTTTCAAACTGACAACACGTCGCACACATCAGTACATGGCAAAAGTCTCATGTTCATTTTTTTTAATGTCTCTGTCGGTTCAAAATGATCAAATGAATGAAAATCACAATGGCCCACCTTTTCTTGTGCTTTCTGCTCTCCTTCCTTTTGCTTTTTGGGTGTTGAGAGCTGAGAAGAGAGAACAATCGTAAGAATCGCTGACCGAGCTCTAGCTTGGCATTCATTTGTTTTAACTGCTGTTAAGTATGTACCTGCGCCTTCTCTTTTTGGAGGCAAACCTGGAAGAGGACAGGAGAAAGTTTTTTGTTATCACTGCAGAAATATTTTGATGTCATCGTGACCAACAATAAGTGTTGGAAAATTTTGAACGAGCTGTATTTAGATATGCTGCAAACATAAAAGTAGCGCCTTAATATAATACCATTCCAATGCATGTCCTAATTTATCCTGAAAATGCTAAGAAATATTCATATGGCTTAGCCGATCCATATTCATATCCCATATTCTCAACTAAATGGGCACAAAGCATTTTTCATAATCCCCCCGTGAGAATCGCAAGGTGTTCGCGGAGCACCTGTTTCGTTTCCTTTTCTTGGAGCTCTTCTTCTTCTTCTTCTTTCTCACCGGCGAGGGGCTGTAGGAGGGGGACCTACAAAGCAAAATCAAAGGGACAATTATAACAACGGCCGCGCTATTCCTGGCCGAGCCTCCCTTCTCCTTCCTGCGATTTCAGCAGCTATGTCTTCCGACCGCTGCCGACTTCAGCGCCAAAAATGGCTTCGACCTCAGCAGGGACGGCACTTTCCCGGGCCAACAAAATGTCCGTTTGTCAATATTTTATGAACTGACCTTTTCCTCCTCCTTTTTCGATCTGATTTCTTCTTTTTCTTCTTCCCCTTGGGCGCGGGCCGAGGGGTGAGTTCATCTTCAAAGGACAGGCTGCAACAGGAAGCACAACTCAGATTGTATCTGGCCTCTTTCCAAGACTTCTGTGTGGATTTCAACGCCACTACGTCCATCCTAAAATACCATGAAATATAAAGCGATGGGAACCTGACATGGGAACCACAAACTAGGCAATATGATTGATTATACTTGTTCAATCAGTCAATAAAAAAATGACAAAATCATTCCATCGCCTCATGGTATGATCCACACAGAAATTAAAACCAGAGCCGAGATCTAGTTTGACAAAGATTATTCACATATTATTTAAAGACAGTGGGATGACCTTGTAATAACCAGGGGCCGTATGTACAAAGATTCTAAGAGTAGGAGTGCTGATCTAGGATCAGTTTAGCCTTTTAGCTCATAAAGGATATCGACAGGGGAAACCTGATCCTAGGTCAGCACTCCTACTCTTAGAATCCCCAGATCTCTATTGGAACATGACGAAGGAGCTGCAGAGGAAAAGGGAGCATCACTCTGAGTACAATCTGGGTACTCCTTATATTCTGGGTGAGGTGTGCAACTGGAGCAAAGCAAAGAGCAATGCCACAGTATCTTATAACAGAGGAAGACTTCCGTTACAGCCAGGGGCCATAGTTGACGGCGCGGCAAACTCAAGAGTTCAGGAGTCAGGATCCCCTCACGTCCGATGGCGGCCCTCCCTAAGCTCCGCCGCTTGAACCGGCGACTCGGCTGATGTGGATCGAGCCCCCGTGCTCCCTTTCCTGTAAGAGCATGTTGCCCGGCGGATACGCGACTTCTCCTAAGTGTATTTAAATTTGTCAACACCCAAATGATACTCTTGTCAAATCCCATCTGCTCTGCCTTTTTCCGGATCAACATTCTCGAAAGAAAAAGGCCCACTTAATTTGCACTCTGCGAACGGCTGGCACGGATAGGGGCCTTTGAAGCGACTGGGGCTTATTAGATTGACCTTTCAGGTAGAGAGATGTGTGGGAAGGGGCCTTTAACTGCAATTCATTTGGGCAGCATCACTCCGGCAATAATGAGGTAGAAAATGAGAGTTATCATGGAAATTGGAGAGGGTGTCTGGGGGAGATTAAATTAGACGGCCGGAATTAGGTAGCAGTCGCCGAGCATTTGCGGGGGACGCATTGCTGTAAATGTATCGGTAAGTGCGATGACATCCAAGAGAAAATGTGCGGGGGGTTGGGGACGGGGTTTATGCACGTTTTTTTCTGAGTAACAGGTGAATAGTCTCACATGAGGGCGGGGGGGGGGGGTGGGCTGTGTCACAATCAAAGCATTGTTTGCAGCCCGCACCGTTCCATTTGTAGACCAAAGGCCGCTAATGGACTCATGATGTGAGTAGGCTACACGTCGCGAATTCCTTGGTTCCTGGAGCAATTTCAGGCTTTATGTGTTGTTTGAAAATCTCCAATCCGCCGGTTTATTTTGATTAGATAATCAATGAAGCCACAAATTGACAACGCGATCATTGATTCAGAAAATGTGGAAAGCATCAATTGAATCATTGTTATACGAGAGGTAATAAGCAATAAATTATTGGATATTTGTAGTTATTATATTAGAGCTGTAAAACAATGCTCTGAACACAGGTCTGCGCAATAAAAGAACGCAGTACAGTTATCTTGCCGCTTCGGGACTAACCGAGTGCGTCAAATCTGTCGGCGGAATTTGTAAAACGAAAAGGAGGCATTTATACTTATCTCGACTACAGAGGCCAGTTTCTGAAAGAGGAAACGCGGTCCACCAAAGTCTTTTATTTGGCTTGATAAAAAGAAAATCCTTTATCCTTTTTAATCCCCTGAATCTCACAAGCTATCAGATCTGTCATGTACCTCAATTTCCTTCATGTAACCTTTATATTGCTCTAGAAAGAGTAAGACTGTCATTTACAATAGTTTCCCAAACTTCACAACCAACCAGCAGTAGTAAAATGCTACCATTTCCCATACTAACATTTTCAACCGCAGTCAGCCTAAGGTGAAGCAAAGCACAACGTATGGGCTACGTGACCTGTCTACACTGATCACGCTTGTTTGTAGGAGCCGGGAAATCCAAATATTGATGAATAACGTTTGAGGCTTTCAGAGTGAGGTGGAAAATGTGTCTGTCAGCAGATGATTCACATACTGGGCTGTTGTGGTTTATTATGCTCCGTGAGTGTTGTGGGGGATATGAATGGTGATAACAGGCTATTAAGTGCGATCATAACACAGACCTGCAATCCTTGCTTTTCTCCTCTCGAATGAAAATTGATCTGCATTGCTCGGGGGATACCCCGTCTCTCGCAATTGGCCGTGGCCATTCCGGTGTAATTAATGACAACAGCAGAAGCCGCTTTCAGAGCATTAACAGCCCAGATGCATTAAAGATGATTAGAGGCAAAGTGAGTACCTTCCCTGATAATGGCAAAGCTTCGTCACTCATTAATGCCTTTCCTGCTTCGGCCCCGAGCCTGATTCCATTTACATTTTCACGCAACGGTCCTTCACGGAGTGGGTGTTGAGCGTGGTGGTAAAACACAGAGGGGGTTGAGGGGGGTGGTGGGGGTGAAGTACATTGCTATTTTTAACACTTTCATTACCTTTTTTTTTTAATGCTGTGTGCATCAAAGGAAGTCTGAGCTTTGAAAACCTCAACGCTGCCATTGAGTGAGAATGAATCGATCCACCTCGAATCACGGAGCGATTTCTTGCCGAACTGGCCTCTTCCTGACTTTGGTGTACAAATCCGATTTTGTCCTTTACTGGTGACGCATATTCCATGGCTTTATTTCAGCAATCGGCACTTTGAACTTGTGAACATGGGAATTGTGCTGGATAGAATCTCATTTATTCCTACTATTCTTGCTAATGCAAGAGCAATCAGGTATTTAACCTATTTATAAGAAATATTTTTTAAAAAGGTGGTAGCTAGTAAATATCAAATGTATCTCTAATGTGACCGCAGGATACGCGTGGCAGCCATTTTACATACGCGAACGCATATTTAAAGTGAAGTATATTCAGGCCCTTAGAGAATCCTTTGTGCACAGGTATTGTCACACACTGTGGCATATTGTGAAAGGTAAGCAGGTGTTACCGGTTTGCTGCTTTGTGCCATAAATGGGCCACATGCTGTCACTCCCCTCCCCCGCTCTCCCCACCCGGCATCCCTGAACATCAGTTCCTCAACGCTAATGGCCTTGTGTCAGGATTGCTTTTCACCGCTGTCCTTTCCGTTCAGCTCTTTGACCTTGAGGGCAGAACGGCAGAAAACATGAGTCTAATGGTGGCCATTACTTCAGCTGTCAGCAGCTGAAATGTGGGAAGGAGTGAGTTAGGTCCCAGAATGCCTTTGGCTTGGAGTTTTGCCTTCTGACATGGGCAACTGCAGAATGGGTTTTAGATCGTCTGTGACTTCCCACCATGGTCAATGCTACTGCTCTACAGTACAAGGCACAGGTGTAGCATAGTGGTTAAGGAGCTGGATTTGGGTGGGATTCTGCTGCTGTATCCTTAACTGAACCTGACTTGAATCCCTGCATTATATACCCGGCCTTGTGAATGGATAATAAGATAAGCAGAGCCAAATCTCAGCCGTGCAAAGGATACAATATAAAACATCTTTGAAAGCATACATAGGAGCTTTACTTTTGAATTTGCCCACAATGCACAGGATGTTCTTATTGGTCCAAAGGTGTCACATCATGCGTGCAAGCCCATGAAGTGTGAAGTGAGTGAGAGGATTATCTTGCACAGGATTCAGCATTCATAGCTTCAGCTCAGTTCATTTCTTTGGCGCGATATTCCTACAAAAATGAATGAAAAATATATGATTTTTTAATGTGGGCACTTTGGCATTCTTTTGCCCCCCAAAACTGTTTTGAACTATTATAAACAAACTGTTATTTGCTAGTTCAGCCAGTCTGCACTCAGATGCACTGGTGCTTCAGATGATGTTCCAGACACTAACTCTCATGCATTACACAGTGGCAGCAGCAACACACTGGTTCCAGCTGTGTCACCATACAGACTTTGAAGGTATCAAAGGAATTGTGGAGTTTAAAATCTGTCTGAAATGACTTCCTCACTGAGAGGTTTCAAGCCAGGGCTTTAATTCACTGAGTGTGATGGATACTGCAGGAGGTAGCTCCATGAAAGGAAACGAGGTAACGGTCGTCTTGAAATTCTCCACAACATCTTTATGTTTACACAGCGTTTGGTCCGATAAGAGTGTTGACACTTTCTTTTTTTAACTCAGTTGTACACCATTTTCTTTCTTAATCCCAACGCGACTAATGCTTCAAAGTGAGTTCTAATATTTTGCTTTTCATCTCAATACAGTGCCCACGAACTCAGCCCAGGATAATCCCCCTTTTAAATGAAAATTGTGTTTTGTGTTGTCATTGGATATGCAGGTCCTGGATACACTTGCAAAAGTGGGAGGAAAAAAAAGAAAAACAACAAAAAAAGAGGTCAGCTTTGTTGTCCAATAAAACTCCAGCTATCTGTCGGCACAGCGACGAGGGGTGGGGTGGGCGCGGGCTGCTCACCTGCGCATTCGCCGACGGCTGCGCCGCTTGCGTTCCTTGGCTTTGATGCGCCCGTTCATCCCTGCGGTGTCCACTCTCACGTCCGCTGTCTCTGCTTGTCTTTGATCGGCTTTGATTGACTGGCAGGTCAATGCCTCAGCGCTGGAAAGAGATGAAGGAGCCATTTAGTCGCCTGCCCCACACAGACAGATGCCCTTACAACACACGTCATAGTCTGGAGATAAAAGAGATTGCACTTAAGCAAAGATATATTTGCTTTTCGCTTGCATTTAAAGCATTGAACCAGTGCATCAAGATATGTGTGTGGAGAAACGATCATCACAGATGTTATTTCCACCTAGCTGATTTCTACAGATATTTCATTATCCCAGAAAAAGTTCTACAGATATTCCCAAATGAGCTTTAGCCAGGACATACACAGAGTAGTTTTGCCAACAAACAGTCCTAACCACAGGATTTTAAGCTAAAATGCTAAATCTGTGGAGGTGATGGTCCACTCATTTGCTGTCCATTCCGTTGCAAAAAAGCACTATTTTTGTTCTGCAGCGCTGACCGCAAAGTCATACAGACTCCATAATTATTTCAAAATGAAACTTCACAAAGACAGAAAAGATTCAAGTTTTATTTCCACAATGTTGTTTCTGTTAATGACCTTTTTGTAATTGGCATGGCTGGTAACAACAAAGTTCCGCACAGCCAAGTTGTTGTTTTCGTTGCGAGGATCATTAGTTCTGTTTACTGAACTGAAGCCTGGTTACTGGTCGAGTGCACTGTGTTTTCAGCACACCATCCTCATTACAGCACTTGAATTCAATTAATGACACATTATTGGTGTAGGTCTGCAAGTTGCCATGGAAATGGCCATGTGCCACTATAAATAAGGAATGAGGTAAAAAGGATCACATGCTATTTGACAAGGGATAATTCAACAGATTTATAAAATTTTGTCCGAGCAAAGAATACTCCCATACTGTTTATTAAGCATTCTTTGTGTGTGTGTGTGTGTGTGGGGGGGTAGTGGAGTTCACATTTTCACGGGCCTCCATAAAACTTGAGGCCTACCTCGGCCATCATTCAAAAGAGCGGTTGATTGAAAAGCTCCTATTTACATGCTTCGCCTACTCTGACATTTTCAAAATGGTTTTAGCATCTCAAGGTTGTCGGGCATACCGTTGGAGCTCCAGCCAATGAGGAGAGCCGGAGTATGTGCGCTAGAGCAAAGAGTGCTGCTACGCCACAATGAGCTTCTCTTCCCAAGCTCCTGCTGGGAATTGTGTATGCAAGATTGCTCTAGTGAACGACTCAGACGTTATTTATTTATTTTTAGTTTCTGATCTTTTCCCTGTTTTTCTCCCAATTTGGTTTCCAATTGTACACTCTATTAATGAAACTACAGGACCAGCCACTACTCTGGTACCAACTTTCTTCTGTGGAAGCTTGAAGAGTGAGTTAATCAAGCAATTACTTTTGTCTTAATTGCTGGCAGCATTGCAAAGAAAATTCTTCTTCTCTTATTTTGTCATTATTATATGGTTCTTTCAACCCGGCACCTAATCATTCGCAAGTTTAATTGCCTCAATAATTTCCTGCCTCTCCACCTTAGCTGATGTGTGGTGAACGTTCTGGTGCAAAATGGCTGCCGTGCATCATCCAGGCAGGTGCAACATATGGGTGGTTCAAGTCCCCCGAGTTCACTGTTGAGTTCCCCCATTCACTGTAATGCGCTTTCAGTTCATTGAAAGTGCTTTATATAAATCCTTCATTCTTATTTTTTCCCATTGCGGCAATACAATACAGTGATATTGTATCAATAATCAATCATTAACAATTCATTCATTCATAAAAATAAATAATAGTAATAATAGTTTAAAATAAATGATAGTAATAATAATAATAACTTACTTTATTAATGAAAGGAGCATGAATAACAGCGGTCAAGGTCAAGGAAGGTCAATGGAGACTGACCCTCAATACACTAAAACCATTGCACATTGCAGCTTGGATAAGGCTTTCCATGTGCTCGCTTCAGAAATGCTGACATTCCAACTGCAAATTTAGCCAGAAAGGAAGCACAGACCTGTGAGAGGTGATGACAATGCTTGCCAGGTTTTTTACCGGAATGCAATGGCTATATATTTTTTATAGGTTTACGACTTAAAATGGCCACTATGGTTTGGTTCTTTTCACAAAATGTCATTGCAATTCATCCAATAGCGTCTCTGTTGTTTGTCCATGGGCGAAATTTAATGATGCTTTTAAAGGCCGCTGTCTCTTGACATGGCACGAAGAAGTGATTCATGAGACGGTAGATACAAAGACCAAAAACCAAGATCTTAAGAACCGGGTCCCACACCATGACCACAACCCCAAGCTCAAGACTCCATCGTTGCTTTGAACTTGATTTCTTGGTTACTTCTCAGCTTTTGGCTAGTAGATCCTTAGTACTAAGTTGAGTCATCAGACCTAACTGTGCGTGTGTATGAATTAAAAGGAAACATGTAATAATTTGAAAAAGCAGGAGAACGGTCTCAATAATTAAACAATGTTCTGAGCTATAGCAGAGCACTGTTCAGGCAGGCCGTTAAAATCGAATTGAACACGAGGAAAAGTTTTATTATTTGGCTAAAATATAAATGAGGCGCTGGAGGCAAATTTCAAACAGATCTCTGGTCTCCTTTCTAAATGAAAAATTAGAGCACACACTTTCACACTCACCATTGTGATTGACCCCCGAGGACTGATTTTCTCACTACGTATCTAGACAGTGCGTCTCTCAAACTGGCCCTGCCGCACAATTGTCAAGTGTTGCTTTCTCAAGTCGCATTTGTTGAAAGTGATAAGACTCACCAGGGATTGTTTCTTACGAATCATGGAACAGGAGTTACATTGGTCTTTGGGCAAATTGGCAATGCTGTTAGAATATTTGCATATTCCCATGGCAATACCTGCAGATTTAATACTTGTATTTGTCATAAATAAATACAGTACATGCCCTTAACAACCTGCACTTGATAGAACAGACTTGTTGGAAATGGAAAAAAAGGTCTCCAGGGTTGTTTTAATGAGCCAGATTAACAATTACCTTCGCAGCAACAAATCAAGAGGCTTTTTTTCAGTACATTTTCCAATAAGAATTTTTAATTAACAGAAAATCTGCTACTCTTGGAGGCTACAGGCAGTGGCAGAACAGTTGCTAATTAACTTATTGACGTCAAGGTCCAAGGAGTGACAAAAACAACATTGCTTAAAGAACTGTAGGGGCACGGTGCACTCATGGCGCTGCCATCTTGATGGTGCAGTGGCTCAGGACGGCTGAACACTCAGAAAGGGAAATAAATAAAGAAATAAATGCCAAATCACATGCGTGGACCTCAACGCTCGGGCTTGTTATCCCTGTCTTAGTCATCAGAGAATCTGACATAATTACTGTTCCTCCTCCTTTCAAGTGTCTCTGGCTGATTATCACGAGAAGCTAATCAGATCCGGAGATTAGAGTCTGATTGCTTCCTCTACCTCGCTGAAGGAAAATGCTTAGATTCTCCCACCTTTTGAAAACAGCAGGCGTGGAATGTTGAACCAATAATTAAAAATTGCGGGGGTGTGTGTGTGTGTTTAAACACGGTTTCTGACTTACGGTTGATGTGCAAAATGAAGTCACCACAAAGTGTCTGAGAAAGACGATCGGGGACACTGATAAGAATGTTGAAAAGGCGTATGATTTCCACATAATTACTGTTTAAAAAAATAAAAAAATAACCTATTTGATTTGATAACTTTAATATAAGTTACAAAGGACATACAGGTATCATTTGGACCGTGAAAACAAGTTTTCCAATGGGCTATTGTATACGTGTCATTTTCAAACATTGGCTTATATTCACATTACTCTGATGCATTCTCTTGAGTGACTCTAGCTTGAATTGGGGACATTGATTTCTGGATGTCTTATTTACTATCATATTGCGTATTTCCCCTTTGAAGCACTTGTGTTGATTTAATTGTATTGAAATACCGTCACAAGCAAACAACTAGTGACTACCATAAAGACAGAAAGAATAAAAAACACAAGGTTATTTATTTGGTTCCAGTGTCATCCCTCTTCCTAATCAAGAATTTCTTGCAGTGGGCACAAAAAGCCTCATTGCACGACTCTACGGCTCATTGTGACTGCTTGTCAGCTTGAAAGCTGTGTTGATGAGACTTCTAAATGAAATCGATTTCTCCATCAGGGATGCACTTTCCCATGGATCAGACCGGGAATTTATGGTGGAACTTTCAAAGCAATAAGCACCTCGATTTATTGTGGGCAGTTGATATCTGCTCCAGGCCCGAAACTTTCCAGGCAGGTGGAATCCTCTGTAATTGTAATCTATAACTCCAGACATCAGAAAATGGTGGGGAGTACGGAATGGGCTTCTCTGTGAGAATGCATTGCGCGGTGTCGGCACACGACGAAGACAAAAAAGGATTAAATGCATTCATTTCGCACTAGGATGAGTTATTTTAAAAGGGTGAGAAAAATATGTGTTTGATATGAGGACAATTTTCTTCAAGATGCAGTTAGGATAAAAATATATTAATTTGTAAAAAGGAACCATTACATGATATACTATGGGAATATACAGATAATGGCCTAAAAGTTGGGCCATTGAGGGAGACTCATTATATTTAGGATCACAAAGTATATTGACAGCAGGTGGTTCCACACAGGTGTGGTTCTTGAGTTAATGAAGCAATTAACATCCCAGCATGCTCAGGGTTGTGTACAACATGCTGGGCAGGCCTGGTTGCCTATAATTATGGCTAGCATGGCTCAAAGATGACACAGGACACGTTTGGCAGGAGTTAGAGACAACTCAGCTTGCTGATGTTTCACAAGGAACAGCATCTAAGTTGATGTTGGTTGGTATGGAACGCCTCGGGAAATACCCCTGATCGTGAGGTCCGTGCATTAGTTCAAGGCGCAATGCTTATCAGGTGAGCACCTCTAAATCAACTGACTGCAAATTTCAGAGCAGGATATCATATATCATAGTCATATCATAGTTTTTTTTCCACCTCTTTGACCACTACCTGTATATTCCAGGTGAGGTAGTCATTGTATAGTTTTTTTGTATTATACAGCAACCCAAAATCACATACATTTTAGTTAATCCATTTTCTATCATGTCCAAATCAAAAATGGCTGTGTCATCCGTGTTTAAATGTAGTCATGCCAAAATCTTCATATGTTGCTTCCATTTCTTTTGACCCCAAGCTGTAAATCTGACAAGCTGTACCATCTATACTGGGAATATATATATATTTTTTTTAATGTATAGTTTCAAATTTTTCCCCGGTTTACGACCAGGGCCGGTCTGGTAGAGACGCAGGTTTTGAACCACGTCCCTGACAGGCAGCGCACACCGTACCGGACCAGCCAAAATATGGTGTGTTAGACTGCTAAGCTATCCGCCACCCAAGGGAATAATTTTTAAAATAATTTTTACCAAATCCCTGCGTGATCCTACGCAAATGACAAAGATGAGCAAAGCATTGCTTTATGGTTCACAGGCTCAGTCCCTTGTTTAATTTACTACATTACTACATTTATTAATGCAGTTTACTTTTCTGATGTTTTTATTTTTTTAAGAATCTAGAATCTCCCATAAGATATGGTTGCTATATCATGCTCATCAAGCCATTCAGTTACCACTCGTGCCCTGTGGATGAGAGCATTGCCATCCTGGAAGAGACCACTCCCATCAGGATAGTAATGCTTCACCATTGGATGTAGGTGATTACAGAATGGCTTTGTATTTATTGCCGTTTACATTGCCCTCTAAGGGGTTGAGTGGACCGGAACTATGCCAGGAAAATGCACCCCACACCATAACAGAGCAACCAGAACCCTTCATTTACTTAAGTGTTTCCTTTATTTTGGCAGTTAACTGTAGGCTTGTATTGAGTTCAACAGGAACCTGCTAATTGTCAAAAATATATAGGTTTCAATTGGCGTCCAAGGACATATTGTGCCTCGTGATACTCTAATAATTTTGCAACTGCTTGTGGGACATCCACCATCTGTACACAAAATGCCACTCGAAATCGTGTAGGCTTCAAAGAGGCAGGCAGCAGGAGGCGAGATCACCTTGGGGAATTAGTTTTCCCGCAAAAAACGGCAAAAAACGTGCAACTCAGGTGATGGTACCAAAGGCTCAATGAAATTAAACACCACCCTTTGTTTTTTTTGGCTCCCTCTAAACGCTAACATAATTGCTTCCTCTATATTAGATTTCTCTCCCATCTGCAGATTTCCAAGCGAAGTGTTTACCCAATATGTATGGGGATAAAAATATAAATTAAAAAAATTAAAAAAGCCCAGAGATTTACATTTCATTTGAGAAAGCGTCTGGGGATGTGGAGCCAGCGAGAAGCGCATTGAAGGCCTCCGCAGAGACACAACAAAAACTGTGATAGTGAGGCAGCCTTTTAGCTTCATCCCTTGCCAAGAGACACCCTGCTGCTAAGGCTGTGCTCTTAAATGCCACGCTTATTCTATTCTCCTTGGGTTTATTTTTACTCAGCCTTCCTGACTTTTGAGGTGCGATAAAGGGAAGGCATTAAGGGCATTCTTCCTGTTTCTGGTCATCAAAACACAAATCCATCTGTTAACTCATTTCTTGCCTTCTCAACTTCTTGGGACACAGATGGTAGGCCTGGGCCCGTGTGTATAAAGCGTCTCAGAGTAGGAGTGCTGATCTAGGATCAGTTTCGCCCGTTCGCTCATAATGCGTATGGTTAGGATGTGGACAGGCGAAACCTGATCCTGGATCAACCCTCATATTCTGAGATGATTTATACATATGGGCCCTGTTCCTTGGAGTAGCGAACAATACCTTAAGTCAAATGAGTTTAGATTTCCCGTCATAAAGCAAAAAAAAAAAAAAAAGAAAAACAACTTGGAGAAATTGGAGAGGCGCCGAACACATATAGCGAGATCTTTCTACGCTGTATGGGTAGTACATGGAAAATAAGTAGCAGACCCAAGCAAGCAAACAAACAAACAAACAAACAAACAAACAAAAAAGCGACTCGTTCAAGGTCGGGTTCAATGGAAAATCATTCGGAAGCTTAAAACAGGCCAGCGCGTTCAACACGTCAGGGGGAAATAGTCACTTTTAAGAGCATTGCCTTCACTGCTCTGTTTTTGCGGATAAACACAACGGACACATGAACTTGATTTCATTCCGCCCCCCCCCCCCTCGCTCCGTGACATCTTAAAAGATTAAGATTGCTGCATCCTATCTGAAGCGGTGGAAACTAATTTTGGTTGCCATGCCAGCCACATGTGAATCCGATAGTTACACCCTTTTCAGAACTGACTGAGCACCGTGCCTAATACAGCTAATCGGCGCTAAGCAGCCAGGCACGTACATGTAAACATCAATACAGCCAGCACTCCAGATAGCATGTCATAAAAAGGCTGACATTCAATCAATGAATTCAATGGTGCATTCGAAGCGAATCAATTTTATTATAATTCATCATGAAATCATGCACGGAATGTGACATATTTTCTGGTATGAAAAGGCAGGTGAGAGAATATACTTCGACTCACTTGTTTTGGGTCCTTTTTAAAAAGAAAATCCCCTTCAATTTCGAATGACAAACTTATCATGAAGTGCATTCCCTTGATCATAGTTGAGGTTATTATTATACACGGAAGAAGAACAACAACAGCACAAAGCAGATATTCTAATCCTTAAATTATATGTTAGGATACAGTTCACTTACTAAATGAGTGCTGCGTAATTTTAAGTGCCAATATATTTGTTCTACAATTGAAGTGGTGACTTCCAGCGGTGTCTGGCAAGCCACCATAGATTGTAGGCCTAACTCTTTAACAGCATTAACGGCAGTACTGAGGATAAGTGGCATATACAGCAGGTTCTGTAGGAAGTTCACTGCAGTGCCGTTATCATCTCAGGCAAACCCATGTTCCATGTTTGCATACATTGCACAGCCTACTGCTAAACCACTACATGACTCTCCCAATAGAAAATGCTGTATATACAAATGAATGATTGTGAGCAGGGGCGATTCTAGGATTTGACCTTTAGGGGGGGGGTCAGCCCCCAATGAGAATGTGAGATGTACACATGCAAAGCACAAGCTTATATTTTTTATGAATTTACTACAACATTTTCAGGGGGGCTGAGATTAAAAACAGGGTGGCTAAAAAAAAAAAAACCTAAATAGGGTCTAAAATTGCCACTGATTGTGCGGGTAACAAAACGGCAAAGTAACGGAAAGGCTTGGCATAAATGTTCCGAATTACATGGAATCTTCAAACAGGAGTGGAGAGAAATCTACAGGTAACTGCCAAAATAAAGGAAACACCAACATTAATAGGGCGTTGGGCCACCACGGGACGCTAGGAAAGCTTCAGTGCGCCTTGGCATAGATACTACAAGTGTCTGGAACTCTACTGGAGGGATGCAACACCATTCTTCCTCAATAAATTCCACCATTTGGTGGTTTGTTGATGGTGGTGGAAAATGCGGTCTCAGGCACTGCTCCAGAATCTCCCGTAAGCGTATAATTGGCTTGAGATCTGGTGGCTGAGACGTGGCATATGGTTTACATCGTTTTCATGCTCGTCAAACCATTCAGTGACCACTCGTGCCCTGTGGATGGGGCACTGTCATCCTGGAAGAGACCACTCCCACCAGGATAGAAATGCTTCACCATACGATGAAGTTGATCACTCAGAATGGCTTTGTATTCACTGGCATTTACCTTAGCCTCTAAGGGGTTGAGTGGACTTAAATCACGCCAGGAAAATGCACCCCACACAATAACAGAGCCGCCAGAACCCTCCATTTACTCTATTTTGGCAGTTAGCTGTATATCAAATCATTTTTAATAAGCATATATTGGACTTAGTGTATTATTAAGCTCGGGCCTTAGAGCTTATTGTATTATCGACGCTGGCTGATCAATTAAGATGCAGACTTAAGAAAGCAACCATCTCAGAATGAACTATACGCTTTAAGTGCAAAACATCCTTATTTTGTGTCTCCAGCTCTGAGAGTAGGGGATTTTGCGTTACTGTACACTGGACACATGAAGTGGTTGCATTTATATATTATTTCTGTGTTCTGATACCTCAGGGTCCACACATCATGCTACATGCCCAACAATTTAGTTCAATGGAGCAGCGAAAAATGGTGACAATATGACACTGAATCACCTAGCTCACGCAATCTGGAATAAGGTCATAACGAAATCCCTCATTTCACACACCGTGCTGTAGACTCAGGAAGAGGTGTGCAACATAAGGAGAGTGGGATGCCATTCGAATGCAGAGCAGGGACTCACCGGATTAGCGAATAATCACGACACCCTCCCAGGCCTCGAGACCGGCCGTGGGCTCGTAAACACGTCACCCTGCCGGAGTGATCGGTGACAAGGGAGGAGACCTGAATTACCTTCTGTCCCGACGCTCGCGGATCACGGAGAGGAAGAAAGAAAGAAAAACACACTTCCCTTCCCCGCAATCAGGCGTGATTTAAGAGCCCCCCCCCTCCCAGCCCCTCTGCAGTTCAGAGGGGCTAATAAGCATTTCATCTTCCCCCTGTCCACGCCATCGAGAAAAAAACACAGATAATAATGATAAAAGTGATAATAATAACAGTAATAACGGAGGAGAGAGCGAGAGAGATGATGAAGCACTGCAATTACGGACAAATTGGGCAGAGTCCCAGTGTGCCCATTTTTCTCGGCCCGAGATTGTTTGCGCACGTCTGGCTCCTCAGGTGCGAGTCAACCTTTTTCGAGTCGCGCCCCCCTCGCTCATCAAGGGAGGCTTCGCATCGCTGCCGAATTCCTGATCCGTAATGGGACAGACTCCTCCTCCCTAATCCAGCTCATTACGGCTAAAGCGTGGCCTTTCTGGCGGCGCAACCTTTAAGGCACCTTGATGCGGAACAGTCTATCATGAGCCTCCCCCCCCCCCCCCCCCCCCCCTGTCCCCGTGCCCCTCCCAGCCACGGGAATTAATGAAATGCTCCACTGCGGTCAGTTAGTTCAGCGCGGTGACTCTCACACACTTCTGACTGTTTTATCCTCCTCCCCTGCCGGGCGCTAAAAACACCGCCGTCACACCGAGGCTGCTCCGGTATTCTCGCGGCGCGCGCGGCGTCTCCTACGCGGGTTAGGTCACCCGCATTGTTAATGAGAGGTAAACACCACGCGCTTCGCAATTAGGTCAGCCTCTGATCGGAATTAGCATGGAGGAGTGCAGCAATCAGAGGTTCGGCGCGCTAATTAGCCCGGTTCCTGCACCGCCCTCTCCTCGCATCCCCCCTACCCGCTAGATTGCCGGTATTAGAGCATCAGATGGCGGTATTAGATTTCAGGCACGTGTTTGAACCAGGTCTGGTCCCTGTCTGGGCTTCGTTCCTCATTGCTCGCGTTAAACCTGTAAACGACAAATCCTCCTGTACGGGCTTGTGCATGTGCATGTTTAGGCCCTCCCCCCCCCAAAAAAAGGCCTTAAAATTTTCTTCACGTCGCTGCTTCGTTATCAACTTCATTTATTCACGTTGGCCCCTCACAATAAATTATGGGCAAGAGCAAGCCGTCCAGATTCGCAGTCGTGAAAGCGCGGGGCTGGGGCCGAGGGTAATGAGGCTAGCGCTGCGACGCTTCCATTCTATTTATCACAGCGCCAGGGCCACGCGGTGCCATGGCAAGGGCAATGCCCGGCTGTCAATTTGGAATGAGGAAATTGGACGCGCGGCGACACATCATGGGCGGAAGGGGCCTTCGCGTCTGCGGGATTCTATTTGGACGGCCCCGCGGCCCCCCGTGGAGCAGAAAAGTCTGGCTGCACCGCACCCGTCTGCGACGGAGCCCCTCGGACAGGGTTCCTGCCAATCATTGGCAATGCAAACCGAGCACTGGTGAAACCTGGTGTCTGTCGGAGTGCCACTATATCGTCTCAAAGAAAACTCCCCGAAGAACTTACACCCTGCCTCAATGAATTTCCCTCACAAAATCCCAGATGAACGTGGCTCGGTAATTGATTTTCGGTGACACTCCAGCCGGAGTGGATTGCCCGGCAAGATGCAAATGCTTTCAGGCAGCCGAGACGGGAGTGAAATTGGGCACCCCTCCGCAGCACAGGATGATGGCGCAGGTGAAGATAAAAGAGGACATCGCAGATTTAACGCCAGTACGACCCCATTAGGTGGAATTATACTTTGCAGCTTATTTTTTCTGCACATTGTGCTCCGAACAATTGTAAAGTCCGATCGAGCAGAGGACCGAAAATTCCGAAAAATCTATTTTGAACCTCACCACTACAATTTGAACCCCACTCTGAATAGCTTGAGGTGGAATCCTGATTCGGATCTTAAATGTATTACATTTGAATTGGATAGACACTGGAGAGGATACTGGGGAGGTACTGTTTGGATACACACTGGGAAGTGGCTGAGAGAAATAAACCAGATAAAGCGCTTTTATTCTGTTGAGTTACTGGGCCCCATGATATAGATTATTTAAAGGTGGCATTTGGCAAGTCTTATTTTCCGTGACCTTCGCCTGCCCTGCTAGTGAGTCTAATACATACATTTCCATTGAACCGATGGTGTGGATATTTCAGAGACTTTCTACATAAAGATCGCTAGTAAAGCCAGACTAAAATGGCTCTGAGGACAACTAAGGCTGGTTTATTGTGCGACTGCGGTCTGGGGACGAAGTGGAGTAACATAATGGCTTGATTCATTTCCTTATCATGCAAAGCAGAGAGCGTGATTACAACAAAGTACACTGCGCCGTGCACCGCACATCAATCAAATTAAACCAGCCCGGTCGCTACAATCACCGCCGTCCAAACAAAACAAATTAGCTCCTTTTCGCCGACTCGCGCTCCCAGTCACAGATATAATTACAGAAGGACTCGGCGCTCAGTGAGGTTTTGCGTCATAAACAACAACAAGAGAACAGAAATCTACTCCGGGGCTCGATACGACCGCTGCACAATTTGGTTCACTGGAGGTTCAAGGAAAATAGATCCGCGATCAATAGGAACACTTAGCTGTTATTACCATGTTATTACTGTTCGGCGGCGGAAAAAGCGAAAACCTCGTTAATGCGAATTGCTTGAGGTTGTGCATTGCCGCGCGCGGGCTCGCCCGGCTGCTGATCCTGGCCCCCGATCAAGCGAAAACAAACGGATAAACAGTCGCCGTCGAAGGGAGGGGCCGACTGCACCCGGGAGTGAGAATCGCTGATAGGGTCATACCCTCCAATTGCTTAGGAACCGCGCCTGTTAATTAGAACACCGGCTCTTCCGTAATGCTCGGTCGAAGGCATGGGGCGAGCGCTGCCTCTGTTCAAATCCCACTGAGTGGGCTTGTGCGGATTTAATGGGATCAATAGACTGAGAAAACCACACTCCCTCCATCTCCCATGTGCTCTCTCAGACACGTACATGCATCCTTGTCATTAAAGCTCAATTGCTCAATAACAGCTCCTGGTTTGTTTTTTTTTACCGTTGCTGTCGGCGTTTTTTTGTTTTTGTCTTTTACACGAACAGCTTCTCTTGAAGCCTGGTTGTAACTTATATTTACCAAATAAAACTCATGGGCACAAATGAATCCTTGGTAAGTAATGACATGTGCACTCAATGGGGGCCTTCTATAGCACAGGCACTCAAAATAAATACGCTCTCTGGATGTTGCACAGTGGTTTGTAGATACATTGTAAAGCACACTTTGCCCGTGTCTACGGTAAATCAGTTTAGTTGTTCACCGCGAATCAGCAAACACCTCACCGTCTCTCACGCGTTTGAAATTATAGCTAACGGCGCATCCACAATGCAGAGGCTTTATTTGGTCTCCTTCCTTTCTCCCTCTAAAAGCCTTGAAAATTGGTTTTGCATGGCTTCATATACGGGAAAGAGTGTGAGTGATTGTTGCTATGTCCCTTTCGTGGTGCAATTTTGGCCTCTTATTTTTTTGGACTGAAAATTGAACAATATTCATATTGAGGAAGGCTGGCCCAGTACAATTTGCGCTTTCAAAATGCACTGGCCCCTGGGGCTGCCTGCAAAGCCAGGAATTTCAACATGGAGGCATTGCCCTGGAATCAAGATGCCCCTCGTGTTGGGCCAATATCCAATAAAAGGCCAACACGTGTGAATTCAACCTGCATTCACGTAAACAGTTATTAATAATGCTCATTAGAGGACAGCTTCAGAGGGCAGCCTGATAAAGATTGCACCCCCGAGGCAAGGCCTCGGCCAGCCTCGAACATAAATATGATCATATTAGCGCGCCGCTTCGCTGTGCTTTTGTTTTGCCGCTGCTGGCCGGGTTATCTTTTACAGGCTGTGTTGTAATGAGGTCACAATCACAAGGCACCTTTCATTAGTGGATTTTCTTCCTCGGCTCCCTGTTAGGTGCGATTTCTTTAAATTAAAGGTTTATCTGATCAATTTCCCCCCAGATGCGGGAGGGCGACCTTCAAAATCGGATCAATTTCAAGTGAAGGAGAACTTAATCACAGAATTATAGTATTATTATCATTAGGTCCCATGGTCATAATGACAAATGCCATATGAAAATGTACACATTAATACAACTTTAGACACACAATGTAGAAAATGAATTAAGAACAAAAAATAGTAAGATGGTTCATATACAATTGTATGTTACATAATGCAACTGCACATAAAAATGTACCTCAACAGCTTAATGATAAAGACTGCCATTACCAATCAAGGCACGATTTATTATTGTGTGAGAGATGGAATGAGTGGGAAACAACTATCAGGGATTTACGTGTCAGATGCAATAGGTCAAGCTCACAATTAAGAAAAAGATTTCTGTGATGTTGTCACCGCACACCATTGGCCTTGATGCATATTTAATTTTCCACATGCAAATATATTATTGGGATGAAAATGTTGAAGTTTGGAGTGGTTTGTGCTCAGTAAGGAAATGGTTCTACATTACATAAAATTAATTTGGCAGTGACTTACAATGCAAGAAATATATGACAACTGTATGTGTGTGTGTGTCTGTGTGTGTTATTATAATACCTGAATTGAAGTCACGCACTTATGTAATTAGGAAACTAATGTAAAACATGACCTTGCTTTATTATTTGACTGATACGTAGGCTATATCCAGGCCCCAGCTGAAGAGAAACTCCCACTGGCCCAAAAAGCTGCTAAGTCTGTAATAATTACTCTGGCTCACTGGTGACTTTATTCCCATGCAAAGTGTATTATAATCGCAGATGTCAGTCATTTCTGATTGCACTACAAAAATGACTAAAAAAAAACAACCCTGCAGATGTCTTCCAGTAGTACTAATACCCCTGCAAATAATAGTAAATAAACTTTTCATTAGTTTGCACATTTTATTAACTAATTGATTAAATAATACTTGCTCATAGTGCTCATAGTTGACAGGTACTCAGCACACATAGGCTAGATCTCCTGGATACAGGTTGCAGACTGGTTAATACGTTAAACTACAGCTAACCCATCACTTACCTTAAGTAACAAAGATGGATAGTGGAGTTGTTTTTTCTATTCCAGCCACCAGAGTCAGTGTAAAACAGATTGATGGGGAAAATCTCTGCCCCAGCACCTTTGAGTGCATGGAGAGTCAGGATCCCTGTTGCACACAGGCTTCAGTCAACAATGGCAACTGAACATGGAGACAAGCAGATTGAACACTCTCGTGGGAGGTGTCGACCACAAGTCTAAACTACAGGACTCTTAGGTCCCCTTTTATCCCCAAATAACCCTGCCTATCCCATGCACTTCATCCTGCCTCGCATATTGTTGCATGGCATGTGCTCCGGGCTTGAAGAATTATGACATTTAATAATTATGACATCGGCCAATCTCCCTTCCCTGGTGAGCATCTGTATGGTCTCCCAGGGGACCAGTAAAGCTGACTGAACACCCCAGAAAGATTGAATAGCTATGCAAATGTCCGAGATCTAAATATATTAAACTCATTACAAGCACAGATGTAAACATGTGTGGAAGAATGATGGATAGGTATATAGGAAGATAGAAGAGATGTGTCTAAAGCATATCAATATCAATATATATGTATATATTAGGGGTGCAACGGTACACGTATTCATACTGAACCATTCTGTACAGGACTTTCAGTTTCGGTACGCGCTGTGAACCAAACAAATGAAATCTTGCTTTAACCACTAACGCACGTGCAGAACTTTTTTGTGTGCGGTTACAGCACTATTGACGGACATTTTTTTTTTTAAAGAAAGAAGGAATTGTGCCTTACTTTGTTCAGTAAATTATGGCCAATTAGCCATTGTTTACAAAGGTAATAATAAATGAAAAGCAATTTTATGTTTTGAATTTCTTTCCCCCCCCGCTGTACCGAAAACGTGCCGAACCCTGACTTCAAAACCGAGGTGATTTTTTGTGTACCTTTTGGTGTACAGGCGGGGGGAATTAATCTGGGGGGTATTAAAGGTAGGGAAAGATAAATATACATAATAGTGAATAATATATACAATTTAGGGATACTTTGTTTACCCTCATGAAAGATACACATCCAATCCCTCTGACATAGCGTCTAAAAATATTGCTTCTTCAAAATTAATTCAATTCATTCATAATTCAAAAGCAATGAATGTTAAACAATACACGAGCATAACCTTTCTAAGGGAAAGGTTGAACAATACACAGTGTATACAAGACAGCGAAGACAATAGGAGACAGACTTGAAGCAAACATTGGAAATGCTCCATTTCTCGCACCCATGGCGAGCCATTAATTCATGCTAAAATCCTTCCAGGGCGAATCAGAGGGGAAGATTTTCTGCATTTTGTGCAGGTAACAAAAGAGAGGGTAAAATCCCAATCTGCCTTACAGAAAGGAATAAAACCGCGTTTTGTTCACGTCGCTTGGCTCTCCACTGCTGCGTGAGACTGAAATTAGCGGTGAGCGCTGCCAACCTTGGAGACGGGCAGAGCCCCTGGGGACTGGCTGCCGCCTTTGTTTTTGAAGCCCCACGGAGACGAGCCGCGTAAGAGCTTCCGTGATTCTCCTAAATGGATGCTTCCCCTTTCCGCAGACACTCTTTAAATTCCATTACCGTTACAAGCTGCCATGAATTATAAGCCAATTTATTTAATTTTGCCAGCTCCAATCAGGGACTGTTCACAATCAGAGGCAGGACGGAAACGCGAGCCAACGTTGCTCTCGGCAGTCAGGTCGGACGCTTTCGAGGGGAAGAAGAGAAAGGACGCTTCCTCCCGAAAACTGGCTATTTTTTAAGACTCTTCCGAACATATGATAGATATACAGGAAACAGGATCTGGTCTGATGAGATATTTACGCGAAAGCTGGATCTTAATATAGCCCAGTCCTGCCCCTCTTCTTATCAGCGTGAATCTACGTACAATTAAAACAATTACAGTGGTGTGCCTCGAAGCGACAGCACTTTCATTGTCGTGCCATCGTCCCCTATACGTATAGCTGTTGTACCGTTCTGAACGTCTAATTGATGTTATTTCAGTGTCACAAATCACTAAATACATTATCAGATGTGTCAAATATCTGTGTTTTAAGTCAAGTTGAATCCAATTATCTGCTCTTTATGTTCCTGGGCCTTAATTAGAGGCTTTTAATATGTGTTCCTTTGTGGTGCTTGCCGTATCAAAAGCCTAATGGGTATGGTAATATAATGTGGAGGGAAAACTAGGCCCAATCATGGAATGGCCTGGCTCTAATTGCGAGGTTGTGGGACAGGAGAGGAGACAAGAGGAGTCAGCTGGGGCCTGGAAGTCCCGTGTGATTGGAGTGTGCCATGCACAGGCACCGTTAAAAAAAGAAATAAGCAGCTGTTAATTGGGTAAAACGAACTTGGCTTTTATTTTGTGTGGGCGGCGGGCTTTGTGCCGAATTCGTCTCGCGGCATGCTGTCTTTGTTTGGATGGGGTGTGCAAAAAACAAAAATGGCGGCAGGAATTCAGAGAAAGAGCCCTGTTCAGCCTTGGCCCGTCCAGTTCCAGCTACGGAGAAGCAGCAGTAAAACGGGAACGCTTGAGACACCTGGACAATGATCCCTCCCGTTATGAAGGTGAACCTCTCACCTCGTTTTGACACTAAACATGTTTGAAGGTGACTTCTTTTGGAAAAAGGAAGCCTAAGTGCCTTATCCCCATGGTTGCCATCCATCGGATTTCACATGAGGAGCTGGGTATGACTGACATTCAAAAATCGCAGTATGGCATCAGCACAATCATCCACAATACTGTCTCAATGGTGGACCATATGTCCTGTCATCAAGTTAAATCACAACATGTATTTGTCCTCTTTGACTTAAGTATTTCTCTCAACATTATGTCACAGTTTCTGCCTCATGATATAGCCTTAGGCTCAGACACCAGCTGTGCTTTGGAATACATGAAGCACACAACTTAAGTCTTTGACGTCTATGGCTGCCGACCCCTTTTGCCAGGGAACCGTATTGCGTCGAACACCAGACCACTGTGCCGCAAAACGGGCCGGGTTCCGTCCTGAGATGAATGGGCGACCTCTGCTGCCTTCCGGGCGGAGATATTCCGCCAAGTGTTTCATTTGCCTTCCCTCAAAAAGGTGAAAGGAGCACCATATGCCAGAAGAGGATTCCCTGAATACAAACTCTGAATGAAAGCATAGCTCACCAGCAGAGGGGGCTTCCCCTCGCAGGTAGTGTGATTGCTTGGATGACAGAACCACAGCCATCATTGTCAGGATGTCACAGTGATTTGAAGTGATTTCAAAGTGGCCCTTAAAGTCAGAGCAGTTTTTTTCCTCTTTTTTTTGCAGTTCCTGGATGGCAGTGGGACACGCACCATGGGGAAGGCTTGACTGACAGCACAGAAAATACTGATGGGTTATGATCAAAAAGCATTATGACGAATGTACCCATCAACTATTTAATGACAATTTACCTCCAGGTTTTTTCTTGTTGCTTTTTTTACAGTGCTGCTAATGATCTTTAATGCCAGCCATTTAACGCCTGCAGAATTAATTGCACAATACAGGTTAAAGCTAGCCCTGAAGAGAACGGGAGGCAACGGGAATTTACGGCGTCCATTATCCTTCCCTCTTTTGTAAGGAGGAGAAAAAAAGACAAGGCCGGAGAGTCTGCGAAGGAAAGTATTAGTCAGACCATCTGGGTGCAATTCCTTAGTCAATGCAGGTTGAGAACAAAGAGATGGAACCCATTGCCAAAACTTCCTGCATGATATCCCCAGAGTCCGATGGGACTGACAATAGTACGGAATTGGAATCCAGCTTCCGACTCCGCACGGAGCCTGAGTGGAGTGCATTTTAATTCCTGCCATGGGACTTATTGCGGATGCACCCAGAAAAGCAAAGGAATATTGATCAAGTTCTTTCTTTTCATTCAAGTTTTTTAAATAATGAATAATCAAAGGGACGGGTCGGGGGCTGTGGGGGCTAGGCGCCACCAGTGGCTTGGACTTGGCACACGTCGCTGTACAAGACGACCGGAAAGACAATGGCAATTATCAGCTGGAAACAGTGTCCCATTAACATTGCGTGAAAAGGAAAGTGTATTAGTGGATGCAAATTGTCAAGTCTGGAAGGGAACAGTGGGAATAATTTCGGCATAGCTGTTGATCTGTGATACATGGCCGTGCCGCACGAAAAACAAAGCTGCTAATGGCAGTAAACTCTGGGGCTCACACGCTGTGCGTCCATGCGAGGCTAAGCTACTTTGCGCTGTCTCCAAAGAGAGAGCCATAAATTATAATGTGTTTTCATCTGGAAGTCAGAGTTCTGCACCGCGGAAGAGGGGGACATTACTCCTTACAATGGCGGTAGACTTTGCGCTAACTCCGCTAATCAATCACGTTTCCCCTCGTTGTTGCGATTTCCCCCCGTCCTCTGTCCCTGAACCAGTACGGGTCGTTCCGTGTAGAAACGCATTCCTGGAGAACACAAAGGACAGAGAGCCTCGCCTTTAGTCGCGGTTAAAGCGGGAACCTCCATGAGCCGGGCGCTCGTGAATCAAAACCTTTACGGGCCGCGCTCGACGGGCGGAGACGAGTCAGGGTTATCTGCGCCTCCCTCTCCCACCCCCTGTCCCCCAACCCCACCCCCACTTGCTCTGCCTCCATCTGGCCCCGCAGCCAGGTCCCTCTGCCCCGGCGAGGGAGGGCCCGGTTTCCGGGGGGGGCGGGCAGATGGCAAGCGCAATAAACAATGCCTTCTCACAGTAACCGCGGCGGCCCCGTCCGACGGGCCGACAGGTGTGTCGCGGCCGCTCCGTAAGCTCCCGCCGTCCCTGGCCACGACCCCGTGCAGAGACACATGCCGTGGCCCATTCTCGGCGCTTCCTGTTTATGCGGAACGGCCTGGTGCATGCTGGGAAATACATTTTCCAGACAGGTGTATGAATCCGCAGAGACGTGCACGGCTCCTCGATAACTGGTAAACGCACACGGCTTCAATGCATTTATGATGGTCATATTTGACTCGCTCTGCTAAATATTGATTTGAACAAGTCATTATTGGGAATAGCGCTGAGAGTTGAAAGGGCTATGGATAGTAATAGGTGGATTGAAATTGGATCCACTTAGTAAATCCAAGTTGACAGGTAATCAACAACATGAGAGGGGGGCCTGAACATCCCCCTCTCTTTCCCTGTATCCTTCTATACCTTTATTTTTCCAAAGCCTTTTTTTAAAACGTTATCAGCATTATTTTGTAGTAGTCCATTTGGTTGCTTCAAATCCCCCCTCCCCCACCCTTAAAAGGAGCCAATGGCCTTGATTCAATCATCATTTCTCCCTAACCTGTAATTTTTTTCTTCACAAACATGCTTTGGCGAGTGGATTCGGTTGATTGTTTAACTTGCCTGCGTGTGTATGGAAAAAAAAGAACCCTTTCGACCGCATTTAATCAAGTCAAAGTTAATTGAATCCAGGCTAATGTCTTGGCTGAAATTAGATACAAGCACCTTGTTAAGGCTTTGAAAAACAGCAAGTGCGCTGTTTACGATCGACAAACTCCTGGGACCTTGAAGCGTTTGAAAAGCGGTGGTGGGCCTCTCGGACGCGTCCTTGACATGACTCCTAGACCAGCGGGTGGAACAACCATCCAGGTTTTTTTATTTTTTTATTTTTATTTGTTTCTGATTTTATCCCATTTTTCTCCCAATTTGGTAGCCAATTAGACCCGCTATTTTTACGTCAATCCCCCCCTAGTAATGTGAGTTCGCTGCCGTAGTCCTGCGACCGGTAGTGACGAAGCGAAGTGACGCCTCTTACGAGACGGCACCCGCAGGCCGTCGACCGTAACCCGGTACTACAGGGCCACTCTGTGCAGCAAACGTCACGTCGGCTCCCCTCCCCCTCCCTGGGGCGGACAGCCAACCGCCGCCCCTGGTGGCACTCCCGGCCAGAGCCGACACTTGGCGAGACGGGGAATTGAACCCCGGTCTCCGTGGCCAGCGTCGGACGTTGTAACCACTGGACCACGCGGGAGGCCGCTCAACCATCAGGTTTGAGATGCAGAGCTTGTTTCAACCTTGAGCTCAAAAGCCTGACAGCGGCGAACTTTGAAACTGTTGCAGTCCACGTTCCACAACTGGGGAAAACGAGGATTGCAACAGGCCAAGTGAAAGACTTTTGGCGGAATTCCCAAACCAACCCCTCCCAAAACCTATACAGGCCAGTGCACTGACAGAAGTAGCAGGTATGGTAAGAAGCATGCAGTAATTAGCAAAAATGCACTGATGTCATTCCCAGCTTTCCTCACCCTTGCCTCACCCTCCCAGAGCTCTGGAGGCCTTTAATATGCAAAGCAGCCTGCTGAATTATTCACAAAGCATACTTACGGCCACAGTGCACACTTCAGAAGATAGACTTCATAGAATAATGAAATGAAATGAAACAAATGCATGTATATATATATATATATAGTACACACACACACACACACACACACACACACACACACATACAAACACACACACACACCACATTGCAGCACATTTATGGATTTTCATAATAAGAGAGATGAGTATGTTGTGCCGCGTGAATGATGTAACAAGTAGCTGAAAGAGGTAAAGAAAGTGGACATGCCTATTTATTTCCTGTTTTTGATTCCTCCGTAAAATCTCCAAAATGTCCATCCCTCTGTGACATCCCTCTGTGCCATACAAATTCAGCTTCCACACATAAGTCCGTGGCTAATGTGATTAATGCAGGGGTATGTAGCAAAGAGCAGTTCCCCCTATTTCAAATTGTCTCAGGAGCGAAACTACATTACATCCCTGCATTTTTTACAGTACTTTGCTTGCATGCACGGTCTCACTATCCTTGTAGCTAATCCAATGGATTTCAGATACGCTCTTTGTGTACATTGCAAAGTGCCTTATTATGATAACTACACTGAGGCTCAATTCCATACAACCGTAAAGTACATTGCTCGTAACCTTGAGCAGTGAATTGAAGTCACTGACGTTACGCAAACGTCACAGGGCGGCAACCTTGCGGTCCCGTCTTCCAAAAAAACAAACGCTTGTTTTGGAGCTATTGGAGAATATTTGTTTGACGGAAGACACAGGGCTTTATCAGGCCCCTCCGGTCCCTTCTGTCACCTCCCCAAATCCAGGCCTCGTCGCTCTCCCCCCTCTTGCCTCACGCTGCGCCGCTTCAGGGAGCAGCTGGCCTGCGCAGGTGAGCGCTTCCTGGGTTGTCTCCCCGACGCCCCGGGGCATCTGCTGTTAATCCAGGGCTGCAGGCGTCCCATCAACTCCCTGCCACCTGTTTGGTTTTCGGGGGCAGATGGAGGCACAGCGCTGAGTGGGCCGCACCCCTGGCTACGATCCCGATTCATCACGGAGGCATGGAAAGTAGCGGGGGGCGAAAAAAAGTTAGCCCGGCGACAGGCCACAAGTTGGAAAGGGTTAGATGAGGTCGTGTTCGTTTCTCTGCTGAGGAGAATATGGGGCGAAGGCCTATCCCTGCGCTACAGCTGTGCCGTGGTTCGGCGCGGCCAGGGGGCCTGATGCGTGCCATTACGCACGCGTGACAGCTGGAAAGAGCAATAAGGGCTCCCGCTCTCCGAGACGTTAATGAAAAGCACTCAAACCGAGGGAATTTTCTTCCAGGGCCGGCTGGGTTTGTAGATTAGACTCGGCTACATGATAAAACGTCCTCGCGCGCGAAAGGGAAGATTTGTGCGCGGCCGTAACGACTCCGGAGTTAAGGGGAGAGCGGTCGGAAGGCAGTCTACAAATTATATATGCATCTTTCAAGTGGAGCATCGAAGACTTATCAAAGGCTGCGCCGAAGCATGCCCCACCGCATTGGGCTTTGGGGCCACTGCTCGGAATGTCTCAAAACATAAAGCATCTCAATGCACTCTCTGATCTGGTGTGGCGCTTCTTTTTTGTGTGCATTTATTCTCCTTTTAATGTTTGGTCGTTAACCTGTTTCTGAAGATAATCAGAGGCCCGACTCTCCTGTGCATCGAACGATAACGTAAGCCGCTGGAGCCACACGAGCAGGATTGCTGTTGGAACATGTTTCTTTCCCCCCACAGAGGTGACAATATGAGGTGCAATGACCTTCCAAACTCCAAGCCAGAAGGGGACAGTGATTCCACGACGGTCAATAAATTGGCTGGCGTCACTCCCCCTCACCTTCGCCTGTTATTTAGTGCCCCATCAGAAGGAGCCCATTACATTTTTATGTGAGGGAGGTTTTATTGAAATTGTTGTAGAGCACGACTGTCAGAGAGAACGTTCTTCCAGGGTGCTCTATAGACTGAAGGTCAGTCAAATTATGCTATTATTGTTAATACGTACAGCATAAAAAAAGACTAGGCTGGCAAGCGATCAGAGTTGGATCAAATGCTGGATTTGTACGAAATAATTCACGGCGGTGATGATCATCATCTCTGAATCTAATTAGGCACTGTAAGACTTGTGAATGTACTAAAAATGTATCATATGTGACATAGTTGACTATACCATATGCATGCGTTTAGCATACATGTCAAGCCGAGTGCCCCTTTAAAAAATAAAACATAAATGAATAAATAAAAACAAACAAGACACAAGTCATGAATAATTTTGAATATTAATGTGATGGACTTCATCTGGAGGGCAACCATGTCCAACATCCATTGAAGGAAATTAAGTAGATATCAGTTCAGGTGCCAGTATTGATTTGAATTATGTCAAGTTCAAGTGCAGTGTGCATAAAAATGATAATGAAAGCTAATTGAAAAATAATTAAGGCGATTCAACTTAAAATAATTGGCCGACTTAAGCAGCCTTCTAAGCGTGATTTAAACCTTATTAGCGGCTAATCCCTTCAGCAGGCAAAGGTGGACTCGGCGTGATTTAGCTCGTAGCGGCGGCGTGGCGCATAAATATTCAGCGAGGCCGGCGCGCGCTTGTCGAGCCGCTGGGACAGAAACGCTGTCATACCTGGAGCCTGTCATGGGCGCTCAAGGGGGGCACGGAGGTTCAGGCGCCACACAAGTGTCAGATAAGGCCGCCTTCCCTCTGTGGCTAAAGAGATAAACACTCCGTCTCTGATCTGTATGTCAGCGCACCGGGCGGCTCCTGTAATATTTATCTTCCTCTGATTTTTTTTTTTTTTAACATTTTGTTTTATTTCGCTTTTTTTTTTTTTTTTTTTTAAGGAGTGTCAAGAGAAAGGCGAAAACCTCCAGCGCGCGTGTTGATCTCCCTCCCTGCCGTGCGGAGTTGGATGCGGGCCACCGATCCGCACTCCGCTCGTAGCGGTGTAATTGGCCAATGCGGTTTGCGCCCACGCAGCATGTTCGAACCAACCTGTGACCCTGACCGGGGACATCACTGCCACGGTGGGATTTTCCTTTTTTTGCTTCCATCGCTGGCGCTGAATCTTGAGTGCTCCACGGCGGAGAGCGGCCGGGAAATCTTTAACGTGGCAGTGAAGCGGCGTGGTGGTTAGGGATCTCGACTCGAGTTCCGAAAGGTTACGGGTTTGACGCCTTCGAGCGGGCCGCTGCTGTGGCTTTCTGGAACGAGGTTTCAGCACACACTCAGCTTTGTAAACACACATAATATGTATATATGATATTTACAACATGAAGTCCCCCTGGATATGGGGACATCTGCTAAGAAAATCAATAATAACAATCTACTGCTCTGCAAATGCTGAGTGGAGCTAAAAACCCATAAATACATACTGTATATATATATATATATATAATATTATATGTATTCAGGTAGAGGCTAAAACAGGTGGAAACACCAATATGATACTATGGTATCCTGCTCTGTACAGTTCTCAAACAGACCTTTCTTTATGAAGCTCATGCCCTAGATTTGAAATTGATTCATAGGTGTAACGTGTGAGTGTGTGTGTGTGTGTGTGGGGGGGGGTCAGCAGGGACATCAACCCCAATATTCAAAACAGTCATATCTGTGCCACCCAATAATTTGTAGATATAAAACATTCCTTTTCATCATCTCCCTCCAATATTTAATATGTGGTTACGCCCTTGAATTGATTTAGAGATGCTCACCTGTTTAGCTTTGCACCTCAAACTAATGCACGGATATCACGATCCAGGAGTTTGCACTTCCGACCACTGTTTCCCTTTGTTGATGATGTCATTCCCTCAGAGGTCCATCACCCCACTGAGCTGTCTTCATTACTGAAGCTCTTGAAAACGTGCCCCGATAATCACCCCTCATTCACAGTCACTGAGGCCTCACCCTCTAGCCATGCTAGGCATAATTATAGACAACCAGTCAATTGCTTAATTTACTCAGGACCAACACCTGTGTGGAAGCACCTGCTGTCAATATACTTTGTGTCCCTTATTTACCCAAGTGTTTCCACCTTTTTGGCCACTACCTGTATATGTAAATGTGGGTAAGTCTGCTGTGCGTTTCGAACCATGGCCTTAGCTGGCTAAACTAAAGACGAAGGTCCCCAGCAAAGTCCTATTGCTTCTCCATGGGTGACGTGACATTCTGTAGCGGAAGTTCAGGCGCTAACTGACATCTCGGCTACATATACTGTATATACATACTGTATATAGTCCTAAATATCACATGAAATATCAGATTCCAGCTTCTTCAAGTGATTGAAGCTGAACTGACTTGTTTGTGTTGACTCTGCCGTGGTTTAAGCATTCCCCTCGCAAAGGCACGTCAGGGGAAATACTTAAGAATTAATCACTCCCGATCGCTTCAGGGCAAGGGAAAGTAAAAGACAGGCGGTTTGTCTTAAGGCCTGGTGCTGGCAGCAAAGCACAAAGCCATTTTCTTTCTTTCAGGTTTCCGCCGCTACCTCCTCTCATCCAAGCGGGATCGCAGAAAGGAAGAAGACACCTAAGCCCCCAAAGCCCTCGGCAAGCGCCGCGGATGGTAAACCGTCAACTCCCGGGCTTTCTTCGCATGGATCCGCGTGTGGGCACGCACGCGGGCAGGGCGGGTGGGCGTGCAGCTTCGGGGAGGCAAATTAAATCAAAGCTGGCGCCGGAGAAGAGATTCCTGGAACGTATTCCGTTTCACACGCAGGTGGCGACGGAGAGGCAGATAAAAGAAGGCAGTTTAAAAGGGGAGGACCACCTTAAAGGTCTGGCGTGGCGGCGGGCGGATAATAAAAGGAGGGCGGCTAATGAAGAGGCAACGGTCACTCAATGAGAAGTGATCGCCGGAACGGCGCTGCGGAGCTCCCCCTCAGCCCACCCCGTTTCAGATACTAAGCGGGACGTCTTCATTCTATTAATGACTAACCTTGGACTGCCACCTGGCTTTCAGTGCGCTCAATCACCGGGACAGGTCTGTCAGGGGTGGTGCCAGAGCACCAGTCAGAGTGGCTCCACAATCCCAGCCTGCAAGGTTAACCTCCCCCCTGGAAGGACAGCTCGGTGAATAGGAAGGGGAGAAATATAGGCTGATAACATGGTGGAGGGGCTTCCAAAACCTTCGGAGCTTAATGTGTGACTGCATATTTAGGGACCCACCCCTTATTGAAGATGCGTCCTAACGCATCCTAACGCCATCCAATCCATACTGTTTTTTTAACCCTTCGTCAAAAACAACGGCATGCACACTGTAGCTACTGCAGTGCATGTAACAGGTCTGGTGACTGGTGTGAACAGAACAGGAAGTTATTTTTACATAACTATCTCGCGACCCGCCCGTGGGTCACGTGACCCTCGTTTTGGGAATCACTGACTTTGCAAATGGCCTTGGCCATAAAGATGCAAGTCTCCACATCTTGTTGTGACCGGCAAATGGTCTCATCTGGAATCACGGGCCAGACCAGCTTGCTGGTCTTTCAAGCGAGTGAGCGCGAAATGTGCTCAAAGGCAGTCATTTTACCGTCACGGACCCGTGCGTGGACGTCACTGTGGCTCGTCCCAATGCTGATTATTCTGGTATATAGGTCAGAACCGGTGCATGCAGCCAGCGTCAGATCACAAAGGTACCAGGCGCTGTTCTCTCTCGTCTCTCCTGCGTGTGATCTCGCGCTCATAATTTCACTCGCGCGCTATACCAAAAACCCGTTGCGCACATATGTATCTATGCAGAACAGATAAAGGGGGGAAACATCCTACATTGACGGGGCTCCTAGGAAGAAGAAAAAATGGAGAAAGAAATAACCAAATCTTGTGCACTGCTTAAATAATGCAACAGCTTCCGAGTCAAATCGAAACTCATTAAAACGAGACAAAGACGCCAGTACATTACTGTGCCTTGATCAAAGCAACAATCATTAGTTCTAAGCCTTTCCACTTAGACCGATCTTTGGGTTTTATTGCGGCTGGGCTTAAGATACAAAGTGTTTCTGGAGTCACTCTCAAAGAGCGGACTGAAACAAAGTGAGACAATTTGAAAAGGCATTTCTCACAAGGACTCAGCAAAGACCATTTAATTAATTCCTTAAATTAACTGCTTAATTATACGGCCATTTGCAAGGCTTTTGTGTGCTTCCCCAATGAATGGGAAAGAATGATAACCCCAACAGATGCAATATGAAACAGATATTGAAAAATTAATCACCCCCTCCCCCTTGAGCATAAATCTCAAAAGCAATAAAAAAGCTCTAAAATTCATTTTATTCATAAATTAAAAACTTCAAAACTGTGCTTTAAGTAATATGAACCATTATGTACTGGTCGGTTCTTCAGATATATTGCACTTATGGTGGGCAGTTATAGGCCTGTGGCTTTCCTGCGGGATATATAGCCACCTTAGGCAAGCAATATATCCTCAGTAGAGCATATTAGGTCTTATATATAAAACATATTTGGACACTTTCTATCTGTACCTCAATCTGTCTTAGCACATGTAAGGCCATGTAACTGAATGGCATGACAAGTCTGTGTTGCAAGCAGCATAGGAGGCGCTCATTTCAATAAGACTGTACGTGTTTCCATGGTAAACCACCGGAGGCATGTATGCCAGTGGAGAAACAAAAATGATTGGATGAATATATTGAAGAGAATACCCCTAATGCACTTTACAATGAGTCCGGGCAGATCAGGAGGACATGAAGTCTGTCAGCTCGGTTTGTCCTAATCAGTACTCAGACGGTTCTGCTGGATGCTGGAACGTCAGCTGCAATAACAGTCACTAAGGGAAGGTCATCGTAATTTAAAACATGTCCCTGCAGAATTCGTTGCTCTCTTTTTTTGTTGGTGTTGTAAACACACGCCAAATTCGCTGTAATAACTTCCCTGTAGTTATCTAACGCGTCTGTTGGTCTTGTCGCGATTCAATTTGAGCTCTCCTTCAACAGAAATCAACAGGCCCGTTATACGAATCCCTCCTTTCTGCGTGGGAAAAAAATTATACGGAAAAAGCACAAACACAAACACAGATATGGCGTACAAAAACTACATGAAAAAAATCACATCTAAACCCCTATTTAAAAAAACAACAACAACATCAACTTTGCAATTAGCAACAACGATCGCCTGCAGCATTAGCCGACGAAATAATTCAGCAGATCTTTTATTAGCGTACGACGCCCTACATATTTCAAGTATTTCACTTGTCACGGCGTGACAGCGACTGATCTGGAGGTGAGAACGTTGAACGCTGTGACAATTCGCCAATTAATGCCGACACTCCCCCTTCCCCCCGCTGCGTTTCAGTGTGACATCAGCGCCGCTGCACGCCCGTCAAAAATGAGGCATCAGCTATGGAAATGAAGGCAATTTCACATGAATGGCAGCTCATATTCCAGAAACGAGGAAGGGAGAGAGAAGGAAAAAAAAAAACAGACTAAGAGGAGGCGAGGATGAGAAAGCCAGTCAACCTTGAAATGATTTCATTTAAGTGATGAGGGTTTGACTTTGATAAGTTTGCATTCTAATAATGGGATCGGATGGCTTGGGGGGTCCAGTCATGTAAAAAGCAGTGCGCATGCGCTGAGAGGGTTCCCGATAAGAACGCGCTTTTTAAACATTTTAATTCGCTGTCTGCAACTACAATCACGAACATGAAAAACAACAACAACAAAAAACATTTAACACCGCTGGGCTGTTTTCCACTTGTGTTAGGACAAAAGAGACCTCTAACTAGCTTTCCCAAACGTTGGACAAGTCTCAGGTGAGATATTGCAAAGCCCATTATGCCGGATTTTCAGATTTTCCAATATGCCAGCTCAGTGGAGATGCATATTTAATGAAGCGTAAGTCTCTGAGCAATCTTTGGCTTGCGGTTATTCCTCTGTACGGACATTATGAGTGATTGTGGTACATCATAGTGTGCTTAAATCTGATAGAGTAGAGAGTCTCGCCCATGCTTCACCATTTTATGTACCCCAAAGCCCTGCTGATCTTTTCATAATGAGTATACGTATTCCTGCACTCGTTCAAGACCTTTTGTTCTATTTTATTTCCCTCCACATCCAGTGGATACAGCGGGGAACCATGACGATCCTTTTACCCATCTAACAGAATAGTAATGTGTCAGAGACGCAGGGCAAGACTTCCACGAGAGAGGCACAGATTTGCACATCCCCAAAACCCATTTAATGAGGAGTATTGATTTATGCTTTGGGCCTGTTCTGCTGTAGAAAACTAGATCGGATCAAATGTGTTGGACCCATCCACTGGCAGCCAAAGAAACAGCTTTTCTGACAGCAAACTGGCTCGTGGTTGGAGCTCTTTAAGTCCTACAGTAACAGGTCTGTATTTCTGGTAAGTGGGTCACCAAACAAACTGTGCTGCGTTTTGGTGATTTAGCACGTTGTCAACTGTTGTGACGAGCGGCGAGCATGCTCCCTCTCTTTCTCTCTCTCTCTCTCGGTCCAACCTCCCTGTCTATTTCAATCCTCTCGGTTTCCCTCTTTCCCTCTCTCTCCCTCACCATCCCCCATTTCGCTCTCTCCCTCTCTCTCCGCCCGCCCCGACTTCCTCTTTCCCTTGTTCTTTCTCTTTCCCCCCCTCCATCCCTCCCACCCCTTTCTCCTTAATGACCTGGGTCACACCATCTGCCGGATGACTCTCCAGCTAGTGATCAGCACAGACACCCACCGAGATCACCAGAGGCCGTGGAGGTGGTAAGAATTAGGATACAGCAATCACGCCCCTCTTTCACACATTTTATACACCCTCCCTCCACATTCCCACCATGTTATAAAAATTAAATGGGGCTGAAGGTTAGAGTGCAAATTGACTTTGTGAAGGTCAATATACAGGTAAGTTCCAAAATAAAGGAAACACTTGAGTAAATTAAGGGTTCTGGTGGCTCTATTATGGTGTGGGGTGCATTTTCCTGGCATGGGTTAGGTCCACTCAACCCCTCAGAGGGCAAGGTAAACAGCAATAGCTACAACACCGTTCTGAGGGATTCCCTTCATCCTATGGTGAAACATTCCTATCCTGATGGGAGCGGTCCCTTCCAGGATCACAATGCCTCCATCCACAGGGCACGAGTGGTCACTGAATGGTTTGATGAGCATGCAAACAATTCAAACCATATTGCATGGCCATCTCAGTCACAAGACCTAGTTGAACACTTACGGGAGATTCTGGAGCTGTGCCTGAGACAGTTTCCCACCAGCATCAACAAAACACCAAATTATGTAATTTCTCATGGAAGAGTGGTGTTGGTGTTCCTCCAACATGATTCCAGACACTCTAGAATCTATGCTAAGGGGCAAGAAGCTGTTCTGGTGGTTTGTGGTGACCCAAAGTCCTGTTAACGTGTCTTACACACTGACACGCTAACCGTGGATAGCATTAGATGGACCAGCGGTTTCTCTATTGCTCAGAACTGCTCGCTGCTACGTGTCAGCCAGGAGAGGAGGGGACCGATACAGAGGAAGTTATCTCTGCACTGTCTGAAAGATTAATTACCTCTGGCATAACGCGTTACTGGAGGAAGGGAAATAGTTTCATCTCCTCTCATTTCTTCCCTTTTGTTATTCGTAACGTTGCCCTGAATATTTGCAGTTTCGTGTTTCAAATTTGTAACTAAAAAAATAGATACATGTGCGTATCTTGGCATTTCTTTTGACGTGTCTACGTTTGAAATGAAATCAGTTGTTGTTTATCGCACAGACACAGTTGAGCACACTTGGGAAATTGGCCTCCTTCCAGCAGTACTTTGAATGCCAGGCTTAATTCTGAGAGTCTCTTCGCTGGCTTTTGCTCATTATTCTTGGAGAGGCTTCTGCAGTCTATAGTGTTGACAGTAAATGTATTGATCTCAAGGTTACTACATTAAAATCTTGTGTGATTTGCGTATCCTATCACCTACTCTTCCGATTCAAGCTTTAGCTAATTTGAACTCAACTTAAGAAAATGGGCCTGGTCCTGGAATTACTGCCAGATTGTTTTATTGCTTCAATCCACTAAACCACCTGACGCTTCTAGCTAGTTAAAGTTTGCCTTTCATCCACACTGGCTGTGTAAGTTTGAGCTCCCTATAGTAATCTGGTTGAGTGAATAAAGACCACCATTTACTCTAAACACTATCAGTAATAGTACAGGACTGATCATATTTATTGGTTGCTAAGTTGTTATTATTACTGTTGTTATAATAACTGACTGTGCACAGCATTGCCTAGGGAGGGAGGGAGGGTTTTGATTGGCGGGATTTTACCGCTTCATCTCGCAATAGTAACTCCTCTGGTCAGGTGCCTACGGTCTGCTTGCGCCGGCTGTGCTAGATGGGCATCTCTCCAGCACAATGACTGCCCAGCTCACCTGGTTGACTGCATAAGTGAAGAGAAGTGGTGGACGAGTGTGCGCATGCTATTCTGCACCCTCCTGAATCCATAGGGGATGTTGCATGAATGGGAAGGGACTTGTGTGAGTTTTGGAAAAACACTTTTCTATTGAACATTCCAAAATGGGGAAATAAAGGTAAATTTCAATTTAAAAAATGTATATATTATGTAACTAAAGCTACTACCATTATTGGTGATAAATATTGACTTTAGAAGGCCCTACAATATGCACTGAGGAACAAATGAGTGCCAAAAACTGGAATGAAGAAAACCAGCGAAATACATTGAAGAAAATTAGGATCACAGGAAATGTCTAGGCGTAGAAAATGGTCAATTTTTGAAAATCAATACATAACAAATGTAAAAATGGCTTGAGTGAAGGATTTCAACATGTTTGTGTTGAAAATGTGTGGTGATTATATTTCCCCCGATCTCTTCTCAAATCATGCACCCATCTTTATGCTATTTATAAAAAGCATGTTTTTCCAATTCCATTAGCAAATGGTTTGCGTGACTGCCTACAGCTGTGCTTCAGTAATTAGGCAAATGGACGGGAAATCCGTTATGCTGGTGAGATAATGAATGAACTGAAATGACAAACCTGCTTAATTCAGCTTGGGCATTCTCGGGGCAGTGTATCAGCAGGGATACAGTGGCAAAAAGGTCAAAGGTCACACAAAATACTGGAAACCCCCTGTAATGTAGTATGTAGTATGCAGTGGCTTTGAAATCCATTGTGTGCCCTCTTTGTTTGAGTTTTTCTTACAAAATGGAGAAAAAGACATTCACTATTGCTAAGCATCCTGAGGGGCCCAGAGCTCCACCAGTCATTTTGGTTTGAACATCTACAATACAGTAACTGCTTCTGACTTTCGACAGTGCAGAATACCTTGTTCATCAGTGCCATCATTTATGGCATTTCATGTTTAATTATGTGCCAAGGAATGTTAAATAGAAAAAAGAAGCATGGAAGCAGCCATTTTGCTTTCTAAGTTCTTTGTTTAATTTTACAGAGCATTGAACAGGGAAGGAAGAGAAACTATTCGACAGCAACAGATTCCAATTAAAGCTGTCCTCGCTACAGTCCCCAGATAATAATACTGGCACTTCCTAATGTTGACATTTCAAAGTAGGGCCAAGGGAGAGAGAGAGAGCAAGAGAGAAAGAGGGAAAGAGAGATGGGGTGGGAGACAGCAAGAGAGAAAGAGAAAGAGATGGGGAGGGAGAGAGCAGAGGAGAGATAGATGGGGAGAGAGAGAAAGGATTTGACTAAGATCTGAGGCTTTGCAACACGGCAAAGTATTTTGTCATCAAGGGTGAGTCAGTGGAAAGCAGTCTCAGATTATGAAGAGTCTGAGACTGCTGTGAAAACTGGAGGATCAGCATGTTGACATGAATTTTAAAAACAAATCTGATAAACATTGACATTTCCCACCGTCCTTCTTTGAACAATGGAAATCCAGAACGAGTTGCTGCGGCAGCTCAATCGTACGGAAATAATATATGATAAATAATGCACCTCGACTCCCAAATTTTAATACTATGACACAGATAGATATACTTGTGAGCCTTTAATTGGCTTTAATATGAAATGCAGAGGCCAAGAACTTAAGCACTATCACAGGTATTTTAGAGCAAATTTCAGTATTAAATCAGCTCATTAAATGTCAAGCTCCAAGATAGCAGATAATGTTCTTGTGTCGCTTTTAGTAGAATCTAATTTGGATGTTAATATTTTATGACACTCATATTGCTTTTGTAAGATAATTCAGCCCTGTACCAAAATGATATGGATTTGCTACAGAAATATGAGAAATACATCTATTATGCATTCAAGCAGTGGAATTATGCTTGTGTAATGCAAAGCCCGTTCCTTTTAAAAATAAAGCCTTGGATATTTTGTTTAAACATCATTGCTTACAAAGGCATAGTTAATAATCTAATCTAATCTAATCTATTTTGTCCTGAACTCTGAGCTATGAATTCCATTTTTGTTAATTTCATACCTAACATATTTTTGTTAACTTAAGATACCTTCATAATGCTGTAAGGAAAGGGGAAAAGGAAAATGTACTTTAGTCTGTATTTCAAATTTGAGGATTAAGTAAATTTTTGTTGGCCTGGGCCTAGGCCAAGGAATTACACAAGAAAGGGGAAGTGCAGGGAACTGGAAAACAGGAAATTTAGATTATTTACGTTTGAGTAATTACTATTTAACAACACTGAGGCCTGCTCAAGTGAATAATTTATAAGAAGATTATATTACTAATAAAAAATGTTTTTTCTGGGAAAACTAGTGTTCGTAAAAGTACCCTACAAAATTGTATTGTCAGACGTACACAAATGCCGTTTAACAGGGTCATTTATGAATGAGTAATAAAACTCTCACTGGGTTTCATTCTCACTGAGAAGCACCCTTGGTGCCTTAGAAGTAAAATATGTGTCATCGCCGACTTACTCATTGTGGCATGACGAGTAAAGAAATAAGAGGAGAACTTTCAACAAAAAGCTGGAGCATGATGGCTACACCTCGCAGTTGTGAGTCACCTATTAAAAAGAACGTCGGCGAAAAATCTGCACATCGAGCGTCATGTTGTAAATGTGTTTACAGAGGAATTAGCAACCCGTTTAGTGAACACGCAGAGTCTCAAATGCCAAGTGGACATTTAAATACCAAACGCACGTGATTTGTGTGCTCTGCTGAGAAATGCAGGCTTTGTAAAATCTCGCTCGTTACGTCATTACAGTTAAATGCAGCTGTCAAGGGCGCAGTCGTCACAAAGGATCCATGACAGACTTGCGCGCTTCATTTTGTCCACTGACTTCCTGCCTTTCACATGACATAGAATGATTTTCCAGCTCAATAGATCTTGAGTCCACCAGCGTTGACTTCTCCACTTCAAGCACTTTCATCAATTGATATTAATTAGGCCATTTGCTGAAAGAACATTTCATGAACCCCCCCAAACCCCCCCCCCAAAAAAAATAAACAAACAAAAACAAACAAACAAACAAAAAGGTTTGGCCAATGAAAATACTGATAGACTCATACTTAATAACAAATTATAAATTGATTAGAGATGTTCCCTCATTGTTATGATTTACCAGGATGAATGCACTTTCATGCTTAAAGTACGGTGCAGTGCATTGATGTTTATATATAATTATAATTAATGTTAAATTATTTTTCTAAGGAGCTTCTGATGAGTAATTACGCTACAAGGGAGTCTATTCAATCTAACCATTTAGTAAAAGAAAAGCCATAGAAATATCTACACAAAAATAAATCAACTGATAATTTATGCTTCATTTCTGCTTCACAATGTTTTTTTAATATATTTTACTTTCTCCAAACAGGAATAGACCTTAAAGTTTGTACAAGTTGTAGAAAAACTGATTTAATTACCTCCCAGGTATTACTGGCTTTTCCCTTTGCTGTTAGATAGAACAGACCCCGCTGGACTGTTCAAAACCTTTCCAAACCCTCGGCCCAGGGTTGCCTGTGTCTCAAAGCAATTCCGCCGTGGCTCGTCACTCTCTGGAACGGCGCTGCTCGACAGATTACAGTGGTATTTCTCCAAGGCCCCAAAGGCAAGCGTATCAGCCGCTCGACAGCGCTACAGCCGAGTGAAAGCGACAACCGCCAGAGTTTTACAGCACCACGGCCTGGGCCACAAGGAGCCCGCGGTGGACTTAAGGCCGCAGTAGCCTTTTTAATCATCTCTCAGGCGGGTGAGCTCTGGAACATGGCAACCCAACACACTGTCCCAAAGCACCCTGGGAGTTGGTGGGGGTGGGGGGGAGAGCAGAGAGAGAATGGTCAAGATGTAAAAAGGAAATACAGGAAAGTGCACAGTGACATGATAATCCTACTTGGGCTCTGACAAATAAATGAAAAAAATGTAACTGCCGGCCTCCTGCGTGGTCTAGCGGTAAGAGCGTTCGATGCTACCCATGGTGACCAGGGTTCGATTCCACTGGTTGCGCCAGTTTGGGCCCTGGCCAGGAGTGCCATCAGGGGACGGCAATTGGCTGTCCACCCCTGGGGGGAGGGATAAAAAAAAAGCTGTAGGAAAAACTTGCTGCATATATGAGTGGTCCTGTGCGTCGGTGGCAGGCCTCGGCTTAGGCGGGTACTGGCTTGGAGGAGGCAGTACAGCGCTCGCTACTGGCGAGCGAGTTCTCATACAAGGGAGGGGATGATTGGCATGGAAAAGAGAGGGGGTGTAATTGGATACTAACAGTGGGGGAAAATGGGGAAAAAACTAGAAAAAGATAAAAAATTATAATAATAAACTACCTGTCTACCTGGTTTCTTATTCTGGGCAATGTGACTCATTTTGAAGTGAACATCCCTGTCCCCAAGAATCCAAATCAACAGAGTGTTCATCGATGATTCAGCAGGGCACTCCTCCACCTTGCGTTTACCCACCATGCCTTGCCCTCCTGGGCCGGCCTTGTTGCGTGATGCAAAACTGACTCTCTGATATTGGACATCAAAGGGGATTTGGCCGTGGCTGGCCTATCCTTGAAGCAAGTGGCATGACTAGACTTTTAAACTTAAATTTGAAAGGCACCATTATACTGCAATTATGAATGGTATATTCCTTCCTCGGGTGTTGGAAAAAAAAGATTACGTTGAAATTGCAGCATTTATAAATAAGCGTTGGATAAACAATTTCTTGGCCGTTTTAGTAAACGGGGCTGGACTTTATTTATTTATTTACTTAACATGTGATGCCCCACTTTGTTGAACCAATTGTGCGATTGAATTTCCTTAAATAAAAAAATAACAGTGTGGATTGACTGATTGACAGTCTCTCTGAGCTGGTAAGCATGGACCGACTTACTTCTCCCGAAAGAGCTGCCAGACCACGTTTGATCAACTGCACGAGTGAAAGAGTATGTCTTTTGGCGTGAAAACGGCTAGGGCCGCAATCGCAGTAAGGGCCCTGGCGGGCACAAGATCGGCCACTTCATTACAACCGCATTAATTGGACGACACACAGCGGCGCTCACAATCAAACGCCGCTGTTGCGTCTCCTTAGTTGCTTCAGCTACCCCGGGCACCAGGCGTGGCTGCATGTCAAATTCATCCCACTACTGCCAGCTCATCACGTCCCTCTTAGAAGAAATGCGTCCAGAATTTCAATAACTCCTGAAAGCAAGAAAAAAATCACACCAATAGCGGTTGCAGTGCCACTCAAACTGTGATCAGATCTGCTCACAGAATTTTCCAAAAAGGTAAGTGGGTGTTTGTATATTAAAAAAGGTGGCATGAATAAATATGAAAAGATGCAAACAGCGTGGGCACTGTATGTCCAGAAAACTCCTGTTGTTGTCGACTGCAATGATGGTCTGAATAGAGAATGGGAAGAACGCAATAAAAAGGCTTGTGGAACCTATTTATTCCCCCGATGGGCCATCTTGTTTGCACTTGCCTGGGCTGTTTGCTTTTCCTTGTATTCTTTATAATGAGGTGATTATGGAGGGAAGAAGAGCAGACTACACCTGAAATCCACTGTAAGCTGCCCCCCCAATGTTGAGAGAGCACTAAATTGTCCCCCTCAATAATTTCTCTCCATTCCTAAAAAGTTATGCACTTTTGTCTGCATCGCAAAGGGTTACAGTCACAGCAGTGCAAGGCTGGGATACACAGCCAAAAGACAGCTTGGCCAGATATTTAACAAGCTAGCTTTCACACTAACTGGCTAGCTGGTGAGCTAACTAGCAGCACACTGGTGTATCCACGCAAGATACCTTAGCTTAGAACATTGGGGAGGCAACAGTGCCCCCCCCCTCCCATATCCAAATGAAACCTAACACTCTTCCCCCAGCCACCGCTGGAAATTATATCCTTCATAATTTCAAAACTGTTGCCTAATGAGGGACACGGAGACGCGGAGAGGAGAGCATCACTATTCAGCTGGGAGACGGCACCGTTGCCTCGCGTCGCGGCGTCCGTCCGTGTGAACGTGTAATCCCCAATCCCTCAGAAGCGCTGCCACTAATCCTTTTACCCTCCTCCTCGTTAAACTAGCATCTGCTGGGGAAAGAGGCGATGCCCTCCCCCCCCACACACACGCACGCACGCACACGCACGCACGCACACACAACCTCCCCTCCTTTCTCTGCCTACCATCTGCCTCGTTGCTGGTCAAGCCTTTTCCCTCCCCCTGCCTCAACCCCTCCCACCCCGCCCCTGCCTCAACCCCTCCCAACCCCGCCCGCTCCCCCTTTGAAACGGCCTGCATTTTTAATGAAACACGGCATAGAACAAAACAGCTTGCAGGGGTATAATGGCTCAAGGCGAGGCCCTCCAGCTGTAGGGCTGGTGAACACATCCCATCTCTCTGCGCTTGGAAGGGGCGAAGGGCCTCTGTCTCTAATTACCCCACTGTGGGCAGCACGACTCCGGTGACGTTTTAGAAAAAGAAAAGAAAAGGGGGAAAAAAACTAGGCACAATAAGAGGGAGCTGAAAGGACAATAATTACACATCTCTCTCACACAACCCCCCCGAAACCCCGCTGTTGTGTGCGGTCCCAGTGTTTACTAAGATAGTCAGTCATTCCGCATATATCCACAGCGAATAATGAAGTTACTCCAGCGCAGGAGGAAGGGCCCAGGGCTGTGGGGATCTCAGAGGACTGAGTGGTCTCAAGTTATTATCTGAGCGCTGACATCATCAGCGGACGGAAGATATTTCACTTCAAAATGAGAGCAATGGTTGTTTTTTTAATCTCCCTCTCTCCCTCTCTCTCTCTCTCTCTCTCTCTCTGTCTTGTTTTTTTCTCTTGTCTTTCTTGCCATCACATCTTTGCAGAGACCTTGCTTTCATGTCTCTTTGACAGGGATATGAGAAAAAACTAACGGGGAAAACGAGAAAAAGAGGACATTGAATTGAATAACCGGAGCAGCGTGAATTAGTGACATTTTTGTAAAATGCTAAAGTCTAAAGGGAATGAGAGTCTGGACAAGTGCACGTTTTATGGCGTTACACAATTTATACTGGATTCCTATGGCAACAATTCTACAGAGTATCGGTCATCTTTTAATGTAAACTAAGACCCAATACTGGTCTTTAAAATTCATAGAAGAGAAATGATTCAGCTGGTCAATTCAGAAATGACAACACGAAGAACATCATGATGCGTACTTATTATAATTGATGTCTATATAAGTCATTATGCAGATATTGCAAAATATTTGAGCATTATAACCAAACACAAGTCACAACTACATCTACGGTGCAATATCCTGGCTTGCTCATGGTACACACATTTAAGAGTTAGATCAACAGTTTTTAAATGTCACTCGACCACCACCCTAAACATCTTATCAAGTGAAATGATTAGGAATCATTTTCTTTTTGCCCCCCCCCTCCTCCAATTACACAAATAACATTTTCATTTTGTTTGAATGAATCTCATGAAATATAAATTTCAGTGACAGCTGAACCCAAACTGACGGTAGTACTAAACAGGAAATGGGTTCGGGTGTTAAACAGGATATGTGTCCTGACTCAGTTGCGGGGTTATTAAAATGTCCTTCTGTGCACACGGCGACGCTGATCACAAGGGCTCGGCATACCTTGGAGCGCCGGCTGCGTTGATGAGCCCGCCGCGGCTTAGTGCTTGACAAACAACTGCATCAGGGGCAGGATACGATAAGAGATAAAGTTGTCAGAGCACGGATCTGCACCGATTGCGAAGACAGGGGGAGAAGCTGAGATATGGGAGGCCGATAAACACGCGGTGGCAGGAGAGTGCATTACAAATCACTTCTTATGCTTCCCCAGCACCCAGAGGCAGATAATATAGCCGGTAACCTTTCCCGTGGCGGAATAAAGAGTGACTCTGCAACAGCGCTGCGCTTCAGAGACAAACGCCGCCAACCCCTTGAGCGGGTTCGCCCGAGACCCGAGACGCGGCGGTCATCTGTCTGCCCCTTTCCAAAGACACACGCACACACTTTAGCCTGCCCTGCACACTTCACACGTATACAGAAGATGCATGTAGTTTCTGTCTGTCTCTTTTCAGAACAGAAGACGGAAAAGTGTCGCGCAACAGTGGAAGCTAAACTAACCGTTCCGTGCACTGCACCTCGAAGTGGAAAAACCTGTGGTGTCAAAGTATACACTTTGTACACAGCGGTAAAGTGAATTGTCTTAATCAAACTCCATGCCCTTTTGATGGAATTAAGACTTTGAAGCAACAACAGGGAAGACGGTAGCAGGAGGAGGAGAACCCTCTGTGGTAAATGGATGAGACAAGCCCTAAAACGCATGATTGTTATCTTTAGAGTAAATTCTGAGAGGTTTTGGGCAGAGAAAAGCCGACGGGAGGTGCAGGGGATTGGGGGGGGGGGTGGGGGAGTTGGAAAAGCGACTCACTTGGTCACGGTCCTCCTCGCGGTGATGCTGGTGACGATGATGCTCTCTAGTCTCGGGGTGGCCACGGCTTTGAACGTCCCCCTCCAGAACTTTTCAAAGAGCTGCTTCTCCCCCTGCTGCAGGCCGGCCATGGTCCCGGAGCCCCCCAGGCAGAGCTCGGGGGGGGAGAGGGGGAGACGAAGGGGGTCCGCCGGCTCCAGCGCCCCACGGTTTCTCCTGCCTCACGCGCTCAGCGCTCCGTCGCACACGTAGAAGCACACACACACACGCGCTCTCGCACGGCGCCGGGGAGCTGTCCAAGTACTGAACCCGAGCTGGCAGACGCGCGCTGGGGGAAACGTGCCTCCCTCTGGTCTCTCCAAGCCCCGGTCCGTCCCCTCTCTTTCTCTCTCTCTCGCTCTCACTCGCACTCTCTCTGACTCTCTCTCAGTCCATGCGGCGGGCTCCTCTCTGTAACTGGTGGGAGCGGGAGACTTGTCGCGCAGCTCCGCTGTCTTTGTTCCTAATGCCGCTCAAGAGCACGGCGTCCCCCCCTTCCTCCTCCTCCTCCTCCTACTCCTTCAGCCGGCTGGCTCCTCCCGCTTCTCCCTCTCCACCGCTCCAGCCAGAGAGAGGGGGGCCGGGGCGAAGGGGACGGCTGCTGTCTGTCTGCGGTGGGGGAGCGTGCACCCTCTGCGCCGGGCTCCCGTCGGCAGGTTAGAACCAGAATCTCCGGCGCAAAGGAGATGCCGGCAGAGGGGCAGGATCTGAGAGCCAAGAGCGCGCGCGCGTGTGTGTGAGGGCGAGTGTGTGAGTGCGTGAGTGTGTATGTTTGTGTTTTGTGCATGCGCGCCTGTGTTTGTGTGCGTGTGTGTGCGCGTGTGTATATATACGTGTGTTGTGTGTGTGTGTGTGCGCACGCGTGTGCGTGAGTGTGTGAGTATAAGCCAGGGTTTGTTTTGTCTCGTTTGGGGGCTGTGACGTTGAGGCTTGGGTTGGGTCACAGGGAGTGGGATGCCTTCTCTCTCTCTCTCTACCCTCCTCCCATTCTCTCTCCCCATCTCCCGTTGCCTCTCTCCCTCCTGTGTCTTTTGACAAAAGGCGAAGGCTGCTGCTGCCATCAGCATAACAAAAGGCTGGGGATTGTGTGGAGCAGGCAGTGCGTGTGCCTGACACAATGGCAAGTGGGCAGGCGTTTCCCCCTGACCCACACAGTAAAAGAAAAAAATCCATCCTCCCAGCACCACCCTAGTCCAACTCTGAAAGGTCTCTGGGACTTGTATAGTTCAGGGAGAATAGATCCTTTTCTGTCCATTTAAATTAGTACAATATCATGCTTCCGGTAACGTTTGAACAACCTAAATCATGAATAAATCACAAATGTGAAAACTTTAAAGTCAATATGAATTATTATGATTAACAGAGATAAATGGAAAATATAGACACAGTAAAAAAGAAAAAGGATTGCATTGTAAATGTACCTGTAAGAATTAAAAAATATATGTAATCATTATATAACAATAACTAAGGCCATATATGCACTCGTAGACATTTAAATAGGATTGTGAACAGTACACAAAATGTGGCATGGTCACATCATGGTACACTGTAGGCTCCTCCAATAGTAAATGACCGGTAATGTTGGCTGGAACCCTGTCCTAACATTGATTTGGTTTATTTACAGTTTTGCATTTTTTCTTCATCATTCACAGCAGTTTAATAGGCATTTCAAGATTAATAGGCGTGTTGAGGCAGACTGCAAACTCAGGCACCCATAATTAGTTATGCACATTTTAGCTGATAACATGAGACTTGATTTGTGATAACACTAACCACTTAATGCTAAGAGGAGGCTTCATCAGTGTGCCTTGAATAAAGTACACCCGAATTAAACAAAAACCAATACACAACTCAGTACAACTGAGTGGCAAAGATAATAATAATATTTTGGTTATGAACTGCAAGGCTAAATATTAGTCTATATATAAATAAAATCTGCTTTTTGCAAGCTGATGGACGATTTATTTTGTCATGAAATTTTGGCTTGTGTGCTGTTTAAGATGGCAAGAAATACTACATGCTTGGGATGCTGTCCAGAAGTAAAGAATTAATATGGCTTTGTTTTAGAGTCTGGAGAAGAACCAGCTTTAAGACAGATTTAGCATGCTGACATAGATTATAGTTAACCCTGGTATCCGTTAAAGTAGATTTTAACTGATTGTGCGTAGGTTCAAAGAAGATGCAATGCCTCTGTTTCCCAGTCCTGGTCTAGGAGACCCACTGTGCATGTGGGATTTTGTTCTAGCTGAGCTCGCATTTAATTACATTTGATTGAGCCATTATCTGAATCCTGATCTTTATTGTATTCCTCTGCATTTAATCTGCTATAAATTCATCTTGGCAGTAATTGCTGCTGTGGTTTGCCGCTAGGAGTATAGAATAAAGTATAGCGTAGTAGAAGTATACAAAAAATATTGTGGTAAGTGTAAAGTTTTTTACTGAGCATAGTTTTGACCAAATCCCCTTGAAATAAATTGGGTGCTGATGTCACAATTAAGCTTAGATAGTACTTCAATTACTTGTCAAGGCAACACTGAACAATTTATTACCCTTAATTAATGATACTGAATACCTGTTGATAATACTAATTTGATGGAGGCGATGAAATTGATTAGAAATGACTTACAGAAGGACCTTTACATGTAAGCTTCTAACCATATGCCCCTCCACCCAAGTCTGTAACACACTAACAACCTACAGGTAACTGTCAAAATAAAGGAAACCCTCAAGTAAATGAAGGGTTCTGGTGGCTCTGTTATGGTGTGGGGTGCATTTTCCTGGCATGGTTTAGGTCCACTTAACCCCTTACAAAGCAAGGTAAACTCTAATTAGACCTCAACCCAACTGAACACTTATGGGAGACTCTGGAGCGATGCCAAAGACAGCAATTTCCACCACCATCAACAAAACACCAAATGATGGAATTTCTCATGGAAGAATGGTGTCGCATCCCTCCAATAGAGTTCTGTGCACTTCCATGCATGCGCCTTGGCAAAATCTATGCCAAGCTGCCCTAAAGCTGTTCTGGTGGCACAAGGTGGCGCAACGCCCTATGAAGACACTTCATGTTGGTGTTTCCTTTATTGCTTCCTTTATAAGTGACTATCAAATCACAATCAGAATGCTATTAGCAGTCCAATTAAACTAAGCAACTGGAGAGTTCAGCTGGGTAAAAGAAAACCAGAAAGGGGCTGTTTGGACTAGGTTTGATAAACGTTTGAAATGAATTGTCAGTAATGTGAAGAATGTAAAGAACAGAATGTGAAGAACAGCAGCTTTCTTCATGTGCAGCAAATGTTACAGTGCAAGAAAATAATGTTAGATTGAAATTGAGATCGAAGCAAGCTTCCAAGCAAGCCTCTTTGATTGATTAGTCTATATCTGCTCGTGTGAACGTAACAGCTGGCCATTGCTGTGACAGTCAATATCATACTGACATGTACTCCAAATGGTATACTTTGAAATAATCATATACATTATACATTATTGCACGGCACTATCCATATGTAGTTCTCTTGGCATGATATAAACATTTGAATGGCTAATTATTCTTGGCTAAGAATAAATATTCATCTAAACATGCTTGAATAGCACTTCCAACTGAATACGGCTTTTGGTGCCTTAGAACCTTCACATCATCTCTTCTGGACTGTAACCCTCTCTGAGGCTTTATTCTGTAACCAGTAGTCCAAGGATAAATCTAAGCACAAGGAAGAGTTCTTATTTGGCAGAAAATCATTGCACTTTATGTTTGACAGCCTGTTCTTACAGTGCATACAACCATCAGATAAACTTCCATTTTGATCCGCGGGACAGCTTGGTCAGAGATCTTAGAAGAAAAATGAAATAGAAAAAAGTAGCTGCTCCCATGAAAAGCACAAGTAGAATGGAAGCACACACGGTATGCCTGTACTGTACTGTACAATACAAGTAAAATTAAATGTTCAGAATTAGATATAGCTAATGTAATTCGTGTCATATTCCATCAGCGAGTATCTTGGGATTAAGTTTTCTGAAAGGAAACATATACCAGCACAGAATATATAACAGCATGACACAATGCCACCACTGTGATGTTGGTTGTCCCACCAGGGATGTTTTGATAAAATAATTTATTTTTGAATGGCTTATATCTACATTACTGTTCACTCTGATAAGCACACATCTGATATTGCACATCCCGTTGAGTGGTACTGTTCTCAGCCGAATACACTACAGTGACAGAATTACTGCGCTCTGCAGTGGCTGGTGTCTTTCGTCACTTCTTCTAGAACTTCCTGCACTATACTTAAATGACGGGTTGCAGAGGTAGGTCTGAGTCACCCTGAAGTGGAAGCACAGCGTGCAGTTTTATTTTCCTTTCACTAGGCTAAAGACACCCTAAGATGCTAACTAACTAAAGTTTTCCGGCTTGCTGTATTTTCCAAATGCCAACATGAGAGAGCTTTGGGCACAAACTGTAGAAAGCCCCTGCAAAATCAAAATCACTAAAAAATTAAGATTTTGTTTATGTGTTTTTTTGGAGAATGATGCTCTCTCTCCCCAGGTAATGTGAAACAGCTGTGAGTTGGCTAGGTGAGAGGAAATTTCAAAGAGAGGTACAGATGTGGAAACATGGAATTTCAGATGCTCATGCTGTATCTGCAAGTCAGATTTTAGTGTGAAATAGACTTTTTGAGAAGCTTGCTTTTCAAATTAGGATGGCTTTTTTTTAGTTGGAATAAGGTGGCTTCTGCTTTACGCTGCAAAATGGGTGAAATAAACTTGGGGGGGCGCAAAAAGTTTTCCAGCTGGAACAGCACTCCAATTTAGGCATTTTTCTGCACACCAGACTTGGCAAAACTAAAATATTGAGGATATGTACTTATTGGAGTTTCTAAACAATTAAGATTTGGGAGAGAAATTTTAAGACAATCCCTGACGTTTCCCTCAACCGGCTGAAACTAATTTAAATAAATTCACCACATACCTTTTCCCCCACGAGCCAACCGATTCCAGCATCCCACCCCCTCCCCATCTCCACATTTGTTCTATGTTGTTAACCTCTGTCTTCTCTCTGTTGTCACTGATGTCCAATAAGGAAGTCAACAACCTCGTCCTAAAGACATTGTGCGATCCTGCCTCCGGACTCCAAGCCCAAGATTAAAATACAACCTTTCTAAAGCAGCATCATGCTTATCTTAATAAAACCTTCTGCTTTAAACACATTTATGTTGTATGAGAATTTATTTCTATTGAATCATTGACTGTTTATAAGTGAAACTGCTAGAATGCCAGTCAATAAGTAGTACAGTGTGACAGTGTAAAGTTGCAAAATCTGCACAAAAAAACAGGAAGTCCAATCTTCACTTGAGCCATTCAATTAGCAACTTCCATATTGGCCAGTTGGGGTGGATTTTTCCTCTGGGATTTTGGCAACATTGTGGCAATGACATGGTGAAAATGTGGAGAACCCAGGGGAGATATACAATTGCACTTGCATTATGCCTTGGTGCACAGTTCAATAATGTAAACCTGGTAAAAACTGAGGAAATACAAATAACTGTGTACAAATTGTACATAATTTCTTCAGAGAAATACAGGTGTGATTGCCTGTTCTCTATGCTATGGGAATGCACTATAGCCAGAGAGTCCATTGGGCCTCATGGGCCAGTCCTTCTCATGGTCCTAACTAAATTGTCCCCAGTGTTAACATTCTCTCTCATCACAGTCAGCTGTGAGCCCTATAGAGATGTACAAACCATCGACTGGGATCTCAAGCCTATAAGACCAGGATTAGGCTGCCACCACAAACTGAACAGTTATTTTGGTCTGAAGTCATCCATGCAAGCTGCTTGGATTTAAAAGGCTTGCCAGCACAGGAAGAGCAGTGATATATAGGTAACTGCCATAATAAAGGAAACATTTCAGTAAATGAGTTTTCAGAGTTCTGGCGGTTATGTTATGGTGTGGGGTTGCATTTTCCCAGTCTTTTTGGTACACTAAACCACTTAGAAAGGAAGGTAAACACCAGTAAATACAAAGCTATTATGAGTGATCACTTATGGTGAAGCATTTCTATCCTGATGGGAGTGGTCTCTTCCAGAATGACAATGCTTCCATCCACAGGGCACGATTAGTCACCGAATGGTTTGATGAGCATGGAAAAGATGTAAACCATATGCCATGGCCATCTCGGTCATCAGATCTCAACCCAATTGAGCAGTTCAGAGATTCTGGAGCGGTACCTGTGCATTTTCCACCACCATCAACAAAACAGCTAATGCTGTCATTTCTCATGGATGAATGGTGTTGCATCCCTCCAATAGAGGTCCAGACTAATTATCAAATCAAATCAAATCAAGTTTATTTGTATAGCGCTTTTCACAACAGAATTGTCACAAAACGCTTAACAGAGGGGGAACCCAGGCCTAGACCCCCAAAAGCAAGCCTAACGGCAACAGTGGCAAGGAAAAACTCCTAGGTAGGGAGAAACCTTGGGAGGAACCAGACTAAAAAGGGGGAGCCCATCCTCTTCTGGCCGGCACAGGGTATGTCCAAAAAGACCATGTCATGGTCAGTCCAAGGTTAGTCTGAGTTAGGTAGTCAGCGGGGGGCTAAACCACGCGGAGAGGGTCCAGATCCAGGAACTGGGGTTGGCGTGGGGTGAGGGTTGATGGGGGCAGCTCACACTTCTCGCAGGATCTAGGGCTCGGGGGCAGGTGCCCCCGAGTCAGAGGCCGAGGCAGAGGCTAAGCCGCTTATTCCTGGTCAGGGTCGCGGGGGGGGGTGCTGGAGCCTATCCCAGCATGCGTTCCGGGCAAGAGGCAGGAATACACCCTGGACAGGTCGCCAATCCATCACAGGGCACACACACCATTCACTTACACACTCATACCTACGGGCAATTTAGACTCTCCAATTAGCCTAACGTGCATGTCTTTGGACTGTGGGAGGAAACCGGAGTACCCGGAGGAAACCCACGCGGACACGGGGAGAACATGCAAACTCCGCACAGAAAGGCCCCCGGCCTGGATTCGAACCTGAGACCTTCTTGCTGTGAGGCGACAGTGCTATCCACTGCACCACCGTGCCGCCTCCCAGACTAATTATATTATTCTATAATGTTTTGTAGAATCTATGCCAAGGCACATTGAAGCTGTTCTGGCAGCTTATGGTAAGACACTTTATGCTGATGTTTCCTTTGTTTTGGCAGTCACCTGTATATCCTTGCAAAGTGAGCCACATTATCATTTCAATAAGGAGAAGCCTCAAGTTGAAACTTTAAACAAACTGCAACATGAATAGAAGGACCTTTACAGAATACTAACAAGAACAGAAAGGCATCGCCGCATTAAACCCACTCTAGCATATTTACACGAGCCTGTACCTTTAACCTTCTGAGTGCAGTCTAAGATTCCGCCGTTAACTTACAAGGCCCTTGCCGACCCGGCCTGCACTGATTTATATGACCTCACGGCACCCTATCTTCTCAGCCGTGACCTAATGTCTGTTAGCTCTGGCCTGCTGACTCTCCCTCGCTCCAAGCGCGGTGTTTTTGGGGACAAAGCATCTGCTAATATTGCTCCCGGGCTCTGCGGTAACCTCTCACAAGGCATCAGGTATTGTGTGAATGCTTTTAAAGGGTGGCTTAAATCCCATTCATATGCCATTGCTCTGAGTGTTTAACATTCATTGTGATCCAGGAAACATATTTCCTTATGTGTAAATACGGTGTGGTGTTGTACAGTGACCCACTACTTTACTGATATGTTGATGTTGTTTTATATGCTGTTACATGAATATGTCCTATATAACCCTATTGTTATTATTGCATTTTTTGTTTTGATGATATTGTGCCTTGTTAAGTGCTTTGAGTATTGCAATGAATTGTGCTATCGAAATAAAATGTATTATTATTAGAACTTTTATTAATATACATTAATACTGCCATATGAAATACATCCATGACAATGTGTTTTCTGCCATGCATATTTTGTTACCAATGTTATTTCTTCAGCATACTTCAGGTTTCCCTCTTCCAGATGAAATAGGCAAGAGGCAGATAACCTGATTCTCTCTCTCTCTCTCTCTCTCTCTCTCTCTCTCTCTCTCT